>OY728155.1:440161641-440881443 GCA_963277665.1 Viscum album | reverse complement strand
GGAATTCCCCAAGATAAACCTCTATTATAATCAAAAAATAGATTATGGACTCAATATAAAACTTCAACCTAAGTACCCAAGGTAACCCTTGATTTCAACTTCAATACACCAATTTCAATACTTCGAAAACCATTCAATCCTATTTCAAATTCAATTAATCAAAAGATAGTGAAATCCCATTTTTATTTCCAACCCATTTTTTAACACATATTAAAATTCATCCTAATTTCATAAATTAATTTACTAATTAGTATCAATTAGGCTCATTATCATAATGTAGAGACACAACCACCTTCCTCAATGTTCATGTCACACAATCCCATAATGAAATCCAAATCCATCGAAACCCATCAACGTCAACGAAGGACCTAGAATCTAATTGTATCATCTTAGTATTGATCCAAATCTAAATTCAATAGGTGATTAGATGAAGGGAAACCCACATATCTTGAATCATAATTCCCATCGCACAACAATGAATGATAAAATGACCTCTGGAATTAGATCTCATAATAAGTATAGAGTAATCCATGATGAACCATTCAACTCATATCAATTTATCCTCTAACGGAAAGCTATGGCACTACCATGATCAAACCCAATGAAGAACCAGACATAACACATACACATAGAGATGAAATACAAATGAAATAAAGATATGATGCTGATCAGAACAATTTGGAAGGTAAGGAGCCTCTAAAAATCACCGAAGAAGGGTTATTATTTGAGAGAAAATAATCTTGGAAATAATAAACTGAACAAAACTAATAAACATGTTACATAAATCTAGGCATGAGTTGAGTCACGATATGTACCTCAGGTACACAGATTGTAGTTCATCCAGGAAATGATATAGCAATAAACCATTATCCTCTAGATAAATACAATGATTTAAACCCTACACAATCTGTAACATAGGTACACGACATGTAAATTCTCACATCATGATTTCATCATTCATGAATCACATCTAGTAACAAGTACATGAAGTGTTCCTTTAGTACATAACTTGTACCTCGTGTACCTCATGTTCATTCCCTAAAACCTACCAAAAACCCTAAACAATCATCTAAGGGATTTAAACCAAAAGGGAACCTTGAAAGTCGGAAAAACATACCCGATCAAGGTAATGATATGTTACAAACTCCCATCCATAAATACAAACAGTCACCGAATATTCATGTAGATGATATAACTCCTAGTAAATGTTGAGGCCACAACCCCCTCATCAAGGACTCATGTTCCCAAGTATTGTTAAATTCTAATCCTTGTTTCTAAGAACTCTGAACAATGGTACCGATTTTTCATGCCTGACATTCATCTGTGATTCAGTGATCTAAACATGTTTCTCCAAAATAGAAGCAACTGGATTTAACTCAATTTCATCGCAACTCAGAATGAGGGAAGGATCTGTGTGATACTTCATGAGCTGAGATATGTTTAAAACATCATGAATACTCGTCAGATGAATCAGATATTATATCTAATAAGCTACCTATCTGATTCATTTAGTTATTTCAAATGTCCCAACAATTATTAAGGCCAACTTTTCATATTTTCGAAGCCAATGGTGACCCAAACAATGAGAAAATTTCATGAAAACCCAGTCCCCTATTAAAAACTCTGTATGATGATTTCATCAATCTGCATATGATTTTTCCACTATGTGATGTACCCAAACATCATTACACATACCAAATCATCACAGAGGTCAGTTGAACCAAACTTGGTCAAACCAATGCTACTTCACCAACCTTTTCCCAAATAAAGTTCATTTAAACGAGTGACCATACAACCACTTGAATGGAGACAATCTAAATGACGACAAATAAATATTGTGGTAAAAAAAACTCAACTAGTCCAAGATGGATCTTCCATGATCCACTTATATCAAAGATAGAGGTGTCAAGCATATATTCAAGGATTGGAACTACAGGCCCTATCAGACCATATTTATATAGGAGGTAGTTCATGAATAACATTTTATGGGTTAATATTACCTCTTGAAGCCTTATCTAGAACCTTGAGGTAAACATAGGATCCCAATATGAAACAACAATAGAAGAAAACCCATGTAAACTCATAATCCCCTACCCATACAACTTACCCAGATCTTCGACCATGGCTTTATCCTTAATCATAATGAAATGACAAACATCATCTACCTATCAAAAACCACCAAGATAGTATTTGTCCCTTGGGAAGTCCATGGGAACCTGAAAAAAAAATCAATGGTTACCTCATCCAATTTCAAAATCCACACTATATTTGGTTGAGGAAAACCATAGGGTTTTAAGTACTCTTCCTTTGTCCATTGGCAGGTGTAACAACAGGACACATAATGTGAAATGTCATGATTCATACTTTTCCACTATATTAAACATCTCATGTCATAATACATATTCATAGAACCTAGATTAATGTTATATAATGATCTATGACAATCGATTAAGGATAAACATATAAAAAGTACAAGGATGAAAACTTTCCTCCCAAAGTGGAGTATTCCATGAGCAGAAAAAGACCAAATTGAAATATTCGGCACATAAAAAAGGATTTATCAAGTCTCTTAAAACATACCATCCTACTACTGCATTTCCAGATAGAATCTTGGAGAGATAATGATTACATAACACTAGTCCAAACCATAACTAAAACATATTCTTGATCATATAGGTGAAACTATGGGAAAATACCTATAAGGTTCCACTCCTCATTTGATTCAGAAACAGCCTATGAGGGTACCTTACTACTTATAGAATCTTCCACAACATTCCCTTCCCTTAGGGTGTATGTGATGTAGAATTCAGACATATTAACATATTTTTTCCATGGTCACTATCTGAGATTCAATTATTTCATAAAGAATATATATCTTAGCCTCTTATGAATAGATAATACAATGAAATTGTCCCCAAAGTGACTTCTCTAACATTTAAGCTTGTGCATTACTATATAAAGACAAAAACCATGAGTTTGGTAGTTCTTCTCATGTGGTAAGAGCTAAAAAGATTCATAACTTACTAAATGATCATCCTGTATAAGTACCCATCTCAACTCAACACCAAATACGTCACAAACCACCATGTACCCCTTACCAAGAACAAGTAAGATCAGAATATGAGATGATGTTAGAAGTCATTTCAGTTCATTTATAGAAGATTGAAACATTGCATCCCTAGTGAATATTACTTCTTTCTGGGTATGAGAAGTCAAAGGAGAGTCCAAATTATAGACATCCATGGCAAAACGTCGGTTCAATTTTTCAAGGCCAAGGAAGCTTCAAACATCAAAGTCATTCTATGGTTTCTTCCAAGATAAAACAGTCTATACCTTCTCAAGATAAACTAATAATTCATGCACCACAATTTGGTTCCTATGAATTTAACTTCTTGAATCATTAAACTACACTACAATTTTTTTTCTTATAGATGTTGATTTCTCATAATATCCAAAAACCAATCTCCGATGGTGATCATGGTCACACTTAGACATTGAGTAAACCGGAATATCATATGAGAACACAACTACAATGGTGTTGAGATGTTGGTTGAATATCTGATTCCGAAATTCCATTAAAACATAGGAGCATTAGTCAAACAAAAAGGAAAAACAATATATTTATAATGGCCTTAAATTATTTTTAAGTCGTTCTTCGGTATATTAAACTCTCAAATAGTTGGTTGATGATAATATGAGCTATGTTAAATCTTCGAGAACAACTTTCCCCCCATCAACTGATCAATAAAATCATCAACATGAGGAATGAGATATTTTATAGTTGTTACCCATATCCACCTCTGGTAGTCCACACATTACCGAAGTGAACCATCTACTTCTTGTGCTAAGCGTATAGTGGACCACATGGTGAAACACTAGGGTGGACATACCATTTTACTAATAGGTCATCCACCAAAATAATGATCACTTTCATCTTAGCTAGAAACATATTGTAAAAAGTTATCTATATCAGCTGCATACTTTCCTCTATATCAATCATAAAATCTAACTCTCTCTGCAGGAAGATCAAAAAAATCATCTTGGAAAACATCATTGAAACCTCAAACAACAATAGGAAGGTTATCAATAGAATAAATTCCATCAGGATCAAATGAAATAGAAACCCACAATCTCTTGAGCTCTGGGTGGGATGTTCTTGTGTGACAAGAACTCAGGTCCCAATCTCCTTAAAATTCATGATTTCTCTAATCGGAAAAAATGTAATGAAACACATCGATGATAAAAATAATCTATTGATCGATGAGAGACATTCCAAACCATTCTGATGATGTCATCAAATAGATTATGATCAAGAACAACAAAATCCTCAACCAACTCTGTATTGACTATTAGTAACAGAAAACATGGACAATAAAACCCCTTCCCTCTCCTCCTTCCAAGAGGGTTCGCTGAATCTGATGTAACAGAAATAAGTTACATTGGATGTTTAATCAAATCAAGAAAGTGTAAAAATATAAATAAGGGGGAGAAACCATTATAAAACAAATTCATTATTATTGATGATTTAATATGAATTTTACCTCACACTATTGTTTTACAATCATAAAAAACAATTGGAAACTCATCTATTGCTTGTAAATGCATCAGAACTTAGGAATGTGGCTGATGCCCTATGGTTGTTCATGCTTTTAACTTCATAACAGTAGCCTTTGGAGCTGATGAACCCTGACTATAACAAGGAATATCCATTGCCTGATGGAAATTATGTAGATGACGAACACACACATATCTATTACATGTCCTTGCAATAATAGAATAATAATGCCTACTCTACCCTCCCTTGCTGCATTGATAACATGTCAATGGAGCACTTTTAACTGCAAAAAATGGTGTAGAAGATGATTTATTTTTAGAACCACTTCCATGACATCTGTTACGGTCCTTCCACTTCCTCTTCTTCCCATGCACATCATTAAAGATATAACTAGTTAGAAGAGATGTCGTGAAAACACCTACCATGACTACTATATTCATTACAATCATCATATCTCTGGTTATCATCTCTGAAAAGGTATAACGATTCAACATAAAAACAAGTGATTTGATATCCAGTGGAAAAACCTGTAGGTACTTTTATGCTTTTAGGTTTACATTATTTACCACGTCTAGAGAAAACAAAACATTCTCAACAAATCTATTATTGTATAATGACACCAAACAATATACCAGCTACAATATAAGGAACTATAGAGGCCTTTTCTATATCATAGACTTTAGACAAAACTGCTAGAAGAAGATGATTTTTAAACACTTCCGGACCTAGCCCACAGCTCAATCTTATTGGAAAATTGAATCTGACCAATGATTGTTGCAACCCTCAACCCAGAACACTGCTCACAGCACCCTAATATTCTCATGTGCCTCTAGGAAGTCAAATATTTGAAAAATCTATTTAGTTAAACCTCCACCTCTTGAGGTTCAGTTGTTCCTTTAAATTATGGTGGATTATCGTGCAAAAACTATCTCGATCGGTCTCTATCTCCTAAAACACTTTTTTATACTTCAACAATATCATTATAAACATGTGGTACATCCTGATTGATATCATGGTCTCCCCGTAAGATAGTCTTGATGAGATTATGATCCAAAAGTTGGTTCCCCTAAGGAGCATCAACTTCACCCACCTGAGGAACTTGTGGAAGACATCTCAGAGGCATACTATTGCACACCAAAACATATACTAGAGAACAAATCATATTTGAATCTAGGAAACCCATAAAAAAATTAATATTAAAAAAGATACTTGTGACACACATCCAAACATCCATTGAAACAAATGTATCATTAGGAGAATAGATGGCTAGACACTTATTGCAACTTACCTCTCATGTCCAGACAATCTTATCTGTAATCTAACTCACATATCCAGAAAAATATAATTTAGGATAAGACTCCTCAGATATGAAACTATAACAAACCGACTAGGGATTCTCTCAAACTAGGAACCTAACCTAATCCACCACATACATGAAAGGCATTCTTGATCCCCACAAGTTTATGAAATGCACCCGAGCCTCGAATGACAAAAATGAGGGAATGATATCGCCCAACCTAAAAACCACAAGGAAAAAATGTATATTGAATGAATGTAATTTCGGAGGACCAACAAATATATATTCCATAATTTTGAGAAAAACAGTGAAACCAAAAAAACTGTAACAGAATATAAAACTTAATGATTCATGTCTAATAGAAAATGACTGAAAACCAAGATGATACTTCAAATAAAGGCATATAAAAAATCCCACAATCACAAAATTAGATGACCAACCAGATCATACGAACCACACCACCACACTATGGTGTCATTCCTTTCCCTACACTGGAATACAAACAATGGTCTACACACCACCGAAGAGGTGTAGAAGTTGTCATCTATTAGGCTCAATAAGATGACATTGGGTGTTCTGTATCATGTCTCTGTATAAAAAATCATGTATTCTCATTTTGAAATAAATTATAGCCCAGTAGTAACAAATTTGTTTTATAGAAAACTTGGTAAAAATTTCCATTTTCCAATGTTATAAATAAAAAATGTTTATTAGTTTCAAATAATATCATTTTCCATATCACTTTACAAACCTTAAATATGCATATCAATGCGAACTCAGAAAGCCAAGAAATACAAAAAAGAAGCACATGTTTCACTACACCAATAAATTATACATAACTAGGCCATATATTACTTTTACCACAATAATAAACTACAAAAATATGATCCTAGAACAACGGATCTTTGAACCAGAGGAATACCTCATGATTAACCCCCTCCCCCAAGATTTCAATGTATCTCCCCTGGAATAATATGACCAATAAATGGAAATGCACAAGATTAACCTCCATAATAATCACAAAACAATAGACTATGGCCTCAGGATAAACCATCCACCTATGTACCCAAGGTGACTCATGTTCTCATTTTAAAAAACAAATTTCAATGATTTGAAAACAATTCAAATCCATTTCAAAATCCATTTATCAAAAGCTATGGAAAGCCACTTTTATTTCAAAACCCTTTTTAAACATACAGAAAAATGAAATCAAATTTTAAAAAAAATTAGAAAGAAATATAAATCATTCACATTATCAATGGCTAGAGACAAAACCGCCTACATCAATGTTTAGGTTTCACACGCTCAGAACAGAATAGAAAGCCAATGAAATCTAATAACGTCAATGAATGTCCTAGAATAAAATTCTCAAATCATATGATTGATCCAAATATAAATTCTATATGTTTGTGGAAGAGAGGAAACCCACATACCTCAATGGAAATTTCCCGCCACACCACGACAAATAATGTAAAATGCAAGGAGAATAAGATCTCACAATAAGTATAGAAGAAACCAAGAATGGACATCCAACTCATATCAATGGATATAATAACACAAATCTATGGTACTACCATGATCAACAACACCGATGAACTAGACCAAAAAACTATACTGAGAGACGCATTAGAGACACAATGAAGATCAAAATCCCATCTGATTGATACGAAAGGGAAGGCACCACTAAAAATCACCTAGAAAGGGTTATAGTTAAAGAAGGAAGAGATCTGGAAAGTAATAATGAGAAAAATATCTCACCACGATACTTAAATATAGGCATTGGTTGTGTAACAATGTGTACCTCAGGTACACAACATGTATTCCACAATAGATAAGTTGTTCTGAAACCCCTATCTCCTTGGGTTAAAATTGATATTTAAACACTACAAAATGTGTGCCTTTGGTACACAATGTGTAACTTCTCATAATTTGATTTCCCCATTAACGACTACCATCCATCAATAAGTACATGGAATGTAACTTCAATACACGACATAAACCTATAGTACATAGTGTGTTCCTACTCTACAGCCTGTAAAAAATCGAGAAAACCACATCAAATGGATTTGAACCAAAATGGAACATAAAAAGTGTGAAAAACATACCTGATATATGTAACTAGATGTTACACATACCATCCAATATAAGATATTTTTTTACCATTATTGGGTCTCTAATGATTACAAATTAGTTCAATAACTAAGGGTACCAGTCGAACCACCCATATTACATCCACAAAAGAATTCCCCATTCAAAATTACTCTTGAAATCTATGTTTTAAAATATTTTTTAAATATCATTTGAAAACATTTCCTTTTTCTAAAAATCAATAGAAAATTATTTACAAACATCAATGAGACCCACTTATCTCAAAATTCATTTCAAACATGGTTGTAATGACCGAAATGTTTGATAAGTAAAATACCTCTTGATATAATTAAATTTATTATTTTGTTAAATGGTTATATAAAACATATTTACTTCCTTGGTTTTATGTTTTTGGATTTAAAATTGCAGTCCATAATTTTTATTATTGCTAATATAGCTGTTGAATAGTGATCACATGATTAGTATAAATATATGTCTTTTAAAAATCCAAAACACACTGAAAATGGAAGTGATGGCCTCATCGAGTAGAATTGTTCCATATGAATCCAATTTATCAGATTTTAGAAAGAGGTTATTGTCATTGGGCTTCACTCTTGACCAATCCCAAGGTGATCTTCAACAAGTTAAGAATGAATTGAACTGCCTACGGAAGAAGTGGAAGTAAGTATAGATTAAACCCCAAGCGATCTTATCTGAGCCACCACAATATTATGTCCCCTTTAATTGCATTAACGTTAGGTCTTGTGCGGGTTTTAAAGGTGTTATGTGAAAACACCCTAGCACTATGTTTATGTACATTATTTTTTTATGAAAAATATACATTCATTTTATTATTGTTATTTTGTAAATGGTTTTCAAAGCACAAAGAGTATTTTTTTAGATAATATTTAACTATAAAATCTATTTTGAAGAATGAATTTATATTGGAATTAAATAATATTTTAATGAAATATAATTTCTATATTATTTTCTATTAAATAAAATTTATTGTATAATTTCGTTGAATACAATTGTAATCGTTATTATGGTTTGAAATAAGTTTTTTTAAGAATCCATGAATTTTTAATAAATATTTATTTTTGTTTTTAAAAGATAATTTCCACAAATTTTGATATTAATTTAGATAAAATGAATATTATTTTTGGATTACAGATTTCAAAATTATCTAATGGTAAAGGTTTCATAATTTCTTGAGACGGCCGAATTTTTGGTTAAACATTAAATATAGTTTAAATATATAATGTGTTTTATTAAATCATAATTACCCAATAGTGATGTAATAAAATACAATAAAAGTGATATTCAACCAATATTTTTTTTACCATAAAATAATGTAATTATTATATTTTTATGATTAATTATATGTTGCCTTTGTGGACCCTCCGAGACTTATAAAATATTTTAACTTTTAAAATGATTTTCTTGAAAGTGTGACTCAACTCCGCACAAGTAAGTCTAATATTTTAATAATTTCGTCCATTTTCCATATAATATAAATTTTTCCACTCCCCTTCCAAAAAATCCATGTGATGGTTTGTGGTTTTTAGTAGTTTACCGTGTAGTGTCCAAAACCTAAATAATATAGAATTCCCTATCCTTTCCTATATAAACTCACTCAATATCCCATTCCTATTCAGTCAAAGAATTTTTTGATAACCCAACACCTTCCCAACTCTCTATAGAATCCTCTCAAGGTGCCGCAAGATCACAATACGCCTCACTCAAGCCTCTCTCAATCCATTTGGATCACACATCCAAGTAAGGGATCCACACTTTCCTTCTATCCTAATTTTTGTCCAACTTTCCTAATATTGTTATGCACATTTATTTTCAATTAAAAATATTGTTGTATGATTTTTCACCTACAATATACATCCCTCCTTATTTTAACTTCCATGGTTTTATGTTTCTGGATTTTAAAATACCGTTATGAATTGTTACCAATGTATGTATTTCTGCTAAATACTGATCACATGATTAATATAAATATAGGGATTTAACCAATCATTTTTACTCATATAATGGAAGTGAATGAATCATATAGAAGAATATCTCCTTAAGAAGCCCATGTTTTAGAGCTTATAAAGGAGGTAGCGTCAATAGGCTTCACTCTTGACCATGCCCAATCCATGATTCAACATCTTATGTGTGAATAGAACCACCTATGGGATAAGTGGATGTTAATAGAGATTACCACCAAAGAATTACTATCTGAGATACCACATGAGTCTGTCACCATCGCACACCATAACCTCAGGTTGTATGTAGGTGTTATAATGGTTTATATAACAAGACACTAGCACTATGTTTATGTGATTTATACTTTGTATAATGAATATACATTCATTTTATTATTGTTACATTTTAAATGACTTGTTAAGAAAAAATAGTATTTTTTATTTTATATTAAATTTAAAAATATATTTTGATGAATTAATGAAATATTAATTAATTAATATTTTAATAATATATTATTACTAAAAATAATTTTATGAAATATAAATGTTTGTAAAATTTATACAGATAAAATTGTAAATTTTATTAAGGTTTAAAAGATGTTTTTTTCAAAACCCCTGAATTTTTGATAAGTGTAGGTTTTTATTTTTAATAGTGAAAATTAACATATTTATAAAATTATATAGATAAAATGAATATTATTTTTGTATTTATGATGTTGAAATTGTTTAACAGGGAATTTTTCATAATTTTTTGAGATTGTTGAATTGTTTGGATACCATTAAATATAGTTTAAATATATATTGTGTTTTATGTCAACATAATGACCCAATAGTAATGTATTAAAATAAAATGAAAGGGATATTTAGACAATATATGTTTTACCTTTAAATTAATGTGATTTTATATTTGTATGATTAATTTTATGTTGCCTTATTTGTCCCTCCGATACTTATAGAATATTTTAACAATAAAATGATTTCCTTGAGAGTGTGACCCACCTCAACATATGAAAGCCTAAAATTTTAATAAGTTCAGCCATTTTACTTACTAAATAGTGTTTCCTACACCCCTTTGAAAAAACCAGGGCAGGAAACCATGTGATGGTTTTTGTTTTCAATTAGTTTAATGTGTATCATCCAAAAGAAAAATAATAAATAACTCCCTCTCATTTCATATATAAACCCAATCAATATCCCATTCCTCTTCACTTAATACATTTGGATCTTGACCAAAATCTTCCCTGGTCTATCTATAATCCTCCAAAGGCACCATAATCTCCCAATAAGCCTATCTTAATCCTCTCCCATGCCATTGGGATCACAATTCCAAGTAAAGTATCATCACTTTCCTTACTTCTTTATTTATGTAAAAGTTTCCTTAGATTTTATGCACAATTATATTCCATTAAAAATGTTCTAGAATGATTTCTTACCTCTCCTATACATCACTCCTTATGTTTTTAGGATGAAAGACCCCTTCTTCTCTCATTAATTCCTCCCATGTACTCTCATTACCATGCCAAAAATCCGTTAGGGGTTTCTCTTTCAACATTTACATTCATGAAATTATTTTATAATATGTATATGAATTCCATTACCTATGTTAGTATATTATATTCCATGACCTCATTACGTTAAATTTAATTTATAAATTATAAGATACCTCATTCCCTCTCATCAACGTAGTTTACAATTTCTATTTTACGTCATTATGCTGCCGATATTACACCAAACATTCCATACCAAAATTATCTTGTAAGTGAATACCATACCCATTTCTCTATCAAGGGTAATCACCTTTATGAACATGTACTTGTTGATTGCAGAATTTTATTTATGTATTTCTAATATATTATTCATAGAATTAATTATGATGTTTAATAAATCCAAATAGTATGATCTATGGTAAACACATGTTCCTAGAATAAATTTATTAAGAGGGATGTGCCCTGATAGCATTCCAATGCATTGGGTAAAGAATTGTAACATGATAAGCCATGAGAAATGAGGGATTACTCATGATAATTCTTGTGAAATTAGGGTATACTCATGCTAATTTATGTGAATGAGGATTAACTAATTCTAATTCAAGAGAAATGAGTGTTTACTCATGATCCATGTGCAATGAGATTTGTAACATGCTAATATATTGTTAAATGTTGTTTCCATATCTCCATGTTATGATAAACATGATATATCATTTCGTTATGTTCATGTTTCTATTATGATCCATTGATATTATTATTTCTAAACATGTATTATATTCTCTATGTTATTCCTTATTTACTCCCTTAATGGGATTTTTATCCCACACTTTTCTTATGTATGTCTTTTGGTTATCAAAAGAAATTATAAGTACGAAGGAATGTCATGGTCATGTAACAGATGTTTTAAATTATGATTTTTTATATTATGTTCTATGTTGTTATGTAGTGTTCATAATTTCCCATGACATTAGACATCATGATCCTCACAGCTGTTATATGTACAGGTTTAGGTAATACATCTTGTTTATTTGTGTAATAATAGGTAGGGTTGTTATATAGTCCAACTACCTTCTTTCCCAATATAATTTCTCACCATATAATTAAAATAAGTGCGCACACAATATTAGAAAGTAGTATCTGATCTATTTCAAAACATTGAATCATTAAAATATTCTTTGAATGTTAAAATAGAACAAAAAATACTTTGTTTATCTATCCCCATTATTATATTCCAAAAAAAACAATCATTTCATTTTGAAATTAGGAACCTCTTTAAAAACAATCTCATTAACTTATTAGTAAAACATACCCTTTCATAATTTTAAATACTATATAAAATTGTATATTTTACTTATAATAAGTTTAAAAAAATAACACACTTGGTTTTTAAAAAAACAAAACATTTTTCTCAAACCCCCCAAAAAATAGTTTTCAAATAAAAAATCTTCATAGAATTACACACTACTATTTTGAAAATCATTTTAAATTTTAGAAATCAGTGCCTCCAAGGGATAAAACATATAAATTCATCATCAATATGATATTAAAATAAATTAGAATATATAAAATTAAATAAAAATCCTATAAAAACTATATTATCTTATATTGCACCATAAAAATAATCTATTATTATTTATATGGGATGCATTATAAGAAATGAGAAATTTAGAGCAGAGAAAATTCATTGTGTATGGTTTGGATTAATGAGATACAAAACCATTCACTAACTGTAAAATATACACTACCATAATTATGGTGACATTATTCAGGGGAACTACATAGTTTACCTGACAATTTAGGATAACTGTACAATCCTATTTTGTTCACTGCTGTTTCTTATAAAACAGAAACCATCCACTGAAATCACAGATACACTCAATGGGGATCGAATCATCATCTCAACATATAAAAATCATCAACACATCGAAATATAATATCTAAATAAAGAATTATTTTTGATACACCCACTTTAACTTGAGGTTCAGTGTGATAAAGTGGAAGGCATGAAATTTTCCATACACTTCAGCTATGTCTCAAAAATAATCATATTCTTTAAAATAAACATACAAAAACAAAATATCATGAGGTATTTCTCTAATACCATTTTATTGTGAACCAAACAAGGATAACCCTTCATCAAACACGCGAACTGGTCAGGGATATCCTTGAGGAACATTCCATATCACCAACATCTAGAAGATACTGATAGAACTCAGAGCATAATCAGTGGGAATGATTTCGACCATTTTGAAATAAGTAATCAATGTTTCCTAAGTAACATTATAGTTAGAATAATAAATAAATGAAACAAAATAGAGATAAATCAACAAATTTAACATCAATATTCAGAAGGATAATGAAAAAAATAGATGAATAAAAATCATTTTCAGAGATAAATAGATACATACAAAACCCATAAATGGAAGAAAAATGTAAAATTTCTACACAAAATATCAAGGTGACATACAGTGACACACTACATAGTTGATTAAATATTTGGAAAAACTCACATTCCAGATCAAGGGTGTCCAAATTGAAGGAACATTAAAAGAAACTACATGGGTAGAATATAAAAAAATTTATATACATGGTATGAGTGAAATTGATTTATGTAAGTAAGAACAATAGTATTTTGTCATTCATACAAAATATAGTCAATTATACACAAGTTTTAAAATACATTTAAGAATAATTTTTGAAGAATAATTACATATTAATGGAAAATAATACTCCCACATTTCAAAAAATATATCTTATTTTGACTTAATAAAAACAGTCAATGGAATACAACCTTTTCTCGAGCCTCAGAACTATTTTAAAAAACATTTCCCAAACACAATCTTAAAAATAACATCACATTTATTTTTATCTTAAATATAATGTGTTTCCAAAGCATCTATAAAAAAGCCTCAAATTATGGAATAATTCTAACAAATATATTCTTTATTAGGGAATGTAGAAATGGAAAAATTATGTGTAAAACCTTTGAAAAATCTATAACATAAAATTTAGAAATGAGAATAAGTATAATGTATCAAAACCAATCATGTAACTACACCATTTATAATGAAAATGGAAACTAACAATTCATAATTAATATTCTCCATGGCCTCTACCATTAATGACCAAGTGTGATTTTCCTAAAAAAATATTTAATAACATGAAAAGAAGTGAAAACATTCAAAATATCACTCAATATTCCTAATACAGATAGTTGATCACTTTGAAAATATTCAATGTGATCAAAAATGATTTCTCCCAATGTATCACTCTATCCCTTGGATAAAAATTTTTGGCCTCATAGACCCATGTATCTCAATTTCTACTAAATGAAAAATATTTTCTCAATAAACATGTTTAGTAATAAAGACTATTTTAGGAGTCAATTTTGAAAACCAACATGCCCATTTAATGATAACAATCAACACTATTCAATACATATGATGGTCGTTGGAACATGTCTACCTTTGAGAAGGGATTTGAAATAGTGGAGGTATTTTAGAGATTTCTTTCTCTTGAATTTAACCCTTACAACATCATAACATTTTGATCCGTTAAACTATAAAATATTTCCTCAATCTTATAAAATGATAGAAAAATAAATATTGTGACATCATTTTTCATGATTATCCCCCAATGTGGTTTCCCATATCCTTTTCATGGAAACTAAAATTGATCCACATATATCATTTTTACAATTATGTGAATAAAAATTAAACAGTTCCCTTAAAACTTATTCTATCTCACAAAAAGTAATAATATTGGCTCCCACTAGTGAAAAAAGTTTTCTTATCCTTCTAATACATTTCATTAATATAAGTTTTTAATAACCTCACCGCCTATTCTTTGGACTCTCTACCTGTAACATTAATATCCAAAATTTCTATATCTAGTGTGTCTCCCTTTAACCCTCCCCACAAATATGGTGAACTCTGTTTGATGCACAACTATCTACTATGAATAATCCAATGTGTTTTATCTTTCATTTTTTTCAAGTGAAAATTCATCGACTAAGAATATCCTTTGTTGGGAACACACTCTACCCTCTACCAAAAACCTTATTGCTTTCACGCACAAAAAAATTACTTTTAAAAGTGAATACACAACAATATATATGTATTCATCCATTGAAACTAAATATTAATGTCAGCGATCTAGTTTAATTTTCTCGCTTAACACACATAATATTTGACAACATTAAATGATAGTAAAACCTCATTGTTAACATTCATTATCCAAGTTTCTCTCAAATATTTTTCTAACTTACTTTTGAAAACCTTTTCAAATATTATCAAAATTTATGATCATTGAAATGTTAGATTGAAATATTCATGATGATTAAATTTAAAATGTTTTGTAATTTTTCTAAAACCTTCATCTGATGTAAAAACATGTAGGATGATATGTATCTATAAGAACTCCTCTACCTAGTTCATTTCTATCTACTCATCTTGGTCCGGTATGATTTTGTTTTTTATCTATTTCACTTTATATATTCACACAATTTGATAGACTTCTAATTTATCCATTAAAGTCCCCTAAAATTCTAAATTCAATGCAACTTCAGAATTTTTCAACAGGTTCCTTTATCATAATTCCTTTATCTAATTAACTCTATCCACTAAACTCGTTATAGTATGAATAATAAAAATTAACCAGAAAGAGATGATATTCAATTGATAATTATATTGTGTTAGTTTATATCTCAAGAAAATGTTTTTAGAACATTATTAATCATTAGTCCTCTCCATTTAGAAGATATTATATATCATTTCCTGGTGGACATAAAACATCTCAATGTTCTGAACAAAAAAAATTCTTCTCTCAATTTAAAATGTCTTAATTAGATATTCATTTTCATTATTAAAACCATTTATATCACCCTTTCATCATTCAAAATAGTATGAATTCATATCATTGAACACTATACAGTATTAAACATCATCATGTAATAATATTAACTTCATTAAAAAAAATTGTGTTCTTCAAATTTATTCTCTGCCATCAGGTAGAGTTGTTTTGAAAACCCAATATTTTCTTGGTCTTTTTGTATTTAAATTTAATTTTTTTGTTATTTTATATTGGTAGAAAAACCCATCTTAAAAAACAAATAAACATTGTAGACTAGACACTACATTAGATGGAATAAATAATATTAACCAAATTATAAAAAATTTATAATTTTCAAAGTCATCAATTAATTCATCGAGAATAAGAACTTTTTTAAGGTAATTTAAATTTTCGGTAAATTATATTTTCTTCAAAATTGGTTTTTATGATTTTTAGGTGTTTATTATAATAAAGTCATGAAATTTTTACAAATTTTAATCTTTAAAAATGACATAATATTTTATATCATCATATTAATATTATCATTTATCTAGTTTTTGGGATTTTTGTGAAATAATTTATTTTCGTGTTAATAGAGAAAATTAAATATTTGTGTATAAAACTATCATTTTCATTATTATATTTTAAAATTAATATCTATTTAGAATTTTTAATAAAATTAATTTATGTAATTTTTTTTATATATAACCTAATTAATTACATTTCAATCACCCTTAAATAGTTTTTTAATATGATAATTTTTCGATATAAAAATGCATTTATTAGGAAAACTATTTTTCATTGCGTTGTACCGAATTAAATTTAAAATAGATTGTATAAATTCTGTATTTTAAATTTTAAAAAATGCATTATATATTAGGATTTAAAATTTCCATATTTAGTAAATTGTTTTTATTTTTGAAAAAAATATTTATAGTATCCTTGGTAAATTTCATTACAATGATAAAGGAAAAATTGTGTAATTTATGTTAAAAATAATATGACAAGAACATTAAAATGTAGCTAAAACATACCCATATTTTATATTATGAGTAATATTGGTTCATTGAAGTTAGATTTTCTGTAATATTACTATGTATTTCCATTAGAATGCAATTATAATGTTTATAAAATTTATATAATAAAAATATATAGATGATACATTATGGTTTTAAAAACTAAAGAATTTTTTATATTGAGTTATTCCCAAAATATGTTCGATTATAAATATTATTTTGAAATATATGATAATTAGATACTCTATATTGTTTTATTTTTAATTTTTTTGAATAAATAATTTCCTTAAATAATTACACAATGGTGATGATATTATAATTTAATAGATGAAAAAAATAAAGTAAAGGATATTAAAAATATAAAAAATAAATATAATTTGAACTGATAAAATTTATCCATGAATTCTATAGACGATTATGAAATATTTTGGGTGTATTATCTTATTTGGTTTTTTGAGATATCATTCTTGCATAACATTCTTAACGAAATTTTAATGAATTGTTTCAAAATTGACAATAATTATGTTTTATAAAAATGATATATTATAAAATTATTTCTAAAATTTAGAAATAATAAATAAGGAGAAAAGGGAATATATTATTGTTTGAAATATCATTAAATGACCATTAATGGGCCAATTTAATCAATATATTTAAAAAATTACGACCTTTTAATTTTGAAAAGGATGTTACCTTAGTTGAGATTATTATAGGTTAATTATTGTTTAAATAAAATAAAAAGGTCTAAAATATCACCAAAACATGTCTAATTTAAATTAGTTCATTAGGATAAAGCCTTATCTTTTATTATCTCTTCATTAATGTTAGTTTCATGGTACTTTTATGGAAATATTTATTTATTATAATTCACAATTTTGAATCATTCCAATACCTTCCCTAAAATTAATTATAAAAGGCTAACTCCTTCGTCATTTTTTTGCCACATTTATTATTCTATGTGGACCATACTCTACCCAATTTTCATCTAAATTTACCTATAAACATTATATAGATTTATTAAATATCAATATAATACTCCTAGAACCCATTATACATAATCTAAAAGAGATATTTCGTAGAAGAAGTAATCATTCTAACAAATCACATTATTTTTTTACTATTACTTACCTTTTATTAATATAATATTATGTTCACAAAATAATAATTTCTATATCTTAAATATTATTGAATGTGATTATGATTATAAAAACACAATTATACACCCTCTTACCCATCAAATATGAATTAAATGTGTCGCTCGGGTGTACGTACTACTTACAATCTCAATGAAGTAATAAAATTAATTTTTCATCACCATAATTTAAGGGTGGGAATTATGATGAGTTTACTATTTATATAGGATATTTAATTCATAATTTTACTTATGTAATGATAATATTATTTCTACCTTATTTACATCAAATATTTTCAGAAATGATAATATCGCTTGTGCTTATGTATGTACTACCATCTTTACGATGTGATGCAGTTCATTTATCAATTATATATCACATGGACGACAGCCATATTTATTTTAAGAGTATATAATAAATTATTTTATTTTTGTTAATTTTGAATTATTATACACCATTCTGTTATTCCACCTATATGAATATGAAAGCATCAATCATGTGTACGTATAACCTATGGTCTCTATTAACTATGTGATTAATTTTACTATCATTATATTATATGAATTATTATAAATATATAAATAATTATTATATATTTAATTTATACCATAATTTATATTTTTGAAATTATGATATGAATATCAATGAATAGAAAACAAAATTTCCAAAACAAAACATGCATGGAAAACAAAGTAGTTATCACCCTATGTAATCATTTTACAAAAAATTATTAATAAAATATTTATAATAAATTATTATTAAATAAAAAAATTTATAATAAAATTATGTTTAAAAAATAAATAAATAGTATAATCATTTGAATTATAAATTAGTTCTGATCATGAACAAATAATGTTAATACATTAGGTTAGTATTTCTTAACTCAATTTCCATTATTAATTTAAACATATAATTCCTTAGTGATCCCATATTAAGATATTGTGTGATATGAATTGTTTTTATCTTATGTTTTATTCCCACATTATTTATATGAATTTATATTTGATAAAAATAAATCATTTTTAATATTACCTTAAATATTATTTTTAAAGGAATTTCATTTAATAATCTTCCTTTAATTCTTCTTTTTTGATTAGTCAAAAGAAAAAGAATAAAACATAATTGACCAGAGAGATCTCTCTATACTTAATGAAAACATATTGTTTTGAAGTTTCCTATAGAATTTTACATGGTTCTATTCAATGATTTTTTTTCTTTTTCAATTATTTTCTTTTTAAAAAATATACTCAAAATATAAAGGATATTTTCCACATGAATTAATTAATGTGAACTTTTAAAATCAATTTCTATCTATGAAAACAATATTGGATGGTTTTTATGAATTACTGGGGATATAATCCAATAATACGATCATTATTGTGTCTTTTTATTGTTTATGATTATATTGTCATGATGTTTATGAATCATATTTCGTTTCAATGTATTATGTGATAATGTAGTGTTTGTGAAATGCATTTATTTTCATGGTTTTTGATATATTGAATCATTTACATTATTGTGGTAAATATATATATTTTTTTAATTATGATATTTTTGTGATATATACCTCTCTCCAATTCATTGGGTGACAAATTATATCTCATTATATTGTTATGGGAAACAAGCTGATGTGTGTGATCCACAGTTTCAAAAAATCGGACATGCTTTATCCTTTATAGGAACCAAGTCAATGTAATTCAAAGTTATGGTAAATATGTATTAAGACCTAATATTATGGTATTGGAAGTTAAACATGAAATGTGAGATGGTTTGTATACATATGATGGCGGAGCACACATTTATTACATGAATATAAGGTTCATGATTTAGTTCGGATGGATTATCATTATTATGATTCATGTCTTTTAAAACGATAATTCCTTTTGCAATGTCTTCTAATTATGATCTATGACAGGTTGGGCATGAACATCGTCATTTATGTTCTTGATCAAAACATCATTTTATTATCTTATTATTTTATATGATCATTAATTGATACCTTCTACATTTTCCCTAATTGAGTATATGAGAGAACCCATTTTTATTTTACTATTCAATTTGATATGACAAAAGGTGTATTATAAAATATGTTAAAAGGGTTATATTTATGATGATGTAATTGGGAGAAAATATAGATATCTTATTTACTAGTTTTTTATATTTCCATGATTCCCATGGAACGTGACTATTATAATCCTTACACATAAGATTGTGTAATGTAACGAATAATCATCAAAAACTGGAAATATTTATGTATGAAAAAATTGTGTTGTTATAATTGGTATCATATGATGGTTATAGTTATACAATTGAATATAGGATGATAAAAACACATTAATAACCCAATATATAAGAATATGTATAGGATAAAATCTTACCATTTTGATAACAATCATTACTCTCCTAGGTTAAACCTAAGGTTTCATAGATGGGGTCTTAATTTATAATTATTTCGAAATTATATTTCTTTATTATTCACTATTGTTGTTGTTTCCCACACTGTAATTTTTTTTAAGTTATTGGATAAAACCTAAAGAAATTATGTTAATGCTAATTGTGATGAAAAATGAAATGGTTGTCTACCTGAGAAACCATATTTTGTGGATGATGGAACCGAGGGTCTTTCTACTATGCTCAAAACAAATTATTAGTCTATAAATCAAGATCAATTATTAAATTATTTATGGTGGGTATAACTTTCTATTGAATATTACATGAGTCATCATCCACCTTCTTTTAGTGGATCCACTAATCCAATATTGGACGAGAAATGGATAAAATCCATTGATGAAATATTTTATACTATCCAATGAATTGGACATGAAAAATTTGTACTATATTTTGATGATTAGGAAGGTTATGTAGATCAATAGTGGAATCTTATCACTAATACAGGATATGAGGAAGAAATTGACTCCATCGAATGGGATGAATTTAGGAACATTTTTTTTATAATTACATTCTTCATATTCATCATATGACGATGGATAAAGAGTTCCCTGATTTAATGAAAATGGATGATGAATCTATTGGTACCAATAATGAAAATTTTAAAATACACAAGTTTAATATTTCTGTAATTATCATCTTTCCTAAAAGTACGTTGATAGATTCTATATAGGATTAAAACTAATTTTTTAAAGGGTGTTATTCATAGGAGGATTTAATATCTATGAAGAAATTTATTTATATTCTCTCAAGGTGGAAATATAAATTGGAGATAACTATCATTCCCATGGTTTTGATAAAAAATAAATTTCGAGTATCACGAAAATATAAATAAATCTGTATGGGGAAAGAAATTACCACCATTTACAATCCATAAATGTGGTATTACATACTGTTGGATGTGATAAAATAAAATTGGAAGCTTCTTTAAATGTGGAATGTTGCATCAAAGATCCCATGATTGTCAGTAGGAAATGAATAGTCTAGTTAATGAAATGGTTAAAAACAAGACTTCATCTGATGCACCACCCATGCTCTAATGAAATGATGGAATTGAGTATGGTGATTATGATAGTATATGTATCAATATGAGTATTTTTTATGATAATCATCAACAAACTGTTAATACAAAATAAAAATTGAATGATATTGTGATCACAACTATCCATGAGGGTTGTAAAAAAATGGTGGAAGGTAAACTTATTATCCACTCTAGAATAGATAAGGTAATATTTGATTCTAGATCCAGCCACAATTTTATTTATAGTGAATTATGTAATGTTGTTATCATATCACCTCAAAAATTATATTTTTTGTTATATGTGAAGACTTATAATGGAACAACAGTCTAATCACATGTTTATAGTTCATCTAAAATTGAGTATTGTGGGAATGTGCTTCATAAAAATCACATGTTTCTCCCTATTATTTATTTAAATGTGATTATTTAAATGGAATGGATTTATCTTTATAAGTCTCATTTTAATTGTAGATTACTGGAGGAAACATTTCATATTATGAAAGAATCTATATTAATTTATTTATTGAAGGATGAATATTATATTATAATGTAAATTGATTCCCTATTATGGGTCATAATTCCTATATGTGATGGGTATCTCTTAATTTTTTGAATAATGTTGACATTAAATATAAACATATTTTATACGAGTTTATTTAATTTTTTAGCATGTAATTTCTAGGTCTTCTTTTAAATCATGAAGTTGAGTTATTGATAGATATCATTCCTTCTACTATGAATATATCAATGAATCTATATAGGATGGACCCAATTTAGTTTCTTGAATTAGAGAAGATACACCATGTGAATCTTTATAAGGGTTTCATATTCTATATTGTGTCACATTGGGGTGAACATATTATATTTTTCATGAATAAATATGGATAAATTAATATTTTCATTGATTATCCAGTGCGTAAAAAAAATTAAATCATGAACAAGTATTCGCTTCCCTATACTGAAAACTTATTTGATTAAATAAATCAATCTCATTACTTTTATAAAATTTATCTTTAGTCAAAATATTATCTACTGATGTTCAATATAGAGAATATACCCAATCCAAAAATCAAAAAAAGGTATAGATGATATGTAATTTTAATGAAGCTTTTTAGTCTTACTAATTCTATTATTGTCATCATGTATATGATGAATAGATTAATTAGAGGCTATCATGATCAGTTTGTGGTTGTCATTATAAATTTTTTCTTGAATATTAAATGATAAATGAAGAGCATAAATATCACATTATGATTATGTTGAAGACCTTGTGGAATTATGATCATTACAAAAAATTTACCAATAGTAAGTCATGGATTCAAGAATTTTATTATTTATGGTTTATATAATCTAATGTAAGGGTATATAAATATATCCTTCAAAGATGTATGTTATTGAGAAACATATTTTAACAACCTCATTGACAGAAATCGATACTTTTCTAGTGTTGAATGGATATTATCATAATTTTTAGAATAAGTTCTCACAATTATATAATCCACTGACAAAGATGACTTGTAAATGAGTTATGTTTATATGGACGAAAGAATGTGAAGAGAATTTTAGGGAGCTGAAAATAAGGTTGGTGACTATAGCTATGATTATATAACCTTATAGTGGATAAAGGTTTATTATATAATGTGATGCAACAAAGAATGGACAATGATGGGTTCTCATGAAAAATTATTTTGTGATAGCTTATGCTTCATGCCAATTTGAGGTCCATGAAAAAAATTATCCAACAAATGATTTGGATTTATCTGTGGTAAATTTTTAATTAATGATATGGATATATTATATATATATATATATTTATATATTTGTGAAATATTTAATGATAATAAAAAGTTTAAAATATATCTTCAATTATAAATACTTGAACATGTATTGAGGGTGATGGTTAGAGCTGATTAATGATTATAAATCCTCTATATATTACCACCCTTTTAAAGTGAACAATATGGTAGATTCTTTGAGCTGAATGGATCAACAAAATTTATCTATGATATGGACAAGACATGATCTAATATTTATGGATTTAAAATGAAAAGTACTGAAAATTTTAAATGAGAGGGGATCTTAATTGGATAAAATGATTGTTTTATTTTCAATCTAAGTGAAGATTATAGTGGTCAAGAAGGAAGATGTAGAGTGGTTATAGATGGTGAGAAATATTAACATGTTCAAAATATATTTTGATGTAAAAAATAAGGATTTGGTACAGTGTATGTGTTCCATCTATACAATATTTAATGGAGTTTTTTGGATGAGGGTCTTAGTCCATCATTCAAAATTCATGCAAGAAGTAAAAAGATATATATATACCTGAAATAATATTTATAACAGTATTGAATATAGATAGGTCTTATGGAGTATGTTTATCAAGGGTTGTTTTATATGAAATTTAATATTGAGAGTCAAAATTATAAGGGGATATTACTACTATTAACCATATCTGGATTGAAATGAGACAATTTTAAATGGATTTTATCATTAGACTTCCCAAAAAATCTAATGTCAATAATGAAATATGGGTTATAGTCGATATACATATTCATTAGGATCACACCATTTTATGCAAAAATATTTACCTACCTATAATGTTTCCATATTATATTAAAGAGTTGGTATGATTTCATAGAGTACCACATAAAATTATTTCTGATTGATATTCAAGGTTTAAATCGATGTTCCGGAAAAGTCATCTGTAGGGTCTCGATACAAAGTTGTGTTTTATCATTGTATATCATCCCCAGATGGATGGTAAGTATGAGGGGACAATTTAAGCTCTTGAATACATGTTGAGATCTTGTACTATGAATTTCATTGGTGGTTGGGATCAACTCCTTCATTATGTATGATTTTCATAAAAAATAGCATTTACTCCCACATTTAGATGGATCCTTATTATGTATTATATGGTAATAATTAATTACTATATCATGATGTTATTAATTTGGTGGAATAAATATATTGGGACCTATTCTAGCTGTGGAAATGGTGGATGTGATTATATCCATTCATCAACACATTATAGCATCACAGAGTCAATAGAAATGTTATGCTGATAATCATCGGAAATGTAAAGGGTTTGAAGTGGGTTTCAAGGTATTTCTAAAATTATCTCATAGGAAGAGATAGATTAGATATGGAAATATGGTAATGTTAATTCATAGTCATATCATTCATTTTGAAATTCATGATCCTATTCGGAAAGTAGATTATTTGTTTTCACTCCCACTAAATCTCTCTCAAGTTTAGGATGTCTTCTATGTTTATCTCCAAGGAATGTGAATACTTGATTCTTACCTTGTACTGAAACATTTTTTAATACTAGGGGATAAATATCTTTCATATTAGATGTAACCATTATAGTTTATCGATTATAGAGGGAAATTTCAATAAAACAAGGCCACTCACATTGATAATGTTTCTAGTGAAACCCTATTTGAGGAAGCTAAATTTGAACCTGAGGATTTTATGATGAAAAAGTATGTTAATATTTATTTATCCAAGTGATAAATTTTGAAGGATAAATTAATTGGAGGGTATAATGTAACACCCCACGATATTATGGTAGGACACTTTTTAACTTTAATCTTTTTGATTGTTTATGTTTCACAAAATAAAAAATATAAAAGAAAAATTAAATATTATAAAATGAACAATAAATTAGTGAGAATAAATGTTATTTCCCACATTAGGAAAAATATAAAATTCTTCAACACATAAATTAGTGCCTTGCAAATAAGAAATTGATTTCTGTTGTACTTTTATTATAATTTTTAAGTCAAATATCTATTTAATTAGTTTTTATTATTTTTATAAGTGAATAGTATATAACAAATTTTGTCCATTAATAAATTTAATTTTATATAAATAATAAAAAATTTAAAATCCTCATATGAAAATTTTATTTTAGGAAATTATTTATAATTTAATAAAGGGATTGACTTTCTAATGAATAATGAAAAAACAGTTTTTTATAAAACCAACACATTCATTATTTATTTTTTTAAAGTAATTTTCAAATTTTAATTTGATCTAAAATTAAAATATTTACTTATTTGTTTTATATAATATAATTTATTACATTTTCATCATCCTTACAACTATTTTTCTCTCAGTTCATTTTTAGGATTACAAAATCATTTTTCAAGAAAACGATTTTTATTTGCATTTTACATGAATAATTTTCAAATAAAATTTTCATATTAAATGTACTGAATTTTAAAAAATGGATAATAAATTTGGATTTAAAATATAAAAAAAATTAAAATAGTTATGATTTATTTTTTCCCAATATGAATAGTAATCATAGTAAATTTTGTTACAAATGTAAAAGGTAAATTATGAAATATAATTTCAAAAATATGATAATAATAAAATAATAATTATATCAATTGAAAACAATATTTTCCATGAGTAATAATTTTCCAAAAATAATTAACGGTTTAGTTATATGAACATTTATGGCCTTTTGGATGATATTATATTATTAAAATATTTTATTTAATGAAAATCCAATGACGTTAAATTCTGGTTTTAAATACTATAATATTTTTAATATAGGGTTATTGAGAAGCTATGTTTGACTATAAATATTATTTTTAATGATAAGGAATTTATGTACCCAATAATAATTTTATTTTATTTTTTAGTGAATAAATTATTATCTTAAGTCATTAAAAAATTATGATGTAATAATTACTAAATTAATGAAAATATATAATAAATGATTTTAAAAATATCAAGTGAAATATATTATTAATTAATTTGTTTCATACAAATATTTTCTAGAGTATTATAACTTATTTGGGGTTTATAAAATTATTTTTTTGAGGAATAATAATGTCGTGATCTTCATTAATTCAATGTTATGAAAACATTCAAAAATAACACTAATGATGTTTTATGAAAATAAAATTTAACTATATTTTATTAAAAACAATAATGAGATAGGGGATAATTTATATATGAAACTATAATTAATTTTCCATTAATTTTATAGTTTACAATATATAATGAAAAATTAAAACCTTTTAATATTTAAGAATGTGTTACCATAGTTACTTTTAGAATAGGTTAACTGACGATAAAAAAAATTAAAAGTTTTAAAATAACAGAAAAACATCAATAAATTCACTTGGTTTATGTTATTACGACCTTATCTTATATTATCATTAAATAAATATTTATTTGGTCTTATGTTAATAGAAATTGAATATATTATAATTTATTATTTTGAGAATTTCCAAAAGTGATCGTCTCCTCAATTATAAAAGGGAACCTCTTTTCCCAAATATTTAATTTTTTTTATAATCCCATAAATTTCACACTCTTCCAATTTATCTTCTATATTCCCTAATAAAAATTATATAGGTGATTGTCATCTCAAAATACCCACCATAGAGCCTTTTAAAGAAGACCTAGAGAAGTTGTTTCAAAAAAAAAGTAATCACTCTAATTGATCACCTTTTTTTCTCCTCTTCCATAAATATCCTAAATCTAATATGTTTATTAAAAAATAATAATATGAGTACAATAAATATTTTAAAATATTATTTTTATTATTGTTTCGGACGCTTTCGTCGGGGCGCGCGCCTTCATTTCTGGGGGAGGACGCGCAACTGTTGCCCTGCATTCCCTCTTTCCATGGGTGGGCGGCATCCGTTCCTTATTCAGGGACGTCTGCTCCTTGATCAAAACTGGGAAGATGGGATGTTGGTTCTTCTTTCAATGGATTCCACTTCAGAACTCATCACCTAGTCGGGGTCTCCCTTATAGATTTAATACATGGTTTGTGAATCTCTTTCCTGGTTCCATATCTTCATGGATGCTGGTTAATTACACTACTTCCGTCAGGACATTCCATGGGGTCCTGACATGGTAGCAACCTTCGGTCAGAGTAGATGACAACATCAGGCATATTGGGGCATCTTTGAGTGTGTGGATATTGGGGAACATATATTCTTCCTCATTAGAGGTCATCTCATGGGTGTAGTACCAGAGGAATCCCACGTTGAATGCGGGGAACCATATGCCATATGCATGTACCTAAGGTTTCCCTCAGATTCCCATGATTAACACAGGGTATCCATCATGTTTAACGTCTTCTGAAGACAGTTACGCCAAAGTCGTTCCATCCGAGGTTTTCCTCATGAATCTCATGTTTATCACGAGGTTGGCCGCGAGTTTAACGTCTTGTAGAGACAAAATAAGGGTGATCAGAACGTCCCATAGAGACGGATCGGTGGTGGTGTGCCCTGTAGAGGGGAGATGTCACACAGTGAAAGCTGATTTGGACACCACTGAGGGCAGATCATGGAGTGTGCACCCCATAATGGGGAAACATCAAGGTTTTCCATTGGCTGGGATTGAACCTCAGGGAGATTTCTTACGTACCCCGTGTAGAAAACAGGGATCAAACCCACTTAGTTCAAAGGGGTGATGAATCGAGGTGTACATATAGGACCACTACCAGGAGGCATGTTGGGGCTTATGCATGGATAGCGGCCCATGCGCCGCTAGAAGCAGCGATGAGGTTGATGGCATGATCCCACCGGGATGTGGCGGCCAAGTTGAGAATCAGGATGGGTGATGGATGGATGTATGAAATAGAGGGGGGATGAAATGGGACCATCACAAGGGCGACCGTGAAATTGGGATTGAGCCTCAAAGAGACCTCCTACAGATCCCCGTGGTAGGGAATCAAAGTCCACATAGTTCGATGGTGCCATTGAACAGATGTGAAGGTGGTCAGAATGACCGGGTGATGGGATTGAACCCCATGGAAGCTTCCAACATACCATGCATTGACATGGATCAATGTCCTCATAGTTCAGAATGGTGCATTGGAGGACTGACATGAGTGAGGACCTTGGTCTGGATAATGTAGATCTTACACACTAGGCTACCCTGGTGCTGGTGACCTGACGTGAAAAAGTGGTGGCCTTGAACCTCGTGAGGCTTCCTACATACCATGCCTTGACATGGATCAAAGACCGCGTAGTTCAAAGGGGGCTTCGTCGGAGAACCGATGAGAAAGAAAAGAGACCTTGGTCCGAATGGTGTGGGGCTTACACACTAGGCTGCCCAGGTGTTGGTGAACTGATGTGAAGGAGGTCCAAGTGACCAACAGGTGATGGGCTTGAACCTCGTGAGGTTTCCTATGTATCATACCTTGACATGGATCAAAGTCCTCGTAGTTCGGGAATGGCGGTGGGTGTCGGCGAACCGACGTGAAGAATGGACCTTAGTCCGATGGGGGATGGTCTTGAACCTCAGGGAGGCTTCTTACGTACCATGCCTTGACACGGATCAATGTCCTCATAGTTCGGGTGGTCACAACGGCTTTCCATCGGACTGGAATACAGTTTAACGCCGCGCTGCACAAGGGTGGAACCTGACGTGAATGAAATGACGGGTGGTTGGCTTGAACCTCATGGAGGATTCCTACGTAACATGCCTTGACATGGATCAATGACCTCGTAGTTCAAATGGATGTGCAGTTTAACGTCATGACGGATGGGGGAATACTATTTAACGTCATGCTGGACGGGGTGTTGTCATGGTCAATTCTTACTCTAAGACCACGTGAGTCATGCTCGGTGTGAGAAACAAGAGGCAGTAGAGACCTGACGATCACGTCGTGAAGGGTGTGTCTATGAGAAACGAAGAGGGGATTATGCGTTGGGCGGCCGATGGTGCTGGGACATACTCCAGGATGGAGTCCAGAGGAAAAGGATGATGATAGTTTTGGGCATGAGACTTGAAGAGGCTTCCTACGTATCCCCGTGGCAGGAAATCAAAGTCCACGTAGTTCCCCTGATGACGGTTGACCATCAATTGGGGGTTTCAACAGCTTACCGCTAGATTGGGTCATAACGGCTTACCGCTAGATAAGGATGTGAACGGATTACCGCTAAATGGGGTCGTAACGTCTTATCGCTGGATGAGGATGTCAATGGCTTGCCGCCAAATGGGGTTGCAACGACTTACCACGGGATTGGGTCACAACGGCTTACCGCTGGATAAGGATGTGAATGGATTACCGCTAAATGGGGACACAACCGCTTACTGCTGGATTGGGTCAGAACAGATTACTGCTGGAAAAGGATTTCAACGGCTTACCGCTGCATAGGATCACAACGGCTTACCGCTAATTGGGATCACAACAGTGGTTGTGGATTACACGAGGAAGCTGCCCGGGTGCCAATATGGAGGGGAAATGGTGAATGGGCCTTACGTAGGGAAGTTTCCCGGGTGCCGCTATGGAGCAGAACTGGTGAATAGGGCTTACGCAAGGAAGCTTCTCGGGTGCCACTAGGGAGAGATAATGGTGAAAGGGGCCTACGCTAGGAAGCTACCCGGGTGCCGCTAAGGAGCAGCACTGGTGAATGAGGCTTACACTTGAAAGCTGCCCGGGTGCCGCTATGGAGCGGCAGTGGTGAATGGGGATTATGCTACGTAGCTGCCTGAGTGCCGCTATGGAGTGGCACTGGTGAATGGGGCTTATGAAAGGAAGCTTCCCGGGTGCCGCTATGGAGCAACACTGGTGAATGGGGCTTACGCAAGTATGATGCCCGTAATGTCTTCCTCATGTCTGGCCATGAGGGCATCCCAACTAACAGGTGAATTGAGGCCTTCACCTATGCACTAGTTCACAAGAGGGATAATGCCAAGGGGCATTGGAATCATGCCACTGGAGTCTTCGCATTGAGAATCTTATTCTTGGAGCATAAAGAATCTCCTTTTTGGAACAAGAGGCATCCTACATTAGGAAGATAGGGCATACTACTGTTTAGAGTCTTGTAGGTAGGACTATTGGAATCTCATGCTAGGAGAATGAGGCATATCTCGTATAGGGCAAGAGGAATCCTATAATTTTTTAGATAGGGAGTACTACAGTTTATAGTCATGTAGATAGAAATGTTAGGCGTCCTATTCTTGGAGCCTAATGCATCTCTCGTATAGGGCAAGAGGCATCCTATCATTTGTTAGATAGGGATTACTACAGTTTATATTCATGTAGAGTGGACTATTGGAATCTCATGCTAGGAGCATAGGGAATCTCTCATATAGGGCAAGAGGCATCCTATCATTTGTCAGATAGGGTGTACTACAGTTTATAGTCATGTAGATAGGACTATTGGTATCTTATTCTTGGAGCATAAGGCATCTACTGTTTCATGCAAGAGGCATCCTATGTTTGGAACATTGGGATTACTACTATTTAAAGTCATGTAGATAGGAATGTTAGGCATAAGGTTCCTAGATATGGTTGGTGTCAGGACTTATGCAAGGGCGGCCCTTTATTGTTCAACCTGGCATAGGGACCAAGTGATGGGGTTTGGAGGAGTTGCCTATGGAATGGTTCGACTCATGGTACTCTGGAAATTGATGATGAGAACCTCAACTCACGACATAGGAATGAAACCAAGAGGAATATGTCGACTCAGTGTATTTCATGGTGTGTGGAAGATTATCTCAAATCATGGTATTCCATAGGTGGAAGGTGGGTGCACACAAGGGCGCAATGGAAAATCCCGAAATCCATACCAGAAATGTTCACGGTGTGACTGTCCATTTTTCATGGGGGTGTGTGATGGTGGCGAAGGGACCGGCCCAGAGGGGCGGGACTGTAGCTCGGCACTGAACCCGAGCAGGGGTGTGGGGGTGCGGCCCCCGTGGTATGGACCGGTGGGCACGAAGGTAGGATCCTCGCTATGGATAGGTTTTCGCGAAGTAGATTCACGGAGCATGGCCTCGCGGAGCAATGGTCTCTCGTGGAGCAAAGGGGTTTCACGGATCTTGGTCTCGCAGAGCAGCATCGCGGAGAATTGGCTCACAGAGCATGGAATCACGCAGTATGGTCTCGCGGAGCAGCATCACGGAGCATGGGATCGTGGAGCATGGACTCAAGGAGCCTCAGCTCAAGGAGCAGCAACACAAAGGAAGATGCTCGCAGAGCATGGCCTTGCGGAGCCTCAATTTGGAGCTCCACTCGGCCACCCAATGGGAAAATTGGTTGTGGCCGTCCCCCCGGAGAAGGGGGGTGATCTGGGTATTTATAGGTAGGGGCTCCGCGAATCTGATCTCAGGCGGTGCGAAGGGGCGACGATTGCTTCGCGGCGGGTCGCGAAGGTCAACCGTGTTTGCAGAGCGTTACCGCCTCCTCTTTTTCACGGTGGGTCTTCGCGACACGTCATGAACGTCAAATGGGTTCGCAGAGACTCTCTCATCATTAATTTGTGGCGGCGCTCCGCGATCACGGAGGGGGCTTCGCGAATAGGCTTCGCGAACCAGATTTCCAGCCCAACTTCAAATGTCCATAAATCCTAATCCGTAGCTCCGTTTGGGCCTTGCGACCTACCAAATCTAAGCTTGAGAAATGGACTACCATCTTGGTTTGTGTATGGAGGAATTTGGAAAATTTTAGGAATGCGTTCTCTGGGGTCAAAAATTATTAAAAAAACCATTATACACTATCTTCCCATCAAATAAGATAAGAATGTATCACTCATGCATATGTTGGGCCTACCGTCTCCACATAGCGATGAAATTCATTTTTCTTCACCATATTTTATTGACAGGAATTAAAATGGTTTTAATGAATATATTAAATATTTATGTCATATTTATAATTATATATTAATAATATTATTTATTACTTTTTATCACCAATATTTTGATAAAGGATAAATTCCCTAGTCTGTAAGAATAGACTACCGTCTCTATGATGTACTATGATTAATTTTTTATTTATATTTCACATGGATGATAATATGGATGACAATTATGAATATATATTATATCAATGTAATTATATTATTTAAGGAGATTATAAATTATTATTTACTTTTAATTTATTCCACCAATAAAAAATTAATATATTATTCAAGTCCACGTACAACCTACCTTCCCCATGAACTGTGTAATTCATCTATCGATCTCAACATTATCTGAATGTATAAAAATATATTTATATTTATTATATTTTATATGTCTACCATGATTTACATTATTTAAATTGTGATACTATGATCAAAGTATAATCACCAAGACTTCTAAATAGAAATAACCTTGCTAAATGAAGCGATTATCAACCAGAATAGTAATTTTAATAAAAATTATTAATAAACTGGTGATAAGATGCCATAAAGAAAAAATAAATTATATGTTAAAATCATTGTTCTGGAATAAATGTATAATAAATCCATATTTAAAATGCATGAGGTTTTAATGTGAATATTGAAAAGGAAGTCTTAAGGTAAGGTAATTATTTACTCAATTTCCTTTCATTTTGTGAAACATATAATTAATTGGTTGTGTCAAAAAAATATTATGGTTGAAATGAATTTTTTTCTTAGGTTTAATTTAAACTTTATTTATGTGTAATTAAATTAGATATAGAAATTATATATTAAACATTAAATTCAGTTTCATTTTACAGGTGATTTCTTTTTAAAATCTTTTATTAATGTTTGTTTTTACAAAATCCAAAAATAATTGTTTATATAAATAATAAAACATGAGAGGAATTTCCTCATTCATGATGAATTTAGATTTTTTTATTATAATAAATTATTTTTGTAAATTATGAATGAAATTTGTTTCCATTGTAATATCTGGACATCAAAAAAATCTAAATGGAAATGATATTTTCCTTATGAATTTTTTCAAGTAACCACCCAAAATCATTTTTCATCTTAAGCAATATTATTATAAGGTATTTATGATGTATTGGATATATTGTCCAAGGATATAGTACTTATTGTTTTTTATTGTTTATGTTAATGATCGAATGATGTTTTTCAACGTTGGAACATTTCCAAGGGTTATGTAAGGATGAAATTATTATTAACCGAATTTGTTCATGGGTTTGGATTTGAATAATTAAATATGTTCATGAAAAAAAATATTTATGGTTTTGATTATATGATAGGTCGGACATATATTTTCCTCAAATGGATTGGGAAATGAATTATATCATGTGGGATAGTTGGTGAAAAAATACAACATTCTTGATCCACTATATGAAACAATTTTATGTTCGTGATCCATTATGGGAAACAGGTCCATGTGCTTGATCCATTATAGAAAAGAAGTTTTATGTAATGATTTGATGGTATTGATAGTTATCCATTACATATAAAATTGTATTTCTAATTAATGTTCCACAAACATTTAATACATAAAATTATGGATCATGACTGAGTTATAGAGAATTATCATTCTAATGATTCACGACTTCAGAAATTTTTAGGTTTTTGTCCTGAATCACGATTTGATCAATGATAGGTTGGGTATGAACTTTTTATGTTATATTCATGATCACATACAGATATTCTTATCTTATGCTTTCAAAAGATCATAAATTGACACCTTCCTTGTTTATCATTATTGAGCATATGATATCACCATTTTATGGTTCTATAACATTGGAAATGAATCACAACATTGTTTACGATATGTTAAAATTTTTATAATAATGAATAAATTTTTAAAATATGATGTGGATATATTATAAAAAACTCATTTAAGTTTCCATGATTCCAAAGGTATGAAACCTTTATGATCCTTATATAGGAGTTTGTGTGATGTAAATAATATTCATCTAGAAATATTTAATTACTATCTATAAAACTCATTAATTATTATACAAATTACATTGACCACACTCCATCATCTTTTATGTTCCACCAATTTCAACATTTGAGTAATTTAATCATAAACTAGGAAAACCTTTTTGTAATCATCATGTTTGAAACCTCATAATCAATATAGTATATTTCGAATTGAAATTGATTATAGCTCAACCATTAACTACATATCACATTCTCCCAAAACACATAATAATATTTTAAAACAGCATTTTGATGGAAAAAATAAATTAGTATTTACCAAATCATCCAAAATGATCTTCAACCCCACATAATTTACTAAAAATGTAATTAAAAACTCTTTTCTAAAATTGCATTAAATTATATTATTTTATATATATAGTGTTCCCATCCACAAATTCGGTTTAAGATATGTTTTTTGAGTAATTACATCCCTAAAAGAAAGGAATTTTTTTACATGATATTTTCAAACACCCCCAAAAAACATTTTCCTCCCCTTTAAATTATAACATAATCATATAATTAAGAAAATATATAGTAAAGAGTTTTACTTATTCTCCCCAATTTGAAAAATAATCCAATGGATCATAATTTCTACCAGTAACATCATCATGTTAGTGATAGAGGCATAACATATATTTTTAGACTTAATTCCATATATACATTCCAGTAAATTTATTTTTTAAAAAATTTTAACAAAATGGTATTTTTTTTGAAATATAATAAAAAATTACATCTCCAAGTAAAAAAATCTCTTCAATTGAATGATATTTTACATTAATATTATTTTATTTTTTATATTGATCGCGAGTTTTATAGATATCAAGGGAACACTGATCATTATAAATAATCTTCAATAGATTTTTAACATTCACTCTCTTATAATCCAGTTAGACATTAATGAAAATTATTTGTGTAAATTTATGGGTAATAAAAACATATTATACATTTATTTTAATCAAATAATTGGAATTTTTATATGGTTATGTATCCAAAAAATTTGTCCCAAAAAGAATATTTCTCAATATGTTGATTTTTTATCAGTGTAATCACTTGCTCGATCAGTATCATGGAACCCATAAAAGTTTATATCATTACATCAACAATGCATTAGACCATAATTTGATGTATCCTTAATATGAATGGGTTTTTTTGAATCTATTATGGGTGATTATCCTTGATAAATTTGATAAATTCACATAATTTTATAGAATATGGAGTTTCTTTTCTTAAAGTAGTAAGATTAAATATATTAGAAATTGTCTTGTGGGTAGCCTTATAATTTAATATTTCCCCACATTCATCTTTACTCAATATCCTGAAAAGAGAAATTATTTTTGAAAAATCAAATGAATATTATATTCCAAAATTTTTCTATCTTCCTATCATGACCCGTTCCCCGGGGTCTTGTCGTAACTACCCCATGCCAGCCTTCCATAGGCCAGGGGCAGACGACTAGAACCAAAAGTGTAAATCCCTATAATTGGGAAGGCATTGAATTTATAAAATTTAAACTCACAAAACCAGAGTAGAAGATGAAGAAAACACTAAGTAAAAACTATATAACAAAAGATGTGCTAGAAAGTAAAAGGGGAACAAAATACAAGACCAATAGTAAAGTACAAGGAAAAGACAAAATAGGTAAAACTAAAAGACAAATAGCTTGAAGGTGTCTAGAATCTCCAGGATTGTCCACCACGGATCCTACCTGAAGGTTTGGTACAAATAGCATCCTCAGCGCTCCATGTCCTTCCATCTCCTCTCGGTACCATTTCATCGTGAGGTCCACCTCTGACTACCATCCAGTCCCTGCACACTCTGCCTCGGTCAGCACTGTCTGTCATCTACATCCAACAGAACAAGGTGTGGGCATAGCGTGTGAAGGGGTGAGAATAATGATACTCAGTAGGGACCCTGAGACCCTCAAGGTCTCACAAAATCCAACAAGGTTAAACCAAAAAGTATGAATCAACCGATAACCATTACTTAGGTATATGCCCATACATATACCTAACCTATCTAGTAACCCTCTCAATCATGAGGAAAATACAAATATCATCGACTCAGATAAATCCAGGATTTTTCATTATTGAAACCACAGATACTGGAGAAATCCTCCTCTATCGAGAATAGTGGTCCTGTCGCGACATCAAGGTTCTTCTCACTAACCATGGACTACTGAGGTACTCTTCCTGTCGTGTTTTGTGGGTCTGCTGCTAACTACCAGGTGCTCCATCCTTTATGGGTCTACCGCCAAATATCTAGCGCTCCCCCTAATATCCTACAAAGGTAATCCTCCTATCGAGTACCATGGGTTTGCTTCCAACTACCAGGTGATCTATCCACCATGGATCTGCTACCAAATACTAGGCACTCCCCACTAGGCTAGTTGAATCAATCATATTCGAATCGGTCAAGCATTCTTTAGGTCTGTCATATACTAGGTCTCTACACTATGTCTTATCGTCTCTGAGAGGACTCACTTCATGAGGTACGGGTGGATATTCTAAGGGTCATGAAGTCTCACATGGAAGTATCTCAAAGGATCTCCACGTCATACCGGTTTCAACGCAACAGACATCACGTCAATCAGATGCCCCGTCTGTGTGTTATAAGCTTTTTAGTCCCAGGGGCCCGGTTGGTTTCATGCACGAATGAACCTGACTGTATCTCAGATATATCCCAAACACATGTGGGGTATTCTCGAAGGGACCACTTCATTCCAAGAATATCGAAACTGTTGATGCTTTGTTAAACGGACGCCCATTGCCCAAGAAATGGGCGACAATGCATAAACAGGTCTAATGGGATCAGGTCCAGTCCAACCCAGTTGGACCGACCTAACCCAAACTGTGAATCTGACCCGGCCCGAAAGGGCGTCCCAACCCGATGGGGTGGCCCGTTCCGAATGTACGGCCCATCCCTTGTGGACACCCATCCCAAAAGTCGCCCGACAGCCCATGTGGCCTAGTTGCGGCTCGCGTGGCTAAGTGGCGGCCCACGAGGCCGGGCCGACTAGTGGCCCACCTGGCCTGGCTGGCCACGTGTGGGAGGGGGTGCCGCACCCCCCTTTGTCTGAAACAGTCGGCGTGAGGCACCGGCCCCTAGTAACTGCGTGATCTGAAGGGTCATGCCTGAAGCGTGCATCGATGGCCGTCTTAGTCGGCCGCCCTCCCCTATCCACTACGGCCATAGGCCGTGGGTCTTCTCCACAGTGGTGTGACGGCGTTGTACCCCTTCTCTCCAGCCGCGCCCCACCGTAGAGGCCTACCTTGGTCGTGGCCTCCTGCTACCCTCCGCACGACGCGATGGTGTCACGTGCCTCCTGGGCAGGGGTGGCTAGCTTGATCCTAGACCATCGACAGCTGATTTCGACAGGCAGGCTTTTGAAATCCATAATTCAGGTTTTGGCTGGAAAGATGGCTCCCTTGGCACTGCTCTCCTCACTCCTAGAGTTGGAATTTAAAGCTACTGATCTGCTGGAATTGGGGGTCAAGCTTTTTGTCTCCTCCACATTATTGGAAGGGGTTGGTGTGAATGATGTGGTCATCACCACAAGGCTAGTGGAGTTAACCATCCATTCACCGCTGGAGGAAGGCCATAGACCGCTAATTATGTCACCCCCTAGTGTGGCTAGGGGGGAGACTCTGAAGCTCAAATCTCCCCTGCATGTCTCTTCACCCAGCTTTGAGGAAACTGGATCAGGGGTCTGTGCATGGTCAAATACCATTCTACAAAGGCCAGTGGAGCTAACCATCCAGTCTTCACGGGAGAAAGGCAAATGTCCAAGGATGTTGTTGCCCCCTAGTGCGGCTAGGAGGAATACTCTGAAGCCCAAATCTCACCTACATATCTCTTATCTTGTCCTTGAGGATGCTGACACGAGGGTGTGCGCCCGATCAAAATATAATATACAAAGGGCTCGGGCTCCAGAATGTTTCTCTTTCACGCTTGAGACCATTTCACCTGGGGGAAAAGCAGGGTAGTAGGGGCTCTAATGTTTCCCATTCCTATCTGGAATGCTCTAGGGATTATGAAAAGAGTTAAAATAGACTTCATATATTCGGAGATCAAGAAGCATAAAGCTCATGTTGTTGTGGTTCTAGAACACAAAAAAACCTGAGTAAAATACAATAGTGTGAAAAACTGATCAAAATGCAGGGGTTCATGCAAGCTACTCCAAATAACAAGCACATTTGGATTTTATGGAAAAGAGACATTTCCATGGATCTTATACAGGCAGGGGACCAATATATCATGATGAGGGTGAAGACATTAATGTACTCTTTCTTAGTTTCCTTTGTTTACGGAAGTTGTGACACTTCTAGGAGATAATATCTGTGGAAACAGATGAGTTGTTTTGACCTAGGAGAGGACCCCTGGTTTGTTGGGGGGAGGGACATCAATACCTTCACTGAACGAGATGAGAAAAAGGGACGTGGGGAATTTCCACGTCGAGCTAGTGTAGATTTTGTCCAGTTCATGGCATGAAATGGTATTATGGAAATGGGGTACTCCAGGTATCCCTTCACGTGGTGCAATAATCAAAGAGGCAATAGGCATTGTTGGAGTTCGATTGATAGATTCCTAGCGAACTTACATTCCATCGATGCGTTTCCAAATGCCAAGGTGATCCATCTGGTCTGAGGTATATCTGATCACTCTCCACTACTTTTATCATTGTACCCCAACAGGTCTCCCCGAAAAGGTTTAGATTTTATGAAAATTGGACGCGCCATCCTGAGTTCCTCAAACTTGTAAGGACATCATGAGGGGAACCAATGAAAGGGCTCCACTGGGTGGGAATTCATAATAAACTCAGACGCCTAAAACAGGGGCATAATGCTTGGGAAGGATTCTTCCCCCTTATCGACGAAGAGATGGATGATCTTAAGCATCTGATTGAGCATCTCGAAGGTGAGTTGGAGGAAGATTGGAATGATCTGATTATTGAAGACCTTTTAATCTAGAAGGAACGTATGGAAGATTTACTTCTTAAACATGAATGTATGTCCCATGAAAGATCGAGGATAAAGTGGCTACATGAGGGAGACAAGAACATGACATTCTTCCATGCATGCATTAGGGAAAACATCGACCAATCATCCCCAATATTAGGATGGAATATGGCATGTACTCAGATGATAGTGACATAGTAGGTGGGATGGCATCCCCCTACTATAAAGACCTTCTTTCTGGCTGGAACCCAAGGATGGATGGAGAGTACCTGAGTGGGGGTGCTAATCTGAGGGATGTCATTCCCAAATGAGTCTCTAATGAGGAAAATTCCTTCTTGGAAAGAACTCCAGACAATCCAGAGTTCCATGCGGCAATGCTGAATCTTGACTCGAGTAGCGCTCTGAGGCCGGACTGCTTCACTAGATCATTCTTCAGAGCTTCATGGAATATTTTCAAGGGGTATATCGTTTCATCCATCCACGATTATTTTCGAGGATATGATCTTCCTTGGGTGGCTAGCTTAACGACATTGGTTCTTATCCCGAAGGTAAAGGCTCCTACCTCCTTACTCCAGTACCGTTCAGTGAGCATGTGTAATTTCACCTATAATATTCTTGCGAGTATAATCAACATGTGGCTGGCCAAGTGTTTGCCTCAGTGGGTATCCATTGAATAACATGACTTTTTAAGTGGGAGGTCAATATAGGGGGTGATTTCTCTGGCCCAAGAGATGTCCAAGGATCTAAATAACAAGACCCATGGTTCAAATATGGTCCTGAAACTGGACATGAGCATGAAATACGACAGAGTGGAATTTGGATTTATTGACAGGTTCTTCACGTGAATGGGTATGTATCCCAAGGCCTTGAGCATTATCTTCAGATGTTTCATCTCACCATGGATGATTCTGTTCTTTATGGGGAAAATATGAGGTTCTTTCAAGGCTACCTGAGTCTTACAGCAAGGTGATCTGATTTCTTCGAGTATTTTCATTCTTATGCAGGACCCTATTAGCAGGCTTCTTAACAGAGGATTTTCCAATGGAAGTATTACTCCTTTCCGGATGAAAGGGATCCTGCCTCACACATCGCACCTAATTCTTGTGGACGACACAATTATTTTCTCGAATACTGGGAGGAGTTCTGTGCAGGCCATCCTGAGGATTCTGGAGGAGTACTGCCACTGGAGTGGTCAATTGATTAAACATGCGAAAATAAACTTGCACATCTCCAATAAATGCCTGACAAGGAAGGCCGATGACCTGTGTAAGAGGATGGACATGCAGGTGGTATCTCTTCCGATGGAATATCTAGGATCTCCAATTTATTCAAAAATAATGAGAGTATGGGACCATGATAAGTTGGTGAGCATGATCACAATCTGGGTTCTAAATTGAAAAATACACTTTCTTTCTTTAGGGGGATGCACGGGCCTCATCAAAAACATTCTCACGACCATTCCAGTCCATGCTTTGGATTCATCTTCACTGAAAAAAGGGGTTCTTAGAGCTATTGATAGGGTACTGGAAGGGTTCCTTTGGGATGCAGATGGGGAAGGGAAGAGGAAATGGGTCTCGTGGGGGAGAATGGCTCGGCCGATACAAGAGGGGGGCATTAACGTTAGGAGCATCGAGGGCATAGTGCACTGCATGCATGACAAGTTGGCTTGGGAGATTTGGGAAAATCAGACCCTTTGGGTGATGATCATGTTCTAAAACTACATCAAATTTACAGAAAGAAGAAGTGTCCATGGATCCTCCTTCTCGAAGATGATTTTTCCTCTGGTCTCAAACCTTCATAAACATTATCACTGGATCGTGGGATATGGTAGTATACCTTTCTAGAGCAGCAGCTGGACAGGCTCTGAACATGGCTTCCTGGGATGCCCGACTCCCTCGATCATCTTCAAGGAGGCGATCTTGTTCCCGAATTTTATCAAAGATGTTTCGGACAAGGATCAGAAATAAATTTTTGATTCTATCCACATCATCTCAGAGCCGGTCAAATGCATGTTTAATCCTTCCTTCTCGAGGAAGTTCACCATAAAGGACTTCCGCGGGATCTCGACTCCCCAGGCTCAACACGACAACTGGATTGAACGAATGTAGTGCAAAAACATACCATCCTAATACAAATTTCTTTTCTGGAGAGTGAGGAACTCAGCGATCCCTTCTGATGAGTGCATTAGGAAAATGGGAATCTATCTCACCTCTTAGTGCCAGTGCTGTTGAAACCAATGTTAGGAGAGTACCAACCACATATTATTTGAAGGTGAATGTGTTAAGGTCGCCTGGAAGTATTTTGGTGTTGATATAGAAGATCCCCCTATGGAGATCTAAGGTTTTTCTATCCTTGAGATATGGTTCCAGGGGACTCTCGACAAAGGACTAGAGCGTATGGAGCGTTCGTCTGTTTTTAGTGATGTTTGATGGTGTCTCTGGCATGCGCGGAACAAAGCAAGATACTTGGGTCAGAGCTCATCAGGGAGGTCCATCATCATGAGATCTAAATGTCTTCTCATGGATAGGGTTCCCTATTCAAGGGATGGCGGGAAGCTTCCTGATTTTGAAATCTGCAGGCTTTCCCTGAGCAGGCTATCCCCATGGTGCGTCTGGAAGGACAGTGGGTAAAATGGAACCCCTGAGATGAAGGTCTCAAACTTAACACTGATGGCTCATGAAACTTTAGAATAATAAGAGGAGGATGAGTGGTCCGTAATTCAGAAGGAGGTGTACTCCTCACTTTCACGGTGAACTTTGGTAATGGAAGTGCACTTCAAGCGGATTCCAAGGCTCTCCTCATAGAGCTAAACATGTGTAACCCGAAAACTATAGACATATCCCATGTTGAAACTTACTTGAAGATCATCCACAACTCCTTGCTAGACAGAGGTTCCACTCCCTAGTCAGTAATGTATATCATTAGGAGATGTAAGGACCATCTGAAGAGCAACATTCAAGTTAAATATACATGGAGAGAGGGGAATAAATTCACAGATTATATGGCATCCCTTGCCATCCATGGTTCTTTTGTCACCTTCCTATTCAATTCCATCTCTTTGAAGCCAGAGGAGTGAATTTAATTCACAACGACGTCCTAGGTCTTCATTATTTTCGACCCCCTAGGCCGGTGTTGCATGGCCTCACTCTCTTGGCCTCAATATTTTGTTCTCATGTTTCTCTCTTGAATAAATATATGACAATGATGCTGATGATGATGATTCGGCATAACGAATACCAAAATATTATCGATGTATAAAGGGAACAAAACATGTCAAATCCCCCTACCTTTCTTTTCTATTGTTCATCGATGATGTTTTGGGAAAATACAGTGTAATTTCATCAATGTCAATAGATAAGAAGCCGAGGATGGTGTTGGTGTTCTTCATGGGCGATGATGTTTCCTCTACATGCCCCGTTTGAAGAAGGAAGAAGGTGGTGTTTTTCATTTTTCGGTGGAGGAAGAATTCTTCGCGTTCTTCGCTGAGAGAATGAAGTTCTACCAATTCTCAAAACCCCTCTCAAGCTCCAACCAAAGATTATGCCAACACCAAAAATAATAGACATAATATTATTTTATTGGTTGGAAAAAATTCAAAATAATTCAAAAAAGAGATAATTAATTAACTACAAGTGTTTAATTAATTAATTGTGAGAGTGTTGTCACATTAAAGTAATGGGGGAAAGTGGAGAGTTCAACCCACTTAAATGGGCGGTTAGAGGTGTTCCAAAATTAATGGGCAGTTAGAAGAGTTAAGAAACTTGTGTGGGCCCCACTAAATAAAACAATCCTAAGGGAGGTTATGTGTTGGTGACCCCCACCACTAATCTCTACTTGGAGGTTGTAACCATCATAAAATAAAAAGAAGGGGAACATATTGTTTTTATTTAATTTAATTTAAAAACCCCCAAAACTAAATTATATTCTCGTCAGAACGCAATTGCGGTGAAAGTCTTAATAGGAAATCACCGATGTTGCGAGTTCATCGGTGCCCTCAGAATTCGATTACGAGCACCTGTTTAGAAGTTATAAAAATTCACACGTATGTTTAGTGAACACACCAGAAAAAAAACATCAAAAATTGATTCTGGGTACACCTGGCCTTGGAATAAAGTGCTATCACAAACTACAGACTAATAAAATTCCCATGTATTTAAAGAAAATTTTACGGGAAATATGGGTCTTTACATTCTCCCCACCTGAGGGATTTACGTCCCCGTAAGCTACAACACAATCCAAGCGAACAAATGGGGGTACTGAGCATGCATCTCAGCCTCTCGCTCCATTGTGCTCTCTTGGAGGTTCTCATGCTTCCAGCGGATGCGTACCAGAGGTATCGATCATTCATGTAGGACCCGCTCTTGTCGATCCTCAATCTCCACTGGAACCTCCAGGAAATTCGCCCCATCATTGATGTCTAGCTCCCCATGGTCGGTGATATGGTATGGGCCGTGCACATATCTAATCAGCTGAGATATGTGGAAGAGGTCGTGCACCTGGTGCAACTGCGGTGGAAGAGTCAAGTGGTAAGCCACCTCACCTACTCAGCTGAGGACCTGGAAAGGTCCGATGAACCGCGGAGATAACTTTCCGCCTCGGCCAAATCTCTGTAGACCTCGTCAATGTGAGACCCGTAAGAAAACATGGTCGAAATCCTTGAACTCCAAAGGTCTCCATATCCTGTGAGCGTATGACATCAGCCTGCTCTGTGCAGTCTTTATCTGCTCCTCGATGATCTGCACCTTTTCTGTGGTATCTCATACCATCTCTGGTCCCACTAGTGCTGACTCCCCTGGGTTTATCCAGAAGAGTGGCGATATGAAAGGTCGGCCATACAAGGCCTAAAAAGGTGCCATACCAATGGTGGAGTGATAGATATTGTTGTATGAAAACTCTACCAAAGGCAAGTGATCCTCCCAAATATGACTGAAGTTGAAGATGCATGCACGAGTCATGGCCTCGAGGGTCTGGATGGTCTTATTGGCCTGACCATCAATATGAGGATGGAAGGCAGTACTCAAATGAAGTTGTGTCCCAAAATCTTCCTGCAACCCCTTCCATAGCCATGAATTAAAACGTGTGTCATGGTCAAAGACAATAGAGGAAGGTACTCCATGTAAATGCTCTATCTCATATATATTGATGTGTCCCAATTTCTAAACTGATCCATGCTCTCTGATCGGTAGGAAGTGGGCTGACTTGATGAGTTGGTCAACCATTACCCATTTTGAGTCATGACACCTATATATATGTGGAAGTCCTGTCACTAAGTCCATGGATATCCCATCCCACTTACACTCTGGAACCTCTATGGGTTGTACCAAGCCTGCTGGTACCGGGTGGTCTGCCTTCACTTGCTGACAAGTGATGCATCGTGAGATAAACTCTGCTTCAACCTTCTTCATACCCGGACACCAATGATGTCATCTAAGGTCCTAGTACATATTAGTGACTCCTAAATGTACTGTTAGAGGGGAAGTGTGGAACTCCCTCAACACTTCCTCCTAAAGTGCAACTAGTCCTAGGGTATGCCCTCTGAAGAGGATGATGTGCTCCCTACCTTCAAGAAATCCATCAGGTGCCTTCCCTGTGGATATCTGAGCATGTCGCATCTCACAATTAGCGTATCCACGTTGCGCCTCCCAGACTCACCAAAGAAGTTGATGAGTGACTATATGAGACTGAAGATAGGCTGCTCCATCCCTATCCACAATGGAGATCTATAAGGCAGTCAACTGCTCTGTCACCTCTCATAGTAGCTGAATGCCAGTCCTCCTGTTGAGCGCATCCACAAAAATGTTCCCCTTCCGAGGAGTATGGACTATCTCGAAGTCATAGTCCTGGAGTTACTCAATCCATCTTCGTTGTCTAAGGTTCAGGTCCTTATGAGAGAACATATACCTGAGACTCTTATGATCAGATTACACGATAAAACGTTCACCCATTAGATAGTGCTGCCACATATTCATGGTGAAGACCACTGCTGCTAACTCCAGGTCATGGGTAGCGTAGTTCTTCTCATATTGTCTCAACTGCCGAGAACCATACATGATCATTGCTCGCTCCTCCATTAGGACACACCAGAGTCCAGTCTCTGATGCATCGCAGTAGACTATGTACCCTACGCCTTCCTCTAGAAGCCTCAATATGGGGCACTAGTCAGCCTGGGCCTCAGCTCTTGAATGCTCTGATGGAATCTCTCTGACCACACAAAGGGTTTCTCCTTCTTTGTCAAGGCTGAACGTGGTTTTGTGACTCTAGAGAAGTCTGGAAAGAATATCTAATAGTATCCAGTCAAGTCTAGGAAACTCCGAACCTTCGTCACACTCCTAGGTGGCTCCCAAGCATGCACAACCTCAATCATCTCTAGATCCACTGTAAATCCATCCTTTGAGATGATGTGTCCCATGAAGTGAACCTCTCGATTCCAAAACTGGCACTTTGAGAGCTTACCATAAAGATGGTGATATCGGAGTGTTCCCAATACAACTTGCAAATGGTAAGCATGCTCCTCTTTAGTTGTCGAGTAGATCAAAATGCCGTCAATGAAGACCACAATAAAGAAATCATGGTATGGATGGAAGATCTTCTTCATGAGACACATGAACACTTCTCGAGCATTGGTTACGTCGAAGGTCATAATCAAGAACTCGTAGTGGCCATAATGACACCTGAAGGTTGTCTTCTACACATCCTCATCTCGAACTCTAAGCTGGTGATAGCATGATCTAAGGTCTATCATCGAGAACCATCGTGATACCTTGAGCTGATCAAATAGGTCTTCAATCCTCCATAGTGGGTACATGTTCTTCATGGTCTTCTGGTTCAGGCGATGGTAGTTGACATATAGCCTCTAGCTCCAATCCTCCTTCTTGGTGTACAGAATCGGGGCTGCCAAGGGAGAAACACTGGGCCAGATGAATTCTTTCCCCTACTAGTCCTCCAGTTATACACTCACCTTGTGAAGCTCAGCAGGGGACATCTGATATACTGGAGTAGATAATATTATCGTCCCGGGGTACATGTCAATGTAGAAGTTCACTTATCTATGAGGAGGTATTCCTTGAACATCATCAGGGAAAACATCCGCATACTGGTCCACCACTACCGGATAAGTCGGACTATCCACATCAACTGCTCTGAGGGTAAGGCAAGCCAACTGGTGAGTGATCGGCTGCTCCCTCCTCTAATTAAGTTCGTCCTATGCTGCATTGGATCCCTTCTCGCCGGTGAAGGTGAACCTGGTCCCATCCGTGTGTTCACACCGCACTTTTCTCCTAATTCATTCAATCTGAGCATGGACTGTAGATAACCATTTTATTCCCAAGATGACACCGTAATGCCTCGATGCTACTACTAGAAGATCCTAGTTGAATATCTCACCTCCTAGAGTATGCTTGCACTACCGTAACCAGTTTTTAATCATCAAATCAGCTCCAGTAAGAGCCTCTAGCCATAAGGATCGAACCAACGACTCCTTTGGAATCTATGAGCTCCGAACGAGGTAAGTGGCAATGGAAAAGTGTCTGGAACTTGTGTCTATGATAACATCATCTAAAGTGGAGTAGACACAGATTGTACCTCGAATCATCTCTAGAGCATCGTGATCATAATACTCAACTACATAAAGCTATGCTCTACCCTGTCTACCCGGTCCATGTGGTCGGGGGTGGACCTCCTGGTGGTGGTGGTGGTAGCACCTCGTAACATCCCCACTGCCAGCTGCAAATCCAGCTCCTCTGCCACGTCTACCTACGCCCTGCGGACCACCTCGATCATACCTCTCCCTCTGCATGGTAGTTACCTCAACTGTCTGCTGATAATCAGAGTTGAGGGTCGGATAGTCACGAGCAAGTGACCAAGCCCACCACAGGAGTAACTTTGTCTTCTCCTACCATGAATGGATCTGTCTCCACTCTGGGTGCCATGCCCAACTGATATTGAGTCATGCAGTCGACCACCTCTAGTTCTAGTCTCCGTGGACCTCTATGTCATCTGTCTACTACCAGTTTCAGAAGACTCCACTGCAAGTCGAATAGTGGTGGGTCTTGCTACTGGAGACTTCTCAGCATGGAAACAATCCACTAGGAGGGCTCGCTCCAACACTCATGCCTACGTCAGGTTGTTGTGGGAGATAAATGAAGCTCTGATCTCACACTAGAGTCCGTGATCAAAGGTCTGGGCCTTGAAGAATGGATCATGTACAATATCAGTGGAGTAGTAAGAGAGGTCGGTGAACCATGCGGAGTACTGAGCTACACTCATGATGCCCTACTGCAGATGTAGTAGCTTCTATATCCACACCGCTTGAAGGGTGGCTGGTACAAACTCTGCCCGGAATAGGTTCTCATAGTCTGCCTATAGAAGTGTCGCCTCATCATTCATCTGAAGCATCATGCTCTACCATCTGCCTACTGCTGCATGAAGGAGGCTGGAAGTAAGGATCACCATGAAGTCGGATGGTGTCCCTAACAGTTTGAAGACTCTCACCATAGCCACCAGTCAATCCTAAGCCGCCTGGGGGTCCATCTGTCCCTAGAACCTGGGTGGCCTCTGGTGCTGAAACTCATGTTGCGTGCTCAAGAGGCATCCACTCTCTGCTACTGGGGCTGGTGGAATCAGTGTCCCAATGGGAAGTATTACTGCTGGTGCCTAAACTGGGAGAGGACCCTGTACTAAGGTCTCGTCGCTCGATGGGCTGTCAGTACGTACAACTCTCGGGGCTCTAAATGGTCATCCGTGGGGTGGCATCCTAAAAGAACATATGCGACAAAGTCAAAAGTCTAAACATGGGGAGGTGACTCGGTTTGAGGTGACATAAAGAAAACTTTTCAAACACACATGCAACCAGTGTTTTCATGCACTAAATCAGAAATCAGTAGCCATGGTCCTGGTGTATGGATGTGTTAACCGCCACACCAGCACTGGACTCCCTGAACTAAAAACCACACTTTGTACTCGTAACACTATTTCTTCACAAAAAAAAATATCAGAGACCTATGTTAAGTTGTAGAACCAACTCCTCTGATACCAGTTTTTCACGACCCGTCCCCTGAGGCTTGTGTCGTAACTACCCCAAGCCCACCATTCATAGGCCATGGGCTGGAGACTAGAAACAAAGGCGTAAATCCCTATAACTGGGAATGAAATGCCATTACAAAGCGTAAACACACACAACCAGAGTACAAGCGAAAGAAAAAAATATGTAAAATCTATATAACAAAAGATGTGCTGCCGAGTAAAAGGGTCCAAAAATACAATCCCAACAGTAATGTACAATGAAAAGACAAAATATGTACAACTAAAAGACAATGAACGACAAGGTTTCTAGAAGTTCCTAGATCATCCACCACTGATACTACCTGAAGGGTAGGTATAGATAACCTCATCATTGTTCCATGTCCTTTTGTATCCTCCGGGTACCATCTCGTCCTGAGGTCCACCTCCGGGTACCATCCAGTCCTAACACACTCCACCTCGGTCAACATTGTCCATCGTCTGCATCCAACACAGTGAGATGCAGGCACAGCCCGTGCAGGGGTGAGTATAATGATACTCAGTAGGGAAGCCGAGACCCTCATGGTCTCACAAAATCCAACAAGGATAAAGCACAAATAACTAATAAATGGATAACCATTACTTAGGTATATTCCCATACATATACCTTAGTTATCAGGTTACCAATCTAAATCATGAGGAGAACACAAAGGTCATTGACTCAGCTCGAACCAGGATTTTCCATTATCAAAACCATGGCTGGTGGAGAACTCCTCCTCTGTCGAGAACAGTGGACTCGTCATGACACCACAATGTATCTCACTAATCATAGACTACTTCCGTACTCTTCCTATCGAGTACCGATGGTCTGCTGCCACCAACCAGGCGCTCTGTCTGCTATGGGTCTGCTTCCAAATACTGGTCTCTCCCACTAATACCCTACAGAGATACTCCTCTTGTCAAGTATGGTGGTTCAACTACCAACTACTAGGCACTAGGTCCACCATGAGTCTGCCTCCAAATATCGGGCAATCCCCACTGGGCTAGTCGAATCACTCCGAGTTGAATCGGTCAAGCAGTCGTCAGGTCTGTTAGCTACTAGGTCTCCCCACTCCGTCTGCTCATCTCTAGGAGGATCCGCTTCACGAGCTGTTGGTCGATACTATATGTGTCATGAAGTCTCATGTGGACGTATCTAAAAGGACCACCGTGTCATAGAGGTCTCAATGCAATAAACGACCCGTCAATCGGACACCTCGTCTATGAGTTATTAGCCTTTTAGTCCTGGGGGCCCGGTTGGTTGCGTGCATGATCCAACCTGACTTGAAGGGCGATAAGGTGTAAACGTGTCCTGGGGGGCACGGTTCTTCAAACGGACGCTCGTACCCCAAGATATGGGCGATAAGGTGTAAACGCGTCTGATGGGTTCAGGTCCGGTCCAACCCAGTTGGAGGGACCCGACTCGGTCCATGAATCAGACCTGGCTTGAAGGGGTTTCCCAGACCGATGGGGTGGCAGGGGCCGAAGGTACGGCCAGACCCGTGGGGGCGACCCGGCCTGAAAGCGGCCCGACATGATGGGTGGCCCGGCTCGGAGGGGCGGTCTGGCTAGGTGGACCGTGTGGCTTGGTGACACCCCGTGTGGCCTGGCTGGCCCACGTGGGAGCTGGGTTCCACACCCCAATTATTCTGAAACGGCCGACGCGAGGTGCCGACCCATGATAACCACGGGACCCGAAGGGTCCCGCCTGTTGAGCGCACCTGCGGCCGACTCCGCTGGCCACCCTCCCCTGTCCACCGTGGCCATAGGTCGTGGGTCTTCTCCAGTGCGGCACAATGGCGTCGTGCCCCTGCACTCCCACTACGGCCCACCCTAGATGCGGTCCTGCACCACCTGCATGGAGCAACGGCGCCACGACCCTTCTCCACAACCCGCCTTGGCTACGACCTCCTGCTTCCCTCCATGCGGGGCGACTATGCCACTCGCCTCTACTGCGGATCGATGTGGCCTCGGATCTCCTCCGCGTAGCAAGGAGGTGTTGCACCCTTTAGGTGACCTGGAAGCCATTGCGTCGTCGGATTCATTCGCTTTTGTCCCGTCTCTATCCATCGTTGTTCACCACGGTCCGTTCCTCCATCATCGGAAAACAAGATCAACAAAAGGGGGAAGGTCGTCCATGTTGCTACGGTCCAAATACCCCATGTTATGTGGATAACATTTGGCATAATGAATACCAAAATATTATCGACGCAGAATGGGATCAAAACAAGTCAAATCCCCCTACCTCACTTGTCGATTGTTCGTTGATGTAGTCGCGGGAAAAGGTGGTGTCGCTTCATCAACGTTAGAAGAGAAGAAGCCAAGGATAGTGTTGGCGTTCTTTGTGGCCGGCGGTGTTTCCTCTACATGCCCTGGTTGAAGAAATAAGAAGACGGTGTTCGTCGTTCATCAATGCAGGATGCGTTCTTCACGTTCTTTGCTTAGAGAATGTAGATCCCCCAATTCTCCAAACCCTCTCTCAAGATCCACCCAATGATTCTTCCAACACCAAAAATAATAGACATAATATTATTTTAATGGTTTGAAATAATTAAAAATAATTCAAAAAAAGTTAATTAATTAATTTCAAGGGTTTAATTAAATAATTGTGAGAGAGTTGGCACATTAAAGTAACAGGGGAATGTGGAGAGTTTAACCCACATAATGGGGGAGGGGGGGGGGGGGGTAGAGGTTTTCCAAAATTAATGGGGAGTTAAAAGAGTTAAGAAACTTGTGTGGGCCCCACTAAATAAAATCCTTCCATGGGAGGTTATGTGGGGGTGGCCCCCACCACTAACCTCCACATGGAGGTTTTATTAACCATAAAATAAAAATAAGGTGAACTCCCTATTTTTATTTAATTTAATTTTAAAACCCCCCAAAACTAATATCTTTTCTCGTCAGAACACAACTGCAGTGATGGTCTTACTATAATATAATTGACATTGCAAGTTCAACGGTGCCCTCAGAATTCAATTCTGAGCACCGGTTCAGAAGTTAAAAAACCCCGCTCATACGTTTACTAAACGTACCAGAAAAAATCTTCAGAAATTGATTCCAGGCACACCAGGCCTCGAAATCAAGCGCCATTAGAAACTGTGGACTCATAAGGTTTCCATTTATTTCAAAAAAATACTCATGTAATTTAGGTCTTTACACTTCCATGTCACACTTTTCATTTAAGAGGACTATATGTCTTTTTTTATATAGAACATTAAATCCCATAAATAAATTCAACTCTTTTAGTATTGAAATCTCAAATTTCTTTTTTTACATGTTCAAAAAAATCTTCACAATATTTATGAATGTAAATTTATAAATTTATATCATAAATATAAATAATTACAAATTAGGTTAAGAGTACTCATCTCTTTTAGATAAAATTTGATATCATCATTTTCTTTATAAACCAGCTTCAGGAAAAAAACAAGTTCTAAATATTAGGAATGATGGGCCTATTTTTACATGTACCTATATCTCTCTAATTTACAAAACATGATTATATCATTAAAAATTATTAAACCACTAGGTTAAAATATATAAACACCTACTTATATTTCACAAATCATGACTTTTGACTGAAAATCCACATGATATACTTTTTAATTTGTAAGAGAGGGATCATCAAAAAAAATATTTTTGAATAATGTATTGTAAACATTAAAATATCTTCTTTAAAATAAATAACATTCATCTAAAAATATCATTTTAAAAGTAGTTTTTTATTATTTCTTTTAATTTTTTCCCCATAATTGACATTTTTTATGATCACTTATTTTTTTCATATAACATTCATTCCTTCAGTCAGGTAATAAAATTTGTAGGTGTAAATTTTTCTAATTAGATTAAACTCATTATTCATCACATTTATCAACTATTTATGTTCAATTTTATCAGATAAAAATTGTGGTTCCACCTATGAAATAAGAAATTATGGATTCTCAAACCTCAACCTCATTCTAATATAAATGGATTCCTTTTTATTTATGATGATATTTTCTGATTCAAACAATTTTTATAAAGTCTCTAATTTCTCATGATTTTATTTTTTCCTTACATTCCTCATCACTAGACTATTCAGAATCAACCTATATAGGATTTGGATTATTGTAAAAATCCATCCCATCAACATCCTTATATGTTATTAGTTTATATTTTATTTTAACATCATAATTTTCCTCAAATGGTTTTTTAAGGATGTTTAATTTTCAATAGATTTTATATAAAAAATATTCACCAAACATATGTAGTCTTTTATTCCATCAATAATTTGTTCTACCATTAGATGAATACACCATTAAAATTCATTCTTCCTCCTATTCCAAAAACATTCAAAATTATTTTTTTTATTAATTAAAAAAGGATCTGAATAAATGTGGAATTTTGTAGTTTTATTTTTCATATACCACATCTCATAAGCATCCATTTTTATCCAATCGAAGAAAAATTTGCTTCTAAACCATTATGGAAATAATTATTTTTCCTCTTAAAAGTAATTATGTATATATTTATCGACAACTGAAAATTCTTCCCATTTTAACTAAAAATTTACTTTTCCTTTTCATTACTATGTTTTTTAATGAGTATAAGAATCTCTATTTTGGGGTTCAATTCAACAATTCTTTATAAATTACTTCAAATAGGTACATGTTTCCTCCATTCCATTTTATGTCCATAACATCAATATTTATACACCATGATCACTTAAAAAATCCATTATGATACTTTTTAAAAACTCTATAACTTATAAATTACATCTCTTAAAAATTATATTTCTCAAATAAGAAAAATCATCAATGAGAGTTATAATGTATAAATCCCTATTATTTTTATTGATGCCTCATTATCCCACATAGATCAACGTGTAAGATCACAAGAGTAATAGTGGATTGGATCTCATATTTCCTATGTCTTAAATTAACCATCTATGATTTTATGAATGTTATAGAGATAGTATCATTATTTCGTTTCATTTTTGGTAGATCGCTTAAAATATCATCATTGGGAACTATGCTAGTAATGTTTTGTCCAAGATACACAAAAGTGATAAGTGTAACAACTTATTTTTGTTCTTATATATTACATAAATATATTTATTAAGATCCCTAAAATGAAATTTATTTTTTGGTTCATTATTTAATGGTGAAAAAATATCAGAATTATAAGAGTCAAATGATACATGATTATTTTTTCAAGAAAACATCAATGCCATCATTTCAATGATGGATAACTCTCATTATGATTCAATTAATCCCATTAACAAACAATATATCCTTTGATTTTATCTAACGAGACTCAATCTCATCCTTGTCAATTACACTTTTCATAGGAATTATAATTTCCAATTTTGAATACCCATCACACATGTTCTTCTATAATTTTCAAGATTATCCGATAACCTATATATTTTAGGAAAAACTGATGTCTATAAGCCGTGGATTTTTTTTCATGATTTTATTATTGTCTCATTATAAAATTATTTTTTTTCAATTTTTCATTACCTAGATTCATTTTATTTATTTTAACAAATTTATCCCATGAATTGTTTCCACAAAATCTTTAGCTTGGTTAATTGTTTATTCAAACAGTCCAAATATTTCTTCCTTGTAATAAAATCTATTTTTTCCTTTATATATTTATAACATCTCTTTACTGTTATTTTTTTTCTTACAATAAAATTGTAGAGTTACTTGTTTTAAATCCACTATTTCTACTCCTCAATTAATCCATACTCTGTGGGAGAGGCATGTGTTACCGAAACATATATTCCTTATGTCCAAATATCATAGAAATCTAATAATATATTTTAAAACATTATCCACTATATAAGTATGTATTTTCACTGTGATATATTCTTTTAGGTTCATTATATAATTTAGCATCTTATTTACCTTATCATGGGGAATCATTATACCAATTTTTATTTTTAAATTATATTGATTTCATGTGGTTATTTAATCCATTATACACTTATTATCTACAATTTTTATTTCTTACAACATGATGGTTTATATAATCAAATTATATTTTAGGGATAATGGGTTTAAATTCCACAAAATTCAGAGAATGAGTTCTTCTAACAGCCTTAGTTTTTTTGACGTTTAGCCATGAAATATTGTTGATATTGTATTTATTCTTCCTCAAGGAATTTTAATTATCAGAACATGTTGAATGAGATTTACATAGCTCTTATTCTTTAGTAGTAACATTGGTATGCAGATAATTTCCCATATTTGATTGTTTTGTAACTTTTAACTTATGGTTTCGATCTTCTCAATTTAACTATCTACCATTATAATGAAATATTTCATTACATTACACATATTGTCACATTAATTCATCAATATTATATATTACATCTTTATGTTTTGGTTTTTATCAATAGATGCATAATTTTATGTTCTCTCAAAAAATTATGAATTGGTTTCCTCACAATCTTCATATTTACAGTTTGATGTATCTTTACGTAATTACATAATCATCAGTGTAGTTTATTTAATTAATGGTTTTTTCATCTTCTGATAAATTATATTTAGTGGATTCATATTAATATATTTTATACAAAATATGTCTTTGGATTCGTATAGTGTATGTTTCGAACATTCAATTAACCACTTTTCGTCCATAGTTTTTTTTCTATTTTTCAACCTCCGAGTCATTTCATCTTAATAATCATAATATTCTACATCATTATTGCATGTATTGTTCATTAAAATATTTATAATGAATCCAAACAAAAAACATTTAATTTTTTCCTTGGTTATTTCCTGTACCATTATAGTAATGTTTAGAGATAATAGATATAATTCTAACATTTATTTCATTCTCATCATTGGTATATTTGGATTCATTAAGGATCATCACATCATGTCCATCTTCTCTAATTTTTTTGATTTCATATTTCATTAAAAGATATATAATTATTAAGATTATTTTTTAGTTTAGAAGAGTTATTGATTTCATATGAAATGAGAATGTTATGTATTTTATCATAGGACATATCATCTTTATCTCTTATTATATATACTTGAGGATCACACATATCATAAAAGTTCCCCATTAATATTCTAATGATATGTAAAAATTATAATAGAAGCCAAAATAATCTGGTTTTTTACTATTTCATTAACTATAGTGAATTATTCATCAATAGTTTCATCTTCTTTCATGTTGATATCTTCACATTTTCTTCTCCAAATTTCAATCTTTTCTTCCTTTACAATCTAATTTCCTTTAATGATTCCTTCATTTTGGTTTAAGGATTACTTTATTATATTGAGACCAATCAAATACATATAAATTTTATTAATAAGGTCATTAGAATGGAATTAAATTTTTTTCCATCATATATAATATTCAATATGTCTAGAAATTTCATTGGATCGTCATTATCATTGTTCGGAAACCCTATTTTATTTGTGTCAATCAACTCCATGAATGGGGACTAAACATCATGTATCTTAATATTTTTCTATCTGTGGAAATTGTTTTCATTATTGGTTGGAATAAGTTCATTATTTATATAATATAGATTATCTATAATGAGGATAATAGTGATCTTATATTGGGATTGTGGATGCTTGGAAACCACTTGATGTTCATAATAATGTGTAGACTACTTAATTGGGGGTTGAATTAGTTGTTAAATTTTGTAACATTTTCTCCCTCCAAAACCCCAATAAACATGTTACTGATTTTTCCATATCTATTATATTAATAAACATTACTTTTATGTTATGATTGGAAAAATAAAAAAGGATATAAAATTTTTTACAAGGATTTCCCCAAATTATGGTGACTATATCCATCTTTTGGGGACTACCATATATTTATGAATATAAAATATTTAATGAAGTGAATAAAAAATGATTCTACTGCCACCAACCACCTTCTATATAGCTATGGGTAATTATATGGGTTCCAACCAATAACCAATTTTTTTTTACTATTGAGATAATATGTTAATAAAACAATGGAATTAGCTTATAAAACATTTTTAAAAATAACTATCTGGTACCTCTCCAACTGATATGTCTCCATATGGTCGACCTTTATTCGATGTGTTGTGGTCTAATGTACTCAGTCTGATGTATCTCCATCTGGTATGGTCTATCAGATATGATATATTTAATGAGCTGTATCTCATAATCTTTATCTAATACATCTTCTATAATGATTATAATCCTTGTTTGGGAACTCATGATGCTCTCTTACAAAACATCATCATTTTCTCTCAAGAACAATATAATCTTATAAATGTGGATGCACGCCCAATATAATAGAATTCTTCTTAAAAAATATAAGAATAATGTTATGGATCTATTTTTAAATCACTTCTCAATCATCATTTCCTTTGAATTCCCTCAAACCACTAAAATTTCAAAGAAAATATTATTTATTATAGTTTCTAGAAATTTTGGTGGCAATATACTCTTCATAACATCCTTAAATATCAGTTAGATTTATAATCCCAATATGAAAATCTCCCAATCATCATATCAATTTTCATTTAAAAACATTTTTAATTTCTTCATAACATAATATACTGTACAAACATGTTGGAATATATGTCTTAATAGGAACTCCAATATCAGGTTCTACTCTATCTGATCATATCATTGCATTATACTCTAGATTCATCCATTCTATTCTCTTCACATGCTTCATCTATTGGATTGGATTCGTATTTCTCCATTAGATTTCATCAAAATACACCAAATAAAAAAACTTTGTACAAGAACTATTTTACGTTTTTAATAATTAGATTATTTTATCTTCTCTATCAATTATACACAGTTTTTTGTGCTTCACAGAAGTTCTCTTACTAGATATATATTTTATATCTTGTTATAATATATCCAATTAATTATCAAATTTATATATATTAGAAACTTTTCAATCATTAGTAATATTTTTCTAGTGGACTTCAAACCAAATTTAAAAGTGGGATTTATAGATATCTTTCTAGAGGAAAGATAATAACATATTCTATGGGAGTTATTAATTACTTATCCCGTCATTTTTTTATATTATAACACTAGAGGAATTAATTCTTCGATTATGATTATCATGACCTGACATATTCACAAATTGTAATGTTTGAAACATGAACATCTTATAATATAAACATCATATAAATTATCTCTATTTATAAGCTTCATATTATATTGTGAGGTAGAATCATTCCATTAAACATAGTCTAGTCTCCATCGATTTGCACTTACATATTCTCAAGAAAAATGTCACCTTGATCAATGAGAACCATTTTGTAATCACTATATATGAAACATGAGGATCAATACAACCTCATTTGACTAGAAAAGAAATGTAACTTAATATTTCTTATGATATACTACCACTCACTTTTACCTAAAAACCCAAAAATATTTACAAACAGAATTTTGATAAAAAGGGAAATAACATTTAGAAAACAAACTAACTATATATCCATACTTTGTAAAAAAACTCTGAAAAATCCATTTTAAAACATAAAACCTATTTTATCTAATTTATTAATAATATAGATGAAATAAAATACTACTCCCATTAAAATACACATTAAAATATAAACTTTTTGATGCAAACTATGAATAACCTAAACAATTGAAAAGAAATACATAAACCCCCAATATAAAATAAATATGATAAACTAAAACCTAATTTGACAATGAATTAGAGTTTATTCAAGGAAATATCATCAAAAGACATATAGAAAACACCCCAAATGCCCAATGTGGAAAAGTATATTCATAATGGTTTAAAGTCTTCCTCTAAACAATATTAATATATATATATGTATATATTAAAATTCCATTTAGAATCACCATAAAAAATAATCCTTCATATGAACATTGAAGAACTATTTCTAGACAGAACAAAATTTCCTTCAAAATCCATAATGAGAATTAATTACTAATACTATGTTCATGCCATCACCTGAACATAGTGCAATCATTTATAAAAAATTATAAACATAATTTAAAATTATCTAATCTAATTTTTTTCATCACATTTACTATTTCAAAACACTACATGATTTCCCATACAATTATCCAAAAGAAAAAAATAAATAATAAATTTCTCTTCAAGGAAAATCTGAGGTGAAAATATATTTTAAATAACACTTTGGACATTGAATCCCACATATAAAAATTATTGTCAGTTAGAATTTCTAGTCCCAAATGAACATCAAAGTGAACCCCATTTTCTAAATATTAAATCTATATTTCTTACACTTAGAAACAAATCAATCCGTAAAATAAGGTATTTGTTTATAAAATATATAATATTACATCATCATGTTCTACTTGGAATATAAAATTATGGAAATTAAAAAAACAAAAACAGTTCAATGGAACTCAACCAAAAATTTTTCACATATAATTGAAACCATTACATTTGAGGAGAGGACTTCACACTACTTGAACACAAATAAGCATTACAAATACACCATAAAAAAGTCGATGTTATTCTAAAAATCTATGTAGTCGTCCAAACATCCAAAAAATGGATGAACATGGGTACTATAGGGGAATAGAAATAAAATTTCATGAATAAATAAATCTATAAATTAAATAAGACACCATTGAAATAAATTGAGTCACCTTGAACCAAGTTAGAAAGATCCAAATATAAGTCGAGAGGAATTTTCAGGATGGGGGAACAAAAGGGGGAATTATATTATATATCAAAAGAGGAAAATTTTTACCTCTCAAATTATTAATGATCTACAAAAAATGCAATGTTTCACCAAATGGCTGATAAAACTATCATCCATCCTTGTGGGATCCACTGTCTCCCCAAAACCAATTTCGAAGAAATAATTTTGAATCACAAATTGTTATACTAACAATGATTAATAGTGTGAATCACAGATATCCCCCATGAAACCATATCATATGGTTTGTTTCAAGGTTACAAAAACAACAGGACAATGATGTTCCATGGTGTTTCTTCCCCAAAAATAGGGCATTTAACCCCTTATATAGACGAACTCCAAGAATAAATATATTGATAAAACAGAAATCAAATAAAACATAGAAGTTTGTTTATTAGAGTTACATTTTCACTGAAAACTTATATAAATCACATTATTTATTTAAGGAAAAATTATAGTAAAATTTTAGGAGGTTATAGTCTCACTCCTTGAATAAATTTCACATACATAATTTTAATTATTTCTCATTGATGAAATTAGAAAAGGATATACATAAAATTTTCCTCATTTTGTGAATAACCTCTGATATTAAATCTACAATAATATTTTAGGATATATCAAGTTACATATAATTTATAAAACAATATTATCTATTGAGAAAATCATTTACCCATTTATGTAAACATCCTAGTCATATATTCTCTATAAAATTCATCTCCAAAAATTATTTTATCCTCTAACACATTAAACAAGTTATTGATTATATATTCCTCTATAAATTATTTCAAATTTAAACCATTAAATGTTTTAATAACTCATTTATAAAGTTAAAATATAATATCTACATATAATAATACTAAATATGATATAATCTATACCTAATAAAGAATGGATCACTTTTTAGTAAATTAATAAACAATTATAAATGTATTATTGCTATATTGCATTGTTTTCTCAAAATTAATCAATCTTTTATTTCATAAAAATCTAGCCTATATTGAACATAAGATTTATCCAAACCTCAATCATGTTTTCTCCAATAGTGAATGTTAAGAATACATCTCTTTAGTAAAAATAATTTCCATGTTTTTCTATTCAATTTAATATATTATTTCATATATTTAAAGTAGATTTACTAATGAATGATCCTTATATAATTCACAAAATCATTATACCCTTATCAATGTACTATATTATCATTGTTAAATATCATTAACTAGTGAAAATTAAAATAAGTTTCAATATTAATTTTCTCTTAAGATATCATACTCACAACCTAATGAAATAAAATAAAACTATACTTTTTTGAACATTACAAGAATAAAATAAAATTTTCCACAATTTTAGAATTCTTCCTTATTATATTTTTATATATAAGGGATTGTTTCTACATACCTTTCCCAAATTCATTTTTGTGCACATGTTTCAACCAAGTTCAAAAATAGAAATTATTTTGGTAATATACAATAAAATTAGAGTAAAATATTATATTAATTTAAAATCCCAATCCTAAGAATTATTCTCCAATGGAAAATTTATTTCAACATATGATATATTGATTTTAACTATGGAACACATGGTTCACCCTATAACTCTCTTGGATCTACCAAGAATCAAAAAAGGTTTTTTCTATCATACATAATATCATAATATCTTGATGTAATTAGTAAATAAATCCTTCATATTGTTTTATTAATAAAATTACATTGACCAAATCATATTCTATTGGATTTTTTCTTGGTGTATTATTTATCGACTACTCACCGTGAACAATAATTAAGATCAATTAAAATCTCAATCTGAATTTTTCAAGGTGATTTCTCATGTATTATTTATTCCATGTCTATATAAAATTTCCATTATCGTGAAAACAATTACTATAGGGATAACCATAAAATTTCTACCATGAAAACATTATTATGACATCATATACTCTAAATTATCCCTTCGAGTTGACCCTTGGGTTTTCACTGAAGTTATAATATCTTAATCTCTATAATATTACTTTAAATGTCCTAATTGATTTCCATACAAAAAAATTATAATCAACTTTAACATATCAACCATTGATTGAATTTATACCATATATTTTATCAGCAACTAATATCATACATATCCCTAAATTGATCAAAGATTATTTTCTAATACCGATTATATAATTCGATATAAATGAACTCTAATTATATATCATAAAGAAAATATTTTATGAAAATTAACTCCTTTTACAATTTAGTTTTATAGTTTTAATAATTTGGGAAACAAATTTACTATCAAAAACCATCTTTCCTATATTAATTGGAAAACATTCCCCTTATTTATAGAAAACTATATAATCAATAACATGTCTTTAACATCTCACAAAAATTCTCCACATTAGAGTCTCTTCAAGATATTACATGCATTTCTAAATATTATAACCACTGTAAATGGGAAAAAATTAATTTTATTATATTAGATGATCAGTAATGGTAAATATAATCATTAATAATTAAATATCGAAAGTGTTCATTAGATGAGTATATGATTATAATCAGGATATAAAAGAATATCATTCACAATAAAAATATTTAATGATTCTTGGAATAAATTTCTGAATAATCTTTATTATTAATCAAAAGAGTTTTATTAAATATGATAATAAACATATACGATGAGAGTGTAAAATAGGGGAAAGAATAAGATCGAAATTATGAAATATCATGTCAAAAACTCATATATTTTTCATAATAATATGTATCGATATCATAAAATAGTATAAAATTTATGAAAGCCTATTAACATTGGTGGATTAAGATTTAATCACTTGTTTACCTTGGTGGAACATGATTCACACACCCTCCTCCAATGGTAGATCATGCATCACATCCAATTTCCCATAAATGACTAAGCATCACTACTTCTTTCACCCTTATCCCAGTACATGTAATTTTATACCCAATAAATTAGTGTGCTCAATAGATATCCTTAATTACAAAAAGACCGACCATACACATGTGTTCCATAAAAAATAATTTCATAAAGAGGAACTTGAATTTAAATTGGTTTAACATAACACAAAACAATGAACCCAAGGAAAGGAAAAAAGGGTCTATTAAAATCATATAAATTTATTGTGAAATACATTTAAATCCAAAGAATAAATCATATGGTATATTCCCCATTTAATTAAAAAGTATACAGTTATGCCAATAATTTTTCTTATCAGTCAATTTATGGACCTATGGTGAACATCCATCAATCAAGGATATCAAAATTGTCTATTAAAATAGGAATGTAATTCGATGAAAATTGATGGTTATACCCAGAAAAAAGATAATATATGAAAAATTAAATTTAGGATAATTCATATAAATGTTAATGGAATTTAATAATAAATATAAAAAAATAAGGTGGGTTGTTTCAAAATAACATATCCATTGGGTAAAAAAGGAAGCATTGGTAGATTTAGACAAATATTAAAAAATATTGTAAATTAATGCATTGAATGGTATAACCTATAAAGGGATAAACAATAAAATGATACGATACTTTGAGTTTAATTCCCAAAATTATATATATATATATATATATATATATTAGATAATAAATCATGTAGCTTAAAACTCATGATTGTACATCCTTCTTAATAAGAATAGTAAAATTGAGTTGAAAACATAAATGTGATTTTAAAAAAAAATTAACATTTAAATAAAATTCAAAAAAACATAACACTTTCTGATATAACATGTGAATATTTATAGTGAATGATTTGTAAAAAATTTAATTATTAAAAAAATATCAGTAATTTATAATTGAAAATTGCACATATTTTTCTATAGGTAATTTAGGAAAATTGAAAAAACATTTTTTTATTAATTGAACCTTTTTTAAACCATGAAATTATATTTTATAAAAACCCATAATGTAAAAATAGTTACAAAACCATGATTTTATAAAAAACCAATTTTAGTATAGTTCATTATAAAATAATATATACTATAATATTATGTTGGGAGAACCTAATCAGGTAAGAATAATCTTAATAAATAAACATTATACCTCAATGAAAGGATATTTCAACAATGAATATCCATAACAAGCTACACACTCTATATGGAAAGAAATATTAAAACTGATATATGTTGTGTGAATAAAATTCAATTAAAAAAATTAGATAACACCAAATAATACAATAAAATGTGTAATGTACCTAACTTATATGAAATATGGTTGAATGAAGTATCATTACTCAACTAAATAATGTTGAATTACCATAAACTCCTTGGGTTACAACTGAATCAATATACATTTAAATAATGAATTATGATTTCGATTAGTATATAAGCTGATAAATAAAATATTATTATATAAATATATACAATTATAATGAATAAACTATATAAGTAAAACATGGTTCCCAAAATGTATAATTCTTCATGGAATTATAATTCAGACAAATAAAACCCTATTTTCATTTGTAGTAATTTGAATCAAAACACCCAGGGATGTAAAAATTTAAATAGAACATTAAATATAAAGGATTATAAGATAATAATGATACATAATTTCAATTAGTCATTATTGATTCCGTGGAAAAAAACATGTTCTAAAACATAAACATGTCTCAAATAAATCAAATTCCAGACAAAAAACAACCATTTTCATCAAATCAGACTTAGTCAAAATATTCCCAAACCTCATATATAAAAAATTAAGAGTCATAATCATCCATTTTAGAAACATCTTCATATATATAACTATTTATAAACATAATTTAAAATTATTCTCTATAGTTATATTTTATATTTGTTTTCTATTTTCGATATCTTGAGTGAGTAATCTTAAATGTTTGGATCTACATTCATAATAGAGGTGTTTTTATTCATTTTTTACAATTTCTATTAAAAATGATCATAATTGTTATTGAAATTTATGTTTAATAATTATTTTTATTGTCATAGTTTCACTATATGTTTTTTTGTAATAATAATTATGTATGAATTTTGTGAGGAGCTTGTTTAGATAATTATTCGTGAACAAAGGGTTCTTAATTAAATAAGTATTAACATTTTTATATTACCAATAAATAATAATAAAACACTGTATTAACCAATTTATATTATATATTACCAAAATTTAAATCCCCATAGTTCTCCATGATATAATTTTATATCATTTTATAAGAATGTTTTTAGACTAACCCAAATAAGAACATAACATAATTAATTGGTGATTATGAAGTTATTATGATGTAACATCATTATAATTGAATAATAATGATATTATTTAGTTTTTAATTGATTTTTATATATTAATTTTTATTTATTATTTAAATAAAATAAAATATATGAATTTTTTTTAGTAGTATGATGAAACCATTTTTTCACTTAGTATACTCTTTTTTATAGTGGAATTTATTATGGTTTTTTTTCTCATATTGTATATTATTTTTCTACTTTATATTTTAATAATTTTATTAATTTAATAAACCAACATATTTATCCATTAATATAATTCTCATCACCATACATGTAACTCATAAATGAAAACTAACAAAAAATCAATAATTTCATGGATGAGGTAGTCTACATCTATGAATTTTTTATGATTTTCTTTTCCATGGAACATGAAAAATGATCAATATATATTTTCATTTTAGGATAATAAATATTTTATAAACATAATACATAAATATATGTATATTAAAATACATATTATGATTATCCTTTTATTGCTTTGAAGGAAAAAAATACTTGTTACGTCATGGGGTCGGTAGTCCTCGAAACACATGAATGACAGTTCTAATATTCATATAGGGAAAACAGGAAGGATAATAATTCGTGAAATATAATTTTTAAAACATAAAAATATACTAATTTTACTTATTTTATCATTTTAAGATGATTTAATTGAATTTTTTTTAACTATATGTGATCATAAAGATATAAAAATTACTGAGAAGTTATTATAAATTCAAACAACAATGCATAGATTATCACTTTTCAATGGGGGTTAACCTTTAAGGGATGGTATTTGAGAATAAAATAACATCCTTAATTTTTATTATAATATATATAATATTTTTGGGAATATTTTTTTGGGAATTAATTGGTTGTTATGTGATTCGGGTTTGGAGAAAAATTCAAATTTTTTAAGGGAAAAGGGACAATGTTTTTCTAAATACCCAAAAAATTTCAATGATGGGAAGTCCCTATCAATGATAGATGAAAAACAATTGAGAAATAATTCATAATAGACTTTATAATGTATTCATTTCCTTATAAACAAAGTAACACAAATTTTAAAAACATGTTTTCTGTCTTTTTCTTTAACATCCTCACAATTTCTGAAATATATACAATAAATTTTACTTAAATTATTGAATAAATTTTTCTACAAAAAATAAATAGTTTAGATTAAATCACATAAAAGACCAATTTAATCTTAAATTTCATGAATCCTAAATTCCCTTTTATAACTTTTGTTACATGCAAGGTCAAGTCTTACTGAATAATAAAATACTAATATTATTATTATTTAATTTGGCATTTTTATAGCCTTTTAATGGCGATGCTATGTTAAATCTAATTTTTCACACATTTTTAAATATTCTATGAATAAATATATTTCATTTTTGAAAACTAAATATCAAAATTGACTTTTTTTGATTTTTGGTATTTTTATAAGAAGCATTATTTATTGATGAATAATGAAAAATACTGCATTTTAGTGGGAAATTATTTTTTATTTAAATAATTATCAATAATAAATGATATTTTTAATTAATTTTAAAGTAAAAAATAAATCATATATACAAATATAAATCTAATTTAGTGAAATTTGATCGATTTTATATTTAATTTAGATTAAAAAAAACAAAATTTTCAACATTTTAACATTAAAACCCCCATATTCTCACCATATCTCTGAAATTAGATTTAAATTTTAATTTTTACACTTCTATGAATTGAATTTAAAAAAACAGGCCTACATGGTTGTATTTTGTTTGAAATATTTGGTCAATTAATATCTAATTAATATTTTTCATAAAATATTACTGAAAATGATTAAAATTATTTACAATGATTAAGGTAAAATTGGGTTTAAAAGTGACTAAATCATAAACATAAGGGCCATGACGACCTAGAATATTTTCCAAAGGCAGTTGGATTCCAATAGTTAGACCATATACCATATTAATTCTAATTTAAAAAAGTATTGAGATAAATGTTCATGAAATTGACATATATTATATGTTACAATTTGGAAAAGACAAAAAAATAACCATCCTTACCTTCAACATTTATAAAACATAGATATATATAATAAATCATATTTTAGGTTATATAAATTATTTTTCAATATAAATGAGTTATTTGTATCGTAATTATTTATAATTAATTTTTATAGGTGAATCAGCTACATTAATTTCTATTGAACCATAATCATAATGATTGTATATATAGTAATTATGTAAAATAAATGTAACTATAATAATTAAAAGTAAAGTATATTCATTGAATTTTTATCGTTATTTATATTAATAGATGATTATATCACATTAAAAATATTTTAAATTAGTAATTATGAATTCCAAAACCTCTCTTTGATTTTTAAATTAAAATTAAATAAATAATTTCAAAATTTTCATAATTGTTATTTTAGAATAAATAATAAGTTATTAAATTAATTAAAATTAAAGAAAAAACCAACATTACGATGAGTGACATTTAAATTTCAATAAATATAAAATATTTTCAGTTAATTTTCCAATTGATCTTAATAATTAAAATATTGACCCATATATAGTAAACACATTTTTTTCACAGTCTCAGTTAAAACATTTTTTTTTGTTGTGTTTCATTTTCATACTGTAAAATTAATTTCCAAAACACATGATATTAATTTTTTGTATATTATATATATAATTTATATTTATGTGGTTCAATATTTTTTGATAAATCATACATTAATTTAGCTTTAATGGTTAAATTACACAGGTTACAAATATAGTTATTTTAAAAAATCAAAACTGATAGAATTTGGAAAACATATAAGTGAAGGAAAAATTTATGAAAATGATCTTATCATTATGTGGTGGAGGAATTTATTCACCATAATTCCCCATTAATCCATTATTTAGCCATTTTTGGGTTACATTATTTATGTTATACTTCCCAATAATGTATACATTTTTGAAATTACAAGAGTCTCACTCCCTCTCCAATATAAAATGGCTCTCACAACTTCCACATACACACACATATCAAGACACTTCAGCTCAACCAAATTAGGACCCAATATCTCTTCAGTATACCACCCCTAAACCTAGAATACTCACCTTGGAAAACAATTCACCCAAGGTATCCCTTTGGTACACACTAGAAGGAGTTAACCAAATAGGATGTAACATTCTTCCACAAGATCTTCTATTTCATTTCAAATATTCATCCCCAAATATTATTATTCAATTATCATTTAATAAAACTATACTCCTAAATTTAAAAAATATGTTTTTATTTTAAATTTTATACCTTCACTTATACACACTTCTATATAATTGGTTATAAACTTACCATTTATATGTATGGTGAACTACCACCTCACAAAATGATGTCATTATTTTTTCTATTACCACCTTTCATGGTTGGGAATTATGATGAACAAAATGTTTTTAAAAAATATATATGGAAATTTTTTTATGCTTCTATAATTATTTTATAACAAATTTCTTCATACAATCTATTGGGTGAAATAATATAACCTCATTTGTGGAAGTGTGGACTACAACTTCCCCAAAGTTATGTGATTTGTTAACACTCGTCATGGAATGTATAAAGGATGGTTTTAATAAAAAATATAGACATAAATGAAATATATATCATATTAATGACATAATTTTCTATCTATAATATATTATATCATTTTCATTGTTACCCTTTACATACACTAAAAAGTGATAACAATGGTCCTGGATGTGTGGACTACCACCTCCTCGACACAATGTGATTCATTTTATATAAATATAATTCAATAAACATGTAGATATGATTTAATTAAATGGTATTTGTTATATATTTACCATTATATAATTATATAATTCTACTTACCCTGTTTTTTTAATGATAATTGAAATGTGGGAACGTTACTCATGCGTACGTACAACCTATTGTCTCTACGATTGTAACTTTGGTTCATTTTTAACAACCATTATTTAGGATTAGTTTTAAATTTATAATAGATGTATAAATTTGAAAATTATTTCTTGATTATTTTAGTGTATTTTTTTATAGAATGATCTAATTTAGTATAGTCAGCCTACCAATGTTAGTTTTGAGAAATAAGACGAATATGGTCCAAACATACTAATTCAGAATTATAGATTAGGTAATCATATAAAACTAATTTATAATTTAGATAAATGTAATATAAAATATGTAAAAGGTTATAAATAAAGTCTACAATTAACATAACTTTATTATTCCAGAATATGGAAAAATCATGACAATTCGATCTTGAGGTAAGGGGTCTTCTTCTCACTTTTTAGAAATTTGTGATAAATGTCATATTCACCACTTACATATTTTTTATGGTTTGTTTACTAACAAATTTAATGAATTATATCATGAATAAACTATATTTTCATGGTATTTGAATTTTTTTTTGATGATTATTACATTTTCGGTTTCTATTTCAGATGTTACCATAATTATAAGGTTTTTCATGTTTCACTTTCACTTTCATAAGGAATATGTCATAATCATCGCTTATTTATTTTGTGTGTTGTATATATTGTTCATTTGATAAATTATATCATTAATTATTTTATCTTTATTGTATCAAAATGTTTAATTTATTTATAACTCTTTCATTGAGTTTATGGTTTTATGTTTACCTAATTAGTAATGGATTTGTTGACACAATTTTCCTCATTTCTAACATTTGGTACGTTGAACACCTATTCTAATTTATAAGGTGTATATAATACTTATTTGAAATATTATCTCATGAATCTACTTATTCCCTTGATATTATGAGTTTCATTATTGTTATTTCATTAGTACGGTTAATAGTTCAAATGATTCAATATGTTATGAGATGCATTGGAATGTATAAATAATGTTTTCATAAATAATGATTTATTGATATTTTTTTATTTTTTTATTCATAAACATAGAAAAAACGTTTTTTTAATTATACTTTAATGGGGATGTTTTTTATTAATACTATCATCATTCATTCTTTGGATGTATTATTTTTTTCAAATATGTCATTAATTAACACATTTCATTTAAATGGTTTAATCATTTTTTGATGTAATCAATGTTATCATTTTGATATTATATGGTTTTGATGGAAAAATTTAGGTAACAATTATTTCCATAATAGAAAGGAATTTAATGTTATGGATTTCAGCATAAGATCTTGGAGTGTGGGTTCTAGGTTGTTATAATAGGTATCAAATTCCAGTTTGGATAACTTTAGAGACAATTACGTTTCCATTTGAGGTTTTATTAAGAGATATGGGTACCTTCATAGGTCTATAATCATAAGGATAATCTAATGTTCAAATTATTGGATACACCATTATGGTTTGATGTAACGAGATCTTGGATGGGTTTCTTCATATGTAATTTTTTGTGATACAATATTTTTATTCCCTAAGTTAAAAAATTAAGTGTTTTAGCAAGGAGTTAGCTTTCATCTTCAAAGAAATGGAAGGGAAACATTTATTATTTCTGACCACGATGCACATCTTCCTAGGCAGTGGGGGCTTAAACCCATTTCTGAAAGATGATGAGGGTGTTGCGTGATACCACTAGACTTCATGATGCCCATGTTTGTATAACCTTTGTTTTCTCAAGTAATGAGTGATTTTATTTAAAAAATGTATTTTATCTAATTAATAATGGTTTATTTATCATGAAAGAATATATGGTCAAATCATTATATTGCTTGGGTTTCAAAATTAGTAAATAAAGGTGTGATGAATCATAAGGATAATGATTTATGGAATAATTTATTTTCAAATATGGGTATTAATATTAAATTTCGATGGTTACCATATAATTTGATGGTTTACTCATTTTGGGAATTACATTACCATATGATAAAATATTTGGTTTTTTTAATGTCTAATGATTGTTGGAGTAGCTTGAATATCATCTTTTTGGATATGTGGTATTTTAAAAGACGATTTTAGTGCATCAAGAATAAAAACATCATCTTGAATGCTCCTCATTTAACGAAAAAGATGTTATTTTTTGGATTTAAATAAAAGGATGAAATTATACACATCATGTAAGTATATTTTCTCTTGTACATGATAGTAAGATAAATTTTCATCTCTAAGAGAATAATTTTGAATCAACATTATTATCCACGTACTATCAATTCTAATTAACCTATGGTCTTTTTGACCATAATAGAGGTTTGATAGGACCTTTTATTTATATTTATCATTCACCTGTTTATTATTGATGAATCCAATTAGCCTCTCTATTTATTTATTCACTTTCTACATTACCACTTATATTCTCCCTTGGTGTATTCTTAATAATGTGTAACCTCTTGTGACCGGTATGTTTTCCACATTTCCATTTTAAGGAGATATTTAATTAAGTCTTTTATGAGAAGCGTTTCAATGACGTAATAATATAGGTTTTAATAATTTTATAACTATGAATAATTTTGTGGTTGAAATTCATTTTAAGGTGGTAGGATGTAATATTATGAGATTTTTATGAAATATGTAAATTCATTTTAATTTAAATTATTTAACATATTATGCTATAGAAAATACATATATTATCATATATCCCACTTGATTCTAGGTTTATATTTCATTTATCATAGTATCAAATCCATTATATATCATGTGTTATATTAAAGGTTGAGTCATAGTAAAAAATAATATATCGTTATTATTTTTATTTAATATGGTTGTTTTACCATAACTTAATGAATAACATATTTTCAATATTATTTTTGAAACTTTTCGAATATTTATATAAAAAAAATAAAAAACCATTATGATTTTGGAATAAAAAAATTTACTTTCGGTATGTGTATGAAAATTTTCAGAGATGTTTCATTTTTTACATGATTTGTGAAAAATACATCATTTTAGTGGAAAATTGACTTTTTAACTATTTATTATTGTTAAATTATATTTAAACTTTTTTAAATTAAAAATATATAAATTAAACATATATTAATAAAAAAAATTATTTATTCAATTTTATAATGCATTTGGATATTAATATTTAAAGAACATTTTAATATTTTCACATTAAAAACTCTCTTTATCGCCACATCCATGGGGTTAGCATTAAATTTAATTTTTCCACTTCTACGAATTTAATTTGGAAAAATTGACATACATGGTTATAATCAGTATAAACTTTTTAGTATAATAATATCAACATATTTATTGACAAAAAAACTATTATAAAATGTAATTAAAACAAATTACATAAATTAATTAAAAATTTAAAAAAAAAGGGATTAAAGCTTAACATGAAGGCTAAGAGACCTAAACACTTGTCCAAATTCCATTGGATTCCAATAGATCAACAATTTCCCCCATTGTTTATAAGTTTATATGTTAGTGGGACATATATTCATGAACTTTCCATGTATGATAAGTTTAGTACGAAGAAAATAAAAAAATGAACTTACCTTACCATTTTATAAATATAAAATACTAAGATATAGAAATAAATTATTTTATTATATATATAATTTTTAAATATAAATGATTATTTCTAAATTAAATAATTATAATTAATTTTTTAAATATTAATTAATTACATTAATTTCTTACGACATCCCCATATAGTGATTTTTTAGTTAATAATTAACAAAAATAAATGATACTATAAATATTAAAGGTGAATTAAATTGATTGAATTGTTGTCATTAATTCTTTGGGTAGATGAATATATCATTTTACATGAATATAGAATTAATATAAATTAATTCCAATATTTTGTTGATATTTTTCTATTAAAATTAAATAAATAATGTCAAAATTGGCATTAATGTAATTTCAATAAAAACGATATTTTATTATATAAATTAAAATAAATGAAAATCTAATATTATTTCAAATGATATATAAGTTCCAAAAATAGAAAATATCATCTATTAATATACCAATTGGTATTTTATAATTAATATATTGTCTCTTAGATAGTAAAAACATTGTTTGCATGATCTGGGTTAAAGTAGTGTTTGGACATGTTACATAAACTTGTTTCACAATTAATTTTTTTTTAAATATTGTATTTTTATTTTTTCTAATTAGATATAATATTTATATTTTAGTGGGTCTATATATTGTCATCATTTTAATTTGAATTTTTTCTTAATTTTTAAATTAGTTAGTATATTAATATATTTACATTAATAAAAACCAGAATGATAAAATTAGAGAAACATTGAGGTTGAGGAACCAAATTTTAAAAATTCACATTATTTTGTATTTTGGAGGTTTTTATTGACCTAAATTCCCCATTAATACATTATGTTTTTCATTTTTGAGTCACATTATGGAAGGGAGAACTCCCAATAATATATATCATTTGGTATTTATAAGAGTCCTACTCTCATTTCCACTATTAAAAGGAACTCAACCCCCAAACTTCTTCAATCCTCTCCAGCCTCATTAGATTGAACAATCCCTACAAAAATAGATCCATAAAATTATTACCCTTGAAATATAAGATTAATAATTGGAAAAACAAATCCATGAATTAAATTTCTTACAATCTTAAAGGAATTACCATAATAAGTGGTAATATTCTTCCTCAACCACTTTTATTTTATATTAATTATACACTGAATTAAAATATATTTATTCCATTATTATAAAATAAAAACAATATAATATATAATCTAAGATATTTTTATTCTAATTGTTATAATTTCACTTATGCACACTTCTATATAATGGGTAATGAACTTACAATTTACGTGTACGGTGAAGTGTCGCCACAAAGAAAATGATTTCACTCATTTTTTTCATTTCCATCATTCCCGGTTGGGAATTATTATGGAAACTGTATTTATATTGTAACATCCCAGGTAATTAAAGAATAAAGAATTTTCATATTTATTAATATTTACTAATTAAATATTAATTTTAATTAAAAGGGGTTTCTACGTTCGATAGCGTACTCAATACGCAACGATGAGTTTCTTTGAAAACTTACGTTGCACACAAGTAATAACAAAATATTATTTTAAATGTTAGTTAACAAGTAGCCGTTGTACTGGCGGGAATGGATATAAATAACTAAAATATGATTATATATGTTTTTAAATGATTTTACATTTACCCAATAAAAGATAAAGGCTTAAAATACGGAAAGAGTTCAATTTTAGGCATTTATACCATAATTTTTCACTAAGGGTTCACTTATCACCTTTTGACGGAGAACCGTCATCAACTATAGTTTTGATCAATCTTATAAATTCTATTGGACCAAAAATAACTCTTCTTTAGAATCAGGAAATCAAAATTTACTTTGTGTAAATTTTTGGTACCTTTCCGATAAAGTTCATTTTTTAATTAATAGTGTAAAATGTTGTATTTTAAATCAAAACCTATTTTTAATCTAATTTATTTATATGATTATATTATCTTTTGAATTGGTTTTAATGTGAAATTAGAAAATATTTTTACCATTAAATCCAATAGTGGTCGTTGGAATTAATTTCACATTGAAATCGGACTTAAACTAGTGTCAATCTTTTGATACTTATTGTTTCATAAAAACACGCTATTTGCTCTTACTGCGGGAATTAATTATTAAATTAATTAATGTAACTTATATGTTTTGAATTTTTTAAAATATAATTCATTTTTGAATTTGTAATATCAAATATATCTTAGGGTGAATTTTTGGTAATTTTCTGAAAAACATCAATTTTTGATGAATAGTGAAACCACTAAGTGGTACTTATAAAAACTGATTTTCTGTTTAAATGAAATTTTTCCATCATTGTGTTTTGATTTTCAAAAATCCGACATACATGGTTGTCATTAAGAAGTAAAATGTGGTTCAATGAGATTAAAATAATTTTTTGGTGAATAGTAACTTATTATGTTTTTAATCGCGATTTGTGGTAATTAGTGTAGTTTAAGGTAAAAATAATGTTTTAATAATATGAGATGAGCTTGGGACATGTCCTACCCTCATTTTTTGTGTCATGGACTACCAATACAAGCCATGGGTCAACTTGGGGACCCCATGGATCCACTTTGGTTGGGAAATGACATAAATAAATTTTTATTTAATGTAAAAGTAAAAATGACGCAAACATAATATGTTTTACGAAAACAATTTTTACATGGGGTTATAAAGATCAGATTTTTGATTATAAATAGTAATTGGAAAGCTAAAAATCTTTCCTACATCATAGTATTTTTTTATAATTTTTAAACTTTAAATAAATAAATCTATTTATGACATCATGATGATGCAGTGATGACTTCATCATTTAACGATTTAAATAAAATTGAAAGATAATGTAATATATAAATCCTAAACATGTCCAAAAACTATTGGATGGAAATATTTAGAAGCCTTATCATCTTATATTCGAAATATATCAATGTGGGACCTTATAAATTTGAAACACTTTTGAAAATAAAATAATAGTTTCATGATTTCCAAAAGTGCCCCTCCTCTCCTCTTATAAAAGACCCCCACCTCTACCTCATTTCACACACTCCTCAAGCCTTTGGCTCGGCCATCCCCTTCCCATTTACTCACTCCACATCCCTCTACTCATCCTAGAGGATTCCCTTTGAGAAGAATCCTTTCAAAGTAAGCCTTTAGGCTCAAATCAAAAAGAGTTACACTTTTAAAGGTAATTCATTCTCTCTTGTTCATTTGTTTTATTTTGCTTCTCCAACCCACTAAACTCTTTTTATTTACTTATTTTGTTACAACACCAGTATCATAAATATACTAGGATGTTGTTATAATATTTATTCGAGCTACACTCTCACACAACTACATAAAATGGTTAAAGAACATACAGTTTTCGTGGATGGCGAAATTCTGTCTCCCGAACCGATGATTGTTCAATACTCATTTAACACCTTCAAAGGTGGCCATTATGATGTCACTATTTTTATATATAATATATAATATGTTTATTCTTTCCTTAAGCTTCTGTATTTTTCATTTATGGAATACCATTATTGTTTCCATTATGGGTAAACACGATATCTTCATTTTAGGAAGTGCGGAAAACCGCCCCCTGAAAGTGATTTGATTCGTTAATACCATATTTGGGATGTGTAAAGGATAAAGTTAATGATATTATATATGCTATTATACTGGAATTATAATATACTCTTATATCATTATGATTCCATTCTATAAAATACGAAATAAAAATGAATGTAGCGTTCATGTGTACGTACGGCTTACCGTCTCCATGAACGGAGCATTTCATTTCTTACCTCTAAATGATTATGTAATATTATAAATACATGTATATGCTGGATATATATGATATATATGATATCCAAATCAGTAATTTCATTCTGGATATAAAGAACCTTTGACCACATGAACAACATGTAATTATACGAAGTCAACTTTCGACTTAAGAACCAAATATTGACCAAACAAACATTATTATCATAAATGGTTACATAATGTTCATAACATGGAAATAAGTGATATAAAAGGAATAATTAACTTTAAAAAAGTTCTTAATCAATTATAAATTAACTCAAGTTTATTATTCAAGACGTTAAAGAACGATCGAGTCAAGTCAGACCCAAAGTAAGGGACTTCGTCTCAATCTCCTTTCATTAAGGCATACTTCTTTTATACACAACTTTCTTTTATATGGTGTATAAACACCATTGACTTTTACTTTTATACAAAAGGAATCTTTTTCTACGAAGCATGTTACTAAACGACAAAAAGGAATGTTTTTTTACGTACGTGGTGACAATGACCTTTTCCGCCGCCGCGAGTATTATTTGGTCTTTGGCTTCCTCAACAAGCCGTAATGTTTTTAAAATAAAATAAATACCATATACTGTTTTATGTATTTTGGTATTGAAAATGGTTTTGATAAAGTATTCTATTATGTCAATATATTTATGATATATTGTGATTGAAATGTGGAAATGTTATCATTCTTTTATATTGGTTTTATGTTTTATGATTTTATATTGGTACTTGGACATTTTAACAGGTGGCTACGTTATAAACCATATGACGGGGGGTGCCGTGAATACCAGGATGGGTGGTTACGTTATAACCTCCAATGCATTGGGTATAGAAGTCGGCCGTATGGCTATTCCATTAAGTATGTATGGAAATTGGCCATATGGCTATTCCATTAAGTGATATGTGTGGAAGTTGACCGTATGGTTATTCAACTTAAGTATGTTTATGTTCCAAGTTACCTTTATATATGTTATGTGTTCATTATATGGGTTTTATGGTAATCCTTTGGTTACAAAATGGTAAGTAATGATACTTTATTCAGTGAAGAGTTTTTACTACTTCATGAAGGTGAAGGTATTACTTTGATAGAGTATACATGGTTTACTTGATGTTTGAAAAACTAACTGTTTTCATTCTTTGTGTATCCCTTACTGAGCTTTTTATGCTCACCCCAAGTTTTTTTGAAATGTTTTTCACAAGAATTAATGTGGAATAAGGTCAAGGATGGGATCAAGGGAATGTCATGCTATATAAAACATGGAACTAGACATGTTTCTTTTATGAGTTTTTTTATTATGGAAACTTAGTAGAAGTGACTACTTTGTAATCTTTTGAGATGTAATAGTTATGTTCTAATTCTCTAAAACTCTAAACCTGAAAATATCTTCAACGTGAATTATTCATTTAATTCAATATTAAATAACGTTTAAGGCCGGGGCCTTATAGTTGGTATCAAAGGTCGGTTTAGACAACTTTAGGAGTTAGAAAAGTGTTAAATTATAACATGATGGAAATAATATAGAATTTACGGATTACCATGTTGCTTTGCCTAAGATATTTAAGTGTTTAGAATGGGTTTCTGCAGAGGAAACAAAGAAACTATGTTGGGATGACATCAGGAGGAAGACAACCTTCCAAATCAGCAACCTGAGATGGTCAGAATCAGAACAAAATAGTTTGCTGCAGTGATGGCTTAGTTGAATCAGGTGAAAAATGTTGGTCGTTTTTAGTGATGATATTTTGGTGTTTTCTAAAAGTAAAGAGGAGCATGAAAGACATTTAAGGGTTATCTTGCAAACCTTAAAAGAAAACAAACTGTATGGAAAATTCATCAAGTGTGAGTTTTGGTTACAAAAAATTTCTTTCCTAGGTCACATTGTTTTAAAAGATGGTATAACTGTTGATCCTACTAAAACCAAAGTTGTTGAAGAATGGAGAAGACCCACAAATGTAACCGAGATCCGTAGTTTTCTTGGTTTGGAAGGTTACTACCAAAGGTTTGTTGAAAATTTTTCACGGTTATCTAGTCCAATGACTAAGGTAACTCGTAAGGGTGTTAAGTTCATCTGGACAAAATAATGTGATGATTGTTTTCAAGAGTTGAAGAGAAGATTGGTGAATGCTCCGGTTTTGGAACTTCCTTCCAGGAATGGTGAGTTTGTTATATACAGTGATGCTTTGTTGAAGGGACTTGGCTGTGTCCTTATGCAGAATGATCAGGTAATTGCTTATGCTTCACGACAGTTGAAAACTCATGAGGTAAATGACCCTACACATGATTTGGAATTAGCTGCTGTTGTCTTTGCTTTAAAAATTTCGAGGCATCATTTGTATGGCGTAAAGTGTGAAATATATACTGATCACAAAAGTTTAAAGTATATATTCACTCAGAAAGAATTGAACATGAGACAGAGGAGATGGATGGAATTAATCATGGATTATGATTGTACAATTCATTACCATCCTGGAAAAGCAAATAAAGTGGCTCATGCTTTGATTCGAAAAACTAATGCTTCATTAGAAATGTTGTGTTTGGAACGTGATCCTTTGTTTAAAGATTTGATGAACATTGGAATAGAATTTGTTGGTACAGGATGTTCTTCTGTTTTGTTTCAGGTATCAGTAAAATCTTCTCTATCAGACAGAATCAAGCAACCACAGAAGCGAGAATGTGAGTTAAAGAAAAAGGTAGAGCTGGTTCAGAAAGGAAAGTTTCCTGAATTAAACATTGATAATGATTGTTTTTTGAGGATTGGGAAGAGATTTTGTGTTCCTTGTGATTCACAGTTGAAGAATGAGTTGTTATGTGAGGCTCATAGTTCCCCGTTTTCAGTTCATCCTGGCAGTACTAAGATGTACAGAGATCTACGGGAGTATTACTGGTGGGATGGAATGAAAAGAGATATTGCTGATTTTACTGTGAAGTGTTTGACTTGTCAGCAGGTTAAATCAGAGCGGAAGTTACCGAAAGGGATGCTTCAGCCTTTACCAGTGCCAGAGTGGAAATGGGAAAACATATACATGGACTTTGTTGTGGGATTACCGAGGACATCTCGAGGTAATAAGGCAATCGGGGTTATTGTTGATCGCTTGACTAAATCTACTAATTTCCTTGCTATACGAGATACTTTTTCCCTCGATCAACTTTTCCGTTTGTATCTTAAAGAGATAGTCAGGTTACATGGAGTTCCCCTCTCCATTGTATCTGATCGTGATCCCAGGTTCACATCTAACTTTTGGAAAGGCCTTCAGAATTCGTTGGGTACTGAATTAAATTTTAGTACATCTTTTCATCCTCAATCAGATGGTCAGTCAAAACGAACAATTCAGACCTTGGAGGATATGCTACGAGCTTGTTCGATGGATTATCAAGGATGTTGGGACCCACATCTTTCTTTGGTTGAGTTTTCTTATAATAACAGCTTTCATTCCAGTATACAAATGGCACCATTTGAGGCATTATATGGGAAGCGGTGTCGAACTCCAGCATTTTGGGATGAAGTGGGTGAAAGGAAGCTGATGGGACTAAAATTGGTAGAAGAGATGGCAGAAAAAGTTCAGTTTATTCAGAAGCACATGAGAATAGATCAGAGTAGGCAGAAGAGTTATGCGGATAACCGGAGGAAGGATCTATCTTTCGAGGTAGGTGATCATGTTTTTCTCAAGGTTTCTCCTTAGAAAGGTGTGATGAGATTTGGTAAGAAAGGAAAACTGAGTCCAAGGTTTATTAGACCATATGAAATTCTGGAGAAAGTTGGACCAGTTGCTTACCGAGTGGCTTTACCTTCGAGTTTATCTCAGGTACACAATGTTTTTCATGTTTCAATGTTGAGGATGTATATTCCAGATCCATCTCATGTTTTGAGTCCAGAGGTAGTTCAGCTAGAGGAAAACCTATCTTATGAAGAACAACCAGTCCAGATTCTTGACCACAGGGAGCAGGTGTTATGGAATAAGGTGATTCATCAGGTAAATGTTTTGTGGAAAAACCATGTGATTGAAGAGGCAACGTGGGAATCTGAAAATTCTATGAGGGATAAATACCCCCCACATATTTTGATAAGTGAATAAAATTGTGAGGACGCAATTCCCAAAAGGGGGGAAGGATGTAACATCCTAGGTAATTAAAGAATAAATAATTTTCATAATTATTAATATTTATGAATTAAATATTAATTTTAATTAAAATGGGTTTCTACGTTCGATAGCGTATTCGATACGCAACGATGAGTTTCTTTGAAAACTTACGTTGCACACAAGTAATAAAATAATATTATTTTAAATGTTATTTAACAAGTAGCTGTTGTACTGGCGGGAATGGATAGAAATAACTAAAATATGATTATATATGTTTTTAAATGTTTTTACATTTACCCATTAAAAGATAAAGGCTTAAAATATGGAAAGAGTTCAATTTTAGGCATTTATACCCTAATTATTCACTAAGGGTCCACTTATCACCTTTTGACGGTGAACCGTCATTAAATATAGTTTTGATCAATCTTATAAATTCAATTGGACCAAAAATAACTCTTCTTTAGAATCAGGACATCAAAATTTACTTTGTGTAAATTTTTAGTACCTTTCCGATAAAGTTCATTTTTTAATTAATAGTGTAAAATGTTGTATTTTAATTCAAAACCACATTTTAATATAATTTATTTATATGATTATATTATCTTTTGAATTGGTTTTAATGTGAAATTAGAAAATATTTTTACCATTAAATCCAATTGTGGTCATTGGAATTAATTTCACTTTGAAATCGGACTTAAACTAGTGTCAATCTTTTGATACTTATTGTTTCATAAAAACACGCTATTTGCTCTGACAGCGGGAATTAATTATTAAATTAATTAATGTGACTTATATGTTTTGAATTTTTTAAAATAGATTTCATTTCTGAATTTGTAATATCAAATATAACTCAGGGTGAATTTTTGGTAATTTTTTGAAAAACTTCAATTTTTGATGAATAGTGAAACCACTATGTGGTACTTATAAAAACTGATTTTCCTTTTAAATGAAATTTGGCCATCATTGTGTTTTGATTTTCAAAATTCCGACATACATGGTTTTCATTCAGAAGTAAAATGTGGTTCAATGAGATTAAAATAATTTTTTAGTGAATAGTAACTTATTAAGTTTTTAATCGCGATTAGTGGTAATTAGTGTAGTTTAAGGTAAAAATAATGTTTTAATAATATGAGATGATCTTGACACATGTCCTACCCTCATTGGTTGTGTCATGGCCGACCTTGACAAGCCATGGGTCCACTTGGGGACCCCATGGATCCACGTTGGTTGGGAAATGACATAAATAACATTTTATTTAATGTAAAAGTAAAAATGACACAAACATAATATGTTTTACGAAAACAATTTTTACATGGGGTTATAAAGATCCGATTTTTGATTATAAATAGTAATTGGAAAGCTAAAAGGATTTCCTAAATCATAGTATTTTTTTATAATTTTTAGACTTTATATAAATTAATCTATTTATGACATCATGATGATGCAGCGATGACTTCATCATTTAACGATTTAAATGAAATGGAAAGATAATGTAATATCTAAAACCTACACATGTCCAAAACCTATTGGATGGAAATATTTAAAATCCTTGTCATCATATCTTCGAAATATATCAATGTGGGACCTTATAAATTCGAAACACTTTTGAAAATAAAATAATAGTTTCAGGATTTCCAAAAGTGCCCCTCCTATCCTCTTATAAAAGGCCCCCACCTCTACCTCATTTGACACACTCCTCAAGCCTTTGGCTCGGACATACCCTGCCCATTTACTCTCTCCACATCCCTCTCCTCATCCTAGAGGATTCCCTTTGGGCATAATCCTTTCAAAGGAATCCTTTAGGCTCAAATCAAAAGAAGTTACACTTTTAAAGGTAATTCATTCTCTCTTGTTCATTTGTTTTATTTTGCTTCTCCAACCCCCTAAACACTTTTTATTTACTTCATTCATAACAACACCAGTATCTTAAATATACTAGGATGTTGTTATAAGATTTATTCGAGCTACACTCTCACAAAACTACATAAAATGGTTAAAGAACATACGGTTTCTGCAGATGGTGAAATTCTGCATCCCGAAACGATGATTGTTCAATACTCATTTAACACCTTCAATGGTGGCCATTATGATGTCACTATTTTTATATATAATATATAATATGTTTATTCTTTCCTTAAGCTTCTGTATTTTTCATTTATGGTATAACATTATTTTTTTCCATTATGGGTAAACACGATATCTTCATTTTAGGAAGTGCGGACTACCACCCCCTAAAAGTGATTTGATTCGTTAATACCATATGGGGGATGTTTAAAAGATAAAGTTAATGATATTATATATGATATTATACTGGAATTATAATATACTCTTATATCATTATGATTCCATTCTATAAAATACGAAATAAAAATGAATGTAGCGTTCATGTGTACGTACGGCTTACCGTCTCCATGAACGGTGCATTTCATTTCTTACCTCTAAATGATTATGTAATATTATAAATACATGTATATGCTGGATATATATGATATATATGACATCCAAATCAGTAATTTCATTCTGGATATAAAGAACCTTTGACCACACGAACAACATGTAATTGTAAGAAGTCCACTTTCGACTTAAGAACCAAATATTGACAAAACAAACATTATTAACTTAGATGGTTACATAATGTTTATAACATAGAAATAAGTGATATAAAAGGACTAATGAACTTTAAAAAGATTCTTAATCATGTATAATTTAACTCAAGTTTATTATTCAGGATGTTAAAGAATGATCGAGTCAAGTCGGACCCGAGGTAAGGGAGTTCGTCTCAATCTCTTTTCATTGAGGCATATTTCATTTTATACACAATTTTCTTTTATACGGTGTATAAACCCCTTTGACTTTTACTTTTATACAAAAGTAATCTTTTTCTACAAAGCGTGTTACTAAAAGACAAAAAGGAATGTTTTTTTTACGTACGCGGTGACAACGACCTTTTCCGCCGCCGCGAGTATTATTTGGTCTTTGGCTTCCTCAATAAGCCGTAATGTTTTTAAAATAAAATAGATACCATATACTCATTTATGTATTTTGGTATTGAAAATGGTTTTGATAAAGGATTCCATTATGTCAATATATTTATGATATATTGTGATTGAAATGTGTAAATGCTATCATTCCTTTATATTGGTTTTATGTTTTATGATTTTATATTGGTACTTGGACATTTTAACGGGTGGTTACGTTATAAAACATATGACGGGTGGGGCCGTGAATACCAGGACGGGTGGTTACGTTATAACCTCCAATGCATTGGGTATGGAAGTCGGTCGTATGGCTATTCCATTAAGTATGTATGGAAATTGGCCGTATGGCTATTCCCTTAAGTGATATGTGTGGAAGTCGACCGTATGGTTATTCCACTTAAGTATGTTTATGTCCCAAGTTACCTTTATATATGTTATGTGTTCTTTATATGGGTTTTATGGTAATCCATTGGTTACAAAAAGGTAAGTAATGATACTTTATTCAGTGAAGAGTTTTTACTACTTCATGAAGGTTAAGGTATTACTTTGATAGAGTATACATGGTTTACTTGATGTTTGAAAAACTAACAGTTTTCATTCTTTGTGTATCACTTACTGAGCTTTTTATGCTCACCCCATGTTTTTTTTGAAATGTTTTTCACAGCACATAATGTGGAATAAGGTCAAGGATGGGATCAAGGGAATGTCATGCTATATAAAACATGGAACTAGACATGTTTCTTTGAAGAGTTTTTTTATTATTGAAACTTAGTAGAAGTGACTACTTTGTAATATTTTGAGATGTAATAGTTATATTCTAATTCTCTAAAACTCTAAACCAGAAAAGATCCTCAACGTGAATTATTCATTTAATTCAATATTAAGTAAGGTTTAAGGCTGGGGCCTTATATATATAATATATAAATATATATATGATAATTAGTATTCCATTTTTTAGGTAATAATTTTATAATACAAACCTTTATAATTACTATTTGAGGTAAATATGATACCATTATTTCTAGAAGTTTAGACTACCTCCTCCCGAAGTGATGTTATTTGTTCACACTATGAACGGAAAGTATAAAATATTGTTTTAAATACACATATTTGAAATAAATTAAATATATATTAAATTAATTATTTGTTTATAATTTTGTAAATATATTATTTCATTTTCTTCATTAACGTTTTAACCCTAAAAATGGATAACAAAGATCATGGATATTTGGACTACCGACTCCTCGACATGATGTGATTTCTTTTACATCGTAATAATTGTATATAAATTAATTGTTATTTATTATATATCTATAATTACATAAATATATAATATTTCTTACCCCTTTTTCAATAATGATCATTGAAAACTAGGAATGTTACTCATGCATACGTATGGGTTACCGTCAAAATGATTGTAATGTTGGTTCATTATTCATAAACACATTTATTTATTTATTTTAAAAGTATAATTGAGGTTAAATATGATAATTAAGTCATTACTATTATTATTATTTGTATGTTTATGTAATGACATCATTCACCATATTCGGCTAATAAAGTCTGCAATGAGACATAATCCCAATATGGTGAAAACATACGAATTAAAAACTATTGATTATAAAATCATATATAAAATTTTTATAAATATGAAAATGGTAATAATAAAATTTGAAATTCTTATAAAGAAAGTATATATTAAACATAAGTTTATTACTCAGGAATATAAAGAATAATAATGACAAATTAGTCGCACGGTAAGGGATCCTCATCAATCTTTTTGCATATTTTTGATAAAAGTAAATATCATGACATACTGATTTTTTGGTGAATTTACTACCCCATTGATGTATTATATAATGAATCCATTTTATATTAATTTTATTTAAAATTTAAATTGATTTTTATTACACATTTGGAATCTTATATAATGTTACCATATTTTAATGGATTTTGTTTCAATATTTTACTTTCGTGTGGAATACTTCATAATCAAAAAATATTTAATCATTGGTGAATATAAAATAATTTAGAAATATAATATTATGAAAGATCTGTTTTTACTATATTTAAATGTCAAATTTAATTATTATTATTCCATGGGTTCTAAAGTTTTAAATTTAAAAAATCAGTAATGGAGTGTCGTCACAATTTTCCTTCATTGTAATGTTTGTTATATCATTGGCATGCATTATTTTCAAAAGAGTTTATACATCATATTTTAAATGTTATTTCATGAATCTACATATTCTCATTATATAATATTTTTCATTATTTTCATTTCGTTCATGGGGTTAATGGTTCAAATGTTTCAAAGTGGTATGGGACACTTTGGAATGTTTAAATATTATTTTATTAAAGAGTATTTATTGATATTTTAATGTTATGTAAATTCAAAAAAATAAAAAAAACTTGTTGTTACATATCCTAAAATGGGGATATTATTTATTTAAACCATACTCATTTATTATTTTGATGGATTAGGTTTTTTTTCAAAATTATTGTTAATTAACTCATTTCTTTTTAATGGGTTTATAATGTTTATTATATATTTCTATTGAAACTCATTTCTTTTCCATGGGTTTTTTATTTACTAAATACATTATTACGAAACCCATTTATTTACAATGGGTTAACCAAGTTTCAACGAAATTGTTTTGGAACCGATTTAGATTTTATCGGTTAATCATGATTTTAAATGATCATTTTTAACACATTTCTTTTCCATGGGTTAATTATGTATGGTGTTTTTTCAAAGGGACTTAGAAATTTTATGGGTTGTAATGTGATAAACCCATGATTGGTGGTTTCATGATAGAACAAGGACTAGTGTGTCCCTGATAGCCCTTCAATGTGTTGAGTAAAGAAGTCAGCCGTATTGGTATTCCATTTGTTAGAGTGACATGTGAGGAAATCACCTACACGGTTATTCCATTAATAATTGATAAAAATGTAACAATTTCCCAAGGTAAAATTATGTGTTTATTTATTCTTTTTATATATTAATAATTTTAATAATGAATGATATTTATATCAAATTTCTTGTGATTATTGATTCTGATAACCCCTTTATTTTCTATGTTTTTTATTTGATGGTCTATGTATTGATGGCTATGAGTTATTTTATGAAACACTCACACACTCTTTTTAAGTGATAATTACAATTTGAACCCTTAATATTTTTTATGTAATAAATTTGCTAATTATTATGTTTACACTTATTGATTGTTTGAGTTAAACCTTCATAAGTTTTTTTTGTCAAGTATTGAATAATGATTTTGAATGACTAATGTGTATAAAGGATATCACATTGATTATATTGATGAAAATTTTGAAATAATAAAATAGGGGTAAAATTGAAGAAATTTTATTTTGATGACTTGTGTGCCCACGTTCACATGAGTTTTTATGTTTGAGTTTATCCTAATTCTATATAACTCTAATCATAGAATGCCCTATAGTATGAATGTGATACATGTACTCATTTTGATGTTTCATGGTAATGAAAAAAAATTGTTCACAAATAGAACACTCAAATTTGGGAATGTAAATTTATGGATTTCAGCACCGGATTCAGGAGTGCGGGTTTTGGGTTGTTATATTTATTCCCAGATTCATTACATTTAACATTATAGCTTTTATAAGGTTAAATACATTCAATATATAGTAACAAATCCTTTATTCCCATAATATGTCCATTATTACATAATTTGGGTCAACTAATTTAAAATTCAATATATATTTTTTATTAAATTTATAAGTGATAGAATTTAATTTTAAAATATTATATATATAATGTATTTTTTTCTAAATAATATATCATAGTTTATAAAATTTCAAATATGGAATTTTAAATTAAATTCAATATATTTAAAATTATACATTCACATAGAATATATATATATATAATACTTTGTTATATTTCTAATTTAAAAATATATAATGATAATATTATTAATTTTTTGTTATTTGAAAAAAATATGTTTCTCTATTTGCATAAAATAACTATATGATAAAAAATACGAAAATTAAATTTTGAACAAATATTGAAATTGAAATTAAAACATATATTTTTTCATATCCAATTTTACAAATTTTATATTATAAAATTTATATAAAATTATAAAATATAATGTGAAACTGTTATTATAGGAAACTAAATCATATTTGTATTTTATTTTATTAAAATTATCATTTTATAAATTTATACATTGTCTTGTTTAATATAAATAAATTTCATTAAAAGATTGAGTTTTAAATACAATTAATAATTAAGTATATTTGTATAATATAACCACTATATAAGTTAATATATTTTATAACACAATTACTCCAATTTTTTCCTAATAATTCAATATCCATGTTATAATAGTTCAAATATATCATTGTTTCAATTTAGTTTGGTCTTATTTAGGGAGAATGATATCAAACACATTTTTTATTTAAGGAATATATAAAATTAAATCCTCAATCCTTAAAAACAAATTCAACAATAATAGTCTTGGATGTGAGTATTCAAAAAGTGAATGATTTTTTTACATATGTAATTAGAAAAAACATATCTCTTATGCTTATGATATTATCTCTTATCTGACGATTGATTATTTTGGATTCTCCAATCATATAACTTATTGATTTAGTTTTGAAAAACCTTTTTTTCCTGATATGTGATTAATGATATTTGACTAGTTGTGTATGAATTTCTAAATTTATGGTAAAGTTTCCATAACATTATGATTATTATAACATGTCAAAACTGATTGAAAACACTTATTATTACACTTATTATCCATCTAATATCACCATTTTTTATGTTCCTAATTTACATAGGTTATAATGAATGGTTTTAAGTACAAAATTTATAAGAAGTGTGTTATAATGTATGAGCATTGTGAGAGATGTGATAAATTATTAAATATGATTGACTATGAATCTAGTATTTAATTAAAATATACCCTTATAGTCCATAGGCATTTATTATAATGAAATAAATTGAATATTAATCTAAAATGTTTCAAAATTTATGTATGTTATGAGCTAGCCTCCTTAGTTTGTATGAAAGATGATTTTATATATTTTTGGAGTTTTGGATTGGGAAAAATAGTGATAACCCTTTGAAAATTCTATGTATAATAGAATATCCTATTTAATTGAAAAAAATGATTGTTGTTTTTCTAAAAAACACATCCCAGCCTATAAACTATAAATTGGATGTAGCTTCTACATAGATGCAAACTCAGAAATGAGATGATTTATTATTACATATATCGTTACTAGTGCATGATTATTGGTCTTAGGACTGAAAAAAAACCAAAACACTATTTAAAAATATTTTTGGGTAAATGAAATTCTCTTTTATAACATTTATAATAAATCAAGATGATATAATCTTTGAAATTGTATGATATTACATATTAAATGAGATAATCTTAAAGTATCATGTGTAGAAAGAAGGATTCATAATTTAAGACATCATAATAAGGATTTAAATAATAACATAATTTTTTAAATTTGAATATTTATGATTGATACTATAATATTTTTTCACTTACTATCATGAACCAAGAGAAATCATGTAGAGAAAAATGGGAAGGCATATGAAATTTTCATCCTCATGAGAAATCAAATAAAATTATAAAGGGAATATGAACCCTTTTAATTTTGAATAATAATATTTCACAATGTATTTCTCAAAACCTATGTCAATGTTTGTTCCCAGTATATCAAATAAGGCTAAGATAGATTTTTAAGGGAGTTATGCTGATAAAGTCCCTAAAGGAAGGAATATTTAATTTCACCATAGCCAAGAATGTGGGAAGAGGAACCTAAGGAAATGTCTCAATGTAATGGAAAGATGTTTCATGTTGTTAATTTAAGGGAAGATATAAAGTAATTTAAGATGAAAATAACATTTTCAATAGGGAAAAATAACATTCTTCCAATGGAACAACTAATACTTAAATGTCTTGAATTTAGTCAAATTGGGAATTATTCGAGTCAATTCACTAATCCAAGGGAAAAATCCAATACTAACATAGGGATTAGGTTATGTCAATCACTGAACCAGGTCATGATAGTTAAGGCATGATTATACTAAGTTCCAAATTTTGGGTTGTCATGATAATTTGTTTCCATATTTTTTCCAATGAAAATATTATCATTCTTCTTTTAATATAAGTTTATTTGATTTTGGTATTTGATTCTCTTTCACAACATGAGTCTCATATAAATTTCATGAATAAGGAAATCATATTTGATATTCTGAATAAATATATTATCATCATTTCATGTGAGGATGAAAATAAATTTCTAATTGAAGTTACATTAGTTTTATACTACTTAATTACTATTCATGAGGGATATTTATATAAAATTATTTAGAAGAAACTCAACATTGAAGATACATTTTTTTCGGAATATAGTGACTTATTAAATAAATAAATATCTTTTATTCCCTGGACTCATGATGCATTGTTTTCAATATAATTCATAATTGGTGATACACCTATTTAAAAGAATCTATATAGAATAAACTTGACTGAATTGAGAAAATTAAATAAGAAACACTTAGAGAATCATGATATGGGACTAATACTCTTTAGTACATACCATAAAATGAATATGTTCTTTTTAAAAAGAATAATTATGGGTTAATGTGTCTCTGAATTGATTATTAGGGACATAAAAAGTTCAATGTTGAGAACAAGTATCCTCTAACCAATATAGATTATCAGTTTGTTCAATAATGAGAATCTCATTCTTTTTTCATATTTGACCACCTTCTAGATATAATAAATTGTGATTTAAGAAGGATGATATTCCCAGTAAATAATTTGATACTAGGTATGGTCTTTATGAATTTATAGTGATTCAATTCAGACTTACCAATTCTCCATCTATCATCATGGAATTAATGAATAGAGTCATTAGACATTACCTTTATTAATTTTTTTTATACTTATAGATGATATTACTATATATTAAAATAGTAATTTAGATCGTGAATATAATTTGAAAAATATCATAGAGACCAAATGAAATGATAAGTTGTAAGCCAAATTTAAAAAGTATTAATTTTATCTGAGGAATGTGTCATTCTAGATCAATATATTTTTTTCGGAGGTTCTATTGTTGGATCCTTCATGTATATAAGTTATTGATAAAGGGACTAGAACAACCTAAGTAATTGAGAGATTAATTTTTTTAGCTTCTTAGGATACAATAATCTCTTTTTAGATATTTCATATGTCTATATATTCTACTATGTATGTTAACATGGAATGGATCAAAATTCCATTAGATATATGAACATGTGGAACAATTCCTTAAATTAAAAAAAAACGTTAATTAATGAACAATTCCTAAAACATATATATTTTTGATAAGGTTCTTCATTTTATAGTAATAAATCAAATAATATACTAGGATTTTTCTACATGCAAAATGATATGGTGAAATGTTATGCATTACGCTATTTGATATTTCAAAAGAAAAATTAGAACTACAAAGGATTTGGAGATAGTAGTGGTATGATTTGTTTTAAAAATAATGATACTTCATATATATTGGGGAAAACACACACACAAATATATATAATGATCAAAATAGATTTATTTATATATTAACCTAGAAATAGTAAAATATGCACCATAAGATATTGTTAGAGTTGATTAAATATTTGTACATATCAATACATTACCATCATGGAATGGTTGAAAATGTAATTGGTTCCCATATTCATAAAGACTATTATATTATTTCTATGATGATTATTGATATAGTCACAATATATGTGGATTTTCATATAATAAAACTCAAATTATAAAGAATAATGAAATATCATATTTTTTCATATCAATATTCATCCATTTATTCATTTGAATATTAAATAGGTAAAAAAGAACTTGTCAAACTATAAAAATGGTAAGGAATACTCTTTATGTACTACCATGATATTTAGTGAATGATGAGTTATATGAACCAAGTGTGTATTTTGATAATACCATAAATAAAGATTTGGATATTGGATAAAGATCGTAGTTCATAATTTTCTAATTATTCTATATGTACAAATATTTATTGAGATATAAAATAGCATTCCTAGTGAGACAACATGAAAAAAGATATTATATTGTATCTATGGGGATTCTTGGTATTTAATAAAATATTGTCTAAGCGATAGATGAATAATGAGATGTTACAATAATTTCCCAACCAAAATGGAAATGAAAAAACACCACCATTGATTTCATCACTGAACTCCAAAAAACATTTATCTGTTATAATACTAATTTGGTTATAGTTTATCACCAAAAAAAGTAAATAAAAATCAATAATATCATGGAATTTTTCATTCCATATCAATTTACTATGTTATTTGTTAAAAACCGGTATGGTTTTATGAATTATTGCATTCATTATATTTGAACGATATATATGATTTACCTAGATGTTCTAGATATGTCATTAGGCGTAAAATTATATGTTTATTGATTTATGAAAATAAAGGGGAAACAGAATCCATGGGGATGAAAATGGTTAATCCTGAGTGGATCACCCATCACTGTTTTATGAAAACCAATGGTAATAGAGCCAAATGTTTTAAAAAAAACATCAACTCCCTGAGCTTATCTATGATTAAAAAATTTCTTCTAGGTTCCCTTTACACCAAGTGTGATGTTGGATAGTGTAATCATTACTAAGGGTCTTGAATCTTCGAATTTGATTGGAAATAACCCAAGGAATAGTTATATGATCCTTATATAGAGTGATGCATAGTAACAAAGTCAGTCTCCACTAAAGATAATAAGATATTCATCTTGTTATACATTTCATGGCCATAAAAATTTTGACAAGCCTTTTCTATAAGGAAATCACATGAACGTTACATATAATTAAAGGTGAAGATGACAAAGAAACAAGGATCATAGAAAATACCACCTCCATACATAAACTCGTAAACAAAGGACCCATCCACATAATGATTGAATCTACATGAGATGTGACCCAACATATAATTCTTAAATGATAAGGCTTGCACTACATCTGTGAATATGGGTCACCAACATAAATGAAACTCATGAGGGATAAATCATTCTCTAACTCTATAAGAATAAAAGATACCTCAATCCCAAGGAACCTAATTCTGTAAACCATTTACTAACTATAGATAGTAACCCACACTCAAGGATCTTTGTTCCAAGCATCCCAAAAACTCTATAAACCAACAACAATGAGATGTTAACTCACCCTCCTTTTATCAATTTCACCCACAACCCCATTAAACAAAATAATGAATAAATCAATATTAATATGGTTGATATAAGAAATAAAAGGGTATTGAATAGAATGAACTCCAAAAAAACAATTCCTAGTTGCCAATAAAAATGAGATTAAAAAATAATTCCTTGTTTGGGTTCCCATAATAGGTACCATCTTGATGAGGTTGAAACCCTACCACGTTATCTGCTCATCCATGGGGATATCATATTTCCAAATCATCCACAACATGAAATTATACATTGGATGAAGTTATTTACACCATATTATAGATCCCCATGCATTTCATTCATTGATATATAGTTAGTAGACTATGACCATTCTACCCCTAAAAGATATCTTGAGAGAGTATTCTTCATATTTCCAAGGTAATTATGGTTAACATATTTTTTTTGTTTTCAAAAATAATGGAATTCATTCAATAATTCATATTGACCATTAATATTAACTCAATTTAAATAAGTGTAGGACATAAATTTTCTAGGATGAAGTTGTGGAATAGAATATACTATGATCTGAGCTAGCTAGGGAAAAGGAGAAGGTAAGATCCCTTCAGCAGCACATCTAGGTATCTTAGAGATAATGGAAATGTTAGAAATAAAATCACCAGTGTCACCTAATATTTAAAATTAGTAAAAAGGTATTCATATAAATATCTCTTTTGATGATGATAAAGATATTTGGATTAAAAGGAATGTTGAGACCAGGATATATCTTATGCTCTGAATTTCACGAATGCATCTGAATGGTTTCCAACCACTTGGTTCATCCACTGAATCAATCATTGGTTTATGATGTGTTCCATTTATCTCTCTAGTGGATTCATATAACTAATCCATAAAATTTACTAATCATCATAGTTGTACCACTAAAGAATGGAAACTCTTATAATGAATAACTATTATAAATTATGAATCATAGAAAGGATTTGTTGTGAAACATGGAAACTCATCTAGTTAATGTTTTGTGAATATAAAATCAATTTGAAGGAGTTACGTGGGAACAAGAATATTATATGTGGGAGAAGTGTTCACATTTATTTTATTGAGGTGATTAAATTTAGAGGAAAAAATACTTATAGTGGGGGTAAACTATATACCCCTTGACTTTATGATATTTTTCTCTTTAATAAATTGAAAGTGTTTCATAAATTTATTTACACATGATATTAAACATATTTGAAAAAAATTTATATATAATAAAATCAGTCTTGTTATATGGAATTTAAATTATATAAAATTATCATTAATAATCAACAATTCCCATATTAAATATTATTCAACCAACAAGAATTCTTTTTAAATGTTATATATATAATTTTTTATCCTATATATTTTATTCAATGGATACATTTCCGTATGTAAAATTTGCATTAGTGTATTAAAATTATAAATAAATTATATACCCATGTATAAATTTAATTCATTATTTATCAATTGATTAATAATAAGAATAAAATAATTTCAATATTAAACGATGTTTTTTTAAATAAAATTTTTATTCAAGGAATGTATTATTTATCATAATAAATTAAATCAATTAATATTTATAATTTATTTTAAAAAAAATTATGAAATATATAAAATAAAATATTTTTATATTCATATAAATATTTTTATGAGGCAATAAATTTTAAATAAATTTACTTTTATGCATTCAAATTAATTATTCTAAAAGATGGTGTACATTTTGTTTGGTAAAAATATTATAAAATGAATTTATACTTATTATAGAAATATATTAATTAAAAATGGAATCCATATTGAGATTTTGAATAGTTAATTTTAGGTATTATGTTCAACTAAATTTGTTATTATAATGCATAGTAAAAATTGTATAAATATGTTACCATGTTTAGGGTAAAAATTCATTTACTAGGGAAGTTAAAATAAGATATAAGGGTAATAATTCTATTTAAACCTATCTAAATCATATTTATATGATGATTTTAAATAAAATTAATTATAATTCTTGATCATTTTCTTCCACATTCATATCAAGTAACATTATATTATTTAAATATTATATGTAATTAAATGTGTGTTGCTACACTCAAAAATACAATGGATGATATTGTCTACTATTTTTCAAAAATATTTGAGAACTATATCTCATGAAATAAAAAAACAATATTCCTAGTTAAAATAAATTTTAATGAGATTATTTTATTCTTAATATATCAATCCTAGAAGCCTTCGGTTTCGTTTCAAAGGAGGTTATCTAATTTAATGTTTTATGTTCTTAGCAGTATTTTTCATTTTTCATTCTTCTTAACCTTCTATATATTGTTCAATATCCGTATAAACCTGATATAATAAGAATAATAACTATATTTTGGTGTTTCTTTGTTAATTTTATAACCATTTTGTATCTCCTTCCCATTTATTAAAAAATGATAAGTTCACCTCTCTATATGCTTGTACCACCACCTCCACAAAGCGTTGTAAGTTTTTATTCATTTCATATTTGAATGTATGGACATAAGGATATATTTAATGATTAATTAAATATTTATGATATAATTATAATTATATAAAGTTTAATTATTTTTTAATGTTTAATTATTATATACCTTCCATTCATTCCATCCATTAAATTTAGTAAACATCATATTTGTGTACGCAAGGACTACCACCTCCACAAAGTGATATAAATAATTTTTCTTCACTACAGAATATGACTGGGTATAAATTTGTATATAATAAAAAAATTATTATTTCATGATTATTATAATATATTTTATGAAAAAATGACTACGATTTAGGTAAAAGAAAAATCAAACCAAAACATGCATGGAAAAAAGAACACTTTTAACCTAAATGTTCATTTTAATGAAGAAAAGTATTTTAGTTGGATAATTTGAAGTTATAAAGGAATGATACATAGATTATTTTATTAATATGAAACTTTATATTTTATAATAAATTTTTATTAGTTATACATTAAGCTTTAACGCAGTTGTAAAAATATGTAACTTGATGTACGATGTAGAAATATGTAACTTGATATATTGTTTTATTATAATATCAATTCTTATAAGGATTTTATATAACAAAAATTTTTTAAGGGAAATTATATTAGTTTTATCCATTAAGCCTAATATATTTTATTAGCCACTTTTTATTATCATAATGTTCAAATAATAGACCATTTTCTCTCTCCTTGATAGTTTAAATAATTGAGGAATTGTTTTTATTAAAACAATACATTCTTTCCACATTGGTTGGTGAACTATTTCCTCCATGTCCTTCTCTTGATTTTTGTTTTATATAATTTATTACCTATAATATATATGTTTTTAAAAGGTACCTTTCCAAAACATTGAGTATATTTAGAAATTAATAAAAAGAATATTTTTTAAAATGGTTTTCTAACCAAGGTGGTTTTGACTTATTACGAATACCTGAAAAGAATATTCTCTTCCAACATATAGGATATGAATATATGGTTCAAATGAAATTAATATTATTTTATTTTATTCTCCCATTAGAAATTTCAATGAATTTTTTCCTATAAAATTTCATTTTCTTAATACTCTATGATTTATTATTTTTTAATTAATCTAGAATAAAATATTTATCATAAATGTTTTCAAAGAAAAAATTAAATTTATTTTTAGAGGTTTTGAAAATTGATGACTCTATTATTTATAGGTTATTATAATTGATTGTGGATTTGACCACATTATAATATTCAATTTCATTCTCTTTTTGTATAAAAACGATTATTTTTTAAGGATGATTCTATAAAACCTGTGGCATTCCATTATGATAATTATGTTATGATGAAATAGTATTAAAATATGTTTTTTCCATGTGTCATAATATAATGAATTATTGTAATGTTTATAAATCCCATTTCCTTTTCAAATGTTAAAATATGAAAAAATTCAAAAACAAATTGTTGAAATCCTCATGTTTTAATGCATATAAATCATTTTTATCCTATCACAAATAATATTGGGAGATTGTTGGTTTATTTATGTCGTAATGCATACAACTCATTGATTAAACACTAACAAGATCATGATTTAGAATCTAAAATATCATTTTTTAATCTTGTAAACTATGTTTGATCATGTAATATTATGATTCAATTTAATAATGATTACTCTAATCCATTCATTGAGTATTTCTTCTTAAGGAAGTTTACATATATTTTTCAAAGCCTGTAACAAAATAAGATTTTTAAAATTTCCCAATTTCTAAAAATTATGTGACACCGTAATCTTACTATCGATTACAGATATTCAGAAAGGTACTAACATTTGTTCCTTGATACAGTTTTCATAATATCGTAACCTAACACCACTCAGAATATTGACAAAGTACTAGACATCACTACATGAGACACTGCTTATTTGACACCATAGTCTCACAACTGATTCCAAAATTCTCAAAAGTCTCAACACCTTGACTATTATATTATTTTTCAAATATCGCATAGGAACAACTTGCATAATATTTCAATCATCATTATGTTACTGGTTTCAGATCTCAAACCAACTCTTGCACCGTGACTATGTCACCGATCAAAGGAAAAAAATAAGACTTTATTTCATGTTACCCCATGCTAAGAAACAAACTATGACGTCATTCCATACATAACCATTATATTTCTTATATTATTTAATTAAAAATATATTTCTAATGGTCATATTTGAGTCTTTTAATGAAACTGATATAATTAATTACTTTTTGTAGACATGTCAGCTAAATGTATGAGGCATGTGGTATATAAATATCAAATCCTCTCATCTCCAACTCTTGCACCAGAAATAAAGAAAAAAGTGTGTAACTGGATCATAAGATTTCATGATCTTGAATGTGTGGAAAAAAATGATCATTAGACATTCAATGAAGAAAACATAAAGAACTCTCAATTCTGGTTGTCTAAACTGCTGAAGATCAAAACCTCAAGCATTCTCAAAGCTGAAAATATTTGAATAAAAAAAATTACAATGAAAATCTCACTGAACTATGGACCAAAACAAGAGACTGGTGATACAGTTTTTCATAAGATGGCTTGAAAAATAATATCAAATACATCTTATATGTCCAGAGTTTCAAAGAAAAATACTTCGATAATTTCTAATCCTTTATCATTATATTTTCATTATTGTGTATAGTTTTTTTACTTTTCATGCACACTGTGAGTTTTTGTTAAAAAATAATCTATATCTTGTATTATAATGGAGGATACAATATATCCTCACAAAACCATATTTTTAAAAATTCTTTCACCTACGTATAACTATGGAAGTGGTATGGTGTGACCTAGTTATTAGTTTTCCCACACAGAACAGAGGAAGAGATATTCTAACCTGGATAGTCCTGTGTACGTATATTTACACCAAGAAAGGATGTGGATCAATATCAACATTTATATATATATATATATCTTGGTGCAAGGTTATCACCAAGTGGAGTGGATTATTACTTATATTGATAATGAACCACTTGTTTTATACGCTATGTCTTTCAATTTAGTTTTTCTCTATTTTAATGTATATTTTAAAAAACTAAACAGTAAATTGTTAGATAGACATGGATAGAAGTTATAACTATTTTTTCATATTAGATTTATTTCAAAAGTTATATCAACATATCATATTGATATTACCTTGAATTAATCAATCATAATAGAATCTATTTGAATAGCCCAACTATTATAATTTTATTATCTTGATTAACTAGTCTATTTTATTTAAAATTGGGGGAATATTTTAAATAATCTTTTTATCATAAATTTTTATTGGAACTCAATTCAAACCCTTCTTGAATGTCATAATCTAATCATCATTTTGTATCAATTTAATTTTTAATATCCTTATTTTCAAAATTTTAATTTATTGAAATGTTTAGAATATTTTTCGACTGTGATTTTAGTTGGGTTTTAATGATCTATAAATTTATATCGGTTCTAAATTTATAGTTGTTTAAAAGTTTGTTTTATTATTATAGATAATGTTTTCTATGTTACTTCAACCAACCAAACTCCATTCTTTAATGGATGAAATTATACACAATGTAAAATTAAAATGAAATTGAACGTGGAAAGTATGGGTTTTGAGATTTTGACTTCCATTATAGTTGAATATATAATTCCTTATACTGCAATAAAAACATAAGATCACCCAAATAATGTTCTCTATAACAATAATTGCACATTTATGAATGCCTTATACTGTTCCTTAGTAGATGAAGTGTTTATCAAAATAAATTATTGTAAAAAAGCCCATTTCATTTGGGATACATTATCTGCTCCAGACGATGGAACCTCTTGTGTTAAGTAAATGAAAATTAAAAAATATACTATTGAATATGGTAACATTAAAATGAAGCATGATGATCTTATTTCTCACATGTAACTTAGGATTAATGAAATTTTTAACACTATGAGCTCACTAGGAAAAGTTGTTACACCCAAAGAGAATATTATAAGAATACTCAGTTGCATACCAGATAGATGGAGAGGGTCCTCTATCTCAATAAGAGAATAGAGTGACATTAGAAAGCTACCAATAAAAGAGATAATACTCAAGTTGATTATGGATTTGGAAGAATTAAAAGTCAACACTGAAGAGAAAGATGATCCAATGTGAAAGACAATGGCCTTAAAACCCACTACATCCAAAATTGAGGAAAATAAAAATGAAAAATTATAGGCCCCTATAGAAAGCTCCAGTAATGAACAATCATCATCAAAAAATGTTGATTAAATGGATCAATGAGCTATAAAATTTAAGAATAATTATTAAAGAAATTAATTTATCAAAAATCCAAACTTCAAAGGAAGATATGAATACAAGGGTTACAGGATGAAGGAGTGAAAAAGAAGTGACAAATCTGATGAAATAATATTCTATGATTTCCAAATAAAGGGAAATGTAAAGGTTTATTATCTAATTCCAATTTTTAAGAAGTGGTATGAGAAGAAAGATATAATATTCTAAAAGTTTATAAAAGAACAATGAATATCTTCTATAGGTAGTTCATGTTAATCAGATTCTTCACATCATGAATAGCCTGACAAAGAAAATATGTGCTTTATAACAAAAAATCTCTGGTAAAGCTTGAATATTATGTACAAAACATTTTTTATTATGGTGATGAATCAGAAAATAAGGAAAATATGAATTGTGAATAATTATTTGAATTTTGTAATATGCATGAAGACACATGTAATTAGCTAAAATATAAATAAAAATATTTAATGAAACAGCATGCCATGACCACTATTGTTAAATCTGAACATTACGTAGAGAAATATAAAAATGTTCAATAACTCCCATAGAACAATGAACTTATGTTATCTAATGAGCAATTGAAAAAGGACATAGAGACATTCACCATTGGAAAAATTACTATTAAAAAATTTATGGGTAAAAAATTACCCCTTGATACACTAATTTTATAATATACAAACCAGGAAAGAGAAATCTCTCCAAAAAAAGTTTGTAACTAAATATAGAAAATTTGTTTTTCTACCAAAAAATGAAAATTCTGCTACTAGTTCCAATTGTGGAAAGTCTTTTACTGCATCTTGTTTTTCTAGAGCAAAGAGGTTCTATTTGTAAAATATGTTACATAATGATTATAGGAAACCCATGAAGCATATGTGGGTTCCTAAATCAATTATTACAAATATTGCCCAACCAAAACAAGTCTAGGTACCAATATCATTTTTGTTTGATTATTTGATAGGGAAGTTGTTTTAAGAGCTCTTCTAAGAGATTATGGCAATTCGATAGTGGATTTTCAAGACACATGAAGTTATATTACTAATGCTTCAATAATATAATAATTATTGATTATGGGTATGTCACTATTGGTGACAATGCTAATGGAAAAATAATTGTCTTAGGCTAGATTGATAACACTAACATAGTTTTAATATCTAACGTACTTTTTTGATGGATTAAAATATAATATGCAAATAATTTCACAACTATGTGGTGATGGTTTTTATATTAATATTCAAAATGATTCAAGTAATGTTTTTAACACTAAAAATGAACTTGTATTTTATGATTTTAGAAATGAAAATGTCTATTCTATAAAAAAATATTCTATACTTTCTCTAAATGTTTCATGAGTAAGTGTATTTCACAAATAGTCTGGGCTTTGGCATAGAAGACTAGGTCACTAAAATATACCCTCCCTAAGAATTCTTAGTAGAAAAGGTTTATTCAAGGACCTAACCATACATGGTTTTCTAAATAAAAAATTCTATACTTATTTTTATAAGGTAAACAATAAAAAATATCCTTCAAACAATACAATGAAGTTTCATTATCTAAACCTCTCTAGGGGACTCACATGAATTTGTTTGGACCTTTTGGATTCTAAAGTCGTAATGGGAATCAATATGTCTATTTTTATGAAGATGACTACTCTAGGTATACTTGGACTTACTTCTTGGCTCACAAAAGTGAAGACTTAACTCATTTTACAATGTATGCTCGGACTCTAGAAAATATTAGTGGAAATAGGATAAAATCTCTAAGATGTTACCATGGTCATGAGTATGAAAACCAAGAGTTGGAATCCTTTTTCTCACAAAATGGTTGTAGTCATAACTTATCTTCCCCTAGTACACCGCAACAAAATGGTGTTGTAGAAATAAGAAATAGATTATTGCATGAAATTTCTAGAACAGTGAAAATGAGTATGAACTTCCTATTTTCATTTGGGAAGAAGCTATAAAGACATCATGTTATATTATTAATTGTGTTTTAATGAGACCTAATAATAAAATAACCCCTTATGATTTATTGGATAATAGAAAACCCTATGTTAAAAACTATAATGTTTTTGGTTGAAAAGTATATATTATTAATACTATGGATAATATTGATAAGTTTACATCTGAGAGTGAAGAAGGAATATTTCTGGGATATTCAATATCTAGTAAAGCCTATAGGGACTTTACCCAAAGAACAAAATATTTGGAAGAATTTGTAGATGTCAAATTTGGTGAAATATATCCACATGAACCTAATAACTTCTTAAGGAACATTGAGGATGAAATGAAAAATATGGAAATTATTACTAAAAATTATGACCATATTATGAAGTAATTAGCTAAAAATAAAATTCTATAAATTCTCCAAATTTGAGTCATAATAAACCCAACCCTATTGAGGAAACTGATATTACTAGCCATTTTTTATATAGCTTCTAGATTCTCTAAGAAACGTATATTAGATTCTTTTTTTAGAGACATAGATAAAGGAACACATACTAGATTTTCTCTTTGAAATCATTTTGAACATCAAGAAATCTTTTCACAGTTTGAACCAAAAAACTTATATGATTCTATCAATGAAGAATTTTCGGTGATGAAAATGCAGTATCAGCTAAATCAGTTTTAAAGAAATATTGTTTGGAAACTATGGGATAAACCCAATGACTAGATGACCATAATAACTAAATGGGTGTTCAATAAAAAATTAGATGAAGTAGGTAACATAGTGATAAATAATGCTAGATTTATTTCTCAAGGTTTTATTAAATAATAAGGAGATGAAACATTTTCATGAGTTGTTAGAATTGAAGCCATGAGAATATTTCTTTCATATGCGTCTCATCTCAATTTCAAACATTATTAAATGGATGTCAATAGTGAATTCGTAAATGGTTATATAGTTGATGATGTCCTCGTAGAACTACCCAAGGTTTTACAAACCCTCACTTTCTAAATCATGTTTTAAAATTAACAAATGATTTATATGGTCTCAAACGAGCACCAATTTCTTGGTATGATAGATTAAGTATTTTTCTTATTTCTAATGGTTTTATAAAATGTATAACTAACACTAATCATTTTATAAAAAGAATTTCTAAAGATGTTTTATTTGTTCAAATCTAGGTAGATGACACTATTTTGGGATCTTCAAGAAATTCAATATGTACTAATTTTTCATAGATGATAGAAAATGAATTTGAAATGAGTTTAATGGGTGAACCCATATTCCTCCATGGATTTTAAATTTCTCAAATCAAAGAATGTATTATTTAAAATCAAATAAAATAAAAAAAATTAATAATTAAATAATTTTCGATGGATAGAAATAAAAGTAGGGACACTCCAAATAGTACTACCTATAAGATGGATCTTGATGAAAATGGTTAATCTATTGAAAATCCCACTTATAGAGGAATGCCTGGATATTTAATCAACTTAATTGAAAGTTGTCTTAATATTATGTTTACAGTTTTCATGTGTGTACATTTTCAGAAAACCCCAAAGAGTCTCATTTAAATATTATTAAAATTATTTTTAAACACCTCATAGATACAAACTAATTAGGAATGAATTATCATAGATGATAATATGTTTATTTAGGAAGCATTTTTATGCTGATTTTGGTAGTCGAATGTTAGATAGAAATAGATCCTTTGAAACATGATACTTTTTAGGCAAATATATAGTATCATGGTGTTGTAAACAAATAAAGTATGTTGCATTATCTGCTACCAAGGTTGAATACATAGCTGCTGGTAGTTATTATGAAAAAAATTTATTGATGAAACACACTTCACTTGACTATGAATATCAACTCCGAAATGTACCAATATATTGTGACAATTAAAGTTCTATTTATATTTCATAGAATCATGTTTCCCATTCTCAGACTAAAAATATTGATGTAAGAAATCACATTTGGGGAGATCATTTACAAAAAAGGTGATATCACTCTAGAATTCATTATCATTGAAAATCATCTTTCCGATATCTTCATTGAGCCATTAAATTTTGAATGGTTAAGTTACATTATACATTATTTAAGGATGAAAAGTCTGAAGTGAATAGATTAAAATTTTAAATTTTATAGTTTCACAATTCATGGTTTAACAAGTTACTTTTTTGCAGATTCAATCTCACACTTATGGTGTCATGGTTACAGTTTCTTAGTTATGGTCTCACACTTACTATATCAATGATACGATTTCACCATCTAGAGTCACAATGTAATGTTGACATCGTAACGACCAGTTCCGGTCTCACCATAATGACACGGATTTCTCTTTGTAGAATTTTTTTTCTTGTTTCGTTGTATCGATTATTTTATTGAATTTATTATTTTTATTTGTGTATGGGACATTTGAAATCCCTAAGTGATGAAAATGTGATATCTTTCACTCCTCTCTTCACTTGAGTTCTCTTCTCTTGAAACTGAAAAACTTATCTCTCCAGTTGTCAGCCCTCTCCCGGCCTTTCATCATTCTCAAACCCACATTTAATGCCTATAATGAAGATTCAATCTTCATTAACACTTGAGAAGCATTTGTCTTCAATGAAATTGAACACATCTCAAAATATAATACATGAGAAACTGTTGAATCCATGCATTCTAATTGAATAATAGTTCCAAAAAAAGAAAGTTTGTTCAAAGTGGCTACTAAAAAGTAAACGATTTGTTTTGAATGTTTTGTAAGAATAGGGATGCTTGGACTAGTTTACAATAGAGGAAATACCCATTTATCCAGAGCTAGTTTATGAGTGTTATCAGTATGTTCAATTTTCATTGAATACAGAAGATGATTTTCTAGTGAGAAGCTAGGTGAATGGTAAAAGTTATACTTTTCTTCATGGTTATGTATGGGTTTCCTAGGAATACCACATTAATGAATTTTTATGACTACCAAATAGTTTCTCATCCCCATAGCTCTGTGTTTATCTTAGAATATGCCCTGGGATGTTTGAGTGAAAATGAAAAAGAAATGAAGGGAAATTTCTGGTGAGCTATATGATGAGAAAAGGTTTTTATTGAAGTTTATTCAACATCATATTTGTCCAAGGAAAGGGGGTTTTTTACCTTTAAGTATTAATATGTGTTCCTGATAATTCCTATAAAGAATGGGTGCATGGTTAATATGATTAAGTATACTATACTTCCCATGTATGAAATGACCAAGACAACATCAATATCAACTTCTCCGTTTTATTCTAGGAAAATTTCTACATCGTTTTTTCCCTAGGGAGTAGTGTGTCCGAATGAAAATTTATTGGAGGTTATGAATTTTTTATCATAAATGCTATATTTAGAAGGATTAAAATTATCTAGAACCCAAGGAAGATATCTTGGTTTGAAAATAATGAATGAATTTATGAATATTTCATCTGGGTTAACAACTCTTCAATATCTATGAACTTATTTGACTCTATTTTGGAACCTGATAATATTATTGAATAATCTTGTGAAGAGGTTAAAGCTGTAGAAGATGCACCTATGGAAGGAACTTTCATTAACAATTAATACATTGGCCTACCTATTCCACAAGATATAATTGAAAAATATTTTTATACTACTAAAAGAATTATTGATATAGAGTGAGTTCCTGCTATTGATAAAGAGAATACTATTAATGAATATCATTTTTTGGGGAAGAGGCTACTGCAGGGGAACAATCAAAAAATGGTGCTGCAACTAATGTTATTTTTTCTGTTGAAAAAATAATGGAATACAATTTTTATCTAGCTACAAATGAGATGGGTGATCCAAATAGTGATGAGAATTTTGGAATGGGTCAAGAGATTGAGTCTCTTAGTCACAGTAGAGATTCACCTATTGAATGGCGAAGTACCATATTTTAGAAATATTTCATGTTTCCAATCCTTCTAAACAATGTTATATTGGTACATAGAACAAGATTCCGGTTTATTTTGATATGGATGATATCCAATAGGCCTCAGTAAAAGGAATGGATATTTCCATTGTGTTTCAAATGAAACCAATTTCTCTTATAGAAGTAACCTCTACTAAGGATTCTAGAACCGTTTCAGTCACTATTCTTGAACTAACTCGATAATCTTATGTTTTTCTGATTTACCGTGATATGAATGTTTTTGGAAACACCTTGTTATCTGGTTTTGAAAAGATCATGAAGTCACAACCTACCCCTATGACAAATCTCAATGAATTAGATTCTACATTACTGTTGGAGAATATCAATTGGCAGATTCATCAAAAGATTATTCATGAAATTATAGAAGTGAATATTTTTAACAAAAAATTCAGTGATATGGTGAAGTCTCACAAATTTATATTTGATGATATGATGAAATTGATTCAAACTATAGATGATCTTGTAGATCATCTTGTTGAGGTTTTTTGTGATCAGATCCCATAGAAGGTTTTTTACCAGATTCAACAAAACCTGGTTACATTTTATAATAGAATGGTTGAGAGAAACACAATGATATTCAGTGAGATATGTGCAATTTTTTCAAACATAATAATATTGTCGACGAGTATAATAGTTGTTTACAAAAAGTTCTAAATCAACTTAAGTCTCTCACTTCAGCCATTACAGCTTCAAATGCATCTGGACATCCATCTCAGCCTATGGACAATGAACTAATTAGAATAGTTGTTAAATAAGAGCTTCATTAAGTTTCAAGTGGTGTTAATAGGTAATTTTTATCTATTTCATCAAGATTAGTTACCATGTGCTTTATTTGGTAATGATATATTCCAAAATTTCCAATGATTCTCAAGAATAAATTTCTATTAATGTGGATTTAGGCTTCAAAAGAATTTATTCTAAGTAGGATCTGACCAATCAATTAATGTATCTTGTATAAAATTTGAAAATACATCCCATCCCTCAGTCATTCAAGACTCATGTTCAACATATGAAACACATCGCTTCTCTATTGAACATGTTTTTTTAAAAAAAACGATGATTTTGAGAAGGCTGTGAATTATGGAGGTGAGATCATCCATGATTTAATTATGTTGTTGAATCCCTATCTCTATGTTCAATGTACTACCATATTGGCATCGTCAAATGTCCCTTGGTTACATAGTTCCACCCCTTCCTCCTCCACTATCATTTCTCCTCCTATCATGGTTTTATCTCGAGATAGGATCAAAATCAGACTTGTTATTACTAAAAAACCTTGCCTCTTCCTTCTAACAAACCAACTGTGAAACCCATTATCATTGATGGAGTGGCATTCCCTTCCCTCACCATTTGATCAACCCCTACTAGCAGTAGAATTCCCTTCCCTCACCATTCGATCAACCCCTACTACCAATTAAACTTCAACCCCTATTTCTCCTCCTAATATTTCTTCTTAGGGAAAATAATATAATTCTAGAACTAAAGAGAAGTGACGAATGTGTTTTGATAGGGATGTATGGTATTTTTCATTATTCTTGAACTGGACTCTATCATTAAATTCAATCCAATGTTCACAATTGTTGTTTTTTCTCTTAATTACTTTAATTATGGGTATCATTACATAGTTTATTTTTTTGATAATCCCAAAAGTGGGCTAAATGAGATAAGAAATTTATAGGCACTTCTATGGAAACAGTATCTTCATGGGAATAGAACAGATTTTATAAAGCATATCAAATATGTAATAAAATATCTATGATTTAATAAAATATATGGCTTATAAATTCAATAAAATTTTATCATGAATAAGGGGGATATTATCAGACTCCTCTAATTTTAATTCTCATAAATCATGTTTACCCTATCACAAATCATCTTTGAAGATTGTTGGTTTCCTTATGTTTTAGTGCTTACAAATCATGGTTTACACTCACACAAGATCCTAATTTAGAATCTAAAAAATAATATTTGAATCTTGTAAAAAAATTATTGATCTTATTCTGTAATGATTAAGTATTATAATGATCATGTATAATACATTATGTGAGTATTACTTATTAGGATAGTTTATAGATATTAATCTAAGTTTATGATACCATAACTTTGCTACCAGTTCCAGATTTTCACAATGTCTGTGACACTATAATTCTGCAAACAGTTCCAGATTTTTTCAAAGGAATGGACACTCTTTCCCTGCTACTATTTCCAAGACACAGTGACAAGACAACACAAAATTTTTTGACAAAGGAATAGACACCATTACCTGAGAAACTGCTTATCTGACACAGTAGTCTCACAAATGATTCCAAAATATGCATGGAACATGACACCATGCTATCAGTTTTTAAATCTCGTGAAGGATCTACTACCGCAATTTTGCTATCATAACTATGATATTTGTTCTAGATCTAAATCCAACTATATAATTGTGACTCTCTCACCTCTCAAAGGCAAAGGGGAATACACTTTTTCTAGTGACAATGTTTCATGACACAAACTATGACACAGTTCCATACATAACCATTTTTATGACGTTTCAAATTTAATTAAAAACATATTTTAAATGGTCATATTTCATCCATATATGGACACTGATAGAATTAGTGGTTTTCTAGACATGTCTCCTAAAATTACATGGTATGAGGTGTCACAAATCAGTGACCCTGTGGGCTCCATCACATTACCCCAAAATGAATAGAAAAGTGTGTCACTAGAGTATACACGTTCTTGATGTTAAATGAATGAAAACATTGCATAACAAATATACTTAAAACCCATTAATAACTCTAAATTTTTATAGGTTGAACTACTGAATATCAAAACCTCAAACATTCTCATAGTAGTAACTCTAATAAGAACAATAAGTTCAATGAAAATATCATCGAACTAGAGACCAGATCATGTGATTCATGATACTCTATATTCATAAGAGGACTCAAAATTAATATATACTACAAAATAGTTGTCAATAAGGGCATATAAAAACACTTAGAGCATTTATAATATTTTCTCATTATCTTTTCAGTTTGTTTTACTATTATATTACTTTTCAATCTCTGTGTCTATAAATATTAAAACACAAACTATATCCTATATTAAACTATAGGATACAAGATATCCTTACTCCAACATCTATTTACACATTTTTCACCCACATATAACTATAGAAGTGGTCCTATGTGACCTGGTTATTAAATTTCCCATGAAGAACAGTGGAATATGTCTCATGACCTAGACAATCTTGTGTACTATTGTTAACCTCAATCTAGGGTGTACATAGAATGCTATATATATTTATATATTTATATATTTATATTGATTGGTGGAAGGTTATATTGAAAAAGAGTGGATTAGATCTTGGAATGAGACTGATCCAATTGTTTTATCTATTCTGTCATTCAATTTATTTTTTCTCAGTTTTAACTTATATTTTAGAAAACTAAACATTGCATTGATAGTTAGTCATGTATAGTAACTATAATTATTTTTCTTTATTATAGTAGTTTAAAATGTTATATCAATATATCATATTCATATTATTGAGAATTAATCCATTATAGGATAATCTATTTGAATAGTATAAATATTATATTTTTATTACATTGATTAACTATAATATTTTATTTAAAATTGAGGGAGCCTTATAAATCATCCATTTAATCGAATTTTTTAAAGGAACTCAACTACCCCCCTCATGACTGTTCTATGTCAAAAAACAAAATTGTATGTTCTTATGAATGATATATGTATGGTTATCATAATATGACTAGTTAAACAATAATTATTTATCCAACCAAACAATAAGGTAAAGAATGATATGACATGGGAAAATATAGAGTGAAATTGGGTGGTGAACCCATTTTATTAAAATACTTTTTCCAATATGGTCATCTAAGGAGTGAACCTTGATTAATAAATTAATAGAATGGGTAGTGAACCTAATAAAATGTAAAAGACTTGGCAATGAACATTGAATATGGAAAATATTTTCTTGTGGTAAATTATATGACAAAAAACTATGAACTGTGATTATGATATTCTATTAGGTATCATAATTGATTATTGATGACTTTTCACTATTATGAATTAAATAATATATTAGGAAAAACATTACTCCATGATTTTGGATTAATTATATTCCAATAATTATGTATGAATTTATTATGTAATTTTCATGTACTAATACCCTTATACATATCCTAAATTTTGATCATTGATTATTATATCAAATTTTTACCCTTACTAAGTATCTAAGACCATCCATTACACTATTTCCATTTTCGTTAGGTTATGAATAATATTGTTGAGTTTAAAATTTATAATAATGTTGTAAGGATGAAATAAATTTATAGTAGATGTGAAATATATTTTATAAAGTATGTTTATTATGCACGGAATCTTTAAAGATAGAAAATCATTACGATCCTTGGGATTGTGTTATTGTAATATGTATTGAATATTTAACAAAAATGATGTTATGTTTTTTCTTGTTATTCATGTGTCACCTCAATTATGGGTATCTTGTCATTTTAGTACCTATATTATGATAATATTGGGGTTGATAATTTATATTTATTCACATTTTTATTTAGGGACAATCGAATGATCCTTAGTCTACCTATATTATTGGTAGATCCTCAATGATGGTCGGTAGCCTCGGTTAGGTGGTGATTTATACATGATGTCTCATGGATCCCAGGATTGGATTTATTTAGGATAACTTGGATGTGTATGATAAATTTGGTATCAATTCTTCCACCTTTTTAGCACATGTAGTTAGTGTAGGAATGGTTGGATTAGGGAACACTTTGCATTTTTATTCTTAGCATACATATTTATTAGGAATGAAGAAGTTATCAGGGAATGTGATAAATCATTAGGGTTTTGAATATTATGTTTTAGATTTTCCAAGGTATTTGTTATGTGGATTACAGATTTTTGTTTTACTCTTAGATAAGGGTGGAAAGTTAGTTTCCATTCATGCATTGTATTTTTTATATATGATTCGTGTTGCATTAATATTATTATATTTGATTGATAACATGGTTAAAAATGAGGTGTTTGGTCACATAAATGTGAAATGAATAAGTTTAATAATGTTCTTATATAAAACATATTAGTTGAATTATACTTGACTAAAACTTTGACTACTGATTCATTTTATAAGTTTTAAATAGATGCTATTGATCATAGTGACTACATTTCTATTTTTGTTAATAATGATGACTTTAATATTTGTTAAGGAGGTGATGGTATATGGATGTTTTTTTGGATTAATGAGTTTGAGTTGTATGTTATAATAGATATTTCAATTATACATTATTATCTAAGGATTTTTGAATTGTCATTTAGTTTTTGAAAATATGGTCAACTAATGATTTAAGAAGAACTGTTTTTCAACATGAAGAAATATATGGGATGGTTATTAAATACTTTTTTGACAAAGAAAGATTAAAATTTTGGCTAAATGATTTATGGATTTGGGGATACTAACTATGGAGAAAACATAGTGATTTACAAATTAATGTAGATGTTTTATTAAAAAAAATTGGCCTATATGTGCAAGTCATTGGACTGTTCACATCCACTATTTAGGTGGGATCCAAATCAACCCAAGCAATCCCAATAGTGGGAATTGGACTAGTTTACCTAGAGTATAGTTATTTCTAACTATAAATTTGATTGTGTTTGATGAATTTTGTATTCAATATTTATCCATAGGATAAGAAAGGTACTTGAATAGGAATTCATGGATATCAGTGGTCAAACCTATGGAGGTGGAACCCATTAGTCATGTGTATATTACCTTCTTTGGGATATATTCCCAATTCAATGGTCCAGTTATTTTCATTGTGTCCAGATATATTTAGTGTATGTTAGACACATAAAACTCTAGTGCTGGAAAATTTTAATGTGGGACATTATTTATCTTCTCTAATGAGAATTTGAGAGCATTGATTATCTCATCTCCAGCCATTGAATAATAAGGGTTATGAAAATCAGGTTTCTTAATAGTCTATGTGTTGACCCTAACCACTAATCTATCCAATACACAAACATCTTTTGTATCTAAAATAATATAATTGTTGAGTTCATAACTTGTATAAGTGATAACATACCATATAAATAATGGTGATCTAACCACACCATCATGATGATATAACTGCATGAGTTATCATCTTATTCATTGTATATACCACATAATGAGTTCCAAAACTACCTTAAATGAATCATGGTTAGTTGATTAACCATTCATGATGCCAAAGAGATCAAGATATAACATTATCAATTTATAAATGATATTAAAACACTCGATTTTAAAATTTTAAAATATTTATTGTGAATAATAAATTTTCCCCTAAACATTTCCATTTGTACATGATTTTATTAAATTAAATAAGGATAATGATGTATTTAGAGAACATTAATTGGGGTAAAATCATTTTTAAAAGGGTTTTGGTAATGGTAAAATCCCTTTAAAAGAACTGTATAAGGGTACTAACACGCTACAAATGGGTTTATAGCTGGATTCTTAAAGGAAATCCATTAAATATGAATTGTATGTGGGTATATTTTCCAATTAGTGAGGGTCACACCTCGCTCCAAGATCTATTTAATGTATGTGATGTGTTGAATATGGGTAAATCTCTAATTATATGCAATGTGTATATGTCATTCCTGCACTATGAAGGGTAACACAATCTATTTAGTGGTAACAAAGCCAATGTGTATATGTAGTTATAATATTCTAAAGGATAATTATGGGTAACATTGGAGTTTTGTATGGGTATGGTGGTGGAATTTTATTTTACCCAAGCCTATGTGTAAGGGTATGTCAAGTTAAATATGGGTATTCAAAATGGTAGTCCAACCAATGTATGGGTAGGTAAAATCTAGTCACTTGTTTTTATGTGATTTACTAATTGATTTGAATATCCAATTATTATATATCATTATTCGTTGTTTTAGGATTATTTTTAATGATTTTTTAATGTTTCTTTCCATTTTCATGGTTTTTTAATGGTTAAAAAATGTTCGAAGCCTGGGAATAACAGGTGGGACATTTCTCACATGGATTGCGTATGGTTTAACAAATTGATAAACATGAGAAGAAGGGGTTACATGGTTTTTACATAGTTAAAGAAAGTGTGACTCATGGGTATAAAGGGGTTCATGTTTTGTGCATGGTTTTCACATGGTTAAAACACTGGTGAAAATGGGTAGAAGGGGATTCACGGTTTTCCACTAGTTTTTACATGATTAAGAAAAGTGTGTAACATGAGTTGTTGGGGTTGCATAGTTTTCATAGGGTTAGTGCTAACCGTGTGACCTGGTCCAAGAATTCATGTGAAGGGTAATTAAAGTTATGAAATTATAAGTAAAAATCCCAAAACCCTAATTAAACCTAAACTCTTACCACTCCAACATATTCCAATCATTAGGCATTAGGGATCCATTCAGATGATTTTTAGCTCCCCAAAACTCCTATCATGGAATACAGAAGAGAAAATTGAAGTAAAGTTCTTCCCTTTTGGTGAGTTTTTTTTTATTTTCAATCTTCGATCTACCTTCTTCTATTGATTCCTTGTTCCAAATTCATATTACGACCTTGATTTTAGTTGCATAATTGTAAATTGTAGTGGGTTTTTGGATCCAGTATCTCTTATTCCTTATTTCAAGATCTATCTTCCTATATTCAGTGATCACCATCAGAGATGACATTTATCAAATTAATTAGGGTTGGTTTTCTTATATTCCATGTAGGTTGTTCTACCATATTCATTTATTTTTTAATTCAATTTTTCATTCTAGTTTCATATATAGAGGATTATTATTTTCTAACACTTGTTATAATAATTTTTTCAATTAAATTCCTTACAACTGATTCTATGACCATATTATATTCGATTTCTACATGGATTTAATTTTATTGATATAATATTAATATGTAATGATTTTTTATGAATTTGTTAAATTACATGTTTGTTTGTAGTTGTTTTAAAATCACTATTATAGGATATTTTGGTGAAACTAAGGGCTTTGGCCAAGGTTGTGATATATAAAATTAACATTATTTATTTGAAATTAAATGAATTGAAAAAAAACTTCGTTTTATAAATAGTTTAAAAATATTGAATATATTATATGACGAATAACACCATTTGACTGATTTTATCCTTGTCCTAAAATGGGTGTTCTTATGTTATTTAAAATAAATGATTTATCGTCATAGAAAGAGGATATAAACCCATGTTTTGAAATTTATTCAATTGTTATAAAAATTTAATTCATCCGTTAAATTATTTAGAGACAATTGAAATAAATTTATGTTTTAAAGGCATGATTTTAATTAAAATTAATATTTGGGAAATGCATTGGGTATGATTACCCTTTTAGAATATTGAGTTATCTAAATTGATTTTCATTGAATTGATGATTATTGATAGCCCAGTTGGCCCTTTATGACGATATTATCCTGTAATAATAAAAACCATGCCACCTCCAAAAATTTATTCTAGGATATTGGTATACATTTTGATCATGAGGTAGTTAGTTTCACTTATATTTTTCACCTAACACTAGGGATGATTTCTTATTCATATCAATATGGAAATTTATACAACGATGTATAGACCTGGAATCTGTGGGTAATAAATTCCCTTAATTTTCATAGTTTTTAAATAAATTTTGGTGTGTTAATAATAATTAGAATTTAAAATCAAGAGTTTGGAAAAAGGATGAAATACTAGAAAGGACAATAGAAAATTATTGAATTGGTATAATTTACCCAGTGGTTTTGTACTAGGTACCTGATGGGGATATGGGGGGTCTATTAGTTGTATCAAGTCTATCTGATTCCATGTGGTGTCTTATTAGGTACTTTGTGGAAAATATGGCAAATTTTATTAATAAATATCATTATCTTATTTTTAAATCCTTATTTCTTCCACCTTATTTGAAAAAATATGAATTCATAATTATTTTTCACCCATTGGACCTCGTGGAAGTTCTCTATTTCCTTCATAATTGCTTCATGTATTCCCCCATGAATATCTCACCAAACATGGATTATATTGGATTGGTAAGCTCATCTGTGAATCGATATAGACTTTTATTATTCTAATCTCTTGATTTCACTAATTTCTATATAGTTCTATGTGCAATATCTACAATCTTATTTAATAGATTGGGAAATAATTATTATCCTTCAACCATATTATGATATATTTTTAGTGGAGGGTTTGTTTGGGTTAAATCATGGTATTAGCCGAATTGTTTTTCCTGATATCATCTCTTATTTCAGAAATTGTTATATCCCTAAATATATCATGGTTTTTGGATGATCCTAAGATTCAACTGGATGAAAAATAATATTTCCAAGAACCTAAGGAACTAATTTATAATTGAGTTGACATGTGAATATATTCCTTCTATCATAGTCTTTAGTAGTAAGGATCGAAACGGTGTTGGGCTATGTGAATATCAATTGAACAAAATTATTTCATCTAAAAATGATTTCCCTAAAATGGTTTCATGAAAAACAAATATGTGAGGGTTTTGATCTCCCCTACATGAAAACATAAAAGCATTAATAAGTGTATATGGGTTTTTTGTTTATTTAACTATGTAACATGTATAATACTTAAAATGAAATACATTATTCACTTATTGAGATTTATTTAATAATTTTAATTTTATAATTATTAAAATTTATACATAGTTTTTGATCATGATAAGATGAATTGTATTAATGTAATTATTTTTATTCTATATTACATATATTTGTGTAGTAGTTATATATATAATATTTGTGTTATATTCTATACTAAATTTTTCTAATTACAGCTACCACTTAATGTTTAGGTTGGTAAAATGGGATTGGATTGAAATGCCATAACTTTTGTATACCCCATTTTTGATTCATGAATGGGATTGGATGATTTTTTTTCTTAGATCACGTATATATCATCCATTTTACCCTAAATGGAATGGGTGTCATACCATAAAATATTTTTATTGATCATCTCAGATTATAGGATAATCCCAAAGAAGTTATTACATGTATAAAACCTCTTAGTATATACAGTTAATTACTAAAATTATTATTTAAATTAAATATTACCATTAAATCATTTGTCTATTATTTTAACTTTCCTCATGCCATATTATATTTTTACACACACATGAGCTTAAAACATATGGATTGGGGCAGGTAATGACTGCCTATTAGGTATATAACAATCACACTATTAAACATCTACTCTCGAGTCATATAAAGATATTTTATTCATGAAATAGGTAAAGGAAAACTATATAATAATGTGGTTGGATTCATTTAGTGGTTAGAGAAAATACAGTATCTTTTTACAGTAAACTGGGTGTGATGTATGATGTATAGGGGTTTTCATTGTTGTTCACCTTTGGAGATGATATTTGTGAGTCCCACATTTTGGGCCTTATTCCAGGTTGGTAATGGTACAATACGTTTACCTTGGTTTTTATGTTTTCATACTCACATTATGTATCATATACATGTTTTGGGGATCTTCATTGTGAAATTTTATATGTTCAATTCATATTATGAATTTCACATTGTTTCTTACCTTGTGTTCTTTTACCGATGATATATAATACAATTGGGGATATAAGGGTGATTGTTCATGACAATTTAAGAATAGGCCATTTTTTCCTCACTTAAACGACATGGTATGGAATATGAATTCATGTTGATCAATCAATTAAACATGATATATTTTTACCAATAAATATTAATCAGTTGGTTTTTTTAGGGTGTAGTGACAATTTGATAAATTTTTAGTATGGGTATTGTGGTTATGAATGATAAAAAATGGTATCAAATCACTCTATATGATATCTAAGTTGTAGGAAATGATACTAGGTAGCATATATGACTATTATAATTCAATAAGAATCCCATAAATATGAAAAGTAAATATAATTATGGTGTAATCCTAACATACCAATGGTGTTCAATGATACATTTATTTCCTTTTTCACCTGTGTTTTTTTATTTCCCCCATTACCTTTCAACATTCTATGAATTGGAAGGTTAGAATGGATAAGACCTTATGAAAAACTATATATATATATATATATATATTTTATATTTTTATTAGAGAAAATTAGTGAATATTTTCAATAGAAACATTAATATTAAATAAATAGTGTATTGATATATATTTATTGTCATGGATTGTGATAATGATAGTCAATAGTTATTTTTTCTATTGTAAACAAAATTTATAGTATTTATGTTCCACTAATTTTATACCAATCCCAAAGCATTACATATATTTCTCATATATTATATTAAAATAATGGTTTATATTTCATTACATTTATCTAAAAAATTATTCACAAAAGTAAAATATTAAGGATATTTTTAAAAAAACAAATGTTTTTCTATAATTAAATAATGTAATGGAGAGATAGATAGTTGGTAGATGAGATCTTATTTTAGTAATGTGCTTTCAAACATTTCGGTTTTCAATTAAGGGAAATTAATTGATTTTATTGCCTATATTATTTTATAATAAGCCACCTCTATGACCACCACTTACGGGGTTTTTAGGGGATATGGAGAACATACCACTAGAATGAACTATATTAGATCATTAGGACCATTAGGGGCCTCACACAATTTCATCAAGTAATTATTTATGGTTATCTTTGAAGGGATCACACAACATATTATGTCACTAGGGTTGTTCAATTCCACAGTACTATGAATTATTGATTTCATTCCTAGAAAAAAAGAAATTGGAAATATCTTCACTCCAAAACGTTATCTTATCATTACCCACGAAAAATAACCATATGTAACTAGTTCCAAATACCATGGAAAATTTTGACCATCACACTAATATAAATAAAAAATACTAGGATGTTCAAATATGGAAGTTCAAATTATCAGTTGAAAATATGTAATCAATGGATGAGCATCCAACAATAATATATTATTCTAATTTCCATTATATAGCCATATTGGGTAAATAACCATTGGTTATTCCCCATGAGGTTACCAATCTAAAATATACATCTACAGTACTTATATTCTCCATAATATTCATTATATATCACACTTATTGACATTCCATTACCAAATTGTTTGGTTTTTTTGGATTCTAGATACATAATCTATTTTAGAAATGATATTTAAAAATATCCCACAATAACTCCTCTCACATGATACTATATTTTAACTATCAAACATTATAATATTCTTCAGAAACAAGGTAATGGAAATATTAGAAAGGGTGATCTATTATTATTATTAAGGGTAAAAAATAGATATCATCTGTGAGCGTAAGATGAGCTTTTTTTCTATGGGATAATAATCATTGTCCACAAACAGAATGTTAAGAGACAATACGAAAATAAATATTTATTTTAAGATATACATCAATAGTCTTATATGGAAAAAAAGACATACGAGTTAAAAACATGATTATGATGAAATTTGTATTGAAATTTTATGACACTCCAATATTTTATAATTTATTTAATTTAATTCATATATTTTATAGTTCCTGGTATGCCCCACACCGAGAATAATCAAACCATGATATACTTTATAAATATTATAATTTATATATGGTAGTTATAAACTAATCATGGTTTTTCTGGGTATCAATAAAAATAACGATATTAAAAACTACAAATAAAAAAATTTACATAACAAAATGATAATAGATCACGCAAGGATTATTAATTGTTCAAATGATAAGATACAATCTTATAAAATAAAAAAATATAGATTTTTTCATAAAAAACAATTATGCTTGAAGTGTTTTTTAATTTTAATATATTAACCTAAACAATATATATGAATTAATCTAATAAAATAGGTATATTATATATAAAATTTAATTGATATACATTTATTTAATAACATTTTTATACATGTAAAGATAGTGAAGTCGTTTTTTACTTCAAAAATACATTTTCATCAAAAATAGTTTTATTGAATTTTGAGAGTGGATATCATAATTAAATCATTACAAGTTGATAAATTTTATTTTATAAAATTGATATATATTTTCAAAACATAATATCATAATAATATTAGGATAAGTATTTGATATTTTTTTAAAATATTTATTTCATAGTGAAGAGTGAAAAATTTCACATTTTAGAAAAAGATCATTTATTTTCATTTAGTAATGTAATAGAATAGTATCATTATATTTGGAATTCTATTTAATCTTATATATTATCATTTTAAAAAAAATGTAATTCCATGGGAATCATCTTTATACATTATTTGGTATAAAATCATTTTTATGCATAAAAACAAAATGTTCGAATAACAATTTTTTTAACATAATTATATTAAAATTGATCTTAAAAATTGAATATAAATTGTATCAAGAAAAATAATTAAATATTTGGAAATAATTTTCCAAAAAAATTAAATAGATACCTTTTAGTACTGTTCATTATGAATAGTTACCACGATAAAATGTTGTCTCCATAGTGATGGTAAAACAGTTAAAACACGGTTAAATCTATTAGATTACGTCTAATTTTTTTCAAAAACATGTATTTATTTTATTTTATGACTTTTTTAGATAATGACCATAAAATATTATAAAATACAGAAATTACTTGACAATTTAAATAGATTATATCCATTTTTTATTTCATGTAATGGGTAATAACAAAAATGTCACTCACTTGCTTTTGATATCTATTATTTTTTGAATTAGGAAGAAAATATGTTATAATTGTATATATAATATTATATTAAAAAAATAACTTAAATATATTTTGTTAATTTTCTTTTCATTTTTTGTGATGTAACAATTTCTTTAAACACTAATGCATTGATGACACTTTTCTTGTACTATGAGATGATGAATAAAAAGTGATTTGAAAAATATGAACGACAATATGTTTGGGATGGTTTATGGTGTAATACAATTTTATTTGTTAGTTATATTATATAAGTTATGGATAAAGAAATTATTTTCTAATTCAATTGTAATAGTTTGACCTTTTAAGTTAGGATTTGTGAACAGTCCTAAAAATGACCTTAAATGGTAGATAATATTTAATTTAAAAAAAATAGAAAATAATATATATATTATACATAATCCACTATATGGGAAAAATTATATTCAATAATTCATGGGAAATTTATCTTACACTAGTAATTTATAAAATTACATTCAATACACTTATAGACTAAAAAATATGTTACTATTTTTATATTTAATGATGGTGGGTGAAGGGTTTATACCAAAATATTATGCTTAAAATAACATAAAGACATATATAAATTGTATTTTATGATCATATTTTTAAATTATACTCATTATAATTTAATATATGTTTCTTTTGATACATTTTAATTGAGTTTGAAACATAATGAGTTTAAATTTTTCAAAGTACTAACAATATTGTCACCCGCCTCACTTTTAAAGGGGAACCACTAATAATCTCTTCCTAAAACATAATAAGATATCATTATTAGAAAATATATTCCTAATTACCATAATTTATTACCTTGTAACTATCTATATCTATTGTTCTTCCAATAATATCATCTTAAGAAGGATTAATGTCTAATCCAAATGGGGATTTCTAAAGTAGAGATATAAATCTTAATTCGGCTCTGGAATCTTATTTTTTTCCCTTTTAACTCCTCCAATTATATCCAAATCATGGTGATATAATAACAAAAATATCTTACATAAAAATTACTATTATTATTTTTATTATAATGTCATAATCCTTATTCATCTCATTTTTCATCCCATTAGAAATGAAAACATCGCTTGTACATACATATAGACTACTACCTCTATGTAGTGGTGTGCTCTATTTTTTAAAATATCCTATAAATAATGGTATTATATTATATTTAATTAATATACATTAATATATATATTACATAATTTTATTCCTATAAAATATAATATATTACTTATCTTCATACACTTCCACTCGTTATAAACTGATAACACCGCTCCTGTGTACATGTGTACTACCACCTCTACATTGTGACGTGCTTCACATTTCATATTATCCATTCGTATATGATTATAAAATTATATTTAATTGAAAAATATTATAATTATTTTATTATTAATATTATATGGATGATGGAACTATAACCGCTTTGAACATGGTCAACATTATGAGGTTTCTTTGGGATCATGGATCAAATCACTATAAAGCATCCTATATAAACATAACAAATTTGGTAAGTTAATAAGTTATGTTAATAAATAAATAAAAAATATGTTTGATGGAATAAAAATTAAACAACTTCGTAGAAAATTATAAAACAAAAAAAAATTATTATTCAGGAGTTAGAGATCCTACAAATTTATTTCAGGCACAAGTTAAAGGACTTTCCTTTTAGACATTATTATAATGTTTTCATATAAAATTATTTCTCCTCCATGTACATGGAGATAAAATGATTCATGAATGAACCTATATATTGATTAAAAGGAATCTTTTCAAATGTTTTTTTGTTTGACTCAGTTATGAATTTTTCTGAAATAAAAAAAAATTATATTTTATTTTCACATATATAACATGAATGGATTTTTCAACCATCATGATCATTAATCAGTTTAAATCCTAACATAAATAGTTCTATTATTATTTTTAAGTAATTTATTTCCATAAATATTATAGAAATTGTTTTAATAATGAATTTAAAATAGATGGTTTTTTATCATTTTTCATAGAGTAGTTTTAATGTAAGTTTGCATGTATTATTTTCGATGTCATCGTATTTTAAAGACTTTTTTGATTTACTTGTGATATATTATAATGATACCATCCAAAATATTTTATTGGATGACATATTATCATGTTGTTCTATTTATTAACATAGTAAAAAATTGGAATATCATATTCATATTTTCATTAAGAATTATATTGTTGATATTTCATTCTCTCATTTTTTACTCATATAAATAATGAATTAGAAATATAAAATAAATTTTGGGGATCAGTCATAAATATCCTATCAGTTAATCATTAGGTCTCATGTGGAATAATATAATGGTTATTTGGTTTTATCCTTCCCAATTATTTACAATATATGGTAATTATTCCTTAATTGTATACTTATGATGTATTAGAAAAGGTAATTTCTAGTTTTATAATATTGTTTTAATTACATATTCAATTATTAATAAATATTTTTTTATTATCCTTGTAATTTTTTACCCTTGGATATATATTATTATATATTTATTTATGTTTTTAAGAAATTATTTTATTTCATAATATAATAATATGATTTTTTATTTTAAAAATATTTTTTATATATACCCTATTGGAAAATGATTTTATTTGAAATGAATGGGTTTTATGATTTCTGAGAATCCCAATGAAAATATTGTTTTAAAATTATTCAAACTAATGATATGTTTTATGGAAAAATTAGGTAAATAAGTTTATGTCAACTATATGTATGTAATTATTTTAAATTCGATGATTTTTACAAGAAAAAAGGAAAATATTTACTGGATTTTAGGGATTTCAAATTTATAAGAGAGTTTCATTCCTTTTTATATCCCTTAATGAGATATTTTTCTCAATTCATGTTTTTTTTAAAAATTAATAGGGGTCATGTATTATTTGAATTTATTATTAATTTTAACTCTGAATTATGGAAGTTGGCTCTTAATGAACAATTTGTGTCATGAATGAAACAAGAATGTGAGCATACGATTCCAATTTTGTGGAATAAATTGACACTATATGATAGTGTTACCTATGTAATGTAATGGTTAACCAATCTCAAAAAAAACTAATAATATAAAAGATAATTTCAATAAAAGAAATTGCAACCCCTGTTATAAGACATGTAACTGTTGGTTTTTTTGTAATAGGGTGTTATGGTAGGCCTCAAAAAAAAGTTTAGATAAATATTTAGGTTTCTATGATTTAGATGTTTACATTTTAAGAGTTTGATAATAAATCATGGGATAATAAATCCATGATTGATCATAGTCTTAATGTAACATATACCTGATTTGAGATTTTATGTGATGGGACCTTAATATAATAAATTATATTCGGGGAAATATTTATAAAAATAAAACCCTTGGGTTTAGTATATGTTTCGGTGAAAAGGAAATTATAGGAATAGTTATTTAATATTTTTTGTACATCAGTATAAATTTATTTCTAACATTAAGGGTTATTTTTATTTCTGATGTCGAGATAATTATGATTTTTTCAATTTTAGAACATATATCTTATTGTAAAGATATCCACAGGATGAAAAATTGATTTGGTAACTAAGTGAGTAATGTTTTTTTAAAATAATATCACTATATTATTCAGGGAAATTATATGATTAAGGTAAATTTTATATAATTTTATATGATGATTTTTCATTTTTTGAAAAATAATTATACTAATGTGTAGAAACATATAACTAATTTTAGTGGTTTTATGGTGATGTGGGATATTTTTTAAAATTATTAGTACATTTAAGAGAATATATGATTATATTATATATATTTTTTGTGATATCATGAGTAAATAATGTTGTTTGGTAATGAATATATGGTATATCATGGAATAATATGTGATAAAAAATTCTAATCATTGGGTTTCAATTTGTTCAAACATGTTTTAAGAGTTTTAAGGATTGTTTTTTATGGAAATATTTAATTGGAACATTTGGTGTTGTTATTTAAGAATTTTATATTAATGTAGTATTTATCCATAATAATTTTTATCCATATTATATATTACCTCATCTTAGCCTAGCCATTTTTGTTTTGGTTAAAACAGTGAAATATGTGGAATAATGTTTCATCCAATTTTGAATATTATGATGCATTATGAGTTTATTTTTAGGCTTCATGCCAGAAAATTAAATCTAGAATATTCATTTCATAGAGATTTATATGAGATATAAGTGGAAATTTTTTGCATAAAAAATTATTATATTCTTCTAATGAAATGGAAACAATAAATGTATGTTTACTTTCTAATGTTGTCTATATTGGAAATAAAAGATTCACTTAACTATAAGAAAAGGATCCTATTATAAAAATGCTATCCTTTTACCATAATTTAATTTTAGTTTATGGAATTCATTTTTACTTACTGGTTTATTAATTTCATATCATTATATTTCACATTATCATGTTCTCCACCACTCAAAATTATTCATTGGAACTATTTTTCTCCTCTATTCCCATATTTTCACTTCCCAACAATTATAACGTTATTTTTGAACCCAATAATGTGTTATTCCATATGACCATGATATTTATGATTTTTTTCATTATAATATGATGTTTTATTGTCAATTTCTATGATGTGGGTTTTCATAAAAAGCTATTTTAAAATATTGACAAGGTTTTCCCTTTCCTGTTCATTTGGTTTGTATTCCACTCCCATGAATTTTCTATAAAAAAAATATGCCATTTTTATCGACACGGGAAAGAATTGTTTGGAAGATATTTATATAATAATGGTAATGTGTAACACCGTGATATTTTATAATTTATTGTAAAGACCCGTAAAAATAAAGGGAAATTTTTTTCTTAATTTTCATTGTAAATTTACAAGAACGCAGTTTCTGACGGTGCCTGATTCCGTGGCCCGGTGTGCCCGGAATCAATTTCTGAAGTTTAGCTCGGGTACGTTCAGTGAACGAACGAGCGGGTTTTTCTATGTTTTGAACCGGTACTAAGAATTGAAATCCGAGGACACCGATGAACTCACAACGCCAATATTTTCATAAGAGGACTTTTACCGTAGGTGCGTTTTATTGGGAGGAGAAGTTAAATTTTGGGGTTTAAGGATGAAATAAATAAAATTACCAACAATTTTATTTTTGTTAACCAAGGGAGTTAAATTCTACCATGGGAAGTTGTTGGTGGGACCCAAAACCACCCAACTTCTCATGTGTGGATATGTGGGAGGTAGGGCCCACAGGAGACCCTAACCCCCCTTGATCTTCCCATAACCCCCTTGACCACCCATAACTCACTTCCCTATTAAATTTTGTAACTCCACTTTAACTTGGGTAACTCTCCCCTCTCTTCTATTTAATTTTTACAAAACACATCTTAAATTAATTGATTAAACCTCTTCAATTAATTCAACTAAGTGTTTGAATTTTTTAAACAATTTGAATGCATGGAAAAATTATAAAATAAGGAGATGCCTTATTTTATTTTTGGGAGTTTTGTTGTGTGAGAGAATTTTGGAGAGAGCTCTTCCCTCTTCTGAAGAACATCATCTCCAAACGAAGAACGACCTTCCGACTCTGTGAAGAACTCTCTACATTTTCTCCAATCCTTTTTCTTCCTCTTCCGTGACAAGGAAGGAGATGCCGACCATGGAGAACGACGCTAACGACAACGTTCTCCTTTTTCTTCTGATGTTGACAGAAGCGATACCTTTCCACCACGACACCCGACTACCCCGACGTTCGACTACCGCGACGTTCGACTTCCGCGACTCGACGACGTGTGACGTCAATTTCGAGGTAGGGAAATTTATTTGGTGTTCTCTTATCTTTTGAGAAAAGAACGACAAGCGCGGACCGACCATTTCCAGGTTGATCCACGGATCGTTCGTTCAAGTAGGTTGATGTTGAGGTTTATTGATTTTGCTGTGAAATATTTCTTTGACGTACATCGACTTCTATTTGATGGCCGCTTGCTATCATTATAACGGGAGGAGGTCGGACCGCACAAACCCAGCCGACCCTCCTCCCCCTTGTTGTTGATTATGTTGCGGTTCAGAAGATGGTGGCATGATGCGACGACACCGCACAAGAACCTGGAGTGATGCGGCAAGGATGTGCGGCGCCGTCAAGGACGAACAAAAGTGTGGTCGTAGTGGGGGCCGCGAAGGCGAACGGAAGACTCCGCAGTTGTTTCTTTGACGTGCGTATATTCGGGCATTGACGGAACGAGCGGCAGAGACGATTTGATGTTTCCACAGTGAAGAACGGGACCCAGGATGAGCATCGGTGCATGCGGAATTGAAAATGGACCACCAGAGCAACTCCGGTGGCCCGTGGACACCACCGGCGGCGCCCCACCTAGAGAAACCGCCGCGGCTGAAGCTGCGATGGCGAGCTGGCGGATCCCGCGACCGCACGGGATCTTGGGGGGACGCGGCGTGCGCCGAGTCCGCGGAGCACCAGCTTGCTGGCTGAGCCAGCGAACCCCCTGGCCGAGCCGGGCCGGCTTGGGCGGACTGGGCCGAGCCATGCCTAGATTGGTCCGGGTTGCGCCCAGTCCGGTCGACCCGGTTCGGGCCGACCCAGACCCCCCATTTTCGGAACTTTTCGGTATTTTGACCATATCCTACGCTACGGACCTCTGATCGATGCACCGTCAGTGGCGATCCGATCCTTGGACCGAGACGGTCGTTTTGACATATCTCACTCATGGTTTCGGAATACTTTGGGTTCGGCCGTGTTGGTTCGTACACGAAACCAACCCGGCCCTCGGAGCGGAAACGCTCATGACATGATCTCTGGATGTCTGATTGACGTGCCGTCAACTTTTTTGGGTTCTTATTGATGAGATGGAACTTTTGGCTTACTCTGCTTGAGGTTTGGATGTCATCGGAGTGCAGTCGGGTTGGTTCGCTCACGAAACCAACCGGGCCCCTGGAACGAAAAGGCCAATAACTCACAGACCGGGAGTCCGATTGACGCGCTATCTATCTCGTTGATCTCCTCTTGATGAGACCGGACTTTTGGCATACTTCGCTTGAGTTTTGGATGCAGTTGGATAGTGGCTGGGTTGGATTTCACCCGAAATCGAACCGGTCCCCTGAAATGGAAAAGCTGATATCTTTCAGAACGGACGTCCGTTTGACGAACTATCAGCAGCTTTGGTGATCATGTGGAGAAACAGTCCCTTTGAGTATACTCTATGAGAGTTCTGGGTACAGTTGAGATACAGCCATGTTGGTTCGCACATGAAACCAACTGGGCCCTGGGGATGAAAAGGCAAGTAACTCACAGACCGGGCGTCCGAATGACACGCCGTCTGTCGCGTTGAGACCCCTATGATGAGGTGGTTCTTTGAGATACTTCTTCATGGGACTGTGAGATACATGGAGTATCTACTAGTAGCTCATGGAGCGGACCCTCTCGGAGACGAGCTTATGGAGTACAGAGACCGTGTAGCTGGCTGTGACCTGATGACTGCTTGTCCGATTTGATTCGGAGTGACTAGCATAGCCGAGTGGGGAGCACTACTTCGTGAGGTGGCATACCCATGGCGGAGGAGCACTACTGTTTGAGGTGGCAGACCCACGGTACTCGATAGGAGGAGTACCTCTATAGGCTATGTGGGGGAGCACTACTGTGTGAGGTGACAAACCCATGGCGGGGGTTCACTACTGTGTGAGGTGGCAGACCTGCAGTACTCAACAGGAGGAGTACCTGAGCAGTCATAGGTTGGTGAGCAGTACCTCAGAGACGTGACAGGATCATTGTACTCCCAGAGACGGTGTTCTTCAGCAGTTACGGTTTCGATAAGGAAAATCCTGGTTTTAGCTGAGTCTATGACCTTTGTGTTTACCTCAAGATTGAGATGGGTTACTTGATAACTTGGGTATATGTATGGGAATATACCTAAGTAGAGGTTATCTGTTGAGATCTTATTTGTGGTTATCCTTGTTGGTTTTAGTGAGACCTCGAGGGTCTCGGGGTCCCTACTGAGTATCCTTATACTCACCCCTGCACGGGCTATGCCCGCACCTTGTTGTGTTGGTTGCAGACGATGGGCAGTGCTGACGGAGGCCGAGTGTTCGAGGACTGGGCGGTAACCGGAGGTGGACCACACGAAAAGACAGTACCCGGAGGTGGACCTCACGACAAGTCAGTACTCGGAGGTGGACCACATGACAAGTCAGTACCTGGAGGTGGACCACATGACGAGTCAGTATCCGGAGGTGGACTTCACGACGAGACGACACATAGAGGAGGTTGATGGGTGAGAGCATTGAGGAGCTGCGCTATCTGTACCTACCATTCAGGTAGGATCCGAGGAGGACGACCCAGGAGCTGCTTCCTTTCTTCCAGATATTGTCTTTGTTCAGTTGTAGCTATATTTCTAGTTGGGTATGTAATCTGGCCCATTTACTTTTCATCACTTTCTTTGTACATAGTGTCTTACTTCCGCTTGTACTCTGTGGTGTTTTGTTACTTTTATAAAGGCAATGCCTTCCCAGTTATCGGGATTTATGCCTTTGGTTCTATTCGCCAGCCCCTGGCCTAAGGAAGGCGGGCTTGGGATAGTCACGGCACGGTCCCTGAGGACGGGTCGTGAAAAATTGGTATCCGAGGAGTCGGTTCTACTGCAGAACTTGTAACACTGATATTTTCTTTCTGTGAAGCAATTGTGTTAAGGGCACCGAGTGTGGTCTTCAGTTCAGGGAGTCTAGTGTTGGTGTGGGCGGCCGATGTATCCATACACCAGGACCCTGACAACTGCTTTCGGACATTGTGTACGAAAACACCGATTGTGTGTGTGTTTCCAGAAGTTTTTAAAAGTTGGCTCAAACCAGGTCAGTTCACCAGGTATAAATCGGTTGACCGTGTCATGTTTGATTCGTTCAGGATGCCTCCCCACGGACGACCTGCTAGAGCCCTGAGAGTTGTTCGTACTGACAGACCACCGAGTGACGTGTCCTCAGTACAGGACCCTATCCCAGTTGAGGCACCAGCGGAGCCACAACCGGTACTACTACCCGTTGGGCCACCGATGCCACCATCCCCAGTAGCAGAGGGTGCATGTCGCTTGAGTTCTTTTCATGAGTTCTTGTGCCAGAGGCCACCCAGGTTCATGGGAGAGATGGACCCACAGGCGGCTAAGGATTCACTGGAGACTGTGATGAGAGTCTTCAGGCTAGTGGGGATGCCAGCAGACTTCATGGTGATCCTTGCTGCCAGCCTTCTTCAGGCAGTAGCATGCAGATGGTGGATCCTGATGCTCCAGATGCATGACGAGGCAACACTTCTATGGGCAGACTTTGAGTGCCTGTTCCAGGTAGAGTTTGTAACATCCACCCTTCAAGCGGTGCGTATATAAGAGCCACTTCAGCTGCGGTAGAGCAGCATGACAGTGGCGCAGTACTCAGTGAGGTTCACTGACCTCTCGTACTACACCACATATATGGTATGGGACCCATTCTTCAGGTCCCGAACCATCGAGCAGGGACTCAGGCAAGAGATTAGAGCTTATGTTGTTTCTCACAGCATTCCGATGCAGACAGGGGTGTTGGAGAGAGCCTCTTAGTGGAGAGTTTCCTTGCTGAGCAGTCTCGCACAGCAAGACCCACCACTAGCCAGCATGCGGCAGAGTCTTCTATAGCAGGCAGCAGACAGATGAGGCAGAGGTCCAAGAGGACCAGACCTATAGGTGGTCGACCGCATGAATTAGGGTCGGTAGTGCGAGGCACCAAGGGGAATGATAGTGCCAGACCTACCTTGTAGTGTTACTCCTACGGCGGGATTGGACACATGGCACGTTACTGTCCGAACCGCCATGCAGATGACCGTTAGTTAAACAAAGAACCTCCTAGGCAGAGGCAGAGGTTCGATCAAGGCAGACCGCTAGGAGCTAAAGGACGAGGGCGGGGAGTTGGCCATGCAGCTAGAGGTGGACGACGCTTCGAGGTGTTGCCACCACCACCACCAGGAGGTCCACCCCGACCGCAGGGAATTGGTGGACATGGGAGAGCACAACTTCAGGCTGTAGAATCTTATGACTACGGAGCTCCGGAAGTGAGTGGACAGGAGCAGAACTAGTGGTGTATATCTACTTCCATGTTGTTGTTGTTACATTTGTGTCTTTCTACCAGGAGTTGTAATAATATAAAGACACTTACCTTTTTAAAGTTTGCTTTCTTGTCCTTTTGTTCAGTTGGTACTGAATGGTCCCAGTTAAGACTGTTGACTTGACCCTCACATTCGAGATTTCTACTGGAAGAGACCCAGTGACCTCACACCGATGCTGATAGTGTGACTCGACCCTTGGAGGCGAGAGTGACAGTTGGATCTCTTGGTAGTAACGTCGAGGTCATACGACGTCGTCCATGGCATGAATATATCATTCATGTCCGGATTGACTATATTAGGCAACGAATGTGGTTCATCCAGGGGATGAGACCAGATTTATCTTATCGTAAAAGATGAAATCATAGCAGCTCTTATGAGACTATAGAAGGTGCAGGTCATCCAAGAGCGGATGAGGACAGAACAGGGCCGACAGAAGCCTTATGCTGACAGGAATTGGAGACCTCTAGAGTTTGAGGATGACGATCACGTCCTTATACGGGTTTCACCTCGACGAGGTTTACGGATATGTGGACAAGGCGCCAAGTTATCTCTGAGGTTCAGTGGACCTTCTTAAGTCCTCAGCTTGGTAGGCGAAGTGATTTTCCGATTGACGCATCCACCTCAGTTGCACCTGATGCACGTCGACTTCCACGTATCTCAACTAAGGAGATACGTGTGTGATCCTTCACATATCATCGTCCTCAGGGAGTTGGATGTTAATGAAAGGGCGACATACGCGGAGGTTCCAGTGGGGATCGAAGATGGATAGGAGCAGATCCTATGAGGATGGACGATTCCTCGGGTGCGCTTTCTCTGGCAGCACGGGAACCTCCAGGTGAGAACATGAGAGCGGGAGGGTCAGATGCGTGCTCAGTACTACTTTTGTATCCCTAGTTTGTGTTAAATCTTTACGAGAACGTAAATTCTTGAGGTGGGATTAATTTAAAGACCCGTAAAATTCCAGGGAATTTTTTTTCTTAATTTTCATTATAATTTTAAAAGAACACAGTTTCTGACGGCGCCTGATTCCAAGGCCTGGTGTGCCCGGAATCAATTTCCGAAGTTTAGCTCGGGTACATTCAGTAAACGAACGAGCGGGATTTCCTATCATTTGAAACAGTACTCAGAATTGAAATCTGAGGGCACTGATGAACTCACATCACCGGTATTTTCTTAAGAGGACTTTTACCGTAGGTGCGTTTTCTTGGGAGGAGAAGTTAAATTTTGGGGTTTAAGGAAGAAATAAATAAAATTGTGAACAATTTTATTTTTGTTAACCAAGGGAGTTAAATTATACCATGGGAAGTTGTGGTGGGACCCACAACCACCCAACCTCCCACGTGTGGATATGTGGGAGGTGGGGCCCACACAAGACCCTAACCCCCCTTCATCTTCCCATAACCCCCTTGACCTCCCATAACTCACTTCCCTCTTAAATTTTGTAACTCCACTTTAACTTGTGTTACTCACCCCTCTCCCCTCTTTAATTTTGCCAAAACACATCTTAAATTAATTGATTAAACCTCTTCAATTAATTTAACTAAGTGTTTGAATTTTAAAAAAAAATTGAATGCATGGAAAAATAATAAAATAAGGAGATTCCTTATTTTATTTTTGTGAGTTTTGTTGTTTGAGAGAATTTGGGAGAGAGATATTCCCTCTTCTGAAGAACATCATCTCCAAACGAAGAACGACCTTCCGACTCAGCGAAGAACGCTCTACGTTTTCTCCAATCCTTTTTCTTCCTCTTCCGTGACCGGGAAGGAGACGCCGATCGTGGAGACTGATGCCAACAACAACGTTCTCCTTCTTCTTCCATCGTTGATGGAAGCGATACCTTTCTTCCACGACACCCGACTACCCCGATGTTCGACTACCGCGACGTTCGACTTCCGCGACTCGACGACGTGTGACGTCAATTTTGAGGTAGGGAAATTTATTTGGTGTTCTCTTATCTTTTGAGAAAAGAATGATGAGCACAGACCAACCATTTCCAGGTTGATCTGCAGATCATTCGTTCATGCAGGTTGATGTTGAGGTTTATTGATTTTGCCGTGAAATATTTATTTGTCGTACGTCGACTTCTATTTGATGACTGCTTTCTATCATTATAATGGGAGGTGGTCGAACTGCACAAACATGGCCGATCCTCCTCCCCCTTGTTGTTGATTATGTTGCGGGTTGGAAGATGGTGGCACGGTGCGACAACACCACGCGGGAACCTGGAGTGATGCGGCAAGGATGTGTGGCGCCGTCGCGCAGCGCCGTCAAGGCCGAACAAAAGTGTGGTCGTAGTCAGGGCCGCGAAGGCGAACGGAAGACTCCGTATATGTTTCTTTGACGTGCAGATCGGCGGGCATTGATGGAACGGGTCGCAGAGATGATTTGATGTTTCTGCAGTGAAGAATGGGACCCGGGATGAGCATCGGCGCAGGCGGAATTGAAAACGGACCACCGGAGAAACACCGGTGGCCCGCAGACACCACCGGCGGCGCGGGGCGGCCGGAGGTGGCGGCCGGCCGTCCGGATGCAGCGGTGCCCCAACACGCCGCCTGGAGAAACCGCTGCGGCTGAAGCCGCTGCAGTGATCTGGAGGATCCGGCGGCCGTGCGGGATCCAGGGGGACGCGGCGTGCGTCGCGTCCGCGGAGCACCGGCTCGTTGGCCGAGCCAACGAGCCTCCCGGCTGAGTAGGGTCCGCTTGGGCGGACCGGGCCGGGTCGCGCCCACAATAGTCCACCCCGCGCCGGCTGGGCCGGGTTGCACCGAGTCGGGTCGCCCGGTTCCGGCCGACCCAGGGGGGTTGGGCCGGGTCGGTACGGGCCCAAACCCCTCATTTTCGGACCTTTTCTGTATTTTTCCCATATCCTAGGCTACATACCACCGATCGATGCACCGTCAGTGGCGATATGATCCTTGGACTGAGATGGTCGTTTTGAAATATCGCACTCAAGGTTTCAGAATATTTTGGGTTTGTCCGTGTTGGTTCATACACGAAACCAACCGGGCCCCCGGAGGGGAAACACTCCTAACTTGAGCTCCAAACGTCTGATTGACGTGTCATCGACATTGTTGGATTCCTCTTGATGAGACAGAACTTTTCCCTTACTCCTCTCAAGGTTTGGATGTCGTCGGAGTGCGGTCGGGTTGGTTCGCTCACGAAACCAACCGGGCCCCTAGAATGAAAAAGACAATAACTCACAGACCAGGCGTCCAATTGACGCTCCGTCTATCTCATTGATCTCATCTTGATGAGACAGAACTTTTGGAATAATTATCTTGAGTTTTGGATGCAGTTGGATATTGACCGGGTTGGATTGCACCCGAAATCCAACCGGGCCCCTAGAACGAAAAAACTGATATCTTTCAGACCGGACGTCCGTTTGACGAACCATCAGCGGCATTGGTGATCACGTGGAGAAACGGTACCTTTGAGTATACCCTATGAGAGTTCAGGGTACAGTTGAGATATGGCCATGTTGGTTCGCACACGAAACCAACCGGGCCCCGGGGACGAAATGGCTAGTAACTCACAGACCGGGTGTCCGATTGACACGCCGTCTGTCGCGTTGAGACCACTATGACGAGGTAGTTTTTGAGATACTTCTTCGTGGGAATTTGAGATACTTGGAGTATCTACTAGTATCTCATGGAGCGGACCCTCCAGGAGACGAGCGTACGGAGTACGGAGACAGTGTAGCTGGCTGTGACCTGATGATTGCTTGTTCAATTCGATTCGGAGTGACTAGCATAGCCCAGTGGGGAGCACTACTTTGTGAGGTGGCAGACCCATGGAGAAGAAGAACTACTGTGTGAGTTGGAATACCCGTGGTACTCGACAGTAGGATTACCTCTGAAGTCTATGAGTGGGAGCACTACTGTGTGAGGTGGCAGACCCATGGCAGAGGAGCACTACTGTGTGAGGTGGAAGACCCAAGGTACTCGATAGGAGGATTACCTCAGCAGTCATAGGTTGGGGAGCAGCACCTCGGAGATGTGACAGGATCACTGTACTCCCAAATACGGATCTCTTCAGCAGTTATGGTTTTGATAATAAAAATCCTGGTTTGAGCTGAGTCTATGACCGTTGTGTTTACCTCAAGATTGAGATGGGTTACTTGATAACTTGGGTATATGTATGGGCATATACCTAAGTAGAGGTTATCTTTTGAGATCTTCTTTTTGGTCATCCTTGTTGCTTTCAGAGAGACCTCGAGGGTATCGAGGTCCCTACTGAGTATCCTTATACTCATCCCTGCACGGGCTATGCCCGCACCTCGTTGTGTTGGTTGCAGACGACAGGAAGTGCTGACGGAGGCCGAGTGTTCGAGGACTGGACGGTACCCGGAGGTGGACCACACGACGAGATAGTACCCAGAGGTGGACCACATGACGAGTCAGTACCCGGAGGTGGAACACACGACGAGTCAGTACCCGGAGGTGGACCACACGACGAGTCAGTATCCGGAGGTGGACTTCACAACAAGACGACACACGAAGGAGGTTGACGGGAGAGAGAATTGAGGAGCTGTGATATCTGTACCTACCCTTCAGGTAGGATCTGAGGAGGATGACCCAAGAGATGCTTCCTTTCTTCCAGCTATTGTCTTTGTTCAGTTGTAGATATATTTCCAATTGGGTTTGTATTCTGGCCCATTTACTTTTTATCATTTTCTTTGTACTTAGTGTTTTACTTCCGCTTATACTATATGGTGTTTTGTTACTTTTATAAAGGCAATCCCTTCCTAGTTATCGGGATTTATGCCTTTTGTGCTAGTCGCCAGCCCCAGGTCTATGGAAGGAGGGCTTGGGGTAGTCACGGTACGGGCCCCGAGGACGGATCATGACATTTATTTTCTTCAAATTATATATTTTATAGTGTGTGGTATATGAAACACCTTGCTTAAACAAAGTGTGATATATTATAGAAATATTATATTTTAAATATTTTTGTCTTAACCTTGTCCTTCGATTAGAGGATATGAATATGAATAACCAAATTATGAAATATATGTATAAATCTTTCATTATTACAATGATTTATTAGTCCTATGATTATTTTTAAAAAGTTCGAAATGATCATAAAATATTTTAAAGGTAAAATAGATATTTCACATTATATAGATTTTATTTGTTCATTGTTTTTTTATTTTAATATTTTATATTAATAGCTATTTATTAACGATTATAATTGAATTTTTAGTTTTGATATAATATTTAATTAACTTAAATCCATTAAATTATATTCATTAGACAAATAAAGAGGTTAATGTAATTTTATTTTTCTATAATGGATTTTATTTATTTTTTATGGATATTGTAATTTTTTCCCACTTTTATAAATTAAATTTCATAAAAATTTAATAATTTTTCAAATAATCTTGTTATAATTGGTTTAGGGTGAATTTTTTGGATTTTTATTAAAACATAGATTTTAGAGTGAACATTGAAAAATTCATGTGGCTTCAAAACTATCATATATATTTATTAGAAAATATTATTTAAAGAAATAAGTATGTTTGGAATTTGGATTTAATGTAATATAATATCCTTTTTATTAAACATAATTTAATTAATTACATTGATTAATAATTATACATTATTAGGTATAAAATATTTTTTAGGATTCAAAGTCGAATTTTCTAAAAATTGTTTTTACTGCGTTTTATAAATGAATCACAAAATTGATTTCTCCTACATAAAAAATTTAATCTTGAATAATAGATTCTATATTTCTAATATGGATGATAAAATTTTTTCAATATGTCAATTTTATTTTTGGTCATTATGAATAGTCACCTTTGTGAAAATTTTGTCACCATGGTAAAGGTTAAACTAATAAAACAAAGATTAATCTAAGAGGTGAGGAAAAACAAATTACCAAATACTTGTATTTATTACATTAATTTAGTGTTATTAAACAATAACCATATAATATTATAAAATATTTCAATTTCAATACACCTCGCTTTTAATATCATGTTACCTATTTCACGATAAATCTTGAACCTTGATTTGATCTTTCGTTATTTGGACTTATTTTGGGGTTATTTTAAGATATTTTTTAAATGATGGTATTACCATAGGGATTTTTCATAGTTGGTGGATGGTTAGGAAAAATCATTTAGTTTTGTTATAACAAATCATTCACCTTGATCTGATCCATTAGAGGGTGCCCTAAATTTGTATCAAACCATGTGTTTGTTCCCCAAGTCATGTGCCCTTGGAAATTATGGGTTTTGTGGATGGAAAATGGATAAAGTAACTATGAATCCAAACCATTAACCCTTTATAAAATCCTTGTATGGAGTTACCGATAGAGAAGATAGTTAACATTACCATGTGGTCCAACCCAAAAAGTCTTTGTGTTATTTTTTTATCACTAGTAAATTTTAATTAGAATCAGTAGACCCCTAATTTATCCACTGATCAGCCCATATGCCCAATAAACCCAAAACAATTTTTATATAATTTGGAGTCTCTATATAGGATGTTTTGCCTCTTACAACCTTTTGTCTTCATAATTAATGTGTCGGTGAGAGATCATAATCCTTAAATGGTATTTAAATTATCTCTTCAATTAAAGTTTATCTATACTATACTTATATATGTTTAAATAGTGAATAATACTCACATTTTTTATGGATTTGATCATTGATTTAGGGGAAATTTATTGTAGGATTTTTCCCTTGATCTTCTTCACCTTCGTTCATTATTAGTGGTTCCCATTTATATTTTTTCTTTTGATCATGCAATAAAATGTAGGTGCTTCCATAGTGCAATAGCATAAAATTAAAACCTTAAATTTCATGAATATATTGAAATGAGTTTTCAATGAATATATTATTATATTATTTGAATTATATTATGTTTCATTTTAAAATGGATTGGAAACTATGAAAAACACCCCAATTTGATTCGAATTGAAATTATTTGGTATATTTTTTGGAAAATTTGGTCATAAAATGAGAAATTAATTGAATAGATGATTTGATACTAAATCCTGTTAAAATATTATTTCAATGAAATTTTATTTGAACAGAATTAAATTTGTGAAAACCTATTTTGTTGAAAATTTAAAATGTATTATGGACATAAAATTTGGCATTGGACTATAAATTATTTCTTTAAATTATTTATTTTCACATGATATAATGAATAATTGAATAGAGCACATGTAGAAATAAGAAGGGATTGGTTGCTTACGATAATCACTCAAGGAATCTAACTCACAAGAAATGGATTGATGATGAAAACGTTAATTAAAACTTATACATCAGGATTGTCCTTGATGGGATATTCATTGATTAGTACCATTGGCCTACAGATTGGGATATGTGCACACTAACTTTAGTCATGATTGGTGATTGGGTAGTGCAAATATATGACATCATTAAACTAGCGTTACTTAAGTAATATGACCATGGGGATTTGTTTTGACTTGATTATACATATATTTATTTATAGAAATGTTTTATTCATGAATACTACTTTATATAATTTTATTTATAAAATTTTCACGTAAGATTGTTTTGTTATATTTTTAATTATCAAGATTTGTAAACATGTTTTTATTTAAAAAATTAAAATGGTTTTCCATTTTTTATTTAATTTTAATTTAAATCCAATGTGGTTTACTTTTTACAGAAATGATTATTGAACACTCAGCGAGTCCTTATTGGGATATTTATGTCACACCCTACCATCTCCTTCAAGCATGTGTTGATTTTGTTATGCATGGTATCATAAAGGAAAAGAATTACTTATAAGAGGTGTATGCACTTTATCATGGGATACTAGAGTGTTGGGGGTGATTGTTTGATTTATCTTCCTCCTATTACAATGGGATTTTGATGTATTTTCTTGATTGATGCATTTCATTATATTGGATGAGGTGATACTTCATTATCTTTAACTAATTCTTATTGTGATTTTATCATTAATAATTATTTGGAATATAAAAAATTCATTGAAATTTGTTATTCTTATATATATATATATATTTCTTTTTGAAAAAATATTAAATTTGACTCAAATTTTATTCCAAGCACTAGTTTTCAACCCATGGGGTTTTAGAACACCCTTCGGGTTATGTCAGTGTCGGCCCAAGTATTTGTGTACCTAGATATCAAGGTAGATTTCAGAATAAATGGAATCAAAGGTGATTGAACTCCTTTCCATGATGTTGGTATATATTTTCATTTGTATGAGTATATATAGGGTGTATATTTTGGAAAAATGTTGTAGTTTCTAGTAATTTTCTTACAAGATCTCATTGTGGAGAGCGGTAAGTCACCATGGTGGTTTGGGGAAAACTGTATTTAGGAAATAAATTAATATAATTATGTAAATTTCATAATTTTATCCGAGTGTTTGGAACACAAGATTTTTTAGATCCATATATATTTTATTCATGATGATAATCTAGGTTTTCTTTCTGATGGTTTCATAATTCCTATTAATGTGGTGTAAAACAATTCCTTAAGAAGTCATTTTAATAGGCCACATGGAGGTAGATACTAGTGAATCCAAGTAACCAAATCATCATATTTACAATAATCATGTTGAGATAGTGGTATGTGATTCCCAATATCTAGGAAATGTAGTTTTAATTGTTCTTATTTATTCTATTATAGAGGAACCTCAAATGGATTAAAATAGAGATTGTGAAAAATATTTTATTTTATAAAAACTGCTATAATTATAAGGATAAAATGATCTACAATATTTTGATGATTGGATGAAAAATATTAAGATTCATTTTAAATTCATGGAAATTCCATGTTTAATTAAGGATATGTGTGCTACCCTCAATATTGAATGGCCTAGAGAGAGATAGTGGGATCAGTAATGATAATGAGTAAACATGAGTGATTAGTGTATAAATACCTCAAATATCATTTCATTGAGATATTATTTCTTGAATCCATGGTCATACATATTTCTATGGAGTTTTTTATCATGTGATAGTGTTTCTAGATCATGAATCAATATGTGATTCACATTACTAAATTATTATATTTATTTAATGATGTATTGATGAATAATGAATTAAATAAATAGATATTTAAGATCGATCTTCAATTTGATTTTTGATCTAAATTTTTCATGTTCTGCATTATGACATAGGAATATATTCTAGATATGGAATTATTGTATAATCATGACTAGTATGGTATTTCAAGGAACGTGGGAGTTCCTATTACTCCAAGTGGTAGTTCAAGTACATCTATTGATTTTAGAATAAATAATGATGATTCTAATAATGCTTTTAGATAAAAGACATCTTATAGTCCTCCTTTAATTCTTGGAAGAGGCCCTTTTCCTTAATTTTAGTGTGGTATTGTAAGAAATTAAAAGTGAGTTTGTATTGAGGAACCAATATTCAGTAGGTCTTATAGTCATTCATGACACCTACCAAAGTTATAGCATATCATATCTTCCCCTGTGAATTGTAAAACTCTCATAAACTCTTAAATATACTGTAGTGAAATCACATTCAATATAATATAAGGTGTTCCAACCATAAGAACATTGAATGAATAATCTTCACATAATTTAAGAATCTATAGAGGAATATACTATGGGTTCATGATAGTGATTCATACCATCACTATAGCTACATCTTTAGTGACTACTTTATATGATATTGATGCATCTCACTCATTCACATCAAGACATGTTTTGAATTTTCTAAACCATCTTATGGATCTTTTGTCTTATGTGATGGATAATACTATGCCCCTAGAAATTAATAGAGTTCATTCCCTCTGAGGCCCCTCATTCATTTTATTTAAATTGTAGATTGAGATAATGTGGAATTTTCTGATTATCAAGATGAATCATCTTGATGATACTCATGAGATAGATTTGATGATTTATTATAAATAATGGGTTGACTGTTATGTTCTACGGGCCACCATTATTGTGATTGAAGGAGTGTTATATTTTTTCAAGGAGATTTAGAGAGGAGGTTTAGTATAACCGAATCATTTTTTTCCAAATTTGGAAGGTTAATATCAATTCTTTTTATTTACATTGAGAAATACTAATTAGGTTGATATCATCCTCATGTTGTCATAACAATTCCCAATGTGTTTCGTGATTATTTGTCTCATTTTCCACTATTTTGGTAGGTTTATTTTAACATTTATTTAGTGTGTTGTACTAAAAAAGTTTTTATTCATTCTTATAATATGGTCCTATTTGATTTAAAATAATTTAAAACTCATTTGGATTAATTTATTGAAAAAAGGATTTGTACACCCATGTTTATCATCTTGAGTGGTTCCTATTTGTTTTGAAAACATTTTTAATAGTGAACCTTTCCTTTTTGTTCATTACCAATGATATAATTATTATAATGAAAAAGTACCCATTACATCAAATTGATAATTTTTTTGATCCGCTAAAGGGGTAGAAGTTGTTCCTGAGGATTGATCATCGATCTTCTTACCACCAGCTGGGAATCCATGAATCTAATATCCCAAGGACTACATTCATGTGTATGTATATCCACTATGAGTATCGTGTTATTACTTTTGGAATAAAAAATTATCCGATTGTTTTTATGACACCAATAAACAAGATATCAAAATGGAATCCTGACTTTTTCAAAAAAAATTATATATATGATGTCTTTTTTTACTCTGAAACCAAGGAAGATCATATATTTCATATAATAAGAATTCTATAATTCACTAGAGATCATGGATATTATATAATCCTTCTAAAATATAACTTATATATATTCAAAACGCGATATTTTTGGGACATGTGGTCTTTAAACATTGTATTTCAATTGATCCTGAGAGGATGAAGGCTATTTGATATGGGAGAAAATGTGTAATGATTTATAATAATAGTTTCATTGTATTAGTGGGTCAATAACACTATTTTTTCAATGATTTTAGGATTTTATAAACTCTGATGACATATCTCACATAAAGATGAGTGACATTATTATGGGAGGGGAAATGTCAAAATTATTTTTTTGAGTTGATGACTCTTTCGACTTGTTCAAAGTTTTTATATCTTTTATACCCTAATAAGGAATAAATTGTATTTTTGATACACTCAGTTATGGTTTGAGTAGTTTTCTCATGAAAGGTGATCATGTAGTGGTCTACAGTTCCATACATCTTAGGCTAAATGAGAAGAACTATCTGACCAACAATCTTGAACTCACTATCATGATGCATTATCTTAAGCATTTGGGGAATTACCTATTCAGATAATGGTTTAATGATTAGTATGACCACAAAATTTTGATTTATATATTCTATCTATCTTATTTTATCATTCATCAGAGGTGTTGGATGAAGTACGTATAGTTTTTTTAATTTCACATTCGATGCACCCCAAGAAAGAGAGATGTCATTACAGATTCCATGAGTAGAAAAACTATGAACCAACCTACGAGAGAAACATAAAAACAATGTAATCTGATGTAACTCTCTGGTAAGATTCCTTTTGGAGTCTAGGGGATGTCATTGAAATTATTATTACAATTTGGTTGTTTACTTCCACTCTTATCATGGTGATTCATTAGTATTAGCAACATGTTAATGCATTTTGTTGCATTATGATCTAAAATTATGATGTGGGAGACTATTGGTGTGTTTTTTCTCCATTGATGGTTTATTGTGATACCAAAACTTGTACACATTACCATTTGTGCTGAGAAATGTTTTCATGTGGGACATCGAAATTCCCAATTGGTGGGGTAACATTATTATATAAATATTTTCTATGATATGTGTTGATGATTTTGGAATACATGTATGATATGAGACATCTCTAACTTTGTTTCTCATTGATTTACATATGTGCAGTTCAAGTATGGAAATCATAAACCGTAAATATTGATTTACATAATTTCTCTGTTGGTATAGATGTGGGATGAGATTTCTATAGATTTATATGTTTTTTTTCGATATACCCTTTATGGGTTGAGTAAAAATGGGATGTGTTTGATCTGCATACCAAATCTACTAACATTATTCACATTCACGATACACCCAATGTTGAGGATTTTTGAAGCCACCATATGAAAGTTATTATCATATTTCATGTAGGTACATATTCTATAGACTCATATTAGGATCCATGTTTTACTTGTCATTTTTGGGAGAGCTTTCCTTGAAGTAATTGTATCCATGTTAATTTGAAAATGACATATCATCGATAAATGGATAACCAAACATAATGTTATAAATCAATTTAAAATTCTTTGATACATACTTTGTTAACAATAATAGTGGCTATTGGGATTGGTTGACTGTGATTACAATAGAAGTAACTAACCCTAAATCAAGATAGAATCCTTTTAGTCCTTATATGGTAGTCCATGTAATTATTCATTATGTAGGTTATATATTGGTGAAGATTCCATGGTTGGACCATGTTTCATCAAAGATATGATGGATTAGATAGAGATTATTCATTTGATTATGGTGATTCCACAAGTCTATTAAAAAACTTGTACTGATCATTAATGTAGAATTATGGATTTTTATTGTTGCTGACAAAGTGCTTTGGAGAGTTTCACCTTGGTTGGGTCAGTGATGTAAAAGAACGTAGGAAATCAACCTCTATGATTTTTGGGTGCTTTTTAGACTTTTTAGTTGTTGGGAAATGTGTTATAAATAATTGAATTTCTACTAAAATTGAATCTGAACCATAATTGTTTTGATGTATCAAATAATTTGATGTTTTTTTGTGACTTTTCAAATTTTTTATTTTGGATAAACCAAAATCTTGATCTGAAATTATCTATTCTTTAGATTATATAATTAATTTTTTATTCTATGGAATTTGATATTAATGTTAATTATATCCATTTGGATAGTTTTCTATAGTGGTATGGTTTTAATTAGTAGGAGACTTGGGAGTGTAAGGAACTGATGCTCTAGTAGTTATATCATCACATGGCCATAGAGTCATTTTGACAGACTTTCTTGGGATAGAAATTTTTAAAGTTTAAAAGGCAGTGAAATTCTCTTTCACATTTCTTATGTACATAATCTCATATTTAGGTAATTATTTTTAATTAAAATTTTGGCATAATTTCTATTAATTTTTTAAAATTTTGTAATCTCATCTGGTAGTGCCCGGTTTCTCTGTAGTTTGTGAATACCCATCTCTTTGTCCTAGAAATACGTGCAACATATTATAAGCCATTGGTGGGGGGATGCATTGTTATTTTCAAATAATATGTCCTTCTCCAAAAAAATAAATAATTGGATAGTGTAAATTTATCAATTATAACACGGTTACAAAAATCATATAACCAAACTATTCGGACTTCTCAAAGTCTTAGTATGGGAACATAGTTAGGGTCCACTATTACTACTAAGAGTGTTTTACAATGATGAAACCATGCATTCATGATTTAAATCACTTGAAAATTTTAATTAAAATATTTTTAACACTATTTTAACATCTAATCAAACCACATTCATCCTTAATCAATATCCCTAGCTTTTGGAGGCCCTCTAGATGTTTTCTTGGATCGTCCAAACTCTTCTATTCTTAATAGATATTCTGGTGGAAGATCATGTTCCCTCTATGATATGTGTTTCCTTGAATGGTTTAGGTTTTTTATCTCTTTACATTGTCTCCCTTTTAGAGTGTATAATTATAACATTTTTGATTGATTGGATATTTTATTTGATGGATCATGATTTTATGGTTTGTTCTGATATTTTCTTTTATTTTTTATTCATTATGAGTTCCAATTATGGGTGTTTCTTTTGATAAAGTGATAAAATATAAGTGTTATTAAATTATTTTCCCTTAAATTGAAACATTAAAATTTTTTAAATTGAATTTATTTTTCAATTTATTTATTAAACCATTGTTTAAAAATATTTTGTGTTTCGTTTAAAAAGTTCATGTAAATTTCGAACAACCCCAAATTGAAATGGAATTGTTATTTTTGGGTGGATTTTGGGAAAAAATATGGCATGAAACGATATATTATTTAAAGAGGTAATATGATGTTGATTCATGAAAAATATTGGACTTTACTAAATGATGATTTGAAAGGAAATAAATTTATGAAAAACTTGTTTTGGTTTTGAAATTGAAAATTCATGAGAAACATGAAATTTTGAATTTGAAATGTGAATTATACTTTGAAATGATTGATTTGAAATTTTTCAATTCATTTAACCAGACCAATTTTATCCTTACTTGTTATTTAGTTATTAGGATAAGAACTCTAAGAATCAGAATCCCTACAAATTTATTGAAGATAATATAAGTAATCCTATTTTAGAATGATTGTCCCTGATGGGATATTGATTGATTAGTCATATTGGACATAAAATAGGGATGCATGATTAAAAACATGAATCATGATTGATGATTAAGTAGCAAGAGAATCCAAGATATTATAATGATCATAATACAGTGATTTTTAACACATTTGTTGGATTTGACTGGATTATATATTATATTATCTAAAGTACTATTTTATTCACTCCAACTATTTTATATAAATATATTATTTTTTTAATTTGGTCGTATTTTTATATATTTTCCATCGACATGTTTTGAAAGAATTTTTTTAGTTAATATATTTAAAATATACCCCATTCCTTATTTAATCAAAATTTAATTCACAAATTATTTCTTTTTTATATAAGTGATTATTGAACACATAGTGGGAACCTAATATAATGTTTAGATAACACCATACATTTTCCCACCAGAATTTTTATATTTTTTATCTAAGGTCTATGATAATTAAGATTTCACGTGGAGGTGGTTTGGGTACTAAATCTATGAGATCCTATATAGACTTTATTAACTGGTGGAGGTAGTGTACACCAATTAAGAAGAGATTGTGAGTCCTTCTATATTAAGATCATTTGTTGTATTTTGGGTGATGGGTTAAATATAGATATTCAACTAACAACTTGTGGTATATTTCTTCTTGAGGAGTGTTGGAAATACTGACTGTTTATTTATTTTTATTCTACAATTACATATTGATGGTTTTTTTCTCATAGGAACAATTTACCCTTTGAATAATTGTTGATTAAGGTTCTATACAACAACCCTTGTGGATCAATAATTCCCTTTAGTCAATATCAATTCCACTTTCGGTATCTATTTTTCTGGGTATCTTAGTTTGTTCATAACATGATTTTTATTCTAACCTCCCTATTTTGTTATGTAATGTAAAATAAAAATTGCCACTCTCTTACTTTTAGTTTCTCTTTTATGTAGTTATTTAAAAGAAAATATATAATTAATGAATCCAAAATAATATTTTAACTTAAAAGGTTATTATTATTATGGTACATCAAATTTAATTTTTAATGTCTTCATTGCTTTCTAAACTCTTAGACAAAACTGAAATTTTGTTTGTGCAACAACTATAAAAATAAAATTAATGAATTTTAAAAAATTAATTGTAATATATTATATATTCATTATGGTTTTTCATGAATAAATATGACCATTAAAATTTATATGTGATTATAAAATAGTTTATATTATAATTTCATTTTTATCTCGATGCCTCTACTATCAAAATATGTTAATTTTACTAAAAATGATATTAAATTATTTTAATTATTTTAATATGGTTTTCTAATAATTATAAACATATAAAAATACTTTTTTATTAGTGTGTATTTTAAAATGTCTATAATATCTTTAATTGTTAATTTATTTTTTAGTTGAAATTTTTGAGATTACCTTCATGACTCTTAAAAAGTGAATCTTTTATTACAATAATTATTGTTAAAGGGGTTAATAAAGGAATTAATCCAAAACATTATGATTTAAAATGACCTAAAAACTTGATTAAATTATATTTTAGGTCATATATTAACATTATACTCCTTATATTTGAATAGAAATAACTTTTTATCCTTTTTAAATGAGTTATACATATAATATATATTAATACATTAGGTATTTACATGATTTTCACCCACCTAACTTATAGAAGGGAACCACTCATTCTCTATTCCTCTTGATTAATTTCACATTTTTAATGGTTAATATAATACCAATAACATTCCAAGATTCTATTTCCAATTTTATAGATATTCATTTATTTCCATAAGACCATCCTATGAAGATGTATGGTGTAATAAAAATTAGGATTTTCAAACAAGAGGTAAAAATAGTAACTATGTACCTTTATTTTATTTTTTCTTCTTCCTCATAATATTATGTCAAAATAGTGCTGATATAATAAAATTAAAAGGAGAAATAATCCAAATGGGAGGTTACTAGAAACACATAGGTATAATAATTTCCCAACGTAGTACATCATAAATGATATTTGTATATAAACATATAAAAAAACAAGCATCTCATCCACCAAGTTGATGAAATCTCCACAGGCCATCACCCTAACTCTAGGTAAAAAAGATCATGAGCATCAACTACCTACAATTGTCTCCTTACCTTTTCTTAGAACTTCAAAAGGATAATCAACAAACACTAGAATACAAATGAAATGTGTGGTCATTAAATCTAAATACCATCTCACCAAGTGTTCTATAATCAAAACCATGACAATTAACCATTAATTCTACAAATTTAATTAAATACATGGTATAGAATTTAATTTTCATAGTTTATTAAAAAAACTTTATTTCATTCAAGTAGATGGTATATATGTCAAATAAACCATAAAATTGCCTGAAATGAACATTTTATATATAAAAATTATTTAAATTAGTCGTCATGAAAAAAATATATTCAATAAATATATCAAATTTATAATCCGATAAAACAATAAAAAACATAGACATATCCATAGTATCACACTTCTCACCTATCACGAATACTCTAGATATGTTTCCTCACTCAATTATACACCCCATTCATGGAACCACCATAGGTAATAAATTTACATCTCATTCAGGGGTAAACTCTTGATATTCAAACCAGACATGGTTTAGTAAGTGTTGTCATTGTAATTAAAATTCTACAGGATCAAGATCCTATAATGTTTTTTCCAATAACCAAATTACTTCCTTGTATTACATGTCCTCAGTCACGAAATAAAATTGGAAATCAATCATTTCAAGTCATTTCAAAATGTAATTTACTATTTTTAGTTTTCAACATTCTATTCTCAGTTCAAAACCAAATCATATGGTTTCATCATTTTATTCCATTTATAATTATATTTCTAGTAAAACCATTAATCATGATATAAATAAAAAAATTTCTTCTATATAATTTAAAAATAATACCATAATACTTCATAAATTCACCCCCGCAATTTCAATACCATTGAAATTGGAGTTTTTCTAAAAAATTTTACCCATTTCAAATCTATGGCGAACTCATCTCAAATCAATTTTTTAAAAACATTTAAAAGTATTTCTAAATCCATAATGCATAATAGTTCTTCAATCGAATGGTAAAGTCCTATGGAACATCCTACATTTATTCAATGACCCATAAATAAACACCAAAAAAACGATTTGATAATATATAATGAATTGGGGAATATTTGGGAACAAAACATATAATAAATATCCAATATAATAGAGTTTAGATCTGTAAATTACATTTTTATCTACCCAAAACTGATGATATAAAGGGATGTAAATATAATACATGTTAGAAGAGATTAACTTACTCAAAGGAGATCATATGAGAACAATTCTACTTTGATTCACTAAGAAAATGGTTTGGAGGAGTAAATTTCACCTCAAGAGAGCTTCTAGGAGCCAATAAATTGATTTAGGGTTGAAGGGGGGGGGATTATCATATTAAAATAGGTGTTCTTTATTTTTAAAATAAATTTTGGGTAAATTAAAACTCACATGAAAAGTTTATTGGGGAGGGCCGCATGGTAGGATAAAATATGCACCCAAACTATGCACCCCTACTGGAATTTTGGATGGGGTTAATGGTTTGGTTTCATGGTTGGATTAGTAGTAATCCATACATGAAAACCCACACGATTTGAGGTGTGATGCTTTTGAGGAAAATGTTGCATGGTTAAACACATTGTGTACCCACAAGATATGTCTTTCAATAGGGTTCATGGTTTTTTGGACCAAACAATATGATTTTTCCTAACTATGCACCAACTCTGAATAGCACAAAGGGATTCTAAAATTCTCCAAGATTCACCAAAAACAAGTCCCATCCAAAATGATATCAAAACAAGGTTTAATTAATTCCAGAAAAATATATTATGTTGTTATAACCTCCCCACCATAAAATAATTTTTTCCCTAGAAATCCTATTATGAATTTTTCATATCAAATAGATCAGGCAACAACCCTCTCATTACTGTCTCACAATCCAAACTTCCATGAGAATCTTATGAATGTTTCCATATCACACTAATCAAAGATTATTTAATTTGATCAGGTAACATTGTCTAATTATCATAAATCCTAAATGGATTCTTAGTAATAGGTAAATCAAGCTTAATATCAAGATCACTCAACATCAATGAATAAGATATGTCAGAAAGTTACCTTTGATGATTAGATACATGAAACCCAAAATTTAATGACACCAACTATGTTGGAAGTGATAATTGTTAATCCACTTACCCCACCAACTCAACAACCTTAATAGTTCCCATAATATAAGTTGAATGATTCCACTGTTTTCAGAGTCCTCGATGACCTAAATGGGGTTAAACTCTTAAAGAAACCAGATTTCCAACTAAAAACTCCAATTTTCACATATTATGGTCTGAATAAGATTTGTACCTTCTCCATGAAATAAACACTATCTAGAGAATCAACCAAATATTTTATTTCATTTCTTAGATTATAATATGTCAAATAATAGAAGTTAAAAAATTTCCAACCACCATAATAGTGATTAAAATAACCATCCATAAAAGGCCTCAAGGGGACCATACAAATTATAAACTAGTAACAATTATGGATGGAGAACTCTATCAAACCCAAATAATCATCCAAATCTCTTCCAAATTCATGAACAATACCACATGAAATATCCTCAATAATCAATATAGCCCTCTCTTTCGAGACATTTTTCTACAGAATGGATTTTTTACTCAAATGAACATATTATATGATATCATCCAAAAGGACTAAAAAAAATGAGTGGATAAACAAGGATATATATAAGATAATAAAATAGATTTAACTCTTAGTAAATTATTAATATACTTATCATTTATATTTCCAAACTAATCAACATTTATTATGTGATGAAATGGTATAATGTGAGCCTAATTGGTCCTCCAATCGATCACAACCCATATCACATTATTTCATTATGAGGTACATGTAAACACAACCTAAAATACCATCAAAATATAATCCCCTTTCTAGGTTAGTGCTAGAAGTGGATAAAGTGAACTATATGGTATTTGTTTCTTGGGATTGACCTGTTGGGAAGTATAACAATGAAAAAATTATAAAAAATTTGTCTCATACTTAGTCAAATGAATCATCACCACATATTATAAAAAATAATTTTTTTCCCAGGTTTACTAGAAACTATAAATTATAGATATCCCACATCATATAATTTCTTATTGAAAAATGAATAATGTACTTGTTCTGGCAACACAAGATAACATCTGAAGAGAATTATAACTCACCAATGGCCACCCCACCAAAAACAGATTCCCTGATTCTATGAAATTAAACATCGAGAAATGTCTCTAAAAAATAATCTCAAGAATAAACATGTTCAACTATACACTAATTCTAAAAATTTATCCTCCTTATTCACTGATTATGAAATGAAACTATGAATAACATAACATCATGTTCCATTATTTTAATGAATCTTTTACCACATTGGTCCGATGATTACTACATAATAATTTATCAAAGTCTTTCCACATCCCCAGGGTGTGGTAAATGTTGGACTAAAATTACTAAAATTATGCTTCCCAAATACTATTCTATATGTTCGTATATATTTGGGAGAATATATAACATAGGATCTTGTGGTTAGAAAAAACAATAATCCTTCCTCCACAATGGTAATCCTAATAAAGTATAAGTGCATTCAACATGGATGAATGTTTAGTGTCATGGATGGATAGTTATTCTCATGTGACAGAAGCTGTGGAGAACCATAAGAAGCCACATGATCACCCTACATAATGATTTAGCCCAAACCCAATCTATATTTTATTATCAATGACCACATAGCCATTCTTGGACATGAGATGATTCAACATCAGTATATAATTAAAATACATTTCAACTCAACCAAGTATATATGAAATTTATTATGACCTAAGAAACATACCTATTATGGGTGAGGGAAGCCACCGAAGAATAAAACACTAAATAATACTTTATAAACCAATGATAATATCACATTAAAACAATGACACTTCAAATCATGAAAGCATTCTGAAGTTGTTACCAAGTAATAATGGATTTCACTTTCTTAGTATCAACTCAAATACCATGTATAAAGACCACATGTCCCAATTAGATCACTTATTGGATCCAAATTTTATATTTTAATATCTTCACATAGAGACAGTGATTTATCGACATTCCATGAATATCTCTCAGATGAATCACATGATCCTACATGGATTGAGAGTAAAACAATATTTTGTTCACAAAGTCCATTAAGAATGTATCAAGAAAATTGTGGAATATTTTCCACATCAATGACCTAATGACTGTAGGAATAATTTTAGATCCAATAGATGGAACACATGCTCGTAATGGTAATACATTCTTCAAATAGTTGTCTTATGAATGCCAGATTCTTTTATTCTCAATTTGGGATAACCAGATCAAAGGATAGACTTCAATAAATACTTCTCACCATTCAATAAGTAAAACTAATAAAACTCTATGGTAATGGATACATTTTTTACCTTAAATTGATTGAGTATCTCATATAAAACACATAGGTGAATTTTTTCATCATCCTTTATGGAAAATAGAATATGCATTGTCCAATGTGACCCAATTGGGAGAATATACCCTTTCTATAACTAATCATCAAACCGAGTGTTAAACTAATTATGTTTATCTAGAACCATTTATTAATAAATAATAGAAACTTGTTGAGTACTAGTAACTGAGTCAATATAAAAATCTATATCTCTTACTAGTGGAAAATAAGAGAAATTGAAAGGAGACACATCAAAAAACTCAATGCCAATGAGAGGGAGATTATAACTCACCAATTTTCACACCATATCTAAGTAAAACATTGATTTTATAAAGTACAGTACATTTATAACAATGATTTTACAAATAAATATATGATTATTTATTACATGATAGAACCATGATGATAACTTATGACTTTTAATGACTTCTGAAACATGTAAACCAAAACATCAAGTTCCTAAAACATCGACACAGTGTCCTAATTATCCCTTTCTGACTATAAACCTTGATTAAATATAATACTCAACACCTTCCATCATATCCTTGTATAATAAACATAAAAAGTGGTGAGCTGTGATGCATAGTAAAGGAAAATATGGTTTATATCAATCATGAAATAAAGGTATAAAACCAGAACATGACACTTCAAGATTATACTCTGAATGTCATAGATCATAATAATCACTCATGGAAAAATCATAGTAGCTCCTAAGTAATAAATCACATGAATATAAAATTTTCACCTATCATTTAAAGGTGTTGTATAAACTTCTAACTTGATAAACATGTATAAATTGTAATTGGTTCACTTGATATGTTAAGGTTATGAAATCAAATGATCGTATGAACATAGGGACATGAAACTATGACCACTTGTTAACTTATTGAAGTGATGGAAAGTACATGTATATCATTATTAAATGGTCGTTTGTTTCACAAATTACATTTTGAACATTTAGCCAGGTTCACACATAACATTTTTTAATGTTAATTAATGTTCATAAATAATATTTATAAACATGTAATCGGGTTCATGCCTTAAAATTTTGTACATATAATCAAGTTCATGTATAAGATTTTTGAACACGTAATCAGGTTCATGTATATATTTATGGAAATTGATACACTAGCCTGGTGTCCAAATCGATAGGTGATTTTCAGCCTTAAATAATACTATGAGATGAAATATGAATCATCAAATACACCCACATGGCTTCTCGAATTCATGGATATTATTATTTGGCCTTCGTCATTGACTCCCTTATAGAGAATTTTAAATAACATCCAACACATGACTAGCTGATAATGGTTTCTAAATTTATTATTTTCAGATTTCTATATATTCCTTTGGGAAGAAGAAAAAATTCATCATTTATTTGTTTATTTTGCTAATAAAAAAGAGATGAGGGACGACATAATACTTGTATTTAAGCTTCAGATTCAAGTAGATTGTAACTTGGGAGATAACATGGAAGATAACACCATGTCCATGAAATGTGAGTTGATAAAACACCTATTACTTATAGTTTTATCAACAGGTATTTCTTCTAAAAGGATAACACAAAATGGTAGTCTGATTGATGGGACAAAACCATCATTCCATGTTGGTATCATTGAGATATATATAGAGGTTAATACAGAATCCAGAGTACATTGTTTCCAAATGTAGAACTACATGGAGGACCTAGATATTACTAGAGAATTGGGTGCTATAGACAGTCTAAAATCACCCCTTTTCCATAAGTCAGTGAGGTGGATTCTATAGGTCGGAATGCAAATACAAGTGAATATTAATGGTGCTGCCTCTGGTATACCTAGATATTCAGGATGTGGATGTATTTTCCAAACACTTAGTGATTTCCTTGATGGATTTTTCTGTCACTATATTAGAATTGGGACAACCTATAAATTGGAATTAGATAGGATAATTTATTCCATCATACATTTTGTCTAATAAAATTAGACCAATTTATAGAATGAATCATATTCTAAAATTGTTGTTATGGACCTATGAAAGAGGTCTATGAAATCCTTATGGAGGATTCTATTATAATGGATTTAATTTCTATCACATGTTGTTCATTATGACCTATATGTCTCTCATGTATATATGGAGGCTAATCAAGAAGTAAACACTCTTTCAAATATGAAAATCATGAATTCCATCTTGATTTTGACCATTAGGTCTCTTTATTATTACACTACATTGATTATTGATGACTTGTAAGGAGTGATTCACTCTCTCCTTTTTGAGATCCCATGTACTACCTATCTTTATATGTCTTACTTTTTCATTAATAATTTTATAGGTTTAGATGCATTTAGATCCAACATCTTCTAGGTATTAAATGATTTTCATAAAGATTTCATAAAAACATAACTCATGGAAAAGAAATTTGTTTCATAAATACCATGTAATCATAATCATAAACCAACCATAAAAATAAAAATGGGTTCATTATTGACTAATATCCGTATTAAATCATAATTAACCTCAAATAATTTTTTCTCAGTAGGAAAATAATTTTGAATTGTGACTTGAAATAATTTTTTAGGAAATTGACGTTTTCTTATTTTTAAAACATTTTTTATTATATTTCCTAAAAAATTAATATAAAATAATTTATTCTAAAATAACCTTTTAAACATTTAAATTAGTCTTTACTTTATTAAGGTTTCATGATAGTAAAAAATCACATGTGTCGTATAAGTTATAAAACATTCCTTTGGTATTTTGTTTGAAAGGTCATAAAGAAAATGTTTTAGAAAATGGAACAAAGAATCCGTTGAGCTATTTTTTAAAATATTAAAACATGAGTAAAAATATAGTAAACAAGAATAATATAATATTAAAAAAAATTACATGTGAAATTTAATAAAATATGGAATTGGATGAAAAAAGTGTTTCGTGGGAATTTTTAAAAAGATAACTTCTCATGAGAAAATTATTTCTAAATATTAATTCATTGATGTAAGAATTAATAGCATTAATTAATTATGTTTATTCACTAAAAATACACATAGAATATCTGGAAATGAAATATATAAAAATAAAAACTCAACCTACAAATAATCATAGACTTACAAAATCAATGATGTATAAGTTTAACCCAAATAATTGAAATTGGGTTAATAATTACATTTCTACTTTGTAATAAATTGAATATTATGTTCCAGAAAATTAATAATTATCAAATGAATATTTAATAAAATTAAGATAATAGAATTAATAAAATTTTATACATAAAAGGGTATGATATGCACCAGACATAAGAACTAATTAGTGAACATGGCATATATCTTATAGAAGAACAACTGATATGGGAAACCCTAACCTTTGGATTCCCGTACTTATTTTGTACTTATATATCCAGTATAATTGGCTAAATAATGTAATTAATTTATTAAATAATTAAAATCATATTTATAATGTCTTATATGACCCTTTTATAACATCCTACCACCCATTCATAAATAATATTTAATTATTCTCATTATTTCTAGTGTATTCTTCTTATGGTTTCATGATCAATCCATTTGTGTAAAATTATGGATTTTATTATATAATGGAAATAAAACACAAATGTGAAATGAAATGGTATTCATATACTTAAATAACTTTAAATTATATTCTATATATTTTTTTAGGGTGATTCTTTTTATAAAATGTTAATAAAATATGTTTAGTTTATTTTTATAGTTTTTTCTGAACATTACAAACTAATTTGATTTTATTTGATATTATTTCTATATATTATTTATAGAAAATGAAATTGTATATAATATACATTTTAAAATCAAATTTTACTATATTAGTACTTTTATGACCATCCGTAAAGGAGGTAATGGAAAAAAATAAAATCATTATTCAATGATATCATTAACCGGTATAATTTGGACAATAGTATCATTTAATTGAATAAAAGAAGATTCTAATTGAAATGAATATGAGATATTAAATTATTAAAATTAAACTACATAAAATAAATTATTCTTCTGTTATCAATAAATAATAGGTGAAGGTGTTGTGATGATTGATTAATAATAAAAGAAAATAAGAGATGTGTTTTGATAAAATTATCTCTTGAATATTACCCCCTAAGGACCCATTAAGGACCTTGGATTTGGTAATTTTGTGAGACCAGAATCACCATTATGTGTGGATAGTGATTAGGAGAGTTTTTTAGATATATTAGGAACACAAATGAAATTTTATGATAAATGGTGTGGTTATGGGTTTTATTAATACTTAAGGATGGGCTGCATTAAGTGATTAAATAAGGGTTATTTAATGTTTAAAGCCAACCAAATTGAGGTGGAATTATATTACCCTAATTTGGAAGATAATTATTATTTTAATGAATTTTTAGGGTGGGGAAAAATGAAAAACAGACATTAAATATATAAAAGTTTAGTTATTTTAATACTTTACCTTTTATTTTTAAGATATTTCATTATTTCACCTATACACAAGTAAATCATGCATTTTACCTTGGTAATGTTTCTATACATCAAAATCTATATGACCATAATTAATAATTTTAAAAATATTATTTCAAATAAATAATCCATTTTATTTAATTCAATTCACATAATTGTTAAAATTAATTATATAATGAATCTCACAAACGCAACATGAAGAAGCTTTTTTAAATTGAAAAAACTTCAAAATATTGAAATGTTTTAACATTTAATTTAATTGGGAATTTTATTAAAATATCCTAAATTTTATTTAATGATGTATTATTGAAATAATTATACATTCATTCCCATTAAAACGATAATTTACCCATGCAAATAAATTAGATGAAAATGCAGTTTTCAATTATAATTTATTATTGATTTACTACACATAATAAAATAACTCTTCTCATAAAATACCAAAATTTCCCCATAAGCTAATTTTGATATTAATATTTCAAAAAATAAGTTTATTTCTTCAATTAATATTTATAATACAATCATATTCTTGTTTTAAAATAGTTGTCTCATTAAAAGGTGTAAAAACAATTGTTTATAAAAATATTACATTTTTTTGCATCAAATTAGATATATTCTAATCGTAGTCCTATCAAAATTATTTTCTGAATTAAAATATTTCTTCAAATATATAAAATATAAATTTTATTATTATATTTCAATAATAGTTATCAATTTCATTTATTAAGATAAAATTCCATTGTGTGTATAAAATAGTTTTTTATAAAAACACATCCTTAATGTTTAATTGTTTTCAAAATTAATTTATAATTAATTGGTTACAAATTAACTCATTTTATAAACATATGTAAACAATATTTTTATAATTTAGTTATTCTCATTCATTCCAGCCATTTTAATTTCTAGTATATAATATTTAGAATTTAATTTTAATATTTTGTAGTTTTTTTATTTATGGTGTTCCATGAAATGTAAACTATTAAAGAGATTTAATGTATTTAAATAATAAGTATCATAAAATCGAATGTTGTCACATTCTACACCCATTAAAGTGAATTTCATCCTAAAAAATAATCACTCATATGAAAATAGATGAGGATAAATTTGCTTCATCTCATCCTTAGTTTCCCACATAGCTTCGTTAAATTAGAGGTTTCACCGTGAAATATTCACTTGGTGAGTGATCATATTTTATAGAAATTTATCTCTAGAATCCATAATATATATTAGTTATCTTTCATAATAAATTTCTTTATCTAGTATTGTAACCTCTTATCCTAGTAGATTTGAAGGTTCAGATAAGCAGTTACTTAGTAGAGAAACATGAAACGCATCATGAACAATAGTCAGATTTGATGTAAGATTCAATCGATGATATACCATCCCATTATGATCAATAATTCAAAAAACATTATGTCCTCAAATTATTAAAATTACATATAGAAAATAAATGGTTGATATTTTAAAATATCATTGTGGGAAACCCACATTACAAAAATGGTCAATAAAATATTCTCTTAAAAAGATAAAGGGTAAAGATGAAGGTCACCACATAACATGGAGTCAAATTATATGAAAGAGTATATATGAGAATTGAATATAATTATTACTATAATTTTTTGCTAAAAAATTATATAGAACATGGTCATTAGATGGTTAATGAACACAAAACCATTAAACAAATTGGTCTGAAAAAGTCATTTAAATTATCTAAAATTACTGTAATGGGATAAGATTTTATTTAAAACACATTTTAGATGATATATCTAATTAAATGTTCCTCATTAGTACAATATCTCAATTTTTTGTGCCTTTAGCAATCTTCTCTTCATATCTTTCTCAAAGAAATTATTTTTAAATTTTAATGACTTTGTAACTAGTGGATCATATGACCAATAATGGGATAAAAATTTATTTATTTGATCCATAGTTAGCATAACAACTTGGTTTACATAGATTATTCAGTTCACATAAACCATAAAATGCTTATGTAATATATTAATCTACAAAACCTCAACCAAACTTCAATATAGCCAATTTCAAAAATGGTTATCCTTATTAACATTCCAAAATAATAAAATCCAAAACACATGAATAATGTTTTCTAAATTTTCCTAAATCAACATATCATTAATCCCCCAAACAACATGATGTAGCTCAAAATTATCACGCACCAAACATATGTAGATCAATATCAATTATTCTCCTAAAACACAATAATAATAAAATTTAACATATTTAAAACATGAATGATTTCAAAAATTAACTCTTTCCCATTACCGTAAATAAAAAAATTATATAAGAAAAATCCATAAACCACCATATTATCATAATATTAATCAGTTATAAGCTCATTAGTAAAATCCAATTTTTTATCACTAATAAATATCTCTTTATCTAATTACTATCCCAACATCATGAAAATATTAATGGTTATCTTTCCCTTAATTATGTTTCCTCTAAAAATGTCATCATACAACCTTACTCACTTTTCATGGTTACTTGTAGAATTCAGCAGATACATTCAAATACCAAATGGAAAAACTACATTAGAATAATCCTTAGATGTATTAGTATTACATAATTAATATATATGGATTTCTTCACAAGAAATTTTACTAAAGGGTGAATTTTAATATTTTCATCGATGTCGCATGTGAAATTAAAAACTGAGGAGGATAAATGTTCCTACATTAACAAAATTTACCTCAATCATTTTGATTGTATAAGATTAACTATTTTCCATTTCCATCAAATATTTTTGTGTCTTATCGTCCAAATTAACACTTGTATTTGGTCATTGATTGACATTATTCCCAAACTACTTACAATTTAATCAATAGAGTGTGTATAATTCATTCCATGGAGTTATCTATCCATTAATTTCATTTATTCTACTATATTCACTACACAAACATTTTTCTTCTTGATTCCCAGGATTCCCACACTGAAGATATTTACTTATTTTTTTCAAACATTCACTTGAGTGATCTTTCCCTCATTTTCAGCAAGTAGGATGATGAAAAATTTTCTTCCCTCCATGTTTAAACCCACTATATTTTCCATAAATCATCATCTTCCTTTTCCTCACACTATAAACGTTATGGTTTTTGACTTCCATTTCCAATTTTAGTTAACATTGATCTACTATTCATAACATCCAATATCCCTTGTGGTTAATTATTTTTGAAGGCTTGGTTTCATGAATGAAAATAGTCAAATAAATCTATATTTAGGGATGATATTTATATTAATACAATACCTTGAAAGCCTAGTAAATGTTTTCTAATATGTAATGATGGATTTTTCATCCTTTTTCTCCAACTGATGAAATTACCTCTCCATTTATGTACATAGAATATTAGGTAAATAAATGTTGAAGAATAAACCCTTGAATTCATCCCATTCTATTTATTTAATTTCTTTTTCATTCCTTGTATTCTTGATAAGATACCACTATGGATCTACCTCTCCTTCCATATGATAAATTGTTAGGACAAGTTTTTCTTCTTTATGAAATTTAAAAACATAAATTTGTTTCTCATTAGTGTTGATCCACAGCTCATTGCTTAGTGGATCAGAATATCCTCTGAAATAATGTAGATATTTTCTCATGAAGGACTCAATAGAATATTGATACATCATTTTCTCAATTGGAAGCCTGGTATAGTTAATATATTTTGTGATAATAGAAATAAATTTTTTCACTCTAACTCAAATATAATTTATTTTAATAGGGTTAATATCATTACATTGTCTTTTTTATTTAGTATAAACAATGTTCCTTTGGGTTCCATAAATTTACTAACACCAGAAAGGATAGTGTTAGAAATAATAATCATAGAGGGACCCTACATAATCAAGAAACATTTCATAGATAATTAAAATTGATGAAACTATAGGATTAATCAACAATATTTCATGATTTTTACAAAAAATCTAGGATTGTTACATATTCATATAATTATCCTTATGGATTATACTTATGGTTTTCTCATCCGAGTTCTTATTGGAAAAATAAAAATACCTCTATTAGAAAATATAACGAATAATAGTTTTCAAAAAAATATATTACATTGAAATAGATTATTATTTGTTGCATGAAAAACCATTCCAGGGCCGTATGGTTTTAGTGTCTTTGGAAACAGGGAAACAAAAAAAATTATTTATAAAATTTCTATATAATATCCTTCTTATACCTTCATATTTAGAACCCTTTTTAACAATCCATAATAAAAAATATTTTATATCTTGGGAAAATAAAAAAAAAATGGTTGACCTCAAAACTTGAGTAAGTTAAAACAATGGAGATATAAATCATGGCATAAATTCATAAGAAAATTAACATGAAACATAAAAATTATACCCTTCATATCATAGATCATAATTTTCATCAATGAAATAAATCATAAAATTTCATAAGATGAATAATAAGAAAATACATTGTAATAATACATCAAAATGTGTGGTATACATAAACTTATAACATTGTAAGAATTTACAAATATACATTTTTTTCACTACTTATAGAATGGGTAGAAAATATGGCCCATTCATAATCTTATGGTCATGAAACTAGGTCTACCCATAAACTTATGGACATGAAATACCAGTCCTTCATAAAATGTTGACCATGTAATCATGTTCACACATAATGTTTTGAAAAGGAAGTGAGGTTAATTTATAAAATAATTTAAAATGTAATTAGGTTCATGCATTTCATTTTTGAACATGTAATTCAGTTCACACATAATATTTGTCAACATTAAATCAGTTTCACAAGTAACATTTGTAAACATGAAATCAAGATTACTCATAATAGTTTTACTCATGATTTATCTATAATTACCCAATCAATTGGAAAGATATGCAGGTCCCACATACTAGTCAATGAAAATCAAAAATAATTTTTCAAAAATATCATAAATAATTAATCACATCTGAACCCATGTAATGAAAAAAGTTTCTTTAAAATTTCATCCTATAATAACTCTAAGAAAAGAAATAAATTTCATACATATTATGTCATCATAAACATAAACAAACAATAAAAAATTAGTATTGTATTCCTGAATAATATCATCAAAAAAATCAAATGTAACATAAAATAATGTTATCTTAGATGGAAAATATTTTTTAATGGTCGATTAAAATAATATTTGAGGAAAATATCCTTTATTTTTTGTATTTTTTTATTAAACAATATAATAAAGGAAATAATATTCATTGAAAATAACCATGTAATCTTATAAAGTGATATTAAAGGTTTTTAGGCATCATAATAGTGGGAAAATATTCTCATTCCATATAAATTAAAAAATATTCCTTTAGTATTTTTGTAGAAATTTCACCTAGAAACTTATTTAAAAATTGAAAAAAGAATCCATTCAAAGTATTTTTTTAAAAATTTTACCATGTGTAAAATATACTATAAATTTTTTTAATATAATTGAAAAACAAATTTGGAAGAATTTTTGAAAAACATGGTCATTTAAAAAAACAGTGGTTTTGGGAAATTTCAAAAAAAAATTATATTTTAAAATAAATCCATTGTAAATATAAATTATTAAAGTGGTTATTAAAAAACATTAATTGATTATGTGTTTTTTGATATAAAATACTAAAAAAATCAGTTAATAAAAAATAATATAATCAATATTCATTCAACACATAACTATATCATGTCATAGTCAATGAAGTAGAAGGTTAACCTATGGAATGGAAATTGGTTTAGGATTTCCCTTACAAGTTTGTAATCAATTAAATTATATTTCCAAAAAAAGTAATAATTATCAAATTATAAATTAAATGAAAATATAATAATATTATTCTTGATATTTTATATATCAAAGGGCTTTATATGCACCACACATAATAAATATGTGGTGAATAAGGAATATATCTCATAGAAGAAAACATGAGATGAGAAACCATTACCTCAAACATCCCTTTGTTTTAGAATTCTTAAAAAAACTCTGTAATGTTTTAAGGAATGATATTAATTTTTTAAAAAGGAATATAAATATTTATAATATAAAATATGACCCTTTTATATCATCATATAGAACAGTAATTTATAATATTTCTCTATTTTCATTTTTTCGAGTATGTTCATTTCCCGACTACATGATCAGAACATTTTTCTGTAATTATGGATTTTATTTTCACATGTAAATAACACACAGAATGTTAAATGAAATGGTACTCATGTACATAAAATAGTTTAAATGGTCTCATTTTTCTTTTTTAATTTCTTGTATGAGGATGATTCATTTGATAAAATGTTGAGGAAAAATATTTATATTATTTTGGTTATGTTTTCATTACATTATGAAATATCTTCACTTTACTTTATAATATTTCAATTTATTCGTTCAAGAATACTAAATAGTTTATATTATACCTTTTAAAATATTATTTATCTATTATAATACATTTATTACCGTCTATGAAGTTTTTAATGGGAAACGAACAATATCATTATTCATTGAGATGGTTAACTGGAAATATTTGGACAATATATTCGTATAATTGATTAGAAAAATATTATAAATGAAATATTCATTAGATATTCCAATAATAACATACTAATATAGTATATTAGTCATTCTATATTTATCATTCGATGATTTATGAAGGAGGTGAGAAAAAGTATAAGAAGAAAAGAAAATATGAGAGTTATATTGAGAAAATTACAACATGAATATGACCTCCTTGAAGGACCCCTTGACCAAATACATTTTTTTATTTTCATATCCACTTTTTGGATTTGTGGTAACATCACAAAATAATTAATTATAAAAATAAAACACCAAGATACAAATTCAAATTTGATGATACATCCAAGAAACAAAATTTTAAATTCAATGTAATCTTTCACAAATGCATCGCCACCTAAACCCCTCAATTCAGGAAATATCGAGTACTGAGCCACCTCGTGTTGTGCCCCATGATAGAACTCACCTTCATAATCATTGGTCTCTAGTGAGAACATAATGGTTAAAATCCCACCACATCCTAAAACCATCATTAATGCGAAATAAGCCTCATAAATATTCAACCACCGTCATATCTACACCATCTAAGACCACAAACATCATCCACCACAATTAGAATAACACCAAAAACTATGAAAAATTAAACCTCGTCATGATCAATAAACCATCAGAACATGTGTCTATGAAAAAAAACCTCCAAGCCTTCACTATTGGATTTTTGAGAAACACCAAACCAAACTAACAGTACATAAACAACACTATGATGACGATGATGAAAACTCTGAATTTAAACCATCGTCTTAGAGATCATTCTTATAGCACTACCATATGCCAAACCAAACACCAAAAACCTCTTCATAACACCACTACTAGTCCATTATGGATAGTCATTGAGGATCTAGAAATAAGAAAAGGGAATGGGTTGTCAAGGGCTCTGAATGTGCATCATCAACTTGGAAGAAAACCCACAGCCAACAAAACAAATTCAACCATAATTAGGAAGTTCCAAAAACCCGTTTTCCACCTATTCACAAATCCAAAAACCTCATAAAATCCACTTTTAAAGATCCCAAATGGATAGGTTCTGAGGATCTTGATGCCATATCACTAGATGAACAGTCATGGTCTTTGAAACAACCTTCTTCAGAACAAAAAAAACTACAAATGAAATATGTCGACAATGAAAAAACCTGAACTCTATCACCTGATTATACATAGTATACACCGCCAAAGATGTAAACAAAGTCAAAACAAAACAAGGTGCAGACAAGTCTCAAAAAATATTAAGGATAAATAACCAAGGAACAATCCATGTAATGGGGAAAGAAGAATGAATGACAGGGATAAGAGGTGTAAATAATATTAAAACTATCAAATATCACATTTAGATGCATTGCTGAACAGATATATAAGGTTTTCATGGGAAAAACTTATAAAGATCTAAGAGAGGGAGAGAGGATATGTGATAGATAAAAGAGTCATCGCTTGAAGGACTGCCTATGGACCTTGTATTCATTATTTTGGTCAGACCAATAGTTCTTGTAAATGGGTAGAGTGAGTGGTATATATATTGTTAGATATATGATAACCTTAAAGGCTTATCAAGAGAAATGTGGTGGTTAGTAGTGGAATTATATTTGTGGGTGGGTGGGTTTAAGTGATTAAATGTTGATTATTTTGTCCTTAAATCCATCCACAATGAAGTTCCATTATTTTACATGATTTTGGATGATATTTAATGAATTAATGGATAGTTTGTGTTGATAAATACCTCAAACAACTATTATATTTTTAAATTTTTAGGTGTTTCAATATGTTACCTTTTAATATTATCATGTTCCATTATTTAACTTATACCTTGTTAAATATTTATTTTTTCCATGGTATCTTTTTTCACCTAAAAATAAACATATCCATTCAATATAATTTTTAACATATGATTACAAATATTGAATCAATTATACCAAATTAAATTTACAGAATTGTCAAATTATATTTAAAATTAATTTTACAGACCCATCGGGAGGATGTGTTTTTAATGTGAAATGGTTTGAACATGTAAAATATTTTGACAAATAAATTCAATGATTATTTGATTAGAATGACATAAATTGGATTTAATTATGTGTAATTTAAATAATTATACTTTCCAAACAATATAAAATTTAATTTATCTATGATAAAAAAATAGATGAAAATGTTGCATTCAAATAAAATTCATTATATTTACTATTCACCAAGAAGATAAAAATTCTATGACAAATACCAAAATAATCCCTCTACGATAATAAATATATTCAGATTTCAAAAATTAAATTTATTTTTTCCCAAAATAAATTATAAAAATGTACAAAATTTAGTTTTAAAACATGTCCTCCATTAAAAAGAGAAAAAATGACCTTTTAGAAAAATATAACAATTCTGGATAAAATTTTATTTATTTTTATCATAGGACTGTATAATATATTGGATGAATTTCAAAACATATTTTTGATTATATAACATAACAATTTTATTTATATATTTCACTAATAGTGATTAGTTTAATTTATATTATTAAAATTCCATTATGGGAATTAATATGGTTTTAAAAAAAATTACATTTATTATATTCAATTGGATTTTATATTTTCTATAATTAATAGGTAACTAGTGATTTCATTTTATATTCATATTTAATCTATTTTTTCATAATTTATATAATCTCATTATTTCCTGTCATTCTAATGCCTAGGTGAAAACTATCAAGATTAAATAATAATCATTTTTTCTTTGTTTATGTTTTGTGTTTCAACAGAGGTAAAATATCAACTAGATTAAATTTACTTAAAAGGATACATAGCATAAAATATTGGGTTGTTACATATATTACCCTTACCAACTCTATAAAAGATATTATAACTCTACTCAACCTTGTGTCCCATTATCACAAAACAACATAGCACACCCCATCAGGTGAATTAAAGGATACATGTCAATGAAAAATTTCAATTAGATACTTATTTGAAGTGATCCATTGCATAAAATAAATTAACTCAATATGTTGCTTGTTTATAAGAATAAAATTCTAGATATTCATGATCTTTGATAAATAAAATGCATGAATAGAATAATAGATGCCCTTATCACTATTCATTCCAAGGGGTATGGTAATATTTATCACATGAGGTAAAATATTGTTATTATTATTTAGTAGAATCAAAATATTAATTGATATAAAAGAGTGAGAGGAAATATAATCGAATAAATAATTCAGTAAAGATGAACCTATAATGGTGGTACCTCACATAGTCTCTAGAAGTGTTTCAGCTTCATATGGAGACTCTTTCACTGTATGGAGAATCTATATTCTAGATTATTATTACAAGATCCCCTTTATTAAAGAATAATTTTATTGAACTAAAGTTATTTTAGTAACTTATGATCTTGTTCAACATAGATGAATAGAAAAAAAATGTAAAATTTCAATAGGTGTCCCGGACGAAAATAAGAATTGAATATCTTTGGAACCTCAGTATAAACACATATAAAATTTCAAACCTTTTAAAAAATGAATAAATGCGATGGGAATATTCAAAGAAGTATAAGAGATATTAAGGATTCATGTTATCCATAAAATCCCTCAGACTCATCAAGAATTATCTTTCCATTAGAGGAACTCATTGAACTACCACTGGGGGAAAGGGGACTCTAATCAACATTGACTTACCATCAAGGTCATGCTCAACCCTAAATGCCCTAACTAGTATGTCAACATATGAAGTAAACAAATTTAGGATAACTGGTGAATGGATATCGGGTATAATACCTATTTTAATCCTTCAAGCCTTTATCTTCAAATTAAATACAATCTCTTGTGAAAACTACACAAGCTTAGGAAAGTGTTTCACATACAATGTCACCATCTAGTTATCCTATAAAATGTAGAAATACCCCATAGACATAGCCAGTTACATATATTCATGATAAAATAGAACAGAGAAAAAATTTCAAAATTCCATACACTCCAAACCCATATTATTATTTGTTGGTACCATTAAATCCCAATATCTCCCTCTAGGACCTTCCATATTTAAGGTATCCCATTTCAATTTAATATCTTGTAGAATTTATAAAAAATTAAAAAGGAGATCTACATTGTTCAACAAAAAATCATCCTATTAAAAATAATTAGTTCAATGGAAGGAAGGTGGTTTCTAGTAGATAAAATTTTCATCATGTCTCCAAGATTCATCACTTTGTGGATCCAATTTTTTTTTAAATTGGAAGGTGTACAGGTGACTCTCCTAGAGCATTGACTACACGTACAATAATCTCAAAAAATTTCTGGTCTATGGGAGGATCCACTCATTATGGTTCACTAAAATAATTATTATATGTCCTATTAAAATATTTTCTAAGAGGCATGATGTTACACATTATTTGTAGATAAACAAGATAAATCATAGAATTACTCTTATCAACAACCCAAACAAGGGATACAAAATTATCAATCCCAATGGATAATATTTCCTGGTTTTTAGTTCAACATTCTCCCATAAATAGTCATGAAAATACTACAATAAAATCAAAACATTCCTCAATAATACCTTTCATAAAGACCCATGGAGACTTAAGGATCATTATGATGAATGATAATGAGGAAATAGCACAAAACTAAATATTTTCTCCCATCAATCCATCCCAAACAACATAATGATATCAAGGAAATATCTTAGACCTTCACCTCTAAAACCACTATGTAATAAATCATCCCAGATACCCTAGAACCATAATACCTATGTTTTAAATGGGATAACCTTAATTGAATTCATGATACCCATAGTTTGGTTACAAGAACCATGCAGCATATATGATCAAAGAGGGAATGAATTTTCAACAAAATAGTAGAAGATAAAATATTACAAGATAGAATGATCAACACTCCATATAGATAATATAATAGAATCAAATATGTAATAAAAATTCCTAGCAGGATATCATCAACGTACAATACACCTATCATGATTAAATCTCAACCATCTATGGAGAAAAGTGGATAAAATCTCCACCATTCACCTTCATGAATCCTAGTCCAAACAATTAAGAACCTCTACCACCTCCAAGTGGAACATTACTCTTTTTCCAACTAGAAAAATATAATATAATAAGTCATGAAGTTAGTCGTAGGGTTGAGATATATAATTCTCTGTAATCTCTCATTTAGTAGTCCATAATCAATATCATAAAAATTAACCATTTTATCAATAAAATTAAATTAAAAGGAATAAAATTATATTTTACATTTTGAAACCAATATATTAATTATTTCAAATAGATATAATATATGTCAAAGAAACTTTTAGATAATATTAAATGAAAAATTAATATAAAATATATTATGTAAATCAGTTTCTATAATGAAAAATGTTCATAAAATCAATGGAATGTACAGTAAAATCAATTAAACTATCACCGTTCAAGAGAGGCTTCTAGTACATTAGATTGTTTGGTATCTGGATCATAAAACATATCATTTATCAAAATTTATTGAGATTTATGTGCACACTGAAATATAAAATACATTTTAGGAGCCACTATGGGCATTCAGTTGTACTTGATCCTCAACCCGGTTGGTGAGGAATCTTAAGTGCATCCAGCTGAAACGGGATCATATCTAGGAAGAGGAAAAAATTTCAAAGGTATTTTAGCAGTGATGTACCAAAATTGTAGCAGATACTGTAGTGGGAACTATGCAGTACTGTAGCAGGCACTTTTTGGCACTGTAGTAGTTGGGAATTCGCCCCCGTTTGGGCCTTTGAGAAAACGATTATTTCCTCGAGTCCTTTATGTCCTTTAGGAAACCCAATCCTTTGGGCCAGTAAGGCCTTCGGGAAACCTCAAGGCATTCGGGCCACCTTAAGTGTAGATGAAACCCAGATAACCTACAAGGAACAAGCTCTATGAGGAGGATGAGCAAGGAGAATTTACCATAGTAGAAGCTGCACAGATTGAAAGAATGAGAGGGTATGGAACCTTCCATCAGGACAAGCATGTGCATGCATGAGATAGCCTAGTCAAACAACCATGCGAAGGTAGAGAGATTATTTCATGATGAAGATGTAGGGGACGAGCTATTCCATCTAGTTAGTTTGGGTTGTATGTAATGTTTGAAGCCTATGGGCAATGAATTCCTATAATTCCTATAGTCAATGTAATACTTATGCCTATAGTCCTTGTAAGGGTTCCCCCTCACCCCTTGAAAGGTGGATTATCAAAAATCAATAAAAAATGAAGGCCTTCGGGCCATTGGAAGGACTATGGACATTCAGTGTGCAACTTATTCGTGGAACCACTAGGGGCTGTGAAGACAAACTTGGAATAGTTTGTGATTTCATTATAAATAATGTGTTACAAGATCAAGATCTATGAATCTTTTTCCTAGTGACCTACAAAATACCAAGTCATACATGTTATTAAATCAATCAATCAATCAATCAATCAATCAATAATTAACTCAATATAATTTTCAATCTATACTTTCAAATAATATAGAAAAGAAATTTACCAATTTTAGTTTTAAATATTCCATTCTCATTTGACAAACAATCATTGGTTTTTTTCATTTGATTCAATATAAAATAATCATTAAATTTAATATAAGTTGACATGATAAACATCAAATAATTTCATTAAAAAAAATTCCAATATAAGGCCATCGATTTTCAAAAAATAACCCCCCCCCCCCAATATCAATTCCATTGAAATTAGAATTTTTGTAATTTCCATACCCATTTCAAATCAAATGTCAACTCATCTCATATATATGTATTAAAATAATTTAAAATATCTTCCCAAATAAATCATAAATTATAGGTTTTTAATTTAATATAAGGCCCTTGTGGAACCACCTACCATTAATTAAACATACATTAATAAACCCATGTAATAGAATTTTGTAAAGGTGAATAAAGGCACATAAGATCTGGGAACAAAACCTAGAATCAATATTCAATAAAACTGATTTCAGATCCTTAAATATCTTGGTGATTTATTTAACTCCTTGTAGGATAGAAATAGATATCAAATAAAAAACAACATAGGAGATCAACATACTAATAAGAAGTCAGAGGAGATCAACAGTACTCCTATATTCTTAGAAAAGGGATCAGGTATAAAAATTTATACTCATGAGACCGACAAAAATCCATCAAATCAGGTTAATTTTGAATACGGTGATGATCCTCTTATATTAGGGGTATTTAATTTTTAAAATACATTTTAGATGAATTATAAATAGCTCATGTAGTTTTACAATAAGGTACAAATGGTTAAAAATCCATGTTTCCCTAACCATGTGTTAGCTATCAATCATCCATCAGGCTTCCCAAATTCTTCTAATTTAACTTGAATGGCCCCAAAATAAGACCCAACCCAATGGATATCAAAACAAGGATCAATGAATCCTTGAAATAATGTAACATAATGTTAGATCATAAGTCTAGTTATTATTATCTATTTAGTTAATATCTTTTATATTGAATAAATAATTATGATTAGGTAAATATAATATTTCACTTACCTTATAAATCATTCATACATTAAAAATGATAACATCTCTCATGATTATGTGTTGAATACCACCTTCATGAAGTTATGTGATTCATTTTTTGTGTCCACCATTCAGACATGATTATAAATTTTTTTCAATTTAAAAAAAATATAATTATTTCCTGATTAATATTATATATGATGGAACCCTAACATGTTTTACCATTTTCAATGTATTAAAGTTGTTTTTGGGATTATAAACAGGATGTCCCCAAAACATATACTGTAAACTTATCTGATTATGTAACTAAATAAATAATGGAATTAAATAGAATAAAATAAATAACTATAAGGTAATAAATATGAAAAATATTCTTATGTAATTAAAACTATAATATAATTTATTATTATTGACTTAGAAAACATTAGAACCAATTTTGGGCGTGGGGTAAGGTATTTTCCTTTAAAATAATTTTTTAATGATTTCCATTAATAATATTTCTCCTCCTTGTATATTATAAAAAATATTTTTTTCTATGTATTACGTGAAAATATTTTATATATTATTTTTGGAGCTAGATGCTTTGACGGTGTGAGATTCTAAGGTGCAGTGATCCATGAATTGATATTTGAATTTTTTAAGAAAAAATGGTATCACATGAATTTGATTACCTTAAAATGTGTAAAAACCTTAGAAAGACTATTATTTTAGAAATATGAAGCCACCATTGAATTTTTAGGATGTTCTTACCTTATGGGTGACATAATCGTTTTAAATGTCAGGCATTTTTATAATGTTCTATCATGGGTGAAAATAATAAAATAATTTTTTTTATTTTTTTATTTCATTGTTTCGATGTAGTGACCTAGAAACCAATTTAAAAATTAAATGTGACTAATCTGTTGGTTTAGTTTGAAACCATGGTATTTAAAAGAGCCTTTTGTGAGTAGTCATTAGAGAATAATTGGTAGATGACATTGGCGTGAGATCATGTTATGGAACATGTACCAACGGAGTTCTAGGATCATACCTATGATTGTTGTGTATGAACATCCATTATAAATGATTGAACCAAAATCACGGTAGGATTATGATTTATGAGATTCCATCCTACTTGTTTATCACTTTTTGAATTTAGATCAATGACCAGAAAAATTATTTATTGACGCATCAACAGTTTATTTATTTACGGTTGATTAATGTTTGTACTTTTGTTTCTACATCTTCATTATTATTTTTATATTATAATGAAATGAGTATGAAAAAAATATTAGGATCATTCCTCTAATTTATGTTTCGTTGTTTTCCCCCATTTCTTTTCTTGTTTGTCATTAGTATTTTCAAGTCCAATGGTTCGAATAATACGATATATTTGATTATTGTGTCATCATTCTTTAGCACATTGAATCACTACCAAATGCATGACTAGTGATTGAGGATGTGATTTTAGTATCCATGATGATGTAGAGTTATTCAAGTAGGAACATGATCAGTTTATTAGTACCTCATTTCCAGAAGTAGTGCATAGAAATGAAATGAGCGATGTAGGTGGTTTCATTATCCAATTTGGTGGCCAGTATCTGGTGACTTGGTGAAAAAAGAGCTTTCATTGACTATATCCTAGATCGTTGGGTGTAATTGATGGAAAAAGATGTAGATCTTGGTGATTTTTCAATCAGCCAATAACTTTAGGTAAATTCCTTATTACATGGCATGCAGATTGATAAACGCACACTACATAGTTTTTTTAGGTTGTTCTGGGGTTTCCACAATGAATATAAGGACAACATGACCTGTGGTCCCTACCACACATCATGTGTCCCTCCACCATTAGCTCGATGTGTAACCCTATGTTCCACATGAATTTGCATGTCCAAGCACAAGGGATGGTACATGAGTAGGCCAATATAGAATGTGAATGAATAGACAGCCCAGACAGGGTTTCAGAAGAACTTAACACACTTTGAGACCTTAAATACACATAATGTATATTGATATCTACATGTTTTGTGACATGGAAGAACATGGTAATACTAGGGGATGGATGGGAACATTTTTCACCCCTAGTACACACCTTTACCCCCTTTTAGGGTGTTTGGATCCCATTGCCTTCTTTATTTTCTATGTGTATTAGTAGAGTGTGTTCCCTTAATTCACCCCATCGAGGTTAAATTGGGTTATTGAATCCATATATTTGGATTGATATCCCCTCTAGATGATGATTCTTATATAGAGCTTATGATTTACCACCATGAGAATGGTTTTTGATCCTCTATCACTCCTTCTTATCCACAATGTGGTATACGTAGAGTCAGTGTGACTTACTATCATAAAAAATTCATCCTCTATCTAGCAGTCCATTTTAATAGGGTTTATGGTAACATTAGCATATGATCCCAAAAATATGTTTGATCCAGATTGGGTTTTTAATGTCCCCAAATTGTCTTAGTTTTGATCAAAAAACTATGTATAGATATTTTCAGTGACCCGTGAGTTTTCATAGATGGTTTCCAAAAATCATTACCTATAATATGATTATATATATTTATATCATAGATCATGGAGTGGGTTATAATTGAACAAGAATTTCCAAGATGATCCGAGAAGAATTTTGTTACTCAAGGATTGGATGAGACTTTGAGGATGCTAGTTGTTCATCCTGAGTATATCTGGGTTTTCCATTGATTGTTATATTATTTTTATGATAGACATATTTTGATGAGTATTGTTTACTGTTTTCGAGGTTTCATATTTTGTATTTTCATACTCACCACTACATGTTATATGCCATCATTTGTCATGTACTATAAAGATGATAGCCCTTGGGATAGTATCCCATGTGGACAAAGATTAAGTGGAACAATATTTGGGCTAGAATGACTAGGGTGTAGCCTGGGTGGTGGTATTTGATAAAATATCCATCCAAAATAGAATTTTGTACATTATTTTAAATTTCGTTTTTGTGGGATTTTATTTGGACCCATTATGCTCCCTAGTCCTTTTGATATTATCTGATTATGGGATACTAGATGTATGCATTTATTTTTATCTGTTTTTTTAAATCTCATCATTGTACGGGATTCAAGACATCTTCATGTGTATACGTACATTAGTTTAATTCCTCCCCTTTGTGTAAAATTCCTAATCGAAACAGGTAACATTCATTTTTCTTGTTGAAGTTGATCTTGGGATAATTGTGAATTGATCCCCATCGAGTCGGGTTATGATATCTTCTTATCAAAGGTAGTCTGTTCTACCTTAGGACAAGAGTCAAAGAAATTTGATTGGGATTTTGAGTAATATTGTTAATTCATTTAAATCCGGGATTTAAAGCTAGGAACCACAGTGTTGGTGCAATGGCCAACATATCCATTCACTATGACACAGATAACCAACCTATTGACTTAGTATATGTAGAAACTAGTTTTAAGGACAACATTGGTACATGAATCATATATTAATGTGTTTCTATTTCTATTTCCTTCTTGATTCAACTCCCATGATATACTTCTTAAATCTTTAAGATCTTATTTAATTCAAAATTATTCTATGAAGACATACTTCATTGATTCATCTCTGTGGTTTACCATCTATACCACCTCCCATTGAATGAATTTAGTACCAATAGAACCGACTAAGGATGCATGTAGGATTAGTAATGTACATGATTTTTCATGGAAGATCCCTCCCATGTTTTAGGGAATGTTAGACCCATATGTGGATGAGTAAATGATACAGGTAGTCCCTGAATTTTTCCTCCTTGTGAGGGTGCATGTAGATTAGATTTTAGTCCTCATGTTGAGTCTTTTTCATAGATCCACTAGGTGTGATGAAGTCTAGTGAATCAGTCGCATGACTAGGCAACTCTTATCTCGTTAGTCATTGAGAGACTCTTCAGGGAGGTGTTTTATTTGGTAGTTTTTTATCGATGTGAATTTAAGAACTTCTCCATATATAGTAGGGAAATATGACTATAGAAGAGTATTCAGTGAGGTTCATAGATCAATCGTAATACAACCTAGATATGGGTTGAGGTCCTTTCCTTCGAGAATTTACCTTTGATAATGTCTTATAGTAGGATAGTATGGACTCAGTTATTTCTCATAACATTTCAACCTATATTGGATTTCACGAGAATTCCTTAGTAGTTTAGAGCATCCTAGAAGATCATAATCTAAATTTGGGTGCTAGTAGCGGGAACCAACAATTCGAGACCTCTAAAGTTGGTAGCCAATGACAGTCACATTGATATGGGCATGTCATATTCTATAGGATATAACCTCAGGATATAGGATTAGTACTACATGGATCTTAGTATGTCATGATTTATCGAATAGAGATGTGGTGTTTCTCTTATGATGGTTAAAGAAATATTCCTCAGGATTGTTGACCAGTCGTAAAACTGATTGAGATATGAATAAGGGACCACCTTGTAAGAGACATAGAAAAGAGTAACAATGTCCTTATGAAAGAGAATGAGGTAGAAGGGTAGGTAGAGCTGTAGGTGGAGGTGGGTTATTTTTCATATTACCACCACTACCCCTAGATTATCCATATCAGTTTTAGGGATTTTGTTGTCAGGGCTAGGACAACTTCTTTCTATAGAGACCTATAACCCTGAGTATCTCTAGATTATACAAGGTATGATATATTTATTTTATAGATTTGAAATCTAGTTATACTTTACATTATTTCCAATATAGTATTTTTAAACATAGAGATTCTAGTTTTGACCTTGGATCAACCATTGTACTTAGAGGCTCTAACAATAGGTGACACATTGATTGAACACTTATTATAGTGAAATATTTATCTTGGTGACCAAGGATTCATATCGTATCTATTTATATAAATGATGAGTCCTCATGAAATAATCATATGTGTAGAAAAGAAATCAATACATAATGCTTAGATTGATGGTTTTATGGATAGGATGTGCTTCTTCCATAGTGATGTGATGAGGTTCTCCATTATGGTTAAAAAGAAAACCTAAAGGAGAGGTACATGATTATACATTAAAAAATTCAGCTGATTAAACCCCAGTTATATAGAATGGCTCTTGGAGTAGTCTATGAAATGGGCTACCTATTTCCATTGGTGGTGGGAAGAATGAGGATTTCATTCCTGAGAATGTGTCATGATTACCTTCATGCTATGATAAATTCTTATACATTTAATTTCACCCTTGGATAACTTAGATATTTTCAATATCATATCATATTTCTCTAAAAGATCTACATGAGATGATGTTTTAGTTACAAGACATGCATAAGAAGGGCTTCATGAGACATAATATTTCCCCATGGGCCACCACTATTTTTTATTCCAAGAAAGTAGATGGGAGCTTGCGGTTCTCAGTAGATTATTGGGTCATAGAAACAAGAATCCATAAAGAATAAGTATCTTAGACTCGGGATTTAAAACACGTTAGAATATTTGAGAGGGTCATGATGTTTCATAAATATTTACCTTAAATATGGTTATTATCAGATGTTATCATATGTCAATGATATATGAAAGACAACATTCATGTGCCTCTATTGTCGTTATGAGTACAAGGTGATTCCCTTCGGCATAAAAAAGACCCTTTTAGTGTTTATAGTACTTATGAATGAGATCACAAAAAATTTGATAGATTGGTTTCTCATGGTTTTTGATGAATATAACCCATTCTACTCGATGTTTGAGGATGATCACATGAGACACTTTAGGATGATTGTAGATATACTATGGGAGCACTATCTTTACCATAATCTCTCAATGTTTGAGTTCTGGATTATAGATGTACACTTTCTAGGACACATCATATCATAGGTTAGAGTGGATGGGGATCCATCAATGGATGAGGTAGTGATAGTTTGGGATCCACTCAATAGTGTTTTCATGGTTTCAAATTTCATTCGGTTAGTAATGTACAATTGGAGGTGTGTACCCTATTTCTCAAAATTTTGATCACCTTTGCTAGATTTAACATAAAAAGGGAATCCTTTCATATAGAAGGAAAGGTTTGAGATGCTTTTTTAGGAGTCTAGGGATAGAATGAAGAGATCTTGCATTGTGAATTTGATGGAGGAAGATGATGAGTAAGTAGTTCTCTTTGATGCATCACAGACATGAGAAGGTTTTGTTATGATGTAATGGAAGAAAGGGGTTTCAAATGGGTATACAAAGTTGACACCTCTGGAGAAAAACTACATGTCCCAACATCTTGAGATAGTTATTATATTCTTCACCTAGAATATATGGAAAATATAACTTATGGGAAATATATTTATCATCAACATTGACCACAAGAGTCGCAAATATATCTTCTCTCAAAGGTATTTTAACATAAGAAACATGTGATGTCGAGAGTTCCTCAAAGATTATGACATAGAGACAGTCTACGCTCTTATGATGGGTAATGTGGTGGAATAAAATGTCAACACGAGATCATCATCATAGTTGTTAATTGAAGAATCATAGCTTATGGAAACGTTTTAGTTGTCCATTGTGGATGAGGATGGAGCATCTTACCTCTAGTCGATGGTTCTTATGACTCCAGTTTTCCAGTGAGTATGGGATGCTCAGCATGGTGATATCGACAATGAGACCTTATGTACAAAGTTATCCACTAGACATGATCTTGGTAGATTTTTTGGGGGTGGGGGAATTTTATTCTTTTTTAGAGGATGTGTCATGGTATAAGTGACGTTTTGGGAGAAGGTTTTTATGCAGTTTTATACATTCCCATTCATAGTACATCCATGTATTGAAAATATGACCACTGAACTTGAATTCCATTTATAGTTTCAATCCATGAAGAGATTTGTTGTAGATTTTATCTATCAATGCCTTATTAGTTAGTAGTTGAAGGCTAAAAAACAAGTTCTAATGGGTTTAGATCAACTCTTTGTGGTGCTATAGTGGAAAGGGATGGGATATCTATGGATATTAGGATGGGGATACTGTGTATATCTTAAGGAAATGATGAAATTTTATTGATCATACACTGACTCAATATGTTGGCCAACTTCCAAGCTATTTGAGAAAAGATTTCAGTAAAGAGCATCAAACACTTAAACATGAAGGATATTTTCTGGCTCTATTCAGTTCCCTCAACAATCATTTCATACTATGAAGATAAATTCACATCACAATTATGGAGAGGATTGTAGGATGACATTGGCTCTAAATCATGTTTTATCACAACATATCATCCCCAGACTGAAATCTAGACTATACTGACCATTCAGGTCATAGAGGACCTGATGTTTCATGTTGGATTCTAGTCAGAGTTGGGAGGATTATTTACCATTGGGGATATTTCATAAAATAATAGCTACAATCCTACAATCTGTATATCACCATTTGGGGAATTATCAGGACAAAAATTTGTGACCATATTGTTGGACTAATCTCTGTGAGTCAGCACTACTGGGCCTAGAGTTTGAGTGATCAATGATGAAATGGAGACAATCATCTAGGTCGGGATGAGGACTGCACAGACCTATAGAGACTCCAATGCAAACCAACAATAGAGGACTTCAGAGTTTGATGAGGGATTCCATGTCTTTGTTATTGTCTCCCTTAGAGGTGGATTAAATAGAATTCTATAGGGTGGAAATTTATCTCCAAGATACATCATCACTTTTTAGAAACTATTTGGAGTTAGTGAGGTGGAGTACCACATAGATCTATCAACACAGTTAGATATGGTACATGATATCTTCCATGTGTCGCAGTTAAGGATTTATGTGCATGACCTGCCATATGTTACCGCATGGGGAAAAATAGACATCGGGGATGGGGGTACCTTTTAGAGAACCCAATATAGATTTGGGATTACAAAGATGGGATCCTTTATGGGTGATTCATTCCCCTTGTGTATGTATTGTGGTAGCAAGAGAATATTCACAAGAGAACATCGTAGAAGGAGACCGATATGTGAACTCCGAACCCTAATCTTTTTTAGTATATTTTATTCAATTTGGGGACGAAAATACTAATGGTGTGGATAATATAAAAAATTTGGTTTTTCATTTATTACAAATGGTCAGGGATGGGGACATGAAAAGATGCAAAGAAACATGCAAACCCACACATGCATTATGTCGAGGCGACTTGAACCTGAGACAACCACGATGCCCCATAAGGCCCTATTCCACTAGGATAAGCTCTATGGGTGATTTTTCCAAGCATTAATTTTCATTATTATATGTATTAATTTTAGCTATGGGCCCATAGACATCATGCGACTCTCTGGCCCAAAGAACCCATAATTGATATTAGAATAATAGAAATACAATTCGGGAAAAAGTGGGCTTTTGTGACTAGTCATTTGTGATGGGACACTAAACCATCAGAAGGGTTTCTTTTTGGTGAGACCAGCCAGTGATGTTTTCAGTATTTGCAGCGGAATATAAATATCATCTCAAATGCTTTTTCGGGAGGATTTATTTTTTGATGGGGTTCTTCGCAACTAATCTATCATATATATACCACACCCATATTTTTATCATTTTACTCAATTCACTAGTCCTCTCTCTAGTGAAAAATTTTGTATCAAAATTTTTCTTAGTTTGAAATTTTAATTCAGGGAATTATTCACAGTTTATATCCTCTGAAAGCATCTATTTTAAGGTATTTATCAATTGGTTTTATTTTTTACTAAATTCATTTTAATTTATTTTACATAGAACTATTCTTAATTAGGAGTAGTTAAATTAAATTAGAATTGGATTTTTTTATTTATCATTATTTATGTTTATTTTTACTAATAATTACTTTGATTAGTATGAATTAGTTTTAATTAATAGTTATAATATTAATTATAATTAAATAGTAATACTTATTATTAAATTCAAATAATTTGTACTAAACTATAATAATTAGAATCAAATTATAATAATTAGTATTAAATAAAAATAATTAGTAATAAATTGTAATAATTTGAAATAAATTGTAATAAATTTTAATAAATTTTAATAAATTGTAATAATTAGTAATACTTTATAAAAATTCCTAATAAATAGGAATATTTAGTAATAAAGCGCAATAATTTTTAATATTTAGTAAAAAATTCTAATAATTATTTATAAATTCTAATAATTAGTAATAAATTGACATAATTAATAAAAAAATTAATATTTTGTAATAATTAATAAAAAATAGTAAAAAAGTAATAAATTATATGAATTATTAATAAATTATAATACATGGTACTAAATTGTACCAATTGGTTATAAATTGTAATAAGTGGTAAATATTTGTAATAATTGATGGTAAATTGTTATAATTCGTGAAAAATTGTAATCATTAATAACAAATTTTGATAATTAGTAAAAATTGTGATAAATTTAATAAATTAGTAATAAATTATGATAATTAATAATAACTTGTAATAATTATTAAAAATTGTTTTAGTTATTATAAAAATTCTAACTATTATTAACAAATTGTAATAATTAGTAATAAATTCGAATAATTGGTAATAAATTTCTACAATTAGTAATATATTCTAATAATTAGTAATAATTAGTAATAAATTCTAATAATTAGTAACAAATTCTAATAATTATTAATAAACTGCAAAAGTTTGTAATAATTAATGATAAAATTTAATAATTAGAAATAAATTTTAATAATTAGTAAAACAATATAATAATTAGTGATAAATAGTTATAATTAGTAAATATTTCTAATGACAAAAAATAAATTTTATTAATTAGTTAAAAATTGTAATAATTTGTAATAAATTGCTAAAATTAGTAATAATTTCTAATAATTAGTAATAAATTGTAATACTTAGTAATAAATTTTAAAAATTAGTAACAAGTTAAAATAATTAGTTACAAATTTTAATAATTTTTAATAATTAGTAATAAAATCTAATAACTAGTGATAAATTATAATAGTTTTATCTAAATTATAATAATTTTTAATAAATTATAAAAAAAATTAAATATATTATAATATTTAGAAATAATTTGTACTAAATTGTAATAATTAGTAATAATTTCTAATAATTAGTAATAAATAGTAATTATATGTAATAAAATATATTAATTAGAAATAAATTGAAAAATTTGGAAATAGTTATTAAAAAATCTAATAATTAGTAATAAATTCTAATAATTAGTAATAAATTCTAGTAATTAGTAATAATTATTAATAATTTCTAATAATTTGTAATAAATTTAAATCATTAGAAATAAAATATAAAAATTAGTTATAATTAGTAATAAATTATAATAATTATTAATAAATTCAAATAATTAGTTCTAATTAGTAAACAATTATATTAATTAGTAAAAAATTATAATAATTATAATTAAATTATAATAATTATTAGTAGATTATAATAATTAATAATAAATTCAAATAATTAGTTATAAATCCTAATAATTAGTTATAACTCGTAATAAATTCTAATAATTAGTAAAAAATTCTATAAATTTTTATAAATTGCAATAATTAGCAATAAATTATAACAACTATAAATAATTAGTAATTATTTAAAATAATTATATTAATTCATAATAAATTGTAATAATTAGTAATATATTGTAATAATTTGTAATAATTTGCAACAAATTCCAATAATTAGTAATAAGTATTAATAATTTGTAATAAATTTTAAAAAATAGAAAAAAATTCAAAGAATTAGTAATAAACTGGATCAATTAGTAATAAATAGTAATAATTTATGATAAATAAATAAAATTTCAAATAATTTGTAGTTAATTTATAATAATTACTAATAATTACTAATAATTACCAATAGTTATAAATAATTTGAAATAATTATCAATAATGAGCAATAATTAATAATAATTAGTAATAATTAGGAATAAATTTTAATAAATTGTAACAAAGTTAATGAATTGGAATAATTTCAAGCAGGTTTGTGGAACTCTTTTATCAGACCCCTAATGTCCTTGAAATTTTCACCCTTTGAAATCACTATGAAAAATATGCCCTCATGTATGGATATGCATTTTTTGTATTTACAAGAATGGATTGTAGCATAGCCATCCCTTCCTACTCTCCATTATCATTCATAAAAAATGGATATGCATACATTGGAGATGTTTTTTCATACTGATTTCATTCATAGAAAGTGGGAAAGAGATAAGACTTTAGGATAAAGTGTCTCTTTTTCCCAATGTCTCATCTCTTTATAAATTTATTATATTCAAATAGCTATGGTAAATCTCCTCGGACCTATGAATATTCATTATCAAATGCCCGAGCATGGAGAGTAGTGCGTTGTGGAATCCCAACTCTCCATCCTCAGGCATACTGAGATTAATATCTATCTGTTTGGGAAGATTTCTCATAGTGATTTCAATTGGAGAAAGTGAAGATCAGTAGTCAGGAAAAAGTTTAGTTTCTAATATGTTGGAAATTGTTTCATCGTTAATTTAAAATTATTGGTACAAATAAGCTATAATTTATAATAATTAGTTTTAATTTTAATAACTTATTATATGTTAGTGTATATTAGTATAAATAATTTAAAAAATACTATAAATAAGTATGAAATAAAAATATTACTATAATTTGATAGAAAAAAGTAATTTAATTTCCTTTTATTTTTTGGAAAGTGTTTTTATTATATCAATGTATACAAAAATAATCATTTTTTCATTCAGAGAAATATTGAACAAATAATTTGACAACAATAATTATTTGATGATCACGCATGGATAAATCAGTCCATTAATCTAAATGGTTCAGGTATAAATTTTGTATATATTGAGGTTCTTTTCGATTTATTATAATTTGCATCATCAAAACCAACATCTGTTTTAGATGGGAAAATTTTAAGTGTCCTTGTAAAAATGTTCTCTTAATATGGTCCACATATTTGACGACATCAGGGGCCATTTATTTCATTTTGGTTTCCTACTATATTATGTTTATTGGTATCAAAATGTGAATGTAGTTCTACAGAATAAACTAATAATTTAGTTATAGGTCCAAAAAGGTTTCAAAATTTAGTTCATGATGTGGTTGGTATGTCATTTCAACAGAATGATTCTCATGATGATATTAATTCAACTCTAGTGATGGAACCATCTAATTTTTATGATTTGTTGAGGTCTGCTGAGGTTTCCCTATACTCTGGTTGCAAGATATGAATATTTGAAGCAGTTATTAAATTTATGGTTATTAAATCAGATAATGGAATGTTAAGTAGTTTTTTTATCAGATATTATCTTTGGTAAATAAACAGCTACCTGAGGGGAATGTGTTGCCTACGGATTTATTGAAGAGAAAGAAGCGGGTTCGTAATCTAGGCCAGGGTTATCAAAATATCCATTAATGTTTAAATCATTGAATCTTATGTTATGGTGAAAATGATTCATTAGATAGTGGTCTCACATGTTCAAAAAATGATTAATAATGAAGCTCAACAAGGGATGTCCAAATTTATTCCTATAAAAATAGATATATTCCTCGATTACACCCTTACTACAGCGTTTATTTATGTATCATAACTAATGACATTGGTTTCATGGAACAAAACCAATATTCGAACCGGTAAAACCATAAATCGTCCATATTCATGTGATTCTTGAAAACATTTAGACCAAGTGCATCATTCTTTTTTCTTTAGAAGCCCAAAAATTTTGTTTGTGTATTTCTACTGACAGTTTATATCCATTTGGTTCTCACAATAGTCAGTATTCATGTTGTCCAATCGTTATAGCTCTATAAAATATAACTCCTTGGATGTTGATGAAGGAACCATATGTATTTTTGACCTTATTAATTCCAGGACATCCATAAAATAATATTTATGTTTTTTAAACCATTTATTAATGAGTTAAATTTATTTTAGAGTAATGTTGTGAGTACATTTAGTATTCCTATAAAAAATCCATGTTGAATGATACATTGATGTGAAAAATTACTGACTTCCCAATATATGGCATGTTATCTGGATAGATTATACATGGTCTTTCACGAACCAGTCTGGGTCGTCATCCGACCCGACGCCCGACCCGATCCGCGACATGGCCCGAAGGGCGTTCCCGATACCCACGGCTAGCACAAGTGCCCAGGTATCAAACATTACATTTGAAATATTTACCAGAAATAAAAGATATAAAAATAAGTAGACATATAAATAAATTGAATCTAGAAATAGACAACCAAACATGCCTTTAAACTATGAATAGGTTTAAAGTCTACAACTCGAAACAATAACTAAAAAGAAAATATTGGAGCGGAAACTAAAACACATACTCAAACCTCCCGACAGAAGAGAGGCCACATAAACACCACTCTGCATGAAAAGACCAACTGTAACCAGAACCACCATCACTAATCACGATGTCACAACCTGGAATGCACAAGAAACAAAGTCTACATACACCAAAAGGTGTATCCAGGGTGTGAGCTGAAAGCCCAGTGGGACGTCACCCAATAAAAAGGTTTCATCCCACAACATCAAAAAGACAATTTAATGTGATTATTCAAAATTATACTTTCAAAATGCTTTTAAAGAAAATATTTACAAGCCAAATTCTAAAGGAAAACACTAAAAAGAACTCATTTCACATACATGATTTTAAATAGGAAGAGAAAAGTTCATTATGGGCACACACACATATACTCACACACACACACAGAATCTCTCTCTCTCTCTCACACACACATACTCACACCCAGGTGGTCCTCTATATGTCAACGGAAGGCACTACACCATAGATGGTAAAGCATTATGGGTAAATCCCCTAAGGTTCATCTAGCTTGATTGGGACCCTAGAACCTCGTGTCTCGGTGAAACGTGGCATAGAAACCATGACCCTCAGAAACGTGTCTTAGAAGACCACGACCCTCCGAAAAAGTGGCTTAGAAGTCCATGACCCTCATTTATCATATGTTTTGTTAGTGTTGTAATCGTCAATCCAGCTAAGTGAAACAGGGACGATACCCATCTAGATCACTAGCATACTAGTTCTAGTCTTCCCACCTAGATACACATGGTTCTCCCTTGTGCTCAAACATGTTCCACATTCACATAACACTTCACTTTCACATCACACAAACCAAACATGACGTTACACAAAAAAAGTCAGCACTTACATATGAATGCACTATTTCAAAGACACACGCACACTAAGGACATGTCTCATTTTATAAAAATACACCACTTCAAAAATGAACGTGTATTAAACTCCTTCAAAACACCATTTTCGCATCATATAAATGTACCAAAGAATCATTTGAGCTATTAATGAAATCGTTTCATGAAAAACCAAGAATTCATTACACAAAAAACCACTTAATTCTATATAGAGGCATCACTTTAAAACATGATACACGAGGTAACCATATCAACACTTGTTTTCCATTATTCAATCAGTTTTTTCATTTCAATTTCAAACTACACAACAAGGAAAACTCACCAAAAAATGATTCATTTTACTTTGAAAATGTCTATTTAAATAAAAATACTCTTAAAGTGACTTGAAAACACCTTTGTAGATTTTTTGGAAAATTTTGGTAGATATTTTGGAAAATTTTGGTGGATTGAAAACTATGAAAAACATCCTTATTTGAATAAAATTGAAATTATTTGGTAGATTTTTTGGAACATTTTGTCATAAAATGAGAAATTAATTGAATATATAATTTGATACTGAATCCTATTAAAATATTATTTCAATGAAATTTTATTTGAATAGAATTAAATTTATGAAAACCTATTTTTTAAAAAATTTAAAATGCATTATGGACCTAAAATTTGGCATTGGACTATAAATTATGACTTTAAATTATTGATTTTCACATGATATAATGAATAATTGACTAGAGAACATGTCGACATTAGAGGGGAATGGTTTCTTACAATAATCACTCTAGGAATCTAACTCACAAGAAATGGATTGATGATGAAAACATTAATTAAAACTTGTACATCAGGATTGTCCTTGATGGGATATTCATTGATAAGTCCCATTGGACTTCAGATTGGGATATGTGCACACTAACTTTAGTGATGATTGGTGGTTGGGTAGTGAAAATATATGAAATCTTTTAACTAGAGTTACTTAAGTTATATGACCATGGGGATTGGTTTTGACTTGATTATACATGAATTTATTTATAGAATTATTTTATTCATGAAAACAAATTTATATAATATTATTTATAAATTTTTCATGTAATATTTTTTTATTAAACATTTCATCATGATGATTTGAAAACATGTTTTGATTTAAAAAATGAAAATGGTTTTCCATTTTTTATTTAATTTTAATTTAAATCCTAAGTGGTTTACTTTTTACAGAATTGATTACAGAACACTCAGCGAGTCCTTATTGGGATATTTATGTCACACCCTACCATCGGATTCAAGAATGTGTAGATTTTGTTATGCATGGTATCATAAAAGAAAATAATTACTTATAAGAGGTGTATGTGCTTTATCTTGGGATACTAGAGTGTTGGTGGTGATTGTTTAATCTATCTTCCTCCTATTACACCGTGATTATGATACATTTTCTTGATTGATGAATTTCATTATATTGGATGAGGTGATACTTCATTATCTTTTACTAATTCTTATTGTGATTTTATCGTTAATAATTATTCAGAATATAGACAATTCATTGAAATTTGTTATTCTTGTATATATATTTCTTTCTTTTTGAAAAAATATTAAATTTGACTCAAATTTGATTCCAAGGACTAGTTTTCAACCTATGGGGTTTGAGAACACCCTTCGAGTTATGTCAGTGTCGGCCCATGTATTTGTGTACCCAGATATTGAGGTAGATTTCAGAATAAATGGAATCAAAGGTAATTGAACTCCTTTCCATGATGTTGGTATATATTTTCATTTGTATGAGTATATAGAGGCCATATATTTGGGACAAATGTGGTAGATTCTAGTGATTTTCTTGCAACATCTCATTGTGGAAAGCGGTAAGTCACATGGTGGATTGGTGAAAACTGTATTTCAGATATAAATTAATATAATTATGTAAATTTCATAATTTTATATGAGTTTATGGAACCCAAGATGTTTCAGATCCCTATATATTTTATTCATGATGATAATCTAGGTTTTCTTCCTGATGTTTTCTTGTTTCCTATTAATGTGGTGTAAAAAATTCCTTAAAAAGTCATTTTAATAGGCCGCATGGAGGAAGATACTAGTGAACCCAAGCAACTAAATCATCATATTTAAATTAATCATGTTGAGATAGTGGTATGTGATGTCCAATATCTAGGAAATGTAGTTGTACTTGTTCCCATTTATTCTATTATAGAGGAACCTCACATGGATTAATATAGATATTGTGAAAAATATTTTATTTTATAAAAACTGCTATAATTATAAGGATCAAATGATCCACAATATTTTGATGATTGGATGAAAAATATTAAAATTCAATTTAAAATCATGGAAATTCCATGTTCAATTAAGGAGATGTGTGCTACCCTCATTATTGAATGGCCTAGAAAGAGATAGTGGGATCAATAACGATAATTAATAAACATGAGTGATTGGATTATAAATACCTCAAATATCATTTTATTGAGCTATTCTTTCTTGAATCAATGTTCATACATATTTCTATAGAGTTTTTTATCATGTGATAGGGTTTCCAGATCATGAATCAATATGTGAATCACATTACTAAAATATTATATTTATTTAATAATGTATTGATGAATAATGAATTAAATAAATAGATATTTAAGATCGATCTTCAATTTGATATTCAATATAAATTTTTCAAGATGGGGATTATGACATAGGAATATGTTCTATGTAGGGAATTATTATATAATCTTGACTAGGATGGTATTTCAAGGAACGTGGGAGTGCCAATTACTTCCAGTGGTAGTTCTGGTACATCCATTGATTGTTGAATAAATAATGGTGATTCTAATAATGATTTTAGATAGAAGACATCATATAGTACTCCTTTAGTTCTTGGAAGAGGACATTTTCCATAATTTTAGTGTGGTATTGTAGGAAATTCAAAGTGATTTTGTAATCAGGAACCAATTTTCAATAGGTCTTATAGTCATTCATGACACCTACCAAAGTTATAGCATATCATATCTCCCCCGTGAATTGTAAAACTCTCATATACTCTTAAATATACTTTAGTGAAATCACATTCAATGTGATATAAGGTGTTCCAGCAATAATAATATTGAATGAATAATCTTCACATAATTTAAGAATCTAAAGAGGAATCTACTATGGGTTCATGATTGTGATTCGTACCATGACTATAGAAACATCTTTACTGACTACTTTATATGATTTTGATGCATCTCACTCTTTCACAACAAGACATGTTTTGAATTTTCTAAACCATCTTATGGATCTTATGACTTATGTGATGGATAATACCATGCCCGTAGAAATGAATAGAGTGTATTCCCTCTGAGGCCCCTCATTCATTTTCTTTACATTGTAGATTGAGATAATGTGGAATTTTCTGATTATCAAGATGAATCATCTTGATGATGCTCATGAGATAGATTCGATGATTTCTTATAATTATTGGACTAACTATTATGTTCTATGGGCCACCATTATTGTTATTGAAGGAGTGTTATGTTTTTCCCAGGATAATTAAAGAGGACGTTTAGTAGAACCAAATCATATTTTTTCAAATTTGGAAGGTTAATATCAATGATTTTTATTTATATTGAGAAGGACGAATTAGGTTGATATCTTCCTCATGTTTTCATAAAAATTACCAATGTGTTTATTGATTATTTGTCTCATTTTCCACTATTTGGGAGGTGGATTTTACTTTTATTTAGTGTGTGGTACTAAAAAAGTTTTTATTCATTCTTATAATATGGTCGTATTTGAGTTAAAATAATTTAAAACTCATTAGGATTAATTTATGGAAAAAGGAATTTTACACCGATGTTTATCACCTTGGGTGGTTCCTATTTTTTTTAAAACATGTTTAATAGTGAAACTTCCCTTTGTGTTCATTAACAAAGATATAATTATTATAATGAAAAATTACCCATTACATCAAATTGATAGGTTTTTTTGATCTGCTAAAGGGGTAGATGTTGTTCCTGATGATTGATCATTGATCTTCTTACCACCAGCTGGGAATCCATGAATCTAATATCCTGAGGACTACATTCATGAGTATGTATATCCACTATGAGTATCGTGTTATTCCTTTGGGAAAAAAAATTATTCGATTGTTTTTATGACACCAATAAACAAGATATCAAAACGGAATCCTAACTTTTTCGTAATTGTTTTATATATGACGCCTTTTTTACTCTGAAACCAAGGAAGAACAAATATTTAATATAATAACATTTCTATAATTCACTAGAGATCATGGATATTATATAATCCTTCTAAAATATAACCTATATATATATTCAAAAAGAGAAGTTTGTGGGACATGTGGTCTTTAAACATTGTATTCCAATTGATCCTGAGAGGATAAAGGCTATTTGATATGGGAGAAAATGTGTAATGATTTATAATAATATTTTTATAGTATTAGTGGGGAAATAACACAATTTTTTCAATGGTTTCAGGGTTTTATAAACTCAGATGACATATCTCACTTAAAGATTAGTGACCTTATTATGGGAGGGGAAATTTCAAAATTAATTTTTTGAGTTGATAACTCTTTTGACTTGTTCAATGTTTTTATATATTTTATACCCTAATAAGGAATATATTGTATTTTTGATACACTCAGTTATGGTTTGAGTAGTGTTCTCATGAAATGTGACCATGTAGTGCTATACAGTTCCATACATCTTAGGCTAAATGAGATGAACTATCTTACAAACAATCTTGAACTCACTATCATGATGCATTGTCTTAATAATTTGGGGACTTACCTATTCAAATAATGGTTTAATGATTAGTATGACCACAAAATGATGATTTATAGATTCTATCTAACTTATTTTATCATTCATCAGAGGTGTTGGATGAAGTACCTATAGTTTTTTTAATTTCACATTCCATGCACCCCAAGAAAGAGAGATGTCAGTGCGGATTCAATGAATAGAAAACCTATGAAACAACCTAAGAGAGAAACATAAAAACAATGTAATTTGATGTCACTCTCTGGTAGGAATCCTTTTGGAGTATAGGGGATATCATTGAAATTATTATTACAATTTGATTGTTTACTTCCACTCTTATCATGGTGATTCATTAAGATTAACAACATGTTGATGCATTTTGTTGCATTATGAACTAAAATTATTATGTGGGAGACTATTGGTGCATTTTTTTTCTCCATTGATGGTGTATTGTGATACCAAAACTAGTACACATTACCATTTATGCTGAGAAATGTTTTCATGGGGGATATCAAAATTCCCAATTGGTGGGGTAACCTTATTATCTAAATATTTTTTATAATATGTGTTGATGATTTTGGAATACATGTATGATATGAGACATCTCTAACTTTGTTTCTCATTGATATACATATGTGTAGTTCAAGTATGGTAATCATAAACCCTAATGATTGATTTACATCATTTCTATATTGGTATAGAAGTGGGATGAGATTTCTATAGATTTATTTGTTTTTTCTATATACCCCTCATGGGATGAGTAAAAATGGGATGTGATTGATCTGCACACCAAATATATTAACATTTTTCACATTCATGATACACCCAATGTTGAGGATTTGTGAAGCCTCCATATGAAAGTTGTTATCATATTTCATGGAGGTACATATTCTATACACTCATATTAGGATTCATGTTTTACTTATCATTTTTGGGATATCCCGCCATGAAGTAATTGTATCCATATTGAGTTTGAAAATGACATATCATCGATATATGGATAAACAAACATAATGTTATACCTCAATTTAAAATTATTTGATACATACTTGTGTTAACAATAATGGTGGCTCTTGGGATTGGTTGATTGTGATTACAATAGAAGTAACTAACCCAAAATCAAGAGAGAATCCTTTTAGTCCTTACATGGTAGTCCATGTAATTATTCATTATGTAGGTCATATATTGGTGATGATTCCATGGGTGGACCATGTTTCCTCAAAGATTGGATGGATTGTATCTAGATTATTTATTTTATTATGGTGATTCCACAAGTCTATTAAAAACACGGTACTGATCATTAATGTATAATTTTGGATTTTTATTGTTGCTGACATTGTGCTTTGAAGAGTTTCACCTTGGTTGGGTCACTGATGTTAAGGAACATAGGAAAGCCTCATCCATGATTTGTGGGTCCTTTTTATATTTTTGAGTTGTTGGGAAATGTGTTATAAATAATAGCCTTTCCAATAAAATTGAATTTGAACCACAATTTTTTTGAAGTATCAAATAATTTGATGTTTCTTTAGGACTTTAAAATTTTATATTTTGGACAAAACAAAATATTGATCCTAAATTATCCGTTCTTGAGATTATATAATGAATTTTTGATTCTATGGGATTTGTTATTAATGGTAATTATATCCATTTGGATAATTTTCTACAGTTTTATGTTTTTAATTCTTAGGATACTTGGGAGTGTAAGGCACTGATGATCGAGTAGTGATATCATCACTTGGACATAGAGTCATTTTGACAGACTTTCTTGGGATAGAAATTTTTAAAGTCTGAGAGGCTATGAAATTCTCTTTCACATTTCTTAAGTACATAATCTCATATTTAGGTAACTATTTTTAATTTAAATTTTCGCATAATTTCTATTAATTTTTTAGAATTTTGGAATATCATGTGGTTGTGCCTGGTTTCTGTGTAGTTTGTGAATACCCTTCTCATTGACCTAGAAAATTATTCACCCTATTATATGCCATTGGTGGGGGTATGCATAGTTATTTTCAAATAATATGTCCTTCTCCCAAAAAATAAAACATTGGATAGTGTAAATTTATCAATTAGAACATGGTTACAAAAATCATGTAACCAAACTATTTAGACTTCTCAAAATATTATTAAGGGAGCATAGTTAGGGTCCACTATTACTACTAAGAGTGTTTCCCATTGATGAAACCATGCATGCATGATTTAAATCACTTGAAAATCTTAATTAAAATATTTTTACCACTATTTTAACAACTAATCAAACCACATTCATTCTTAATCAATTTACATAACTTTTGGAGGCCCTCTAGATGATTTCTTGGATCGTCCAAACTCTTCTATTCTTAATAGATATTCTGGTAGAAGACCATGTTCCCTCTCTGATATGTGTTTCCTTGAATGGTTTAGGTTTTTTATCTCTTTACATTGTCTCCCTTTTTAGAGTGTATAATTATCACATTTTTTATTGATTGGACATTTTATTTGATGGATCATGATTTTATTGTTTGTTCTGATATATTTTTTTCATCTTTTATTCATTACGAGTTCCAATTATGGGTTTTTCTTTTGATAAAGTGATAAAATGTAGGTGTGATTAAATTATTTTCCCTAAAATTGAAACATTTAATTTTTTCAATTGAAATTATTTTTCAATTTATTTATTAAACCATTGTTTAAAAATATTTTGTGTTTCGTTTAAAAAGTGCATGTAAATTTTGAACAACCCCAAATTGAAATGGAATTGAAATTTTTGGGTGGATTCTGAGAAAAAAAATATAGCATGAAATGAGATATTATTTCAAGAGGTAATATGATGTTGATTCTTGAAAAAAAATTGGATTTTATTAAACGATGATTTGAAAGGAAATAAATTTATGAAAAACATGGTTTGGCTTTGAAATTGAAAATTCATGTGAAACAACAATTTTTGAATTTGAAATGTGAATTATAATTTGAAATGATTGATTTGAAAATTTTCAATGTATTTAATCAGAACAATTTTATCCTTAGTAGTTATTTAGTGGTTGGGATAAGAACTCTAAGACTCAGAATCCCTACAAATTTATTGAAGAAGTCAAATCTAACTAATCCTATTTATGAATGATTATCCCTGATGGGATATTGATTGATTAGTCATATTGGACATAAACTAGGGTTGCATGAATAAATACATGGGTCATGATTGATGATTAGGTAAAAAGAGAATCTATGATATTATAATGATCATAATATAGGGAATATTACAATATTTTTTTGATTTGACTGGATTATATATTATATTATATAAAGTAATATTTTATTCACTCGCATAATTTTATATAAATATATTCAAAAAATTGTTCATTTGGTCCAATTTTTATATATTTTCCATCGACATGATTTGAAAGAATGTATTTAGTTAATATATTTAAATTCTACCCCATTCCTTATTTAATTAAAATTTAATTCAAAAATTATTTGTTTATTATATAAGTGATTATTGAACACATAGTGGGAACCTAATATAATGTTTAGATCACACCCTAAATTTTCCTACAAGATTTTTTATATTTTTTATCTCAGGTCTATGATAATGAATATTTCACATGGAGGTGGTTTGGGTGCAAAATCTATGAGATCCTATATAGATTTTATTGACTTGTCGAGTTAGTGTACACCTATTAAGAAGAGATTGTGAGACCTTTTATATTAAGATTATTTGTTGTCTTTTGGTTGATGTGTTAAATATATATATTCAACTAATGGCTTATGGTATATTTCTTCTTGAGGAGTGTTGGAAATAATCACTGTTTATTGATTTTTATTCTACAATTACATATTGATGGTATTTTCTCATAGGAACAATTTACCCTTTGAATCGTTGTCGATTAAGGTTCTAGAAAACAACCCATGTGGATTAATAATTCCCTTTATTCTATGTCAATTCCACTTTGGGTATCTATTTTTCTAGGTTTCTTAGTTTGTTCATAACATTAATTTTTTTCCAACCTCTCTATTTTGTTATGTAATGTAAAATAAAAAATGTCACTCTCTTAATTTTAGTTCCTCTTTTATGCAGTTATTTAGAAGAAAATATATAAGTAATGAATCTAAAATAATATTTTTATCTTAAAAATGTTGTTTTTATTATGGTACATCAAATTTAATTTTTAATGTTTTCATTGTTTTCTAAACTCTTAGACAACACTGACAATGTGTTTGTGCAACAACTATAAAAATCAAATTAATGAATTCTAAAATATTAATAGTAATACATTATATATTCATTATGGTTTTTCATGAATAAATAGGATCATTAAAATTTATATGTGATTATAAAAGAGTTTATATTATAATTTCATTTTTATTTCGATGCCTTAACTGTCAAAATATGTTAATTGTAATAAAAATGATATTAAATTATTTTAATTATTTTAATATGGTTTTCAAATAATTAGAAACATTTATAAACAATTTTTTATTAAATTTTATTTGAAAATGTCTATATTATACTTAATGGTTAATTTATTTTTTACTTGGAATTTTTAAGATCACCTTCATGACTCTTAAAAAGTGAAACTTTTGTTACCACAATTATTGTTAAAGGGGTTAATAAAGGCATTAATCCAAAACATTATGATTTAAAATGACCTACAAACTTGATAAAATTTTATGTTAGGTCATATATTGACATTATACTCCTTATATTAGAACAGAAATAACTTTTTATCCTTTTTAAATGAGTTATACATATATTATAAATTAATATATTAGGTATTTACATGATTTTCACCTACCTATCTTATAGAAGGGAACCACTCATCCTCTATTCCTCTTGATTAATTTCCCATTTTTAATGATTAATATAATACCAATAACATTCTAAGATTATTTTTCCAATTTTTTAGATATTAATTTATTTCCATAAGTCCATCCTATGAAGGAGTATGGTGTAAGACAAATTCGGATTTTCAAACAAGAGGTAAAAATAGTAACTATGTCCCTTTATTTTAGTTTTTCTTCTTCCTCTTAAAACTATGTCCAAATAGTGCTGATATAATAAAATTAATAAGAGAAACAATCCAAAGGGGATATTACTAGAAATACATAGGTATAATAATTTCCCAAAGTAGTTCATCCTAAATGATATTTGTATATAAAAATATTAAAACACAAACATCTCATCCACCAAGTTGATGAAATCTCTACAGGCCATCTCCCTAACTCTAGGTAAAAAAGATCAAGATCATTAACTACCTGCAATTGTCACCTTACCTTTTCTTAGAACTTCCAAAGGATAATCTACAAACACTAGAATAAAAATGAAAGGTGTGGTCATTAAATCTAAATACCATATCACCAAGAGTTCCATAATCAAAACCACGAAAATTAACCATTAATTGTATAAATTTAATTAAATACATGGCATGGAATTTAATTTTCCTATTTTATTAAAAAAAATTGATTTCATTCAAGTAGATGGTATATATGTCAAATAAACCATAAAATTTCCTTAAATTAACATTTTATATAAAAACATTACTTAAATTAGTCGACATGAAAAAAATATTCAATAAATATATCTAATTTATAATCCAATAAAACAATTAAAAACATATACATATCCACAGTCTCACAATTCTCATCTACCAATAATACTCTAGACATGTTTCCTCACTCAATTCAACACCCCATTCATGGAGCTACCATAAGTAATAAATTTTCATCCCATTCAGGGGTTAACACTTGATATTCAAACCAAACATGGTTTCGTTAGGGTTGTCATTGTAAATAAAATTCTATAGGATCGAGATCCTATAATGTTTTTTCCATTAACCAAATTAGTTCCCAGTATTACATGTCCTCAATCAGGAAATAAAATTGGAAATCAATTATTTCAAGTCATTTAAAAATGTAATTTCCCAATTTTAGTTTTCAACATTCCATTATCATTTCAAAACTGAATCATATGGTTTCATCATTTCATTCCATTTAAAATTATATTTCTAATAAAACCATTAATCATGATATAAATAAATAACATTTATTCAAAATAATTTAAAAATCAGACCCTAATTTTTCATAAATTCACCCCCACAATTTAAAAACCTGTTGAAATTGGAGTTTTTCTAAAGTTTTATACACATTTAAATTGATGTTGAACTCATTTAAAATCCATTTTTTAACATTTCAAAGTATTTCTAAATCCATAATGCATAGTATTTCTTCAATGGAGTGGTAAAGTCCTATGTAACATCCTACATTTAATCAATGATCCATAAATAAACACCAAAAATATGATTTGATAATGTATAATGAATTGGGGAATATTTAGGAACAAAACCTATAATAAAATTCAATATAATATAGTTTAGATCCATAAATTACATGATTATCTACCCAAAACTGATGCCATAAAGGGATGTAAATATAAAACATGTGAGAGGAGATTAACTTAATCAAAAGAGAGCATATGAGAACAATTCCACTTTGATTCACCAAGAAAATGGTTTGGAGGAGTAAATTTCACCTCAGGAGAGCCACTATGAGCCAATAAATTGATTTAGGGTTGAAGGGTGGAGATTATCATATTAAAATAGGTGTTCTTTATTTTTAAAATAAATTTTGGAGAAATTAAAACCCACATGAAATGTTTATTGGGGAGGGATGTATGGTAGGAAAAAATATGCACCCAAACTATGCACCCCTACTAGAATTCTGGATGGGGTGAATGGTTTGGTTTCATGGTTGGATTAGTAGTGGACCATACATGAAAACCCACACGATTTGAGGTGAGATGATTTTGAGGGAAATGTTTCGTGGTTTAACACATTGTGTTACCCACAATATATGTCTTTCAATAGGGTTCATGTTTTTTGGACAAAACCACATGATTTTTCTTAACTATGCACCAACATTGAATAGACCAAAGGGATTCTAAAATTCTCCAAGATTCACCGAAAACAAGTCCCATCTAAAATGGTATCAAAAAAGGTTCAATTAATTCCTGAAAAAATATATTACGTTGTTATAACCTCCCCACCATAAAATAATTTTTTTCCCTAGAAATCCTCTTATGAATTTTTCATATCAAATAGATGAGGCAACAACCCTCACATTTGTGTCTCACAATCCCAAGTTCCATGGGAATATTAAGAATGATTCCATAGCACACTAACCGAAGATATTGTAATCTGATCAGGTAACTTTGTCTGAGAATCAAAAATCCTAGCTGGATTCTTAGTAACAGATAAATCCGGATCAACATCAAGATCACTCGACATCAAAGAATAAGATATTTCAGAAATCTACCTTTAATGATTAGATACATGGAACCCAAAATTAAATGACACCAACTATGTTGGAAGTGATAAATGTTAATCCACTTACCCCACCTACTCAACAACCTTAATAGTTCCCATAATATAAGTTGAATGATTCCACTATTTTCAGAGTCATCGATGACCTAAATGGGGTTAAACTCTTAATGAAACCTGATCGCCAACTGAAAACTCCAATTTTCACATATGATGGTCTGAATAAGATTTGTACCTTCTACATGAAATCAAAATTTTCTAGATAATAAACCAAATATTTTCTTTCATTTATTAGATTATAATATTCCAAATAATAGAAGTTTAAAAATTTCCAACCAACACAATAGTGATTAAAATAACTATCCATAAAAGGCCTCAAGGGGCCCAAACAAATTATAAAATAGTAACTATTATGGATGTAGAACTCAATAAATCCCATATAAACATCTTAATCTCTTTTAAATTCATGAAAAAAACCACATAGCATATCCTCATTAATCTATATAACCCTCTCTTTCGAGACATTTTTCTATATAATGTATTTTTTACTCAAATGAACATATTATATGATATCATCCAAAAGGCCTCAAAAAATTAATGGATAAACAAGGATATCTATTAGAGAGAAAAAATAGATTTTACTCTTGTTAAAATAATAATATACCTATAATTGACATTTCCAAACTACTCAACTTTTATTATGTGATGATTGGGTATAATGTGAGCCTATTTGGTCCTCCAATCGATCACAACCCATATCACATTATTACTTTATGTGGTACATGTAAACACAGCCAAAAATACATTCAAAATATAATCCCATTTAAAGGTTAGTGCTAGAAGTGAATAAAGTGAACCATATGGTATTTAGTTCTGGGGATTGACCTGTTGGGAGGTATAACGATGAAAAAATTGTAAACATTTTGTCTCATACCTAGTCAAATGAAACATCGCCACATATCATAAAAAATAATTGTTGTTCCCAGGTATACTAGATACTATAAATTATAGATATCCCACATCATATATTTTCTTATTGAAAAATGAATAGTGAACTTTTTCTGGCAACACAAGAAACCATCCAAATAGAATTATAACTCACCAATGGTCACCCCACCAAAAATAGATTCCCTGATTCTATGAAATTAATCATCGAGAAACGTCTCTAAAAAATAATCTCAAGAATAAACATGTTCAACTATACAATTATTCTAACAATTTATACTCCTTATTCACTAATTATGAAACTAAACTGTGAATAACATAACATCATGTTCCACTTTTTTTATGAATCTTTTGCCACTTTGGTCATATGATTACTACTTCATTATTTAACAAAGTCTTTCCACATCCCTAGGGTATGGTAAATGTTGGACTAAAATTACTAAAATTATCCTTCCCAAATACTATTCAATTTGTTTGTTTATATTTTCAAAAATATATAACCTATGATCTTGTGGTTAGAAAAAACAATAATCCTTCCCCCACAATGGTAATCCCAATAAAGTGTAAGTTCATTCAACATGGATGAAAGTTCAGTGTCATGGATTGATAGTTATTCTCATGTGACAGAAGTTGTGGTGAACCATAAGAAACCACATGATAACCCTACAAAAAGATGTAGCCCAACCCCAATCTATATTTTCTTATCAAAGACCACATAGCCATGCTTGGAAATGAGATGAGTCCTCATTAGTGTATAAGTAAAATACATTTCAACTCAACCAAATATATATGAAATTTATTATCTCATGAGAAATTTACCTATGCTGGGTGAGGGAAGACACATAAGAATACAACATTGATTAATACTTTATAAACCAATGATAATATCACATTAAATCAATGACACTTCAAATCTTGAAAGAATTCTTAAGTTGTTACCAAGTAATAATGGATTTCACATTATTAGTATCAACTCGAATACCATATTCAAAGACCAATGTCCCAATTATATCACTTATTGGATCCAAATTTTATATTTTAATATCTTCACATAGAGCTAGTCATTTATCGACATTCCATGAATTTCTCTTAGATGAGGCACATGATCCTACATGGATTGAGAGTAAACCAAGATGTTGTTGACAAAGTCCATTAAGAATGTATCAAGATAATGGTGGAATATTTTTCACATCAATGACCTAATGACTCTAGGAATAATTTTGAGATCCAATATATGGAACACGTGCTCATAATGGTAATACATTCTCCAAATAGTGGTCTTATGAATGCCAGATTCTTTTATTCTCAACTAGTGATAACTAGATCAAAGGATAGACTTCATGAAATACTTCTCACCATTCAATAAGTAAAACTAATCATAACTCTATTGTAATGGATACATTTTTTTACCTTAAATTGATTGAGTATCTCATATAAAACACAGAGGTGAATTTTTCCATCATCTTTTATGGAAAATAGAATAGGCTTTGTTCAATGTGACCCAATTGGGAGAATATACCCTTTCAATAACTAATAATCAAGCAGAGTGTTCAACTAATTATGTTTATCTAGAACTATTTATTAATAAATAATAAAAACTGGTTGAGTACTAGTCACTGAGTCAATATAAAACTCTATATCTATTACTAGAGGAAAAAAATAGAAATATAAAGGAGACGCATGAAGAAACTCACTTCCAACGAGATGGAGATCATAACTAACCAATTTTCACACCATATTTACGTCAAACATTGATTTTATAAAGTACTGTACATTTATTACAGTGATTTTACAAAAAAATATATGATTATTTATTACAAGATGGAACCATGATGATAACTTATGAATTTTAATGACTTCTGAAACATGGAAACCAAAACATCAAGTTCCTAAAACTTCGACACAGTGTCCTAATTATCCCTTTATGACTATAAACATTGATAACATGTAATAATCAATATCTTCCATCATATCTTGGTAAAATAAACATAAAAAGTGATGAGCTAGGATGCATAGTAAAGGTAAACAATGTTTATATCAATCATGAAATAAAGCTATAAAAACAAGAACATGACACTTAAAATATATACTCTGAATGTCATAGATCATAATAATCCATCATGGAAAAATCATTGTATTTCTTAAGTAATAAATCATAAGAATAATAAATTTTCATCTCTCATTGAAATGTGTTGTATAAACTTCAAACTTGATGAAAATGTATAAATTGTAATTGGTTCACTTGATAAGTTAAGGTTATGAAATCAAATTCTCTTATGAGCATAGGGACATGAAACTAAGACCAATCATTAACTTATAGAAGTGATGGAAAGTACGTGGATATCATTGTTAAAAGGTCATGAGGTTCAAACATAACATTTTGAACATTTAAACAGGTTCACACATAACATTTTTGAATGTTAATTCATTTTCATAAATAATATTTGTAAACATGTAATCAGGTTTATACATTACATTTTTGTACATATAATCAGGTTCGCGTATAATATTTTTGAACATGTAATAAGGTTCATGTATATATTTACTGAAATTGATACACTAGTCCGGTTTCCAAATCGATAGGGGATTTTCAGCCCTAACTAATACTATGAGATGAAATATAAATCATCAAATACACCCACATGGCTTCTCAAATTCATGAATATCATTATTTGGTCTTTGTCATTCACTCCCTTACAGAGAATTTGAGAAAACATTCAACACATGACTACCTGATAAAGGTTCCTCAATTAATTCTTTTTAGATTTCTATATATTTCTTTGGGAAGAAGAAAAAATTCATCATTTATTTGTTTATTTTGCTAATACAAAAGAGATGAGGGAAGACAGTATACATGTATTTAGGATTCGGAATCAAGTAGATTGTAACTTGGGATATAACATGGAATATAACACCAAGTCCATAAAATGTTAGCTGATAAAACACCTATTACTTATAGTTTTATCAACAGGTATGTCTTCTAAAATTATAGCACAAAATCATAGTCTGATTGATGGGACAAAACCATCCTTCCATGTTGGTATCATTGAGATATATATAGATGTTCATACAGAATCCGGAGTGCCTTGTTTCCAAATGTAGAACTATATAGAGGACCTAGATATTTTTATAGAATTGGGTGTTATAGACAGACTAAAATCACCCCTTTTCCATAAGTCAGTGAGGTGGATTCTATAGGTCAGAATGCACATCCGAGTTAATATTAATAGTGCAGCCTCTGGTATACCATGATATTCAGGATGTGGATGTATTTTCAAGACACTTAGTGGTTTTCATGAAAGATTATTATATCACTATATTAAAATTGGTACAACCTATAATTTGGAATTACATGGGATAAGTTCTTCCATCATACATTTCATCTAATAAAATTGGACCAATTTATAGATTGAATCATATTCTAGAATTGTTGTTATGGACCTCTGAAAGAGGACTATAAATTCCTTATAGAGGCTTCTATTATAATGGATTTAATTTATAATACTTTTTTTTCATTATGACCTATATTTCTCTCATGCATATATGGAGGCTAATGAGGAAGTAAACACTCTTTCAAATATGAAAATCATGAAGTCCAACTTGATTTTGACATTCAGGTCTCTTTATTATTACACAACATTGTTTATTGATGACTTGTAAGGAGTGATTCAGTCTCTCATTTTTTGAGATCCCGTGTACTACCTATCTTTAAATGTCTTAATTTTTCATTAATAATTTTATAGGTTCAGATGCATTTAGATCCAATATCTGCTAGGTATTAAATGAGTTTCATAAAGATTTCATCAAAATAGAACTCATGGAAATTAAATTGGTTTCATTAATACCATGTAATCATAAACATAAATCAACCATAAAAATAAAAATGGTTTTATTATTGATTAATATCCCTATTAAATCATAATTAACCTCAAATAATTATTTCTCAGTAAGAAAACAATTTTGAATTATGACTTGAAATAATCTTTTAGGAAATTGACATTTTCTTATTTTTAAAACATTTTCTTTTATATTTCCTGAAAATGTAATATAAAATAATTTATTTTAAAATACCCATTTAACCATTTAAATTAGTCTTAACTTTATTAGGGTTTCATGATAATAAAAAAATCACATGTGTCGTATATGTTATAAAACATTCCTTTGGTATTTTGTTTGAAAGGTCATAAAAAATGTTTCAGAAAATGGAACAAAAAATCCTTTGAGCAGTTTTTTAAAATAGTAAAACATGAGTAAAAATATAGTAAACAAGAATAATAGAATATTAAAAATAATTAAATGTGAAATTTAATAAAATATGGAAGTGTAAGAAAAAACGTGTTTCGTGGGAAATTTATAAAAAATAATTTCTCTTGAGAAAATTTTTTCTAAATATTAATTCATTGATGTGGGAATTAATAAAATTAATTAATTATGATTATTCACTATAAATAAACATAAAAAATATGGAAATTAAGTATACAAAAATAAAAACTCAACCCATAAATAATCACAGACTTACAAAATCAGAGATGTATAATTTCACCCAAATAATTGAACTTGGGTTAATAATTTCATTTCTACTTTGTAATAAATTGAATATTATGTCCCATAAATTTAATAATTATCAAATGAACATTTAATAAAATTAAGATAATAGCATTAATAAAATTATATACATAAAAGGGTATTATATGCACCAAACATAAGAACTAATTGGTGAACATGGCATATATCTCATAGAAGAACAACTGAGATGGGAAACCCCCACCTCTGGATTCCCATTTTTATTTTGTACTCAAATATCCAGTATAATTTACTAAATAATGTAATTAATTTATTAAATAAATAAAATTATATATATAATATCTTATATGAACCTTTTATAACCTCCTACCACCCATTCATAAATAATATTTCATTATTTTCATTATTTCTAGTGTATTCTTCTTATGGTTTCATAATCAGTCCATTTGTATAAAATTCTGGATTTTTTTATATAATGGAAATAAAACAAAAATGTGAAATGAAATGGTATTCATATACTTCAATAACATTAAGTTATATTCTATTTTTTTTATTAGGGTGATTCTTTTTATAAAACGTTAATAAAATATGTTAAGTTTATTTTTTTAGTTTTTTATAAACATTAAAAACTAATTTCATTTTATTTGATATTATTTCTATATATTATTTATAGAAAATGAAATTTGATATAATATACATTTTAAAATCATATTTTACCATATCAGTACTTTTATGACCATCCATAAATGATGTAATGGAAAAAAATAAAATCATTATTCAAGGATATCATTAACCGGCATAATTTGGACAATAGTATCATTTCATTGAATAAATGAAGTTGATAAATGAAATGAATATGAGATATTCCATTATTAAAATTAAACTAAATAAAATAAATTATTCTTTAGTTATTAATAAATAATAAGTGAAGGTGTTGAGAAGAATGATTAAGAATAAAAGAAAACAAGAGATGTGTTTTGAGAAAATAATATCTTGAATATAACCCCCTAAAGAACCATAAAGGACCTTGGATTTGGTAATTTTGTGAGACCAGAATCACCATGATGCGTGGAGAGTGATTGGGATAGTTTTTTAGATATATTAGTATCTCAAAAGAATTTTATTGAGAAATGGTGTGGTTATGGGTTTTATTAATACTTAAGGATGGGTTGCATTAAGTGATTAAATATGGGTTATTTAATGTTTAAAGCCAACCACATTGAGGTGGAATTATATTACCCTAATTTGGAAGATAATTATTATTTTAATAGATTTTTAGGGTGGATAAATATGTAAAACACTCATTAAATCTATAAAATTTTAGTTATTTTAATACTTTACATTTTATTTTTATGATATTTCATTATTTCACCTATACCCAAGTAAATCATTAATTTTACCATGGTAATGATTCTATACATCAAAATCTATATGACCATAATTAATAATTTTAAAAATATTATTAAAAATAAATAATCCATTTTATTTAATTCAATTCACATTATTGTAAAAATTAATTATATAATTAATCTCACAAATGCAACAGGAAGAACCTTTTTTAAATTGAAAAAAGTTCAAAATATTTAAATGTTTTAACAACTAATTTAATTGTGAATTTGATTACAATATCCTAAATTTTATTTATTGATGTATAATTGAAATAATTATTCTTTCATGCCCATTTAAACGATAATTTACCCATTTAAATAAATTAGATGAAAATGCAGTTTTCGATTTTAATTTATTATTGATTTACTACACATAAAAAAATAACTCTACTCGTAAAAATACCAAAATTTCCACATAAGCTAAATTTGATATTAATACTTCAAAAAATAAGTTTATTTCTTAAAATAAAATTTATAATACAATCATATTCTTATTTTAAAATAGTTTTTTCATTAAAATGTGTAAAAACCATTGTTTATAAAAAAATAACATTTTTTCATCAAATTAGATATATTCTAATCGTAGTCCTATAAAAATTATTTTCTGAATAAAAAAATTTCCTCATATATATAAAATATATATTTCATTTTTATATTTCAATAATAGTTATCAATTTAATTTATTATGGTAAAATTCCATTGTGGGTATAAAATAGTTTTTTATAAAACCACATCCTTTATGTTTAATTGTTTTTAATATTAATTTATAATTAGTTCGTTAAAAATTAACTCATTTTATAAACATATGCAAACAATATTTTCATAATTTAGTTATTCGCATTCATCCCATCCATTCTAATTTCTAGTTGATAACAATTAGAATTAAATATTAATATTTTATAGTTTGTTTAATTATGGTGTTCCATGAAATGTAAACTATTAATGAGATTAAATGTATTTAAATAGTAAGTATCATAAAATCGAATGTTGTCAAATTCTACACCCATTAAAGTGAATTTCTTCCTTAAAATTAATCACTCATATGAAAATAGATGAGGATAAATTTGCTTCATCTCATCCTTAGTTTCCCACATAGCTTCGTTAAATTGGTGGTTTCACCACAAAATATTCACTTGGTGAGTGATGTTATTTTATAGAAATTTATCTCTAGAATCCATAATATATATTAGTTTCCTTTAATAATAAATATAATTATCTAATGTTGTAAAGTCTTATCCTAGTCGATTTAAAGGTTCCGATAAGCAGTTACGTAGTAGAGAAACATGAAACACATCATGAAAAACAGTCAGATTTGGTGTAACAGTCAATCGATGATATATCATTTCATTATGATCAATAATTCAAAAAACATTATGTCCTCACATTATTGAAATTACACATAGAAAATAAATGGTGTATATTTTAAAATATCATTGTGGGAAACCCACATTACAAAATGGTCAATAAAATATTCTCTTAAAAAGATAAAATGTAAAAGATGAAGATCACCACATAACATGGAGTCAAATTATACGAAAGAGTATATATGAAAATTGAATATAATTATTACTATCATTTTCTGCTAAATAATTATATATAACATGGTCGTAAGATGGTTATTGACCACAAAACCATTAAACAAATATGTCTGAAAAAGGTCATTTATATCATCTAAAATGACTATAATGGGATAAGATTTTATTTAAAAATAATTTTAGAATATATACTTAATTAAATTTTCCTCATTAGTATAATATTTCAATTTTTTTTGCCTTTATCAATCTTCTCTTCATATCATTCTCAAAGAAATTATTTTGAAATTGTAATGACTTTGTAACTAGTGGATCATAGGACCAATAATGGGATAGAATTTACTTATTTTATCCCTAGTTAGCATAACAACTTGGTTTACACAGATTATTCAGTTCACATAAACCATGATATGCTTATGTAATATATTAATCTATAAAACCTCATCCAAACTTCAATGTAGACAATTTCATAAATGGTTATCCTTATTAACATTCCAAAATATTAAAATCCAAAACACATGAATAATGTTTTCTAAATTTTCCTAAATCAACAAATCATTAATCCCCAAACAATATGATGTAGCTCAAAATTATCATACACCAAAAATATGTAGATCAATATCAATTATTCTACTAAAACGCAATAATAACAATATTTAACATATTGAAAACATGCATGATTTCAAAAATTTACTCTTTCCCATTACAGTAAATAAACAAATTATTAGAAAAATCCATAAACCACCATATTATCATATTATTAATCATTTATAATATCATTAGTACAATCCAATTTTTTATCACTATTAAATATCTCTTTATCTCATTACTATCCCAACATCATGAAAAAATTAATGGTTATCTTTCCCTTAATTATGTTTCCTCTAAAAATCCCATTATACAACTTTACTCACTTTTCATGGTTACTCGTACATTTCAAGAGATACATTCAAATACCAAATGGAAAAACTACATTACAAAAATCCTTAAATTTATTATTATTACATAATTCATATATATGGATTTCTTCACATGCAATTTTACTAAAGGGTGGATTTTAATATTTTTATTGATGTCACATGTGAAATTCAAAACTGAGGAGGATAAATGTTCCCTAATTAAAAAAATTTACCTCAATCATTTTGATTGTATAGGAGTAACTTTTTTCCACTTCCATCAGAGATTCTTCTGTCTTATATTTCAAATTAACCCTTGGATTGGGGCATTGATTAACATAATTCCCAAACTCCTTACAATTTAATCAATAGAGTGTGTATCATGCATTCTATTGAGTTATCTCTCCATTAATTTCATTTATTCTACTAATTTCATTACCCAAACTTTTTTCTTCTCGATTCCCAGGATTCTCACACTGAAAATATTTACTTATTTCATTCAAACATTCACTTGAGTGATCTTTCCCTCATTTTCTACAAGTAGGATGATGAATCATTTTCTTCCCTCCATGTTTAAACCCACTAGATTTTCCATAAATCATCATATTCCTTTTCCTCGCACTATATCATTTATGGTTTTTGTCTTCCATTTCCACTTTTAGTGCGCATTGATCTCTTCTTCATAACATCCAATGTCCCTTGTGGTTAATTCCTTTTGAAGGCTTGGTTACAAGAATGTAAATAGTAAATTAAATTTATATTTAGTGATGATAATTATATTAATGGAATACCTTGAAAGCCTAGTAAATTTTTTCTAATATGTACTCATCTATTTTCACCCTTTTATCCAACTGATTAAATTACCTCTTCATTTATGTACATAGAATATTCGGTAAATAAATATTAAAGAATAAACACTTGAATTCATCTCATTCCATTTATTTAATTTCTTTTTCATTCATTGTATTCTTGATAAGATACCACCATGGATATACCTATCCTTCAATATGATAAATTGTTAGGGCATGTTTTTGTTCTCTAAGAAATTGATGAACATAAATTTTTTTCTTATTGGTGTTGATCCATAGCTCATCGCTTAGTGGGTCAAAATATCATCTGAATGAATGTGAATATTTTCTCATGAAGGACTCAATGGAATATTGATACATCATTTTCTCATTTGGAATCCAAGTATAGTTAATATATTTTGTGAGAATAGAAATATATTTGTTCACTCTAACTCTAATATAATTTATTTTAATAATGGCAATATCATTACATTGTCTTTTTTATTTAGTATAAACAATGTTCCTTTGGGTTCTATAAATTTACTAACACTAGAAATGATAGTGTTAGCAATAATAATCATAGTGGGACCCCACATAATCAAGAGACATTTTATAGATAATTAAAATTGATGACACCATAGGATTATTCATCAATTTTTCATGATTGTTACCAAAAATCTAGGATTGTTACATATTTATATAATTATCCCTAGGGATTATAATTATAGTTTTATCATCCGAGTTCTTATTGGAAAAATAAACATACCTCTATTAAAAAAATATAATGAAAAATAGTTTTCATATAAATATATTACATTGAAATAGATTATTATTTGTTGCATGAAAAACCATTCCAGGACCATATTGGTTTAGTGTCTTTATAAACATGGAAACAAAAAAACTATTTATAAAATGTCTATATAATATCCTTCTTATAACATCATATTTTGAACCCTTTTTAACATTCCATAATCAACATTTTTTTATCTTGGGAAAATAAAAAAAGAAATGGTTGACCTCAAATTTTGAGTAAGGTAAAACAATGGAGATATAGATCATGGAATAAATTCGTATGAAAATTAATAGGAAACATCAAAATTATACCCTTAATATCATAGATCATAATTTTCATCAATGTAATAAATCATGAAATTTCATAAGATGAATAATAAGAAAATAAAATTGGAATAATACATCAAAATGTATAGTATACAAAAATTAATAACTTTGTATGAATGTAAAAATATATATTTTTTTCACTACATATGGAAAGGGTAGAAAATATAGCCCTTTCATAATCTTATAGTCATGAAACTAGGTCTACCCATAAACTTATAGACATGAAAGACCAGTCATTCGTAAAATTTTGACCGTGTAATCATGTTCACACAAAACGTTTTAAAAATGAAGTGAGGTTAATTTATAAAAAAAAATTAAAATTTAATCAGGTTCATGCATTGCATTTTTGAACATGTAATTCAGTTCACACATATTATTTGTGAACATGTAATCAGTTTCACAGATAACATATGTAAACATGAAATCAGGTTTACTCATAACAGTTTAAATCATGATTTATCTATAATTGCCCAATTAATTGGAAGGATATGTAGGACCCACATACTAGTAAATGAAAACCAAACATAATTTTTCATAAATATCATAAATAATTAATCACATCTGAACCCATGTGATGAAGAAAGTTTCATAAAAATTTCATCATAAAATAACTCTATGAAAAGAAATAAATTTCATACATATTATGTCATCATACACATAAACAAAAAATAAAAAATAATTATTGTATTCCTCAATAATATCATCATAAAAATCCAATATAACATTAAATAATGTTATCTTAGATGGAAAATATTTTTTTATAGTCGATTAAAATAACATTTGAGGAAAATATCCTTTATTTTTTGTGTTTTTGTTAATTAAACACTATAATGAATGAAATAATATTCATTGAAAATAACCATTTAATCTTTTCAAGTGATCTTCAAGGTTTTTAAGCAACATAATAGTGGGAAAATATTCTCATTCCATATAAATTAAAAAATATTCCTTCAGTATTTTTGTAGAAAATTCACCTAGAAACTTATTTAAAAAATGGAAAAAGAATCCATTCAAAGTATTTTTTAAAAATTTAACCATGTATAAAATTGACTTTAAAAATTTAAATATAATTGAAAAGCAATATTGGAAGAATTTTTGAAATACATGGTCATTTAAAAAAACAGTGGTTTTTGGGAAATTTCAAAAAAGATTAAATTTTAAAATAAATCCACGGTAAATATAAATCATTAATGTGGGAATTAGAAAACATTAATTAATTATGTGTATTTTCTATAAAATACTAAATAAAATTGGTTAATTAAAAAATAATATAATAAATATTCATCCCACACATAACCATATCATGTCATAATCACAAATTAGAAGGCTAACCTATGGAATGGAAATTGGGTTAAGATTTCCCTTACCAGTTTTTAATCAATTAAATTATATGTCCAAAAAAGAAATAATTGTCAAATTATAAATTAAATGAAAATATTATAATTTTATTCTTGATATTTTATATATCAAAGGGTTTTATATGCACCACACATAATAAATATGTGGTGAATAAGGAATATATCTCATAAAAGAAAACATGAGATGCGAAACCATTACCTCACACTTCCCCTTGGTTTGGAATACTTAAACGAACTCTGTAATGGTTTATTGAATGCTATTAATTTTATAAAAAAGAATATAAATATTTATAATATAAAATATGACCCTTTAATATCATCATAAATAACATTAATTTATAATATATCTCTATTTTCATTTTTTCGAGTATGTTTACGTCCCAACTTCATGATCGGAATATTTTTCTGTAATTATGGATTTTATTTTCCCATGGAAATAACACACAAAAAGTGAAATTAAATGGTACTCATGTACATAAAATAGTTTAAACAGTATCATTTATCATTTTTTATTTTTTGTAAGAGGATGATTCATTTGATAAAATTTTAAGGAAAAATATTTTTATTATTTTGGTTATGTTTTCCTAACATCATGAAATATCTTCACTTTACTATATAATATGTCAATATATTCGTTTAAGAATACTAAATAGGTTTTATTATAACTTTTAAAATATTATTTATCTATAATAATACATTTATTACCACCTATTAAGGTGTTAATGGAAAAAGAACAATATCATTATTCATAGAGATGGTTAACTGGGAAAATTTGGACAATAAATTCATATCATTGATTAAACAAATATTATAAATGAAATGTTCATTAGATATTCCAATAATAACATAATATTATAGTATATTAGTCATTCTATATTTATCATTCCATGATTTATGAAGGAGGTGAGAAAAAGTATTGAATAAAAGAAAATAAGAGAGTAGTTTTGAGAAAATTACAACATGAATATGACCTCCTTGAAGGACCCCTTGACCAAATATATATTTTTATTTTCAAATCCACTTTGTGGATTTGTGGTAACATCACAGACACAATTAATTATAAAAATAAACCACCAAGATAAAAATTCAAATTTGATGATACATCCAAGAACCAAAATTTGAAATTCAATGTAATATTTCACAAATGCATCGCCACCTAAACCCCTCAATTTAGGAAATCTCAAGTAGTGAGCCACCTTGAGTTGTGCCCCATGATATAACTCACCTTCATCATCATTGGTCTCTAGTTAGAACTCAATGGTTAAAATCCCACCACATCCTAAAACCATCATTAATGCAAAACAAGCCTCATAAAAATGAAACCATTATCATATCTACATAATCGAAGACCACAAACATCTTCCACCACAATTAGAATGACACCCAAAACTACGAAAAATTAAACCTCATCATGATCAATAAACCATCAAAACTAGTGTCTATGAAAAAAAACCTCCAAGCCTTCACTATTGGCTTTTGGATAAACAACAATCCAAACTAACAGTACATAAACAACACTATGATGATGATGATGACAACTCTGACTTTAAACCATCATCTTAGAGATCATTCTTGGAGCACTACCATATGCCAAACCACACACTGAAAACCTCTTCATAACACCACACCTAGTCCATCATGGATAGTCATGGATGATCTAGAAATAAAAAAAGGGAAAGGGTGGTCAAGGGCTCTGAATGTGCATCATCGACGTGGAAGAAAACCCACAGCCAACAAAACAAAGTCAACCATAATTAGGAAGTTCCTAAAACCCATTTTCCACTAAATCAAAAATCCAAAAACCTCATAAAATCAACTTTTAAAGATCCCAAATGGATAGGTGATGAGGATCTTGATGCCATATCACTAGATGAATAGTAAAGGTCTTTGACACAACTTTCTTCAGAACAAAAAACTACAAATGAAATATATCGACAATGAAAAAACCTGAACCCCATCACCTGAATAGACATAGTGGCCACCGCCAAATATGTAAACAAAGTCAAAACAAGGCCAGGTTCAGACATGTCTCAAAATAGGTAAAAGATAAATAACCAATGAACAATCCATGTGATGGGGTTTAAAGAACGAATGATAGGGATAAGAGGTGTAAATAATATTAATAGTGTCAAAAATCACGTTTAGATGCATTGTTGAACACATATAAAAGGTTTTCATTGGAAAACCCTATAAATATCTGAGAGAGGTAGAGGGGATATGCGAGAGGTAAAGGAGTCATCACTTGAAGGACTGCCTATGGACCTTGTATTCATTGTTTTGGTCAGTCCAATGGTTCATTTAAATGGGTAGAGTGAGTGGTGTATATATTGTTAGATATATGATAACCTTAAAGGCTTATCAAGAGAAATGTAGTGGTTAGTAGTGGAATTATACTTGTCGGTGGGTGGGTTTAAGTGATTAAATGTTGATTATTTTGTGCTTAAATCTATCCGCATTGAAGTTCCATTATCTTCCATGATTTTGGATGATAATGAATGCTTTAATGGATAGTTTGGGTCGATAAATACCTCAAACAACAATTATATTTTTTTATTTTTAGGTATTTCAATATGTTACCTTTTAATATTAACATGTTCCATTATTTAACTTATACCTTGTTAAATACATATTTTTTCCATGGTATCTTTCTTCACATAAAAATAAACATATCCATTCAATATAATTTTTAACATATGATTCCAAATATTAAATCAATTTTACGAAATTCAATTCACCTAATTGTCAAATTATATTTAAAATAAATTTTACAGACCCATTGGGAAGATGTATTGTTAATGTGAAATGGTTTTAACATCTAAAATGTTTTGACAAATAAATTCAATGATAATTTGATTAGAATGACATAACTTGGATTTATTTAAGTATAATTTAAATAAATTTACCTTCCAAAAAATATAAAATTTAATTTATCTATGATAAGAAAATAGATGAAAAAGTTACATTCAAATAAAATTCATTATTTTTACTATTCACCAAGAAAGTAAATCTTCTATGAAAAATACCTAAATATTCCCCTATGATAATAAATATATTCAGATTTAAAAAATTAAATTTATTTTTTCCTAAAATAAATTATACAAATGTACAAAATTTAGTTTTAAAACATGTACTCCAATAAAAGGAGAGAAAATAACCTTTTAGAAAAATATAACAATTCTGGATAAAATTTTATTTATTTTTATCATAAGACTGTATAAAATATTTGATGAATTTCAAAACATAATTTTGAATATATAACATAACAATTTCATTTATATATTTGAATAATTGCGATTAGTTTAATTTATATCATCAAAATTCTATTATGGGAATAAATATGGTTTAAAAAAATCACATCTATTATATTCAATTGGATTTTATATTTTTTATAATTAATAGGTAACTAGTGATTTCATTTTATAATCATATTTAGACAATGTTTTCATAATTTATATAATCTCATTCTTTCCTATCATTTCAATGGCTAGGTGAAAACTATCAAGATTAAATAATAATAATTTTGTGTGTGTTTATGTTGTGTGTTTCAACTGAGGTAAAATATCAAATAGATTAAATTTACTTAAAAGGATACATAGCATAAAATCTTGGGTTGTTATATATATTACCCTTACCAACTCTAAAAAAGGCATTCCAACTCTACTCAACCTTGTGTCCCATTATCCCAAAACAACATAGCACACCCCATCAGGTGAATTGAAGGATACATGTCAAAGAAAATTTTCAATTAGATAGTTATTAGAAGTGATCCAATGCATAATAATAATTAAATAAATATTTTTCTTATTGAGAATCATAAAATTCTAGATATTCATGATCTTTGATAAATAAAATGAATGAATAGAACAATAGATGCCCTTATCACTATTCATTCTAAGGGGTGTGGTAATATTTGTCACATTAGGTAAAATATCGTTATGATTATTTAGTAGGTTCAAAATATTAATTGATATAAAATATTGAGAGGAAATATAATCGAATAAATAATTCACTAAAGATGAACCTATAATGATGGTACCTCACATAGTTGCTAGAAATGTTTCAGCTTCATATAGAGACTCGTTTACTGCATAGAGAATCATTATTCTAGATATTTATTACATGATCCCCTTTCTTAATGAATAATTTTATTTAACTAAAGTTATTTTAGTAACATATGATCTTGTTCAACATAGAAGAATATAAAAAAATGAAAAATTTCAATAGGTGTCCAGAAGGAGCATAAGAATTGATGATCTTTGGAACCTCTGTATAAACACGTAAAAAATTACAAACCTTTTCAAAAATGAATAAATGTGATGGAAATATTTAAAGAAGTATAGGAGAGATTAAGGATTCATGTTATCCATAAAAACCCTCAGACTTATAAGGAATTATCTTTCCATTAGAGGAAATCATTGAACTACCATTGGGGGGAAAAGGGAACTCTATTCAACCTTCACTTACCATCAAGGTCATGATCAACCATAAATTCCATAACTAGTATGTCAACATATGAAGTGAACATATGTAGGATAACTGGTGAATGGATATCGGGTATAATACCTATTTGAAACCTTCATGCCTTTATCTTCACATTCAATACAATCTCTTGTGAAAACTACACAAGCTCAGCAAAGTGTTTCACATACAACTTCATAGTGCAGTTATCCTATAAGATGTAGAAAAACCCCATAGACATAGTCAGTTACATTTTTTCTTAAAAAAATAGAACATATAAAATATTTCAAAATTACATACACTCCAAACCCTCACTGTTATTTGTTGGTACCATTAAATCCCAATATCTCCCTCTAGGACCTTATATATTGAAGGTATCCCATTTCACTTTAATATCTTGGAGTATTTACAAAAAATTAAAAAGGAGATCTACATTGTTCAAAAAAAATCATTCTCTTAAAGAGAATCAGTTAAATGGAAGGAAGGTGTTTTCTAGTAAATAAATTTTTTATCATTACTCCAAGCTTCATCACTTTGTGGATCCATAATTTTATTTTTAATTGGAAGGTGTGCAGGTGACTATCCTAGAGCATTGACTACATGCACAACAATATCAAAATAAAATTGGTCCAAGGGTGGATCCACTCAATGTGGTTCACTAAAATAATTATTATATAGCCTATTAAAATAATTTCTAAGAGGCATGATGTTACACAGTATTTGTAGATAAACAAGATAAATCATAGAATTACTCTTATCAACAACCCAAACAAGTGATACAAAATTATCAATCACAATGGATAATATTTCCTGGTTTTTATTTCAACATTCTCCCATAAATATTCATGAAAATACTATAATAAAATCAAAACATTCCTCAAGAATTCCTTTTATAAAGACCCATGGAGACTTAAGGATCGTTATGAAAAATTATAATGAGGAAATAACACAAAACTAACTATTATGTCCCATAAATCCATCCCAAACAACATAATTATATCAAGGAAATATCATAGACATTCACCACTAAAACCACTATGTCATAAATCATCCCAAATACCCTAGAACCCTAATACCTATGTTTTAAATGAGGTACCATTAATGGAATTCATGATACCCATAGTTTGGTTACTAGAACCTTGCAGCATATATAATCAAAGATGGAATGAATTTTCAACAAAATAGTAGAATATAAAAGATTACAAGATTGAATTATCAACACTACATAAAGATAATATAATAGAAACAAATATGTAAAGAAAAATTCATAGCAAGATATCATCAACATACAATACACCTATCATGATTAAATCTTAACCATCTATGGAAAAAAGTGGATAAAATCTCTACCATTCACCTCCATGAATCCTAGTCCAAAAAATTAAGAACCTATACCACCTCTAAGTGGAACATTAATTTTTCTCCGACTAGAAAAATATTATATAATAATTCATGAAGTTTGTGGTAGGGTTGAGATATACAATTCTCTGTAATCTCTCATATAGTGGTCTATAATCAATATCATAAAAATTAACCTTTTTCAATTAAATTAAATTAAAAGGAATAAAATTATATTTTACATTTTGAAAACAATAAATTCATTATTTCAAATAGATATAATATATGTCAAAGAAACTTTCAGATAATATTAAATGAAAAATTTGTATAAAATATTTTATGTAAATCAGTTTCCATGAAGAAATATGTTCATAAAATCAATGGAATGTACAGTAAAATCAATTAAACTATCACCGTACAAGAGAGGCTTTTGGTACATTAGATTTTTTGGTATTTGGATCTTAAAACATATCATCTATCAAATTTTATCAAGATTTTTGTGCACACTCAAATCTACATTACATTTCAGGATCCACTATGGGAATTCAGTTGCACATGATCCTCAGCCTGGTTGGTGAGGACTCTTACGTGCATCTGGCTGACATGGGATCAAATCCAGGCATGGGCACAATTTTCAAAGATATATTAGCAGTGATGTACTGGAATTGTAGCAGGAACTATAGTGGGAACTGTGTAATACTGTAGCAGGCACTGTTTGGCACTGTAGTAGCCGAGAATTTTCCCCGTTTGGGCCTTCGGGAAACCGATTTGTTCCTAGAGTCCTTTAAGTCCTTCAGGACACCCAAGCCATTGGTCTAGTAAGGCCTTCGGGCCACCTCAAGGCATTCGGGCCACCTTAAGTGCATGTGAAAACCAGACAACCTACAATGAACATGCTCTATAAGGAGGATGAGCAAGGAGCATTTACCATAGTAGAAGCTACACAGATTGCAAGAATGGGAGGGTATGGAACCTTCCATCGGGACAATCCTGTTCATGCATGAGATAGCCTAGCCAAATAGCCATGTGAAGGCAGAGAGGTGATTTCACGATGAAGATGCAGGGGAGGAGCAATTCTATGTAGTTATTCTGGGTTGTATGTAATGTTTGAAGCCTATGGGAAATGAATTCCTCTAAGTCCTACAGTCCATGTAATACTTATTTCTACAGTCCTTCTAAGGGTTCCCCCTAAGCCCTTGAAAGTTGGATTATCAAAAATAAATAAATAATGTAGGCCTTCGGGCCATTGGAAGGACTATGGGTATTCATTCTAAAACCCATTCATGGAACCACTAGGGGAAGTGAAGACAAACATGGAATAGTTTGTGATTTCATTATAAATAATGTGTTACAAGATCAAGTTCTATGAATATTTTTCCTAGTTACCTACAAACTACCAAGTCATACATGTTATTAAATAAATAAATCTAATAATCAATCAATCAACAATTCACTCAATATAATTTTAAATATACTTTCAAATAATTTAGAAAAATAATTTCCCAATTTTAGTTTTAAATATTCAATTCTCATTTGACAAACAAATCATTGGTTTTTTTCATTTGATCCAATTTAATATAATTATTAAATTTAATATAATTTTACATGATAAAAATCAGATAATTTCATCAAAACAATTCCAAAACTAGGCCATCAATTTTCAAAAATTCACCGCCCCCCCCCCAATTTCGATTCCCCTGAAATTAGGATTTTCGTAATTTCAATACCCATTTCAAATAACATGTCAACTCATCTCATATATATGTATTAAAATCATTTAAAATATCTTCCCAAAGATATCATAAATTATAGGTTCTCAATATAATAGAAGCCCCTTGTGGAACCACCTACCATTAATTAAATATATATAAATAAACCAATGTAATAGAATTTTGAAATGGTGAATGAAGGCACATAAGATCTTGGAACAAAACCGGGAATCAATATTCAATAAAACTGATTTCTGATCCTTAAATCACATGGTGATTCATTTAACTCTATGTATGATACAAATAGAGATCCAATAAAATACAACAGAGGAGATCAACATACTCATAAGAAGTCGAAGGAGATCAAGAGTACTAATATCTTCCTAGAAAAGTGATCACGTATGTAAATTTATCCTCATGAGAACCACCAAAATCCATAAAATCGTGTTAAAGTTGAATACGGTGATGATCCTATTATATTGGGGGTTTTTAATTTTTAAAATAAATTTTAGAGGAAATATAAATAGCTCACATAGTTTTACAACAAGGGACAAATGGTTAAAAAACCATTTTCCTAACCATCTGTTAGTTATCAATCATCCATCAGGCTTCTCAAATTCTTCCAATTTAACGTGAATGGACCCAAAATAAGACCCAACCAAAATGAGATCAAAAAAAGGATCAATGAATCCTTGAAATAATGTAAATTAATGTTACATCATAAGTCTAGTTATTATGATCTATTTAGTTAATATATTTTATATTCACGAAATAATTATGATTAGGTAAATATAATATGTTACATACCTTATAAATCATTCATACAATAAAAATGATAACATCTCTCGTGAGTATGTTTTTAATACCACCTTTATGAAGTTACGTGATTCATTTTTCATGTACACCATTCATACATGATTATAAAATTTTATTCAATTTAAAAAAAATATAAATATTTCCTGATTAATATTAGATATGATAAACCCTAACATGTTTTACCATTTTCAACATATTAAAGCTGTTTTTGGGATTATAAACAGGATGTCCACAAAACATCTAATGTAAAATTATCTGATTAACCAAATAAATAAATAATGTAATTAAATAGAATAAAATGAATAATTATAAGGTAATAAATATTATTAATATTCTTATGTAATTATGACAATAATATAATTTATTATTATTGATTTAGAAAACATTAAAAACAATTTGAGGCGTGGGGTAAGGGATTTTCCTTTTAAATATTTTTTTAATGATTTCCATTCATAATATTTCTCCTTATTATATATTATAAAAAATATATTTTTCTATGTATTACGTGAAAATATTTTATATATTATTTTTGGAGGTAGGTGATTTTACGGTGTGAGATTCTAAGGCACTGTGATCCATGAATTGATATTTGAATTTCATAAGGAAAAATCGTATCACACGAATTTGATTACATTAAAATGTGTAAAAATATTAGAAAGACTATTATTTTAGAACTATGAGACTACCATTTATTTTTGAGAATGTTTATTTCTTTATGGGTGACATAATCCTTTTAAATGTCAGGCATTTTTATAATGTTCTATCATGGTTGAAAATAATAAAATTATTTTTTCTGTTTTTTTATTTCAATGTTTCGATGTAGCGACCAAGAAACCAATTTAAACAAAATTTGGACTATTCTACTGGTTTAGTTCTAAACCAAGGTATTTAAAGGATCCTTTTTTGAGTAGTCATTAGAGAATAATTGGCAGATGACATTGGCTCGAGATCATGTTATGGAACGTGTACCAACAGAGTTCTAGGATCATTCCTACGATTGTAGTGTATGAACGTTCATTATAAATGATTGAACCAAACTCACTCTAGGATTATGATTTATGAGATTCCATCCTACTTGTTTGTCACTTTTTGAACATAGATCAATGACCAAAAAAATTATTTATTTATGCATCAAAAATTTATTAATTTATGGTGGATTAATAATTGTACTGTTGTTTCTACATCATCATTCCCATTTTTATATTATAATGAAATGATTATGAAAACAATATTAGGATAATTCCTCTCATTTATGTTTGGTTTTTTTCCCCTATTTCTTTTCTTTTTTGTCATTAGTATTTTCATGTACGATGGTTCGAATAATATGATATATTTGATTATTATTTCATCATTCTTTAGAACATTGAATCACTACCAAATGTATGACTTGTGATTGAGATGTGATTTTAGTATCCATGATGATGGAGATTTATTCAAGTCGGAACATGATCAGTTTAGAGGTACCTCATTTCCAGAAGTAGTGCATGGAAATGAAATGAGCGATGTAGGTGGTTTCATGATCCAATTTTGTGGCCAGTATCTGGTGACCGGGTGAAAAAAGGGATTTCTTGTACTATATCCTAGATCCTTGGGTGTAATTGAAGGAAAAAGATATAGATCTTGGTGATTATTTAATCAACGAATAATTTTAGGTAAATTCCTTATTACATAGCATGTAGATTGATAAACACACACTACATAGTCCTTTTTCGGTAGTTCTATGGTTTCCATAATGAATATAAGGACCACATGACTTTTTTTACATACCACACATCATGTGTCCCTCCCCCATTAGCTCAATGTGTAACCCTATGTTCCACATGAATTTACATGTCCAAGCATGGGGGATGGTACATGAGTAGGCCAATATGGAATGTGAGTGAACAGACAGCCTAGGAAAGGTTTCAGAAGACCTTAACACACTATGAGACCTTAAATACACATAATGTATATTGATATCTACATTTTTTGTGACATAGAAGCACATGGTAATACTAGGGGATGTATGGGAACATTTTTCACCCCTAGTACACACCTTTACCCACTTTGAGGGTGGTTGGATCCCTTTTCCTTCGTTATTTTCTACGAGTATTAGTAGAGTGTATTCCCTTCATTCATCCCCTCGAGGTTACATTGGGTTATTGAATCCATATATTTGGATTGATATCTCTTCTAGAGGATGATTCTTATATAGAGCTTATGATGTACCCCCATGAGAATGGTTTTTGATCCTCTATCTCTCCTTCTTATCCCCAATGTGGTATCTGTAGAGTCAATGGGACTTACTGGCATAAACAATTCATCCTCTATCTAGCAGTCCATTTTAATAGGGTTCATGGTAACATTACCATATTATCCCTAAAATAGTATTGATCCATATTGGGTTTTTAATGTCCCCCAATTGTCTTAGTTTTGATCAAAAAACTATGTAAAGATATATTCAGCGACCTGTGAGTTTTTTTAGCTTGTTGCCAAAAATCATTACCTATAAGATGATTATATATATTTATATCATTGATCATGGAGTGGGTTATAATTGAACAAGAATATCCAAGATGATCCGAGAATAATTTTTTTACTCAAGGATTGGCTGAGACTTCCAGGATGCTAGTTGTTCATCCTGAGTATATTTGGGTTTTCCTTTAATTGTTATATTCTTTTTATGATAGACTTCTCTTGATGAGTATTTTATAGTGTTTTTGGGGTTTCATATTTTTTTATTTTCATACTCACCACTACATGGTATATGCCATCATTTGTCATGTACTACAATGATGATAGCCCTTGGGATAGTGTCCTATGTGGAAAAAGAGTAAGTGGAACAGTATTTGGTCTAGAATGACTAGGGTGTAACTTGGGTGGTGGTATTTGATAAAAGATCCCTCCAAAATAGAATTTTTTACATTATTTTAAATTTCATTTTTGTGGGATTTTATTTGGCCCCATTATGCTCTCTAGCCCTCTTGATATTATCTGATAATGGGATACTAAATGTATTCATTTATTTTTATCGGTTATTTTAAATCTCATCATTGTACATAATTCAAGACATCTGTATGTGTATATGTACATTAGTTTAATTCCTCCCCTTTGCGTGAAATTCATAATAGAAACAGGTGAAATTCATTTTACTTGTTGAAGTCGATCTTGGGGTAATTGTGGATTGATCCCCATCGAGTCGGGTTATGATAGCTTTTTATCAAAGGTGGTCTGTTCTACCTTAGGTCAAGAGTCAAAGAAATTTGATTGGGATTTTGAGTAATATTGTTAATGCATTTCATGACGGGATTTCATGCTAGGAACCATAGTGTTGGTGCAATTGACAACATATCCATTCATTATGACATAGATAACATACTTATTGACTTAGTATATGTAGACACTAGTTTTAAAGACAACATTGGTATATGAATAATATATTAATGTGTTTTTATTTCAAATTTCTTCTTGATTCAACTCCCATGATATACTTCTTAAATCATTACGATCTTATTTAATTCATAATTCCTCTATGAAGACATCAATCATTGATTCCACTGTGTGACCATGAAGATGATTATCCAAGTGAATAGGATTTAGTACAACGACATGTATATCACACAGTACATCTGCATGGTTTACCATCTATACCACCTCCCATTGAAAGCATTTAGTACCAATAGAACTGAATAAGAATTCATGTAAGATTAGTAATATAAATTATTTTTCATGGAAGATCCCTCCCATGTTTTAGGGAATGTTAGAACCCTATGTGGATGAAGAAATGATACAGGTAGTCCCTGAATTTTTCCTCCTTGTGAGGGTGCATGTAGATTAGATTGTAGTCCTCATGTTGAGTCTTATTCATAGATCCACTAGGTGATGATGAAGTCTAGCGAATCAGTCACATGACTAGGTAACTCTTATATGGTCAGTCATTGAGAGACTCTTCAGGGAGGTTTTTTATTTGGTAGTTTTTTCATCGATGTGCATTTAAGAACTTCTACATATATAGTAGGGAAATATGACTATAGAAGAGTATTCAGTGAGGTTCATGGATTAATCGTAATACAAACTAGATATGGGTTGAGGTCCTTTCCTTCAGGAATGTACCTTTGATAATATATTATAGTAGGATAGTAGGGAATCAGTTATTTATCATAACATTTCTACCTATATTGGATTTCACGAGAGTTCCTTAGTATTTGAGAGCATCCTAGAAGATCAGACTCTAAATTTGGGTGCTAGTAGTGGGACCCAACAATTCGAGACATCTGAAGTTGGTATCCAATGATAGTCACATTGATCTAGGCATGTCATATTCTTTAGGATATGACCTCAGGATAGAGGATTAGTACTACATGGATCTTAGTATGTTTGGATTTATCCAATAGAGATGTGGTGTTTCTCCTATGATGGTTAAAGAAATCTTCCTCAGGATTGTTGACCAGTCATAAAACTGATTGAGAGATGGACAAGGGACCTCCTTGGAAGATACATAGAAAAGAGTAACGTTGTCCTTATGAAAGATAATGAGGTATAGGGGTAGGTAGAGCTGTTGGAGGAAGTGGGTCATTTTTCATATTACCACCACTACCCCTAGCTGATCCATATCAGGTTTATGGATTTTGTTTTCAGGGCTAGGACAACTTCTTTCTATAGAGACCTATAACTCTGAGTATCTATAGATGATACAAGGTATGATATATTTATTTTATAGATTTGAAATCCAGTTCTTCATTACATTATTTCAAATACAGTATTTTTAAACATAGAGATTCTAGTTTTGACCTAGGTTCAACCATTGTACATCGAGACTCTAACAATATGTGACACATTGATTGAACTCTTATTTTAGTGAAATATTTATCTTGGTGACCAGAGATTCATATCTTATCTGTTTATATGAATGATGAGTCCTCATGAAATCATCATATGTGTAGAAAAGAAATCAATAATTAATTCTTAGATTGATGGTTTTATGTATAGGATGTGGTGCTTCCATAGTGATGTGATGAGGTTCTCCATTATGGTTGAAAAGAAAACCTAAAGGAGACGTACATGATTATACATTGAAAAATTAAGCTGATTAAACCCCAGTTATATAGAATGGATCTTGGAGTAGTCTATGAAATGGGCTACCTATTTCCATTGGTGGTGGGAAGAATGAGGATTTCATTCCTCAGAATGTGTCAGGCTTACTTTCATGCTATGATAAAGTCTTATACATTTAATTTCACCCTTGGATGACCTAGATATTTTCAATATCATATCATATTTATATAAAAGATCTACATGAGATGATGGTGTAGTTACAGGACAAGAAGAAGAAGGGCTTCATGAGACATAATATTACCCCATGGGCCACCCCTGTTATTTATTCCATGAAAGTAGATGGGAGCTTGCGGTTCTTGGTAGATTATTGGGTCATAGAAACAAGAAACCAGGAAGAATAAGTTTCTATGAATAGAGATTTAAAACATGTCATAATAGTTTATAGGGTCATTATGTTTCATAAATATTGACCTTAAATATGGTTATTATCAGATGTTATCATGTGTCAATGATATACGAAAGACAACATTCATGTGCCTCTATTGTCATTATGAGTACAAGGTGATTCCCTTCGGTATAAAAAAGACCAGTGTAGTGTTTATAGTACTTATGAATGAGATCACATAAAATTTGATAGAATGGTTTCTCATTGTTTTTAATGAATATATCCCATTCTAATCGATGTTTGAGGAGGATCGCCTGAGACACATTAGGATGATTGTAGATATACTATGGAAGCACTATCTTTACCATAAGCTGTCAATGTTTGAGTTCTGGATTCTAGATGTCCACTTTCTAGGACACATCATCTCATAGGTTAGAGTGGATGGGGATCCATCAATGGATGAGGTAGTGATAGCTTTGGATCCACTACATAGTGTTATCAAGGTTTGAATTTTCATTCGGTTAGTAAGGTACAATTGGAGGATTGTACCCTATTTTTCAAAAGTTTGATCACCTTTGATAGATTTAACATAAAAATGGAATCCTTTCTTATAGAAGGAAGGGTTCAAAATGCTTTTTTAGGAGTCTAGGGATAGAATTAAGAGATCCTACATAGTGAATTTGATGGAGGAAGATGATGAGTAAGTAGTGTTCTTTAATTCATCACAAACATTACAAGGTTTTTTATGATGTAATGGATGAATGGGGTTTCAAATGGGTATAAAATGTTGACACCTCTGGAGAAAAACTACATGTCCCAACATCTTGAGATAGTTATTATAGTCTTCACCAAGAATATGTGGAAAATATACCTTATGGGAAAGATATTTACAATCAACATTGACCTCAAGAGTCACAAATATATCTTCTCTAGAAGGTATTTTCAGATAAGAAACATGTGATGTCGAGAGTTCCTCAAAATTATGACATAGAGATAGTCTACCCTCTTATAAAGGGTAATGTGGTGGAATAAAATGTCAACATGAGATCATCCTCATAGTTTTTGATTGAAGAATCATAGCTGTTGGGAACTTTTTAGTTGTCCATTGTGGATGAGGATGGAGCATATTACCTCAAGTCGATGGTTGTTACCACTCCAGTTTTACAGTGAGTATGGGACGCTCAACATGGTGATATCGACAATGAGACCTTATGTACTCAGTTATCCACTAGACAAGATCAGGGTAGATTTTTTAGGGGTGGGGAATTTTATTCTTTTTCAGAGGATGTGTCATGGTATAAGTGACATTTTGGGAGAAGGTTTGGATGGTGTTTTATACATCCCCTTTCATAGTACATCCATGTGTTTAAAATATGTTTACTGACCGTGAATTCCATTTTTAGTTTCAATGCATGTAGAGATTTGTTGTATATTTTATCTATCAATGCCTTATTAGTTAGTAGTTGAAGGCTAAACAACATGTTCTAATGGGTTTAGATCAACTCTTTGTGGTGCTATAGTGGAAAGGGGTGGGATATCTATGGATATTAGGATAGGGATACTGTGTATATCTTAAGGAAATGATGAAATCTTGGTGATCGTACACTGACTCAATATGTTGGCCTACTTCCAAGCTATTTGAGAAAAGATTTTAGAAAAGAGCATCAAACACGTATACATGAAGGATATTGTCTGGCTCTATTCAGTTCCCCCAATAATCATTTCAAACTATGAAGATCACTTCACATCGCAATTATAGAGAGGACTGTAGGATGAAATTTGATCTAAATAATGTTTGATCACAACATATCATCCCGAGACTGAAATCTAGTCTATACTGACCATTCAGGTCATAGAGGACATGATGTTTCAGGTTGGATTCTAGTCATAGTTGGGAGGATTATTTACTATTGGGTATATTTCATAAAATAATATCTATAATCCCACAATCTGTATATCACCATTTGGGGAATTTTATGGACAAAAATTTGTCACCATATTGTTGGACTAATCTATGTGAGTCAGCACTACTGGGCCTAGAATTTGTGTGATCAATGATGAAATGGAGACAATCATCTAGGTCGGGATAAGGACTGCACAAACCTATCAAGAGTCCAATGCAAACCAAAAATATAGGACTTTAGAGTTTGATGAGGGATTCCTTGTCTTTGTCATGGTATCCCTTAGAGGTGGATTAAATAGAATTATATGGGGTGGAAATTTATCTCCAAGATACATCATCACTTTTTAAAAACTATTTGGAGTTAGTAAGGTGGAGTACCACATAGATCTATCAACATAGTTAGACATGGTACATGACATCTTTCATGTGTCGTAGTTCAGGATTTATGTGCTTGACCTATCATATGTTACAACATGGGGAAATAGAGACATAGGGAGTGGGGATACCTTTTAGAGAACCCAATGTAGATTTGGGATTGCAAAGATGGGATCCTTAATGGGTGATTCATTCCCCTTGTGTATGTCTTGTGGTAGCAAGATAATATTCACAAGAGAACATTAGAAAAGGAGACCGATATGTGAACTCCGACCCCTAATCTTTTTTAGTATATTTTTTTCAATTTGGGTATGAAAATACTAATGGTGTGGATAATATAACAACTTTGGTTTTTCATTTATTACAAATGGTCATGGAAGGGGACCTAAAAAGATACAAAGAAACATGCAAACCCATACATGCATTAGGTCAGGGCGACTCGAACCCGAGACAACCACGATGCCCCATAGGGCCCTTTTACACTAGGATAAGCCATGTGGGTGATTTTTCCAAGCATTAATTATCATTATTATATGGATTACATTTTTTTGTGGGCCCATATACGTCATGCGACTCTGAGGCCCAAAGAACCCATAATTGAAATTAGAATAATAGAAATACACTTCGGGAAAAAGTGTTCTTTTGTGACTAGTCATTTGTGATGGGACACTAACCCATCACAAGGGCTTCTTTTTGGAGAGACCAGCCAGTGATGTTTTTAGTATTTGTGGCGGAATATAAATCTCATCTCAAATGCTTTGTCGGCAGGATGTCTTTTGCGATGGGGTTCGTCACAACTAATCTAACATATATATACCCACCCATATTTTTATCATTTTACTGATTTTACTACTCCTCTCTCTAGTGAAAAATTTGCTATCAAAATTTTTCCTAGTTTGAAATTTTAATTCAGGGCATTAACCACAGATTATATCCTATGAAAGCATCTATTTTAATGTATTTATCAATTGGTTTTATTTTTTACTTGATTCATTTTATTTTATTTTACTTAGAACTATTTTTAATTAGCAGTAGTTAAACTAATTAGAATTAGATTGTTTTGTTTATCATTGTTTATGTTTATTTTTACTAATAATTACTTTGATTAGTATGAATTAGTATTAATTAATAGTTATAATATTAATTATAATTAAAGAGTAATACTTTGTATTAAATTCTAATAATTAGTACTAAATTATAATAATTAGAATCAAATTATAATAATTAGTAATAAATTAAAATAATTGTTAATAATTTGTAATAATTTGAAATAAATTATAATAAATTGTAATAATTTGTAATAATTTTAAATAATTAGTAATACTTTATAATAATTCTTAAAAAAATAAAATATTTAGTAATAAAGTGCAATAATTTTTAATATTTAGTAAAAAAATATAATAATTATTTATAAATTCTAATAATTAGTAATGAATTGACATAATTAGTAAAAAAAATTGTAATATTTAGTAATAATTGGTAAAAAATATTAAAAAATGTAATAAACTATAATAATTATTAATAAATTGTAATACATGGTACTAAATTGTGCCAATTGGTTATAAATTGTAAAAAGTGGTAAATATTTGTAATAATTGATGGTAAATTGTTATAATTCGTGAAAAATTGTAATCATTAATAATAAATTGTGATAATTAGTAATAAATTGTGATAAATTGAAGTAGTTAGTAATACATTATAATATTTAATAATAACTTGTAATAATTAGTAAAAAAATGTAACAGTTATTATAAAAATTCTAATTATTAGTAACAAATTGTAATAATTAGTAATAAATTGGAATAATTGTTAACAAATTTCAACAATTAGTAATTAATTCTAATAATTAGTAATAATTAGTAATAAATTCTAAAAACTAGTAACAAATTCTAATAATTATTAATAAACAGTATAATTTGGTAATAATTAACGATAAAATTTAATAATTAGAAATAAATTTTAATAATTAGTAATAAAATATAATAATAAGTGATAAATTGTTATAATTAGTAAATATTTTTAATAACTATAATTTTTTTTAATTAATTAGCTAAAAATTGTAATAATTTGTTATAAATTTCTAAAATTAGTTAAAAATTAAAATAATTAGTTACAAATTATAATAATTTTTAATAATTAGTAATAAAATCCAATAACTAGTGATAAATTCTAATAATTTTCTCTATATTCAAATAATTTGTAATAAATTATAAAAAAATTAAATATCTTATAATATTTGGAAATAATGTGTACTAAATAGTAATAATTAGTAAGAATTTCTAATAATTAGTAATAAATTTTAATTATATGTAATAAAATATATTAATTTGAAATAAATTGAAAAAATTAGTCATAATTATGATAAAATTCTAATAATTTTTAATAAATTCTAATAATTATTAATAAATTCCAGTAATTAGTAATAATTATTAATAATTTCTAATAATTTGTAATAAATTCTAATAATTAGCAATAAAATATAAAAATTAGTTATAATTAGTAATAAATTATAATAATTAGTAATAAATTCAAATTATTAGTTATAATTAGTAAACAATTATATTAATTAGTAAAATATTATAATAATTAGTAATAAGTTATAATAATTATTAGTATATTATAATAATTATTAATAAATTCAAATAATTAGTTATAAATCCTAATAATTAGTTATAACTTGTAATAAATTTTAATAATAAATAAAAAATTATATGAATTTTTATAAATTGCAATAATTAGAAAAAATTTAACAACTATAAATAATTAGTAATTAATTATAATAATTATATTAATTTATAATAAATTGTAATAATTAGTAATAAATTTTAATAATTAGTAATAAATACTAACAAATTCCAATTATTAGTAATAAGTATTAATAATTTGTAATAAATTTCAAAAAAAACAATAAATTCAAAGAATTAGTAATAAACTGGGTCAATTAGTAATAAATAGCAATAATTTATGATAAATAGAAAAAATTTCAAATAATTTTTAATTAATTTCTAAAAATTACTAATAATTACTAACAATTACCAATATTAATAAATAATTTAAAATAATTAGCAACAATTAGCAATAATTACTAAAAATTAGTAATAATTACTAATAATTATCAATAAATAGAATTTATTTTAATTAGTAATAATTATGAATAAATTTTAATAAATTGTAACAAAGTCTAATGAATTGGAATAATTTACAGCAGGTTGGTGGCTCTCTTTTGCTGAACCCCTTATATCCTTGAAATTTTCACCCCTTGAAATCACTATTAAAAATATACCCTCATGTATGGATATCCATTTTTGCATTCACAAGAATGGATAGTAGCATAGCTAGCCCTTCCTACTCTCCATTCTCATGCATACAAAAATGGATATACGTACATTGGAGAAATTTTTCATTCCGATTTCATTCATAGAAAGTGGGAAAGAGCTAAGGCTTTAGGAAAAAGTGTCTCCTTTTCCCAATGTCTCATCTCCTTATAAATTTATTATATTCAAATCACTATGGGAATTCTCCTCTGACCTATGAATATTCATTTTCGTATGCCTGAGCATGGAGAGTAGTGCGATGAGGAATCCCAACTCTCCATCCTCATGCATACTGAGAATAATGTCCATAATTTTGGGAAGATTTTTCATAGTGATTTTAATTGGAGAAATTGGAGATTAGTCATCGGGAAAAAGAGTAGTTTCTAATATGTTGGAAATTGTGTAGTCGTTAATTTAAAATTATTGGTACAAATAATCTATAATTTATAATTATTAGTTGTAATTTGTATAACTTATTATAAGTTAATGTATATTATTATAAATTTTTTAAAAAATAATATAAATAAGTATGAAATAAAAAAAATAATATAATTTGATAGAAAAAGGTAATTTAATTTCATTTTCTTTTTTGGATTGTGTTTTTCAATTATCAATGTATACAAAAATAAAGATTTTTTTATTTAGATAAATATTGAACAAAGAATTTGACAACAATAATTATTTGATGGTCACACATGGATAAATCAGTCCATTAATCTAAATGGTTCAGTTATAAATCTTGTATATATTGAGGTTCTTTTAGATTTATTATAATTTGTATCATCAAAAACAATATTTGTTTTAGAAGGAGAAATTTAAGTGTCCTTGTAAAAATGTTCTCCTAGGATGGTTCATATATTTGATGACATCATGGGAAATTCATTTCATGTTGGTTTCCAACTAGATTATGTTTATTGGTATCAACATGTGAATGTAGTTCTACATAATATACTAATAATTTGTTTATAGGTCCAAAATGGTTTCAAAATTTAGTTCATGATGTGGTTGGTATGTCTTTTCAACAGGCTGATTCTCATGATGATATTAATTAAACCCTAGAGATGGAACCATCTAATTATTATGATGTGTTGAGCTCTGCTGAGGTTTCCCTATACTCTGGTTGCAAGATATGAAAATTTGAAGTAGTTGCTAAATTTATTGATATTAAATCAGATAATGGAATGTTATGTGGTTTTTTTATCAGATATTATCTTTGGTAAATACACAGCTACCTGAGGGGAATGTGTTGCCTACATATTTATTGAAGAGAAAGAAGCGGGTTCGTAATCTGGGTCTGGGTTATGAAAATATCCATTAATTTTTAAATCATTGAATCATATGTTATGATGAAAATGAGTCATTAGATAGTGGTCTCACATGTTGAAAAAATGATTAATAATGAAGCTCAAGAAGGGATCTCCAGATTGATTCCTATAAAAATAGATATATTCCCCGATTACACCCATATTGTAGCGTTTATTTATGTATCATAACTAATGACATTGATTTCATGGAACAAAACCAATATTCCAACTGGTATTCAAAATTCATTTCACAAAACCTCTACATCACTAACAAGAATTTTTACCACAACACACATATAAATGACAAGATTATATTACTCCTTAAAACTCATTTTCTTCAAACAAGCATACCAAAACATTTTAAACACAACTTGCATCATGCAACTAAACCATAGAACATATTAAGTTTAACTAAACAAAAAAATTAAATTATCTAAATGGTGAAAAGGCATGAAACCACCAACCTCCGTGTAGGATAACTTCGAATATTTGGTGCCTAACTCCAAATGCACACAAAATGCACCACAACAAATTCAAAAAGAACCTAATTCAAGAATTTGGACCACAAATTTCAAAACATAACCTAAAGCATCAAAATATAGTTGATTAAATCCTTATAAAGAGGAGGGTTTTTCCAAGAGATAATGCCGCCAGAACTTCATCGGAATGGAGGAAGGCGTTCGCTGGTGTGGGTCGCGGCGCAAAGGAACATCCCATCAAAAGGGTGGCATGGTGAGAGTCCATTCAAGGGGGAGTTAGCGAGATCGAAAAAGGGAGAGAGGGAGTCTGGTGCATGGTTTCCACTGGATAGTAGTTTCGGGCGAGCGGCTAGCTAGGCTGGGGGTCGAGGAGAAGGCTAGCCGTGAGGGGCGACAGTGAAAATTCGAGAACGAGCAGGGGGATCCGTGCGACGGTGTGAGATGTGAACAGGGGTGCGGCTGGTCCGGTGAGTTGCACGAGCGAGGAGGCCAGTGGGGGTCTGGCACGTTCCAGGTGGCCAGAAGGGAGTGAAGGGGGGTGATGGTTTGCATCACCGGAAGAGGGAGCTCGCCGGATAGAGGCGTGGCCGGGAGGGAGGTCGCGGCAGAGTATGGGAGGTCGTCGTGACGGGAGAGTAGGGTGCGGTCCGGCGAGGGGGGTGTTCGCCGGATGGAGCAGGGAGCGGCAGCCATTTCTGCGGCGCAAGAACATGTGGAGGGAGGTTCTGCAGCATGAACGAATGAAAAGAAAAAAAAGGGAAGAAGAGAAGGGTTCTGACGGTTGGGTAGAAAGGCACTGAAAAAAAGGGTGAAACCCTAAATATGAAAGAAAAGAGAAAAAAAGTAATAAAATAAAAACAAAACTAAAATAAACAAAACTAATAAAAATATTAATATTAATAATAATGGTATTTATAAAATAAAACTTTAACAAGAAAAATAATATTGATATTAACAATAATAATTTAATAATCATTATATTTTCAAGATGATAATAATAATCATAATGTCAACAATTTTAATGAGAAAAGATTAATGATGATAATATCAATAATTTATGTTAGTAATAATAATAATAATAATAATAATTGGAATAATAATAATAACCTAAATAAATTATTATCTTTAAAACTAAAAATACTAATGATAATAACATCCCCCAATATTAAAACAAACCATTAAATTTTTTTCACATTTCTTATTTAATTTTATTCACATTTTATCCCTCTTTTAAATTATATTTATTTATTAATAACTCCATTACTTAATTGGGTGCACCTCATGAAGGTGTGCAGAGAACCGAGCGAGGTCACGTGGCGAACCATGTGAGGTCGCACGGCTTCGACATCGGCACGCTGAATGCCTAAAAGGCCAAAAAGTACGTTTCAAAATAAAACATAGATTTTTTTATGTTGGGGCCTCAACCCGAAATATATGATGCCCAAAAAAATTATAAAATAAATAATATAAAAAGGAAGGTTGTGAAAATTCTCCCCACCATAAATATTTTCATCCCCAGAAAGCCACAACTAGAACCAAACCCCAAAGCATAATAACACACTCCCTTAAGGTTCAACGGGGGTCCCCACAAACATCAAGCATAGACAGGGAAAGGTATCGTGCTCAGAGTGAGTAACTTAAAGACAACCTCAAAAAACTCATAAAATGTCTTTCTGATATGTGTCGCTCACCCCAAATAGCCAGAACGCCTCCAGTTGACCGATCAAAGAAGGGAACTCTTGCACCCACATAAACCAACTTCACAAGCCGAAACACCTCAAGCACTATTAAACTAAAACCACACCATTTGGCTAGAATGAACAAATAAGGTCAAACCACTTCCACAGAACACTCTTATCACATATCACCAAGCCATATTTAAAAATAGAAGAAAATGATCAACATGGGGAGGCCCGAGGGGCTCCCCACCATTAGGAACTCACTGACGCTCGAGATAAGACTGGAAAACAGACATGAGGAGGTTTGAGCAGACTCCCCACCATTAAAGAAAAGTCCACCATTGATTCATTCTAGAGACATTCGTGCGAGACCTAATGTGGGTCTCCCCACCATTAAGAACCTACCAATGCCCAAGACGAGACTAGAAAACCAATATGGGAAGGTCTGGGCGGACTCCCCACCATCAAGGAAAGGCCAACACCAATTTATTCCAGAGACCTTTATGCGAGGTCCAATGTGGGTCTCCCCACCATTGGAACCAGCAACAGATAAAATACTTTAGAAACATTCCAACAGGGACCAAGCACCCCACCACAAGGGGCGGGGAGGGTCGGGCCCAACTACCTAGCGTGAAACCCACAACCCAAGACAAACCAACACCTTCACATTCCCGGATGAGTACCATTCCAAATTGAGACCAATTTACCCACCAGACCCCATAAGGACCACTCAAGTGATCACATTCAATGAAATGCAACCCCTAAGACTTTAAGGCGATGAGACGAACACGCCTCCACATAGTCACAAAAACCTCATGCAGCCAGACAGTTTGTTTGGAATGGAAAAATTATAGAAAACTATTTAAACTACCTTTACTTTCAACACCGGTGACAGAAATAAGGTTGGGTCTCATACACTCTCAGGCTTCCTGACCACGCGCTAGCTTCACTCTGAGGCCTATGGCTGGAGCCCTGATGTTTGAAGCATCTCCTGCCTCGCAGTCAGGTATTGAAGACTCCCGAGCAGAGCTTCTCATTTTGGTTCCACACGCAATCACACCGCACCCGAGGCAACACTAGCAAACACAAAACATTACGACATCCAATTACTCTCACATTGAACATTCACCAGAATGAGAGCTTAGATGTTCCACGCGCATCAGCCCTTGTTACACTGAATGATAACCTGACACCACAAATCGTCACCGAGCAAGATTGTTGTTATCGAGAGAAACATTATATTGAGAAAGACTTTAAACTGCGCCTTGAACAACACATGATTCCTGCAGATGAGCATAGCTTCCTCGTACGACTGGGTTTGCCAAACTAGTAGCCTAACATGAACCTTTTCTTAAAAGAAACAAAACAAAGACCAGAGGTCATTTAGAATAATAGACTACACCAACACATCGGGTTTCTTCCACCTTCTCCCCACTGGAGTCTCCATTACCGCTTCCAAACAACCGTTGACATCAAAGGGACCTCACGCAGAAAAACGCCACCAAACATGACCCTTACAGCCGATGACAGTACTACGAAGCCCTTCAAGACACTGGTCAACACTAATAATTCAGAACCGCCTTCAGCATTCCCCACTGGAATTCCTTTCCCCGTTTCCAGGGGACCTTCAGACACAAGGGTTTTAAACCTCATACCCGAAGAATCGGACAACTCAAATGACCAAAACTCCCTTCAACTCCCCTCCCATCTGTCATCCCACTACGAGAGGATCCGCTTAGTTGTAAAAAGAAGAGGTGGGATCAATTCTAGAATTTAAGAAGAGATTCCTCATATCAACTGGAGGGTCAGACAATGGTGAACTATCTATGGCCACATGTCATTTTCACATTGACTCTTTATATAGGGCATACGCTAGCCAAGAAGGAGAACTGTGGACCCAACCGAACTGGTCCAATGGGCATGACATACTAAAAGAAAACATCAAACGTGCTGGGGGAACCATTGCAAGGGCTCCATGATGTACTCTTTAACAGAATTCACTAACCACACACTTGCATACCAGCTTACAAATAAAAAAAATTAGACTCAAACACAATTTAGTCAAAAACGATTCTTGACTCAAAATACCTCACATCTAACATGTCAAAATCACAAGGACACACTATGCTATCATCCATTACTAAAACATCGAATTTTCAATTAACAAAACATTTTGAAAATAAGTAAAACTTGGGGGTTGCACAAACACCAATGGTGTCCCATGGGCCTCGCACATGCATGTTCTCGTGCCACACCAGCACCCACCTCATATCCATCCAGGCACTCATCCTCTCATGCCATTAACCATTTGAATTTTCATATACACTCATGCATGTGGTTTCCCACGGGAACACCAAGGATCAAAACCAAAACATTCCATTTTTCAAAACCAGAACATCATACCCACACTTTTCAAACCTCACGTACCATTTCATTTTTAAAGTGCTTCATTTGAAAACATTTTTCAAAACCAAATAATCTTTACTTAAAAACCAAATTTCCACGAATACAAAAAAAAAAGGGACGAAAAACAATGTAGGAGGGAACTAGTGTCAGCGGGTGATTGGAGCATATGGTTGGCAGCCATATTCCAATCACGCCACTGGACACAGAGTTTATTTTAGGACAGTGTCCCCGGCTCCACAGGGCTTTCTAGACCCTGTGAGCTCACTAATACCAATGACCCTACTCCCTTTTCATTTCCCTTAGACAAGATTAACTGCAATGACCAAAAACTCAATAAAAAACCTCAACATACATTGGTAACTTGAGTCCCGCCACTAGGTTTGCTAGCCAAGGACTTTACTCGAAGCCAAGATGTCGAGTCCTGACAACCTTAAATCAAGTCCACCGTGACTCTGTCCCGAAAGAAAACGACCCAAGAGAGAAAACATGCCCCTTTGATACCATTTTGTCATGAACCAGTCTGGGTCGTCATCCGACCCGACACCCGATCCGATCTGCGACATGGCCAAAAGGGCGTTCCGAATCCCCCTGGGTTGGCACAAGTTCCCGGGTATCAAACATTACATGGGAACGATGTAACCTAAATAAAAGACAGAAAAACAACTATCCAGATAAATAAACTGAAACTAGAAATAGACAACCAAACATACCTTTAAACTATGAACATGTTTAAAGTCTAAAACTCGAAACAATAACTAAAAAGAAAAGAGGGTAGCGGAAACAAAAACTCATACTCAAACCTCCCGATATAAGAGAGGACACATCAACACCACTCTGCATGAAAACACCAACTGCAACCTGAACCACCATCACTGAGCACAATGTAACAACCTGGAATGCACAAGAAATAATGTCTACATACACCCAAAGGTGTATATAGGGTGTGAGCCAAAACCCCAGTAGGACGTCACCCAATAAATAGGTTCCATTCCACAACATCAAAAAGACAATTTAATGTGCTTATTCAAAATTATACTTTCAAAATGATTTTAAAGAAAACATTTACAAGCCAAATGCTAAAGAAAAACACTAAAAATGAACTCATTTCACAAACACGATTTTAAAGAGGAAGATAAAAGTTTATTATGGGCACACACACACATACTCACACACACACACATACTCACTCACACACACACACACATACTCACACCCAAGTGGTCCTCCATATGCCGACGGAAGGCACCATGCCATAGATGGTAGAGAACTAAGGGTAAAACCCCTAATGTTCATCTTTCTCAAGTGGGACCCTAGAACCTATTCTCTCGGTGAAACGTGGATTAGAAACCACGACCCTCAGAAACATGTCTTAGAAGACCACGACCCTCAGAAAACGTGGCTTAGATGGCCATGACCCTCAGTCATCATATGTTTAGTTAGTGTTGCAATCATCAATCCAGTAATGTGAAACAGGGACAATACCCATACGGCTCACTAGCGCACTAGTTCTAGTCTTCCCACCTAGATACCCAGGGTTTTCCCTTGTGCTCAAACATGTTCCACATTCACATAACACATCCTTTTCACATTACACAAACCAAACATGAAGTTACACAAAAAAAATCACCACTTGCATTCAAAATAACTATTTCAAAGACATGCACCCTAAGGACATGGCTCATTTTATAAAAATACACCACTTTAAAAATGAACGCGTATTCAACTCCTTCAAAATACCATTTTTACGTCATATAAATATTCCAAATAATCATTTGTGCTATTAATGAAATCATTTCAAGAAAAACCAAGTAGACTTTACACCAAAAACCACTTGATTTTATATAGAGGCATCACTTTAGAACATGATACATGAGGTAACCATATAAACAATTTTTTTCCATTACTCGAACAATTTTGCATTTCAAATTCAAAAGAACACAACAAAGAAAATACACCAAAAGTGATTCATTTTACTTTGAAAATGTCTATTTAAATACACAAACTCCTAAAGTGACTTGAAAACACCTTTCGCACCTACCCAACAACCCTCAAAAACATTTCAACCATGTTTCACACTCAAAACACCACTTAAATAAACAATTCATAAATTTATAAAACACATCGCATGCAAAAGAAACCATTACAAAATCAATTTAACAAATTAACCCTTATAAAACCTCATTGGCACTCGATAAACAGTTATTAAACACTTCTAAAATTTATCACAATAGGATCGAAAGGAAAAACATGTCAATTTCTAAAAACAAGTGCAATTTTCATCACGCACGCATGTCACAACGTTTTCAAAACGCATTTCGCAAAACCACTACATCACTAGAAAACATTTTTACCACAACACACATATAAATGACAAGATTATATTACTCCTGAAAACTCATTTTCTTGAAATGAGCATACCAAAACATTTTAAACACAACTCACATCATGAAACTAAACCATAGAAGAAATTAAGTTTATCTAAAAAAACAAATTAAATTATCTAAATGATTCAAAGGCGTGAAAACACCTACCTCGGTTTAGGAAAACTCCAAATATTTTATGCCAAACTCCAAATGCCCACGAAACGCACCACAATGAATTCAAAAATAACCTAATTCAAGAATTTGGACCACAAATTTCAAAACAGAACCTGTAGAATCAAAATATAGGTGATTAAATCCTTACAAAGAGGAGGGTTTTACCAAGAGATCTCTCTACCAGAACATCACTGGAATGGAGGAAGGAGGTCACTGGTGTGGGCCGCGTGGAAAAGTAACAACCCTTCAAAAGGGTGGCGCGGCGTTAGTCCGTTCAAGGGGGAGGCAGCGAGATCGAAAAAGGGGGGGAGGGAGTCCATTGCATGGTTTCCACTGGATATGAGTTTCTGGAGAGCAGTTGTCTAGGCTGGGGGTCGAAATGTAGGCTAGCCAGCAGGGGTGACAGTGAAAAATCGAGCACAAGCAGGGGGGTCCGTCCGGTGGCTCGAGCCGAGAACAGGGGTGTGGCTGGTCCAGTGAGCGGCGCGAGCGAGGATGCTTGTGGGGGGTGTAGCGCATTCTAGGTGGCCGGACGAGAGTGCAAGGGGTGATGGTTTATAGCACTGGAAGAGGGAGCTCGCTGGGAGGGAGGTCGCGGCATATTGCGGGAAGGTAGCGTGACAGGGGAGTAGGGGTGTGGTCTGGCAAGGGGGGTGTTCTCCGGATGGATCAGGGGGAAGAGGCCATTGCTGCAACATGAGAAGATGAGGAGGGAGGTGTTGTAGCGTGAATTAAAGAAAAGAAAAAAACAGGGAAGAAGAGAAGGGTTCTGGCAGTTGGGTAGAAAGGCACCGAAAAAGGGGTGAAACCCTAAATAAGAAAGAAAAGCGAAAAAAAAGAAATAAAATAAAAAAAACTAAAAGAAAAAAAACTAATAAAAATATTAATATTAATAATAATTGTATTTATAAAATAAAACCTTGAAAGTAAATTTAGGATTGATAATAACAATAATAATTTAATAAACGTTATATCTTCAAGATGATAATATTAATCAAAATGTCAACAATTTTAATGAGAAAAGATTAATGATGATAATAACAATAATTTATGTTGGAAACAATAATAATAATAATAATAATTGAAATAATAATAATAACCTAAATAAATTATTATCTTTAAAACTAACAATAATAATGATAATAACATCCCCCAATATTAAAACAAACCATTAACTTTTTATCACGTTTCTTATTTAATTTTATTCTTATTTTATCCCTCTTTTAAATTTTTTTATTTATTAATAACTCCTTTACTTAATTGGTTGTACGTCATGAAGGATTGAAGAGAACTGATCGAGGTCACGCGGTGACCCAAGCAAGGTCGCGCAACTTCGATAGTGGCACACTGAATGGCGAAAAGGCCAAAAAGCTATTTTCAAAATAAAACATAGAAATTTTTATGTTAGGACCTCGACCCGAACTATCTGATTCCCAAAAAAAATAATAATAAAATAAATAATATAAAAAGGAAGGGTGTGACATTCTCTAATATCATGTTCATAATGTATGAGATACATCCAAAAAACTAGGCTCATCAATGAAAAAAATCATGTTTTTTTTAATTTCATTTTAGATTCTTTACCACTGATCATCAATTTCGGTGGAATAATTATTATTTCTGAAAAGGCACAATTTATAAAGATTAACCTCCAAAAATGATCATTGATACAACTTTTAAATCAATTGTCTCTTTATTACCTCCCATCACATTTAGACTAACAATAATAAAACTGAATATTGTTTGTTTTTGGAAAGAACACAGTTGGATAAAACAGAGAATTTATTGGGATTATCCATATTGGTATGATTTTTGGGTATGCAACAAGATGGATGTCATTTATATTTAGAATAACTTTTTTGATAATTTATTTCATATAGCTTTTCATACACCAGGTAAGAGTAAAGATAATGTAAATCCATGATTACATCTTTCCCAAATTTATCAGAGACATGAACATAATCTATTTAAAAATGTCAGATCACAAAAGTTAATGAATCCAAAAAGAGATTATACACACTCAAAATATAGTTGTTTATTATTTTTTTATTGTATTGCATATTTGAGTCTTCTAAAATGTTATGATTCCAATTTTGGAAGATGTGTCGGAAATGGTCATATTACCATATTAAAATTTCCTGATTGTCATGTTATAATAAAACATCCTCTACCAATTGAATTATTATTTTTGTTGAATTATATTATTTTGGATTCTATAATATAAATATTATATTTATTCCAAGGAATTTCTGCAGTGAAAAGTGACTACAATGTATTAAATAAACTGGAAGAAGATATTGTTTTAATTTTATGTAAACAGGAAAAAATCTTCTTGCCATATTTTTCTGACATAGGGGAACAATTGATACTACATTTTCTACATGTTGGAAAATGTGGATGTTCATTACAGTTCCGATGGAAGCATTTATTCAATATTTTCATGTAGGAATTTAAGAAAAAAAGTATGTAACAGAGAAATAGTTGAAGGTTCAATTGCATAAGCTTATATGTATGATGAACATTCATTTTTTCTCTCATTCTTTTCAATATGAATATCCTTAAAATCACAATTGTGTAAACTATAACAAGGGAAATGTTGACAATGAATTGGGAAATCAATTATCAGTTTTAAATCATCATAAAATTGTCTTTGATGGAGATTATGAATGATGAATTTCAGATGATGAACATCACAAAGCTCATACATATGTTCTGCTCAACTATGAATAAATGACACCATTTGTATAGTTATTTCATTTTTCTCTTATTCTATAATTGTTTTTTCAATAAATTAATATTATTTTATTTATAAGTTATATAATAATCATATCAAGAAACAAAACCCACAAATTACAGTAGCCGCTCTTGAAAATGTCAGAAAAAAAACAATTTATACTAGCTTCAAAAACTAGTATCATAATTTTTTTTTATTTAAAATATAAAAAAATTTATAATCTATTATATTGATAATTGTTTTACCAATTTTTAGGTATCTCATAATTTTGATAAAATTGATAATCGATATCATGTATTTAGTATCCAACCATCAAAACTGGTAAAATATTAAAATGCATATGTGGTGAATGGTTTTCGATTTGATACATGTGCATATGGGGAAAAAATTTAAAAGAATAGTTGTGTTTTCATGATATAATATATTCATATAGAAACTTAAGTTGACATTTAAGGCAATCTAGAATAAATTTTTGTACTATGTTGTCTAGGACAACATTACATAACAATATTTAAATGTCATTGGTTGGATACTGAGAGATGCTTGCATATACATCTGAACCAAGGAAACATTGATATTATATATAAAAGTCTTATTCCAATAAATTAATTTTTTTGGCTCATCAGGAACATCATATTTATTATAAAAAATATTATTCTAATTCAATAAAGTTGATTTATTAGTGGAGCATAATAAAAATTAAATATCAAGAAATTTTTTTTACTCAAAGTTAATTTGGTTCCACTAAAATGGATAGAAATGATATTTTTTAAAAGACTGCAAAAAATCAATCTTTTTCATGAACAGATAGGAATATTGATGATGACACCCCACACATAATGATTGATGGTGATGATGAAGTTAAGGATGTTATAAATGAATTTGAAATGAAAATTGATTAGGAAACTGAAATTCATATAGAAATTTATGGTGATGAGGAGGAATATGAAGTCATTAACATTGTAAGATATGAAGATGAGAATGAAAGTGAATTTTGACACCACTAAATTTTGGTTATAATCATATATAAAATTTATCAATATATAATAATTTTGTCAACAATTTTCTATGAATAGTCATATTGTGCTTCAGATGTATGAGAAACTATATTATCTATTACGTTGAGTTGATCTGCCTTTCGAAAAGTAGGATGTTGGATCATCTGAACCTCATACTACTGGTGATTCAGGGGGGGACTCAAAAGGGGGGTGGTCGTTGGTGATTGATGATTCCTGACCCTACCCATGTGTGACATCCAAATTTGGGATTTGAACCATGCGTGAAGAGGTATGTTTACCTTTGTATTTTAGTTAGTATTCAATAATTAATTTATATACCAATTAATTTATTATTTGTTATTTTTTTACATCTTTCAGCATATATCTACTAGATTGGGGGGGGGATATATTGCACAATTATTTTTCTAAATAATGTTTCTCAGGTGATTACATTCCCATTGATGTATAGCACTAAATATTTGATCAATCGATGGTATGCAAATAAATAACTTTTTTTAAATTTAATTAAATTAAAAACATGATATTATAAATTAGTTGTAGATTTTATTGTATCTTGTCGATGATAAAAAGTGCACCACTGCTTGGATGGCATGGAAGGGGACTACGCGTCAGCATTGTAGTCATTTTTTACACAATTTGAGATGGAAGGCATTGGAGAAAGCAGGAGTGATAGTGTATGATGAGTATTATCACTCCCACAAACCTGATTACATTTCATCTCGGGTTTGGGATGGATTATGTTAACATTAGTTGGGTGGTCATTTTTATAGTATATCATCATTAGGCCAACAAAACTAGGGGAGATAGGGGTGACACATCGAGTCGGTAGTTGTATTTTAAGTAAGCTTTTGGAGAATACGGTACATTCTTTTTTTGAATATTTTATATAACATGAAATGTAAATGGTTGATTTTATATTCATATAGGAAATATAATTTAACAATATTATGGAATTTGGAATTTATAGGATAATGTATAGGGATCCCACCATTGGAGATATTAGAGATACTCTCCAACATCCCATTCTGGTCAGCATATTTTCATTGGGAGTTTGAAATTTAACTATAAATAATACTTTAAATATTTGAATTTTAAATTATACTTGAATGAGTAAAATGATGTAATGATGTCTTAGTCAGGGACTGAGAGATAGGATGAGATTGATTCTGGGACAAGTGCCCACCAATTTGATGTGAGAACATGGATGCAGGGGACCCAATAAGCCGTCGAGGAAGGCCGAATTATTGGTATTGGCTCTTGATTAACTCATGTAGATTATTATGGCACCACTGCGATGTCATAATCTAGATCGAGGGAAGATCATAGAGATCCATCATCATCTACATCATATTATTATGAGTATTTATGAGCTCAGAGTGAGTTCATAGAGAGTGTGTCTAGTGAGTAGGAACCTATGTTTAAATGGGAGCAACATTAACATGATGATCTCCTACACCAGTAGTACCAAGAAAACAAAATAGGATATAACCGAGGAGATTTGTCTGTGGCAGAAAGAGCATGAGTATGAGAATTTTGAGTACATGTGATGTCTAAATCGTGGATCAGTGATGTAGTTCCCTCCAACAGACGACCCTCCCATCCAGTGAATTATTTCTTTTTTAGGATAATACATTTGAATGTAAATATGGTTTTTAATATTAACTATCTACATTTCTATATCGTGTTATTTAAATATTTAAAAATATTATTTATTTTATTTTTTATAAAACTTTTTATTATTTTTATTACTTTATTTAAGATTTTTATTTTTTTATTAATTATTAATTTTCATTATTTTCTTTTCATTTTTTATATGTATCTCAAATATTGGGGGATTCATTTATGTATAATTTTTTTATATTAGTAATAATAATTTTATTATTTCATTAATATTACTAGTATTATATTATTATTATTATTATTATTATTTTATGAATATTATTTGGGTGTTTTATAATTTATTTTACATTACTAATATTAATATTATTATTTAATTAATAATAATAATAATAATATTATTATTATTATTATTATTATTATTTAATTCAATTTTATTATTTTTATTTTATTTATTTAATTTGTCAAGGGTCCCATCGCAAAAAAGTGTTGCAAAAATTGGGAAAGGCTTTTTATGGCGGGTCCTATCATAAATAGTATTTTGTGATGACTAGTTGTAAAAAAATCGTTTCAAAAACTTCAAAAATATTTCTGCAATGTTCTAACACAATAAGGTATTTACAAAACCATGATGAAGTTATTTATGAAAAATCCACATCCCATCGCAAATAGTTTCTTTTTGTGATAGACCATTGGAAAAAACAATATTTGTGGCATCCTTTTCTACAACATGTCATTTGATATAGGGACCCATTTCATAAGGGTATTTGGGATGGGATCCTAGTACAAATTCAACATTAAAAATGTACCAATTTCTAGTAATGATAATTTTAATATCAAATGAATATAATTTTCCTAAATAAGTATAATAACTCTTAAACAGTCTGTTAGATCACAAATATGAGACAACATTTGATTTTTTCGAATTTTTTAATAATATATATGATATAATCATTGTCAGTGTCCAGAGGTTTGGTAAAGTGCTATCATTGGTGGAAATAATAAAATTAATTTATTTAATTAATTTGTTTGTTTGTTTCATCACAGTGACCTAGAATCCTCTATTTTATCACGGCTATCCGAATCTATAGGGGTAGTCTCATATCCTAGGGATTAATACGATCCTTTAGAGAAATTTCATTAGAGGATTTTGGGAACATGATGTTATATCAAGATCAGGTCAATGATCATGCACTAATGGAGTTCATGGATCTCTCAAATGATTGCAGCACATGGCTGTTCATCACCATTGATCGATCCAATCTTCCGGTTGGATTTTTGACTTATGTGATTCCATCCAATTTATGTCACCCTTTTTGAATGAGGATCAATTCCACAAATAAAATCCATTCATCATCAATAGTTTATTTATTTATTATTTGTTTGTTTTTTCTTTGTTATGTATTCCACATTATTCATATATTTTAATAACAATTCTATGAAGATGAAAAAAATAATGGATGAGTTTTATTCCTCACATATATTGTTTATGGTTTTCTCCCCCATTTCATTTATCATTCATAATTGGTATTTTCTTAGCCAATTGTTAAATGAATACCAAATATTTAATTATTTCTCTAACATTAATTGGTGCAATGGATCATTACCACAAGTATATATTGTAATTGAGGTTAATATTTGAGGATCAACGATGATGGAGGATGATTTAAAGAATTACGAGATTATATTGGAGTTCTCTTATTTCTTGAAGAGGTGAATAATGATGATAAGATCAGTAAATTTGGTTTCCCACTTCGATTATGTGGCCAAAATCTTGAAATAAGGTGATATCATGACTCAGTTTGAATAGGTCAAGGATCCTTGGGAAATATTGATAGAGGTGGTGGAAAATCATGGAGACACATCGAAAATCCTAGAATTTCTAGGGAATTAATGACTACATTGAATGTAGTACGATGAACACACGTAATGTAGTCCTTTTTCTATAGATCATATTTTTCCTCGTTGATGACAATGATCACACACACTATATGGTTCCAACTACATGCCATTGGACTCTCCCATGATAGCTTGACCTGTAATTGCATGGTGTACAAGTAGTTAAAAATACACGAACATGAGATGGTACATGGAATGACATGAAATGTAGAGGCATAGATGGATGGAATGGGTTGGGTTTTAGTATACCTCTACATATTTTTTACCCTTTCATACACACTATGATTATGTATATCTACATTTCATATGAGAAGGGAAAAAATGGGCAGACGAGTGGTGGTTAGACATGAAAGGTACCCCTGGTATACACCATGTACCCCCATTGAGGGAATTGTGGGCCCTTCACCTTTTTTAGTCAGAAATGTATGGGTTTACTGTGTTTCCTTGTTCTATCCCTTCAAGGGTACAATGTGTAATTTCATCCATTTATATAGATCGTGATCCACTATAGAGGATGGATCTCAGATAGAGTTTGTTGTGCCCCTACATGAGACCTGAGTGGGATCCTCTATAATTTCTTCTTACCACCATGGTGGCTTTTTTGAATCAGTTTGGCCTCCTTAAACATGACATTGATCCCCCAACTAGAAGTTCATTTTAGTGGTGTTTTTGGTATCATCGTAATATAACCCCCAACAGATCGTTTTTATCTAGAATGGAATTGTTGTGCAACCCATTTTTTATGCATGTGATCTGCAATCTGTGTTTTTAGTTCTTCAGAGACCAAAGTGTTTTTTGAGGTGGAGTTTAATGATCATGTCCTCTTGGTAGAGTGTATTTGGTGATATCAGAGATAATGTACTGGGTTCTACCAGAATAAGCATTCCCTAGAATCTTCGAGATAAATCATTTGGTTAGTGGTCTGGTTGAGACCATTTGGAAGTTCAATGTACTTCCTAATTTTTTTATGATTTTCTCATGGATTTATATATTCCTGTTATGAGATTATTAATAATGATTATTTTTGTTTAGTGTTTCTGGGGTGTCCTACTATGTAATTTTATACTCACCCCTACATGAGATCTTCCCACACATTGCATGTCTTATGTAGCATATGACCATTTTGACGGAGTCCAGGGAGGAAAGGGGTGGTTGGAGCATAGTTCAGGTAAGACAGACAATGGTATTTTTTGGGTGGTTTCATTTGACAGCAGTCCCCTCAAAAAAAATTGGTTGGACATGTTTTGAGATTCTTTTGGGTGGGATTGTATTCAAACCCTTGTTTCTTTATAATATATCTATTACACTTTTATTGTGGAATGATGGATTTAAGTTTTCATTATTTTTGTAGTTTTATATTTCATCACATTATAGTCTAAGATATATGTGTGTATTTAAAAATACATTATTCTAATGACTCTCATTTATGTGATAAGCTTCCTCAATGGTTGTTACCATCCATTGGCCTATTGGGGGAGGGCTTGTGGTAGTCCCAAATAAGGCCCTGTCAGGTTGGGTCATGAGATCCATGCTCCACAGTGGATTTATGAATACTACTATATATGTTTCAAATATTCTCAATCTTCTTTTTCAAATATTAATTTACTTTCTTTAATAATTCATGAAAAGAAACATTTAAAAAACTTCTATGACTCTCTTTTGGATTTTTTAAGCTCATTTGAATAGAATGGTATCTTTAAGAATATATGGCATGAATTTATTTTCCCAACATCATAAATAAAATATAATTTGATGTTTCTATTACAATTTTCATGTTTAATTTAAATCAAATTAAATTTATCAGTATTTTGAAATTTTGAAAAACATTATCCAAATAAAATTTTATTTTTCTCATATCATAAAACAAGGTTTAATAGTTATTTTAAATGTATTTTCAACTATTTAAACACTATTTAGTGTTACATATTAATACTTAGAGATATAATCTGATTTTACCATCCACCTTAATCTGCTGAATTTGTTATGATGTTGTTTCGTCTATTTATATACTCATGGAAACATTTACATTAAATTTATAATTTTTTATATATAAATGAATGTGTTTATTATGTGCACAATTATTATAAATATACATGATGAGTTCATTAGAATTAGTTTGTGATGGGTGGGACCTAGATATTGATTGTTCATCGATGCATCAGTAGGTATCAAGAGAAAAACATTCCTGGGTATTTAGGGTATTCCTACAGAATTATTTATGATTCCTTAGAACAATAAATCGATAATATGTTCATGATATCTCGAAAAAAGGATTTAACTGTAATATTATTATATATAGATGTATCAATTACACCATTATGAAATCAGTTATTATTATCCATGTTATGATTTTCATACATGCATATTTTTTATGTTCTATTTGTTGATGGGTTTTTGGATATTTTGATTTTCGAAGATAAGAAAATAAAAACTTTTTAAAATGGGGGTTTTTAATCTCTTGTTGGTAAAAGGAATGTTTTCAATGAAAATAATTCATGTTTTTCAAGATAACCTAAGGGATTATGATCTCCCCTATATGATCACTAATGAAATTATTTATGAAAAATTACAAGAATATGATGATTCCAATAGTAAGTAAGAGATTATTTTTATTTCAAGGATTAATATAAGAAAGTGTAATAATAGCTATATTTTTCTTGGATTTAAATTATATTAACAAGTTTTTTTTTTGTTTTTATATCCCTTACTAATCTTTTTTATTCTCATACAATGTTTTTAAATGTTTTTTATAGGGAATGTGTGTGTGAAGGATTTATTATAATTTCTAGCATGGAATAAAGGATGTTGACCATGAATAAAGAATGTGTTCTAGAAATAATATATGACTATTAAATTAATAATCATATTTTTTGGAAAAAAATACACATTGTAAGTTAGTATTACCTCTTTATTATAATGGTTTTCCTAATTCATTCATACTCTAAATATAAAACATCTTCATAATATAATAATGTGTAACCCATTTCTTAAAACAATTTATTATGTGTTGTTTATATAACATGGAATTACATGTGGCACAAATCAAAATATTTAAACTCCTAACATAGTGGATTAGGTATCATGTTCATGTATACCATAACATAATTTTTTAAAAACATATTCCTTCCTCCCAAAAAAATATTTTATCAAGAATCAAGTTATTTCCTCCCCTAATTATATCCAATGATATCATAAATAACCCTATATATTGGATGGATATATAATTTTGTGACCACCTATCACGTAATGAAATCCATATATATTTATGTTCCCTGATAACATGAAATCATTCATTATTCAATATCACTTAATTAACCTATTAAAAATATTCATGTTTCAATAAAACATCCACAAAAAATTAAATCTAAATCATGAAAAATATTTTTTATAGTAGAAAATTGTTATATCCCAAGTGTATCATAAAAAGAATCAAAGGATTCTAATATATATAAAAAATAAAATTTATGATTATTAAATAAAATTCTTTGAAAAAAGGGAAGAAATAATCATTTTATTTTCAAAACCATTATGAAATATGATTCTTTAAAACCCATATCAAAAAAGGAAAATGAATATTCATAAAGATGATTAGTCATAATATAATGCGTTCAAATTAAAATCCTTAAAATTTTATTTTATAAAAAAAATTAAAAAAACAACACATGTGGAAAATATTAAAATATTTCATTTAAAAAGTTTTAAATAGATTTAAGTATACATAAGATGAAAATATTAAATTATTTAAAAATAGATATGGATGTTCATCAAATAAACCAATGAATATATATATAGCATGGTAAGATTCCATGTTAATAATAATAGGTGGGTGGGTTTAGTTTTCAATCATATTAATGGGTAAATTATTTAACTAGGGGAATTGAAATTGATGTGGGATATATAAAACCCCAATAATAAATATGGGAGAATAAAACTGTTCGTGTTTAAGGATAAAAATCAAAAAAAATTCCCCCAAATGTAAATTATTTCAAAATATTCTTTATTTGTAATTGAGATTGCAAAGAAACACTTATGGCTTTGGGAACCTTTGAGTCGTGCCGCCTTTGAAATTGAAAACATTAACTAGATTTTAAAAAAATTAGTTTCCGGAAATATCACATAAAAAACAATAACATTGGAGTATATACACCACATGAGAATAAAAAGTATAGAATGTGGAATATTTCATAAGGAATGAAATTTGAGTTGGGAAACACTTATAGATATCATTATTTAGGAAAAAAAATTAAAAGGTTTTTCTGTGCTAGGAATTCAAATTACCAGAATAAATAGTAACGAAAAAATAATAAAATAATTGTGGGGAGTGTTCCCAACTCAAAATAATGCTGTCAATAATAAAAATTATAACTGGATTATAGGATATTGATTTAGAGACGCTCTTTTATATGTAATAAATAATTAATAAAATTAATATAAATGAGGGATTTGTAGAAATACATGTACTTTAAATTAAATTTTAATTTAAAATGATAAAAATATTACAATGAAATTTTTATTACACCACATAAAATAATAAGATGTTCATAATATGAAAATATTCTTCAACAAAGAAAAATAGAGAAGAAACTCCTTACCTTACCTATCGATTTCTAAAAAAGTGATTAGCCTCTACTGTAATAAACATAAATTTCTTAATAAACTATTTCATTAAAATACTAATATCAATTACCTTTTATAAAAATTAATTATAATAATTTATTATAGCTTTATTAGTAAGTAATTTTTTATTTTCATTATTTGTTGTTAGTAGTTTTGTTCAATTCATTTCAGTTTCATAAGGGATATGTTCATCCAAATTATTTTATAAATGTTCCTCATTCCTTAATTAATTAGGTTACATTAATGTACAATCCCTGATGTTTTATAATGGTCTAATTTTATTCAATGCTAATATTTTTTATGATTTGTGATAATGAAATCATAAATGAGGTTGTTTCAAAAAATTTATCGGTATCATATGATCACATTATAATTATAATAAACATTTAAATCCTCCCAAAAGAATATGAAATAAGTTATAATATAACAATTAAAATAAATCATAGTTATAAAATTAGATTTATAACCAACCACGGATGTGTTGATGTAAAATGATATGTGTCTTTTATGGATGGGGTAGTTCGTACTTACGCACATTTGATGCTCTAGTTTACATCTAATTGAAACAAAATATTGTAAAAAATGCTTTCTATTTATAATAAAAATAATTTTTTTCCTAAATATCATATTTATTCATTAAATAAATTCCTATAAACATCCATATAAAGTTGTGATTTAAAATTAAATGCATTTTCCATCGAGAGGGTATTGTGCACATATTAATATTCAAAGTTTTATTTTTTAGAATGGATTGGATGGGAATATATAATAGTTGTAACATTTATATATAAAAATTGTATAATAATGTTACTAATTTCTTAATTAATTTTTTTATCATTTTATGGTAGCATTGAAGATATATATAAAGAAGAACATATTATGGTTGGATATTACTTATGCTAAAGATATGGGTCTTCTCTTAAATCACTTCTTGTAATTAATGGAAATTGGATAAATTATTTTAACGAAAGGATTCCCAAAAAATGAATCCTTTATGATGTAAAATTGTTATATGTTATGTAAAATGTTTAATTTTAGGTTTCAATTGAATTATGTTGAAATTATCCTCTTTGATATGTCAAAACAAGGGATTTTTACTTAAAATTGAATGGTATGTAGAGATAAATTATGGAATAATATAGGTTTTAGGCGAGTTAGGTGAGTAAAGCATGGTGAGACATGTAAGAAAGAACTTACAACCAAAATTAAGTTATTTTCTAGAAGGTTTTTGTGTCTATTTAATATATATAAATTTTATCCACTTTATATTACTCATTTTTTACAACATTAAAATTGATTAAAAATTAACCATCGTGACTATATTTTTGTAAAAAAATGTTATTTCCCCTACTAAAATATTTGGATGTGTTGATTACAAATTTGGGAACTATTTAAAACAAATCATTTTTAATATGAGAAAATTAACATTTCAATCATAAAATAAGATATATGAAAAATAAATTTCTTTAGAAAATATGACTTTTTATACCTTTTATTTTTTAGTCATATTTCCAATATAATACTAATTAGATGATTTCTAAAAAATAAATTTTTAAACACTATATTATAGTAATTTTTTTAAAATAACATAATTTAAAATACATAGGTTAAAATTTTACAGTGTTTATCAAAATGATTGTTTGAATATAACCATTTTATTATTATCATATTAATTAACTTTAGCATCAGTAACATATTCTAATACCTAAAATTAAAATTTACCTTTTTACAGAATTTCAAAATAATGATTCCATATATAAAATCCATCTAACCATATTCAACTTCTTTATGTGATTAATAATTATTTTTTATTAACATAAATAATTCATAGAACAATTTATAGAATAAAAGTATTTTTTGGGAAAATATGAATTTATTCTTATTACTTTATTGGTAATAACAATTGGATGATGGTTAATTTCTTTCGTTATATATATTTTCAAGACATTTTATTAAAATAAAAATCTACTTGGGATTTATTTAATTAATATTGAAATACAAAATATATATAAAAATTATTTCTTAGAATAATGATAATTTTATATACGAAATTGTTTTAATCAGATCACATTGAAATTAGTTATTTATATTTTAACCATTAAATTAATTTAGTTTATTAGAATTAATATACATCAATATATTATTAAAAATATTCTTATGTATGAAATTAAAATAAATTTGTTTATCAATTATTCAATTTACTTTTAGTATTACATTATTTATTAAATTTCTATATAATATTTTACCTATTGTTCTCCTGATGCAGTAATGTTTATCAAAAATTTTAAATGGCTCATTTTTGTTCAGGATTTTATGTGATAAACTTTTATCAATATCAAAATTTTTATATTATAAAACATATTCAAATCATGGGGTTTAATACTATGTGACCTCCTTATATCAAAACAATATACAATGATTTTAGGGGAAAATAAAAATAAAAAGCTGGCTCTAGAATTCATTGATGTGAAAGAATTACACCAATCAATCAATACTACATTAAATGATTAGATGTAGAGAATGAACTCATCAGATACCTTTACACTCATGTTATCTTCTCTATTATAGGGGTACCCAAGGAATGAGATCCCATGGTGCCTTTAAATTCAATATATATCTTCCATTTTCATGTTTCAGATTAGACGATTCATAGTGGGATTAGTTTTTGATCTTTTGAATTTATTTTGGTAAATTCTCATACTATGAGTAGTTTTCATTATATGTCTCTTCCTTCCTCTCCCTCTATTATCACTTTACTACATGATTATGTATAAATAACATGATTTTTTGTCTATAAGGTACATTACATGGGAAATTGTATCATTACCCATCAATTATTTGATGTTATATCAACATTATTGACATGAAAGTGGGTTTGTGGAGAGGTGGATTATTGGATTTTATATTCTCCTTTAAACATTCTCTATCTTAACTGTACTTCTATAAAATTCATTTCTACCACCCTTCTCTATCCGTGATCATTATATAGGGGTGTTTGTCATGTAACGGGTCAATTAATAATTTGTGGAATATTATTTATGGATGGTGATATGACTACGGTCTTCGCATGTTTGTTTTTGTATACTATGGATTAGGTATATATTGGTCTATAAAAAATGTATCACATGGTCACTAATATATATACCATATAAGTAAATAGGTGGATTTTGAATTGTATTGAGTTTTCTGTAAGATCAATTTAGAAAAACCATTTTTGATAATGATAAATCCATGTAGTTAAACCTATGGCCATCTCCATCCACCCTAACAATTGATTTCATTTATTTAGATTATTTCACACACATGTTATTATTTCATTGTTCCCTATTGAAATTATTAAAATCCAAACAAGTATTAATAATTTTCAAAATAAGAAAAGTGCTTGTTAATTCCCCTTGTATTAAAAATAATGGCCATCTCCCAAGCTAAATTTATTGGAGATCAATGAATTTTTATTTTATGTGCAGACTCTTTTAAAATTCGCTCACATTGGAAATACATGATTCACTTTTAATTCTCATAAAAAATACAATAAAATATTGAAAAATAATTAACTAAAACTAAAACATTTGTAATAACCAATTCTTAATTTAATATAAGGTCTAGACATATTCATCTAGAATAGTTGTAAAGATTTAAAAATAGAAATATCATTGATGGATTTAAAATTTGATCTATGTTTCTATCTCATTTTAAATATACCACATAATTTATGTTAATCAATCATTATTTTAGGAAATTTAGATGTAATATTATTTTTAAATAATTTTCTCCATGATTGAACATTAAAATGATTATTTCTTCAATGCCACATACAAGACTAATCAATTTTCGAATTTAAAAAATTTTCTTTTTAGCATTATTATGATCTCAAGTGTAATAATTTTAAGTTCATAGGACATTAAATTTAATATTACCACCCTAAGTCATTCCCCCATACATAGTATAAACAATATACCAATAATCGAATTTTATATACTTTATTCTTCAGATGTCGATAAATTCATTCATAGAAATAAGTCAATGAGAATTTAATTATATTGTTTTTAATTATTATTGGGTATTAATGAAATGTATTTTAATTGTCAAATATTCATTAAAATTTAATTTGGATAATAAATATTAATTTTACTAATCCAAAAAATCATGGAAATAAATTATATAAAAAATAATAAGTATTCACCTTCTTTCTAACTTGAAAATAACACAATATTTTTTGTCTAAAATAACATTAAAATAGATTTTAGTCCAAATAAGTAAACTCTATCATAAATAAAAAACATTCTACAATAATTCCATCACTAAATATATTTATATAAGAGTAAAAATAACATAATAATATCATATATTACTAAATAAAAAAATATACCTCTATAATGTTAATCTTAATGATATATTAATGTGTAAGATTAAATTCTAGCTCTTTCAAATCACATAAGATTAAATCAATAGTTATTCATTTTATATAAGATTCAACAGTTTGATAATATTAAATTTTAATATTAATTATCCATACCAAGACTAAAATTATATCACATGATAGTAAATACATACTTTAACGAATAAGGTAATATTAACAATAAAATTTAATTTCAAGAGTAAAAATGAAATATACTGATATAAGATTAAAATCATTCGTCATTGCGAATATTATATCAATAAAAATTCAGATAAAACATTACTATTCATGATAAAATAAGTGATCTAGAATTAATTTCATATAAGCATGACTGAAAAACATTGAAAAAATATTTAATATATATTTATCAAAATTCATTAATCAATTAAATAATAATATGAGTAACAAATAATATGAATTTATTGTGATCATAAAAAATTTGGTATTTTGGAAAATTTTATAACATAACAAACATAATAATTTAGATGATGTAACCTAATCTAATTTTGGGTTAACATGGGATGATCTTTCAATAAATACTCAATCATATGATTTACATTGTTAAATAGATGACTAAATGTTATATTTTAATGATAATGATTAATTGTTTTATTTTAAGGATATTGATCCGGTGAGAATTATAATGTGGTTTATTTTCTGTTTTATTGCACAAATTTTGGTTAAATGTGGTATTCCAAGGTGGATAAATGAGGAGATGATATAGAATGAAAATGTTATTAACCAAAAGTTTAAAAAGTACAATAATTTCTTTATAATCAATGAATATATAAAATATTTATTGAATGCAGTTAACTATATTGACCTTTTCTAATAGTAAATTTGAGTGGAATTCATATATTGAAATTAGTCTAGTTACTTTGAATATTTGGGTATATGTGTTCATTATTTTACAAATATTCAGTTGAGTGACTGATTATGTAGTATTCATTATTTTCATTATGACCAAAACCTATGTTAGACCAATAATTTTTTAATTTCAACATTTTATTATATTCCATGTGAATGATAATATACATGTTTTATTTCATAGTCAATATATCATGCCCTAGCCCTAGACTTCCCAGAAGCCGGTGCAACAAAAAATAAAACTTGGTGTGTAATTTTTCTTATAAAAAGGAAAACTAATAAATTACACATCATATTCTACCAAATAGTATATTTTTTGTTTAGGTCATGGGGAACTAGATAAAATTAATACAATTCCTTCTAAACTGGAATGGAAGAGAATATCCACAATACTTCCACTAATCAGTGTAACTCAAATCCACTAAACCTATGAAATTTAATATATAACGTACGGTGAGCATACGAATTCCAAGTAAGGGGTTTAAAAAATAAGGTAATATATCAAATAAAACATTTTTAAAACATTACTTTAAATTTTTTCATAAAAACGTTTCCTAAAGAAAGCTATTACACATGAAACATAACATATTATCCAAGAATTAAAAGTGAACTATTCAAGGAGATACTAACATGGTTACAGTGAAACATGTTCCAATCATAAGCATGATCATACAAAATATAAGGTGTACAATATATAAATCTAGAGTTATTTTACCTATATTAGTTTGATATGAGAATGTTCAAGAACAAAATTTACAACTGAAAGTGATACATGATCAGAGTTATGCACAATATAATAACTCCAATTTCATCCCCTACTAACTATTAAACAAAAAACTAGCTAATAAATCTCTGAGTGCAAAATAAAAATTATCCCATAGGTATTTAATTTTTTGCATTTACATATGTACAAATTCTTTAACCAAATATATTCTACTAGTCAAATAGTCACATGGTTAATTATATTTCATAGTCATAGTGGGGGAATCTTATATGCCAGACTATGTCAACGCCTCATTCCATGACCATAAACACTCTATCAAGGCCCCGTGCCAAAACCATAATTTTTTTTAAAGACCTAGGCCAAATCCACACCTATTTTGTCTAATGACACCTACGGATGCATCAAGGGGCTATCCCAAGCCCCACCAATCAATTAATAAATCCAATGTATTAATAATTTCCTTAAATCAAAGTGAATCAATCAAATTTGATTTATTAAATTACATTATCATTAGAAGTGTCGCATAATACTGGGTTTCTTATTTCATATTTTTCAATGTAACCCATAACAATTTGAATAATTTAATTTCCCATTTCATATTATTCATATTGTGACATACCACTTTGAATAATTTAGTAATTAATACCATAAATGGATATTTGAGTTTGATTAAATTATTTATAATTAACATATACAAACTATGTCATGAATATAAGTGTTAATAATAAAACAGACAATTTCATGGCTATGGAAATAAATGAAAAGTATGTTTGGTAGATTATAGAACGTGTGGAAATAACTCAAGCACATACAATATAGGTTTGTAACATAAAATGATAACCCTTAAATTCCAAAATTCTTATTTCCTAGATATTGTATATTTTAAAATGAAGAATTTTGAATTATGATATATTTCATTTACACAAAGCATGTGTAAATAATTGGCCATGTCAAATAACTACAACTACTAAAAACATTTATAGTAACCAATTGAATTCGAGTTCACCAGTATTTTTATGTAATGCATACACACATAAAAATTTAAATATATATGTAAAAATCATAAATTAATCATCGAATATTGTTTCATGAAAATTTAATTCGCCTTAAGGTTTAAAACCCATAAGTGTATATGTATAACCATATATAGTTCAATTACAACAAGATAAATAGAATGCTCACAAGGTATAAAGTCAGGTTTTCAAACTTCAAAATGGAAACAGCTAAACAATCTGGTAGTTGTCAAATGAACATATGTGTATATATATATATATAAACGATTATAAAATATATTTAAGGGTTTTTCAAAACCAAAATAATCCCTCACATTTTCCTTATACTTTAAAAACATCATTTAACTAAATGTTGAATCCTTGAACATTAGATAGGATTTCAATGTATATAGAACTATGTGATTATGTATATGTATATATAACTGATATACAAATTGTATAAATAGGTTTTTCATGATAAATATAATCTCTCGCATTTTAAAATACTAATTAAACCTTGAGACCCAATATCCAGAAGTCTTACAATCGGGAATAAGAGAGATTTATCTAAACATTAAGGATATATATATATATATGAGTGTACATACATATATATGTATATATATTCAAAACATAACACAGAAAGAAAAACTAAGTCCCATACCTTGTTCGAAGAAGGATAAAGAGTCTAAAGAAGCTTGATGGTGGTGCTGGAGAGTGCAGAACCCATAGGGTTCATGTGAAAATAGAGATGTATTTAAAAATCATCTAAAATATAAATTTTTAATTTAACTTGAAAGAAAAATAAGATTACTATTATTAGAATAAGGAAGACCACATCAAACATGTGGAAAACAAGTGAAAGGAGGGCCACCCGGTCAAGGGTGTCGAATATAAATAAAAGAAATGTAGTACGGCTATAGGTGCAGCACACACTAGAGGAAGAATAGGAAGTAGGAGACAATTTAGGTGTGGAAAAAAATGGACGGTTGAGGTTATCTGAAGAGAATATTTATTGGTGGAGGTGCCTCCGTGAATTTTAAAAAAGATGAATTGTTGAGATCATTTGGGGAGTAGATCAGATGGCTACAAAAAATTGGTGTTTTTAAAAATGGATGAACAATGATGATTTGATAATAGTTGATTGGAAGGAAACAAGATATGTAGTGTTTTAAAAATATTAGAATAACAATGATTTGATCCAGATGGATAGGACGGTTGATAAAAATGCGGAGGGTAATCCGCATCCATGTGGTTTTGATGGCAGGACTGATCGGATGGCTTAGGTACCATGTGGCAAGATCTGATTACCCAAATCTGATTCCCATTGAAAATTTCTATCCCACATCAAAACGAGGCAACATCGGGCTAGATTTATAATCCTGGAACTCTGAAGAAAAGCTCAAAAAAATCCCTCCCCCTCCCTGATACTGCCCCGTACTATGATTTTTCGGGCATGCTTTGTGTCCACCCCTATCTTCGTGTCGCCTCGCATGGTGTCATGCTCTAGTTACCTTATTCTTGACTCAGGAATGTGTGCACACATGCCCACACACCCATGGGCTGGCCAATGTAGTGGATGATGGTCCATGGCTCGGACACATATTCCTGTAGTGGAGCGAGCTGCCTCCTTCGGCCCAGCTAGATGGATGGACCAAAGGGTTTCTGTTTTTTTATAAACCAACTTTCAAATAACACATGTAACCATAGAAACAAATAATGAAAATTGTAAACATGAAATGTAATATAGAGTATCTTTAATTTCATAAAACATGATTTGTTCTAAAATTTAACTTTGGAGGATTAAAGTACACAAATACTTAAGACATTCAAGATGGTTTTATACCGAAAAAACATAGTAATAATATTATTATTGATATATAAAAAGAACAATATTTTTAACTACATTACTAAAAATTAATTTATAATACCAAGAACCATTAATTTACACATATTTATGAAATCATTATGACACTAGGATATTTAATACATTTGAAACATTTGAAAAGTATTTGAAATACTTTCCTATGTTTGAAGTCACACCATGTTTTATAAAATACACTTTTAAATTGAAAAGCAAAATGTTAAAGATAATACATATGATATGTGAAACATATCAAAACAGTTAATATGATTAAGGTAGTTATATATGTTTTAGGAAACATCCATCAATATATCATAATTTTTTACATAAATTTTTTTCTTTTAACAATATACCATGGATCGACTTTTTTTAAAGTCCAATCGCTCTAAAATGAATATAGCAGTCATATATATCTCCAAAGATCAAAAATTCCCTTATAAATGCATGCTTATGTTGATTCAACTTCTATAAAACTTGGAGAAAAAGGATCTGGTCATTCCTCTGATGCTCAACATAGTTTCTACGGTTCTAGATTTAATGATGTTCATCGTGACAGATCATAAAGACCCCCACTATTTTAATGGGCTATTTTTGTATTTGGTGGACTCCATATAATTCTAATAGATTCTTTGTTAGGTATTTTTAGTTAGATGGAATCTCTTATCCTGTAAGAAATGTAATCAATTTCTGTGATTCATTGAATAAAGGAAGTCTTGGGTTTAATTACATATGTGTTTATGACCATATTGAAATTAAATGAAGAAAAAAAAATCAAAAAATAGTGTTATTACATAAAAAATAAGTTTGGGATGACACAGTATTCCCATTTCAAAGAATTGCATCCTCGCAATTCTAAAATACACATACAAAAACACTAGAAAAAACTAGGCACACATCAGTTCCATCATCCCCTCACAATGACGGCCAATGTGAACAGTCTGTTGAATACCCCCAAGTGGATTCCAAGTTTGGTTTCATGCCCCTCGACTTATTTGACCCAAATACACCAAGGGCACTAAGAGGAGACAGGATCATCCCTAGGCATAATGCATTAGGGTTTCCAGGGGAAGGATTGTCCAGTGTGGAGATCATAGATTTGATAGTGGACTAGATATATATAAATCCCTCAAACTTTATCATTCATGAAAATTTAAATGTCATCGAGTATCCCATATATAGAAAAATTTAATATTCAGATCATATAGTCTGGTCGATGGTCACCCTTCAATAAAGCTTCATGAAACATTCTCAAATCCTGATAGTTCTCAGATAAGGTGAAACATAAGAAAATACCTTTATATTATGTCCCCCTCTACTTATACGATGAAAATTGAGTATTTTAAATACGGTGATAGATGTAACACTCTCATTCATAGGAAAGGAGGATATTTTATCTGAGGGTTACATTATTATGTCGTCTTCAAGTCAGGCGTAGATTTTTGAATTTGTCATAGTATTCTGAACATGACACAATAGTTATGTGTTATTATAATTATTTATAGAGAGATAAGTGGTTGGTTAGAGAACTCATTTCTTACATCTAAAAATTTATAAGTGACAAGTTTTACTCAGTAAGACATAATCATATTAAAACAGATCATGTTAGATTACTAAAACATATTGTATAACATTATCCAATTATAAAATGTTCATAAAACCCAAGTTTTTACATAACTACTCAATCCCTCTCCTAATACACGTGTATGCATTTCCTGACATCCACAGTGATGAAACTTCACTGGTATCACCAATATTGGTGATTTCCCTAATTCTATGTTAAATGGATTTCTAAGGTGGTTCCAAACTCTTCAATCTCTTTGTTCCAGATGCATCACAGGAAACTTGGATCAATCAGATGTGGACATTTAAAGTTCCAACAATAGAAAGAGTGAATTTTATGTAGTTGGGTGACATATGCTTGAACTTGTTGTCTATTATTCAAAAGGGTATACTCTTCCTCAATAATTTTGAAGTCCTTGAACTGAACTCGAATATCGTAGGTTATGATTTGAAAAAGCTATGCATCCCAAAGGTTACCCTCTTGTACAGCCTATTAAAAGTTCATTGGTGACTTAAAATTGTCGGCCAAGGTGATGTATCAGAATAGACCTTCATAATACCATACCTTATGGGAATAGAAGGGAATTTGGGAAAGCATCCTTAGGATGTAATCAAATATATATCATCAGTGAAGTTTGATTACACGAGGAGAATTGGATACATGGTAGAGTTGTTTGCAAGAAAACCAATGGTTTTCAAAAGTCCTGTAGCCCTCTAAACACGACTTGGCCACTATAGTTTCTAATATTTACATTGTATGTGACAGAAGGCTCAACTCATCTTCCATCTAAAAATTTTAAGAAAAAATCTACTTAGTAAAATATAAACAAGTTTTTTAATGTTGTTCTAATTTTCTAGGGTTGTCTAAACCAATGCTATGATACCAACTATCACACCCCAGCCCTATACTACCCCGAATCCAGTGTGGTTTAAAACAAAACATGGTGTTTAATTTTTATTATAAAAAGGAAATATGATAAATTACAAATCTTGTTTTATAAAAGGTGATATTTTTTGTTCAGGTCCGGGAGAACGAGGTAAAATTATTACAATTACTTCAAAACTAGAAGGGAAAATAATATCTACAATGCTACCACTAATCAGTTTAACTGAATTCTACTAAACCAATAAAATTTAATTTAAAATGTAGGGTGAGAATATGAATGCCCCATACGGGGTTTTACAAATAATGTAATATATCAAATAAATCATTTTGAAAACATTCATTTAAAATTATTCATGAAACGTTTTTTAATGAAAGCTGTAACACATGAAACATAACATATTGTCCAAGAATGAAAAGTCAGCAATTAAAGGAGATACTAATAGGGTTACAATGAAACATATTCCAATCATAAGCACGATCATTAAAAACATATGGTGTAATACATATAAATATATAGTATTTTAACTATAAAAGTGTAACATGAGAAAGTGAAAGTACATAATTTACAATTAAAAGTAATACTTGATCAACATTGCATATAAAATAATAACTTCAATTTCATCTCCTATAAACTATAAAACCAAATATGGATAATAAATCTCTGAGTGATAAATAAGCATTATTCCATAAGAATTTACATTTTCTGATCCTCATAATTTCAAATTATTTAACCATGTATATTCTACAAGCTGAATATTAACATGGTAAAATAAATTTCATAATCATAATAATGGAAGTGCATATTCCAGACTGTGTCAAGGCCTCGTGCCAAGACCATAAAATATCTGTCATGGCCTCATGTCAAGACCATAAATAAAATTTGGGAAAGTCCATGGCCAAATCCATGTCTATTTTTTATCATGAGACATGTTGATGCATCAAGGGGCTATAGCATCCCCCACCTATCACATAATATGTCCAATGCATTCCTCGTTTCTATAAAACAAAGTGCATCAAACCACTTTCATTTATTAAATTACATTATCATTCCAAGTTTCATATAATACTTGGTTTCTTATTTCATATTATTCCACATGTCCCATACCATATTGTATAATTTAATTTCTCATTTTATATTATCCAAAGTGTCATATACAAATTTGATTATTTGAGTTCATTAATCCATTAAAGGTAATTTGAGTATGATTAAATTCATTACCATTAACATAAAAAAAATTGAGTCATGAATATAATTGTTAAAAACAATACTCACAACTGCATGGCTATGGAAATAAATTACAAGTATCGTACATAGATTATTGCACAAGGGAAAATTACTCAAGCACAAAAAATATAGGTTTTTTCCCTAAAATGATAACCCTTAAATTCATAAATTCTTATTTCATTGATATTATATATATTAAAATGCATAATTTTGAATTAAGATATATTTCATTTACACAAATCTTGCGCTGAAAATTTTCCATGTCAAATAACTACAACTACAAATTACATTTATAGTAGCCAATTGAATTATAGTGAAAATAGTTGATTTATGTAATGCATTCATGCACAAAAATTTAATTATATATGTCAAAATCATACTTTAATCACCGAATATTGTTTCATGCAAATTTAATTCCGGTTGTGGTTTAAATACCATAGACGTATACATATAACCATATATGGTTTAATTACAACTTGATAAATGGAATACTCATATAGTATAAATGTATGTTTTCAACCATCAAAATGGAAACACATAAACAATATAGTTCATGTGATGTTAACATGAGTGTGTATATTTATATATAACCGATTATAAAAAATATTTAAGGGTTTTTCAAAACAAAAATAATCCCTCATATTTGCATTATACTTTAAAAACATCATATATGGACTAAAAACAAAACATAGAAGGCTTGAAAACCTGATAGAATCACAATGTATGTTAAATTGTGTCATTATTTATATGTATATATAACCAATATACGAAGTGTATAAATATATTTTTCTTGATAAATATAATCCCTCATGTTATAAAATACTACATAAACATTGAGACCCAATATCTAGAAGTCTCAGAATTCATAATAAGAGAGGTTTATCTATATAGTAATGTTATATATATATATATATGAGTTTACATACATATATATATGTATATATATTATAAACATAACATGTCTAGTCAAAATTAGTCCTTTTCCTGGTTTGAAGAAGGATAAAGAGTCTGGGCAAGCATGATGGAGGCACCGGAGATTGGAGAACTCATAGGTTTCGGGTGAAAATCGAGATAAATTTATGAATCATATAAAATAATTTTTTTTAAAGAAACATGAAAGAAAAATGAGTATCCTTGGTTTAAAATAAGTCCAACCACATCAGTCATTTAGAAAAAGAGTGAAATGAGGGCCACATGGTCACGGGTGTGGTATAAAAAGAAAAAAAAGTATCATGGCTACTGGTGCAGTGCACGCGGGAGGAAGAAGAATAAGCTTGCGACGATTTAGTTGTGGAAAACAATGGATGGTCGAGATTAACTGAAGAGAAGATACATCATTTGAGTTGATCCCGTGAATTTTATAAAAGATGAACAATTGAGGTCTGAAGGAGAGTAGATCATATGGAAAGGAACAATTCAGGATTTTTAAAAATGGATGAACATTTACGATTAAATCATAGTTGATTGGATGGTTGTGGGTGACACAGTGTTATAGGAAGATTTGAACGGCCGTCATTAGATCCTAATGGATTCGACAGTTGATAAAAAAGGATGGTAATCAGCAGCTGCGTGGGTTCAATAACTGCACTGATCAGACAACTCATGTTTCATGCGGTGAGATCTAATGGCCCAGATCTGATTCTTACTTAAAAACATCATCCCACGTCAAAATGAGGAAACTTCAAGTCCGTCTTTACAAGTCTAGAACTCTCAACCTTATCTCAAAAATATCCATCTCCCTTCCCTAGTACCACACCGTACTGAGATTCTATGGGCACGCTCAGCACCAACCCATACCGTTGGGCCGCCCTGCACGTTGGTATGCTCTAGTTCCCTAGTGTGTGCCTCAGGCACACACACTCACCCACACAACCATAGGTTGGTCAGTGTTATGGCTAAAGTGCATTGGCTTGGGTCATAACTCCCGTAATAGCACAAGTTTCCTCATTCAACCTAGCTAGATGGCTGGACCAAAGGGTTTCTATTTTTTTATAAACCTACATTCAAATATAACATATAACCATAGAAAATAAAAATGAAAATTATAAATAGATAATTAAATAACGAATATTGTTAATGTCATAAAACATGATTCCATCTTAATTTACACTTCGGAGGATTGAAGTACTCAAATACTTAGGACATTCAAGATGCTTTTATACCTGAAAACACATATTAGTAACATAATTTTTTAGGATTAAGAAAAATAATATTTGTAATTACTACATAGAAAATTAATTTTCAAGAGCAAGTACCATTGATTTAAATCATCTTTAAAATATCATTATTACACTAGGATATTTAAAACATTTAAAACATTTGGAAATTATATTTAATACATAACTATGTTTCAAATAACACTAAGATTCTTAAAATATTCTTTTAAATTTAGAACCATGATGTTAAAGATAAAAATTATGTTATGGGAAAAATATCCAAACAATTAAAATCATTAATGTAGTTATATATGTTTTTTTGAAAATTCCTACAATATATCATAAATTTTTATTTAAATTATTTTTGTTTAGCAATACACCAATGGTAACCTTATTTTAAACTCCAATTGCTCTAAATAAAATATTATAGTTATGTATATCTCTAATGGTCAAAAATACCCTTTTAAATACATGTTTAGGGTGATTCATCTTCTACACATCTTGGTGAAATATGTGCATGTAATTACTCTAATTCTCAATATAGTTGTTGTGGTTCTGGTTAAATTGATGTTCATCATAGTGGATCCAAAAGTCCACCACTATTTTCTTAAGCTATTTGTTGTATTTGGTGGTCTCCATGTGATTCTAACAGGTCTTTTTTTTGGTAGTTTTGGTTAGTTGAATTCTCTTATCCTTGAAGTAAGGTAATAATTTTCATTATTTCATTGAATAAAGGAATTATTTTGTTTATTTAAATGTATTGTCTTTGACAGTATAGATATTAAATCATGTATAACCATACAATAGTGTTCTTACATAAGAAATAAGTTCCGGGTATCCCATAATCTCTTTCCCTCTATGAGATTTTTTATTCTCATACAATGAACATTTAACTATAATATTATTATATACATAAGACTATTGGTGATGAGGTAAATATTGATTTGGTTTTGGGTATCCATTTTGATGTATTCTTTTTATGAGGTTGTGAGATATATATATTTATATTTCTTTTGGTGAGTGTAGTTATGTTGAGATATTTAGGTATGTGGAAATACATTGAGTATGTATGATATTATCTTAATTTTCTATTTTATTAACAATGTTCTTAGTATTCTCTATCCAAATTGGCACGTGACACTTCTTGAGGAGGAACCTAATGAGTATAGTTTACACTCACATACACATTTATCTATGAATTTTCTTCAATTTATGGGAAATTGTGGGATTTGGTATTAAAATTTACTAGTTTAGAGTATGTGGTGGTTAGGTTTTGTTAGAAGATTATACATTTATCATTACTTTTCATATAAATTATATTGAGATTTATAAACATGGAGAATATTTAAATATTTATTCATTAATTTTATTAGATTTGTGAAATGTCATGCACAAATATTTTAATATTTTTTTCATATACATTTTTGGTGGAGTTGGGTACTATTTGTAGTTGTTGGAAGGTTTTTTATTTAAGAAAAATGGTTAATTTCACCAATAATTTATTCACTAAATATTTTCCTATTGAATGAAAACATCAAAGTACATTCTTGATTTCTTCGCTGAATAAGGAGAAATATTGGTATAGTTGAGACACATAATCATAATTTCCATCCATCCTTTTAAGCCTCTATTGCATCATTTATATTTCTGATGCTAAAATATATTTATATTTTTATTCCACTACCTTCACTATATTCCAATTTATCATGAAATCATTCTTCATATACTAAATAAAATTTTCATCGAAACACTAAGAAATATTGTAAATTTGGATTCATTTAATACCAATGTGATAAAGTCATAACATACTCACACTATAAAAATATTTTCTTTAGTATTGTTTCTTCAATTTGGTTTTTTTAAAATGTGCCATATAGTTTTTAATTTTTTTTGAATAGCATGAAAATAAAAAAAATTGAAATATATATCAAATTTTATAAGGTTTTATTAAAAGTCATTAATTTATCAACGATTCTATGAAATCTTATTTAAGTTTCTCTCCATTAGTTGTGTTTTTATAAAAAACCATTTCTAGATTAATATGTATAACTATTACCATGTGTTTTGAGGATAAATATTGATCATTTGGGTCATTTAGAGGGGAGCAGGGGATTATATAGATATAATTGATTGATGGAGTTGAAGGATGTAAAATGTATAATCTAGGAGAGAAAGGGGGATCTAGGGTAAGGATTTAGTGGAATCTCCCTTTTAACAAAGAATTAAAATCCTATGCTTTTTAATTTCATCCTATTGCTATCTATCACATATATAGTATATCAATTTTACATCATAAAAAATTTTGTAAATATTGTTCTAACAATATTCAATAAATTTATTATATTATATTATATATTGTTTTGTAAACCATTTTCTTTAAATGTGATGACTTTTCATGGATTCCTTTTCTGTTTTGGATCATTTATCAGTAATTTTCCATCTATTCTTCTTAATTTAATGATTAATTTGATATCACTTATTAAAATAATTTTATAACACTTATCACTCATGATAAGATTTTCAAAAAAATAGTTTATGTCTGTACAGATTTAAAAAATATAAAAACACTATAATTAAAAAATATAATTAGATAAATTAGTGATATAATGATATAGTAAAAGATTATTTTTTATCATTTCATTTTTCGAGATCATTCTATTTAGGACTCAATACACATATAATTCTACTAGTTATTTCTTCAGATTTATTAGTGAAAATATTCTTTTCTAAAACTTATTTATGTGAACATATTCTAGAATATAATAGATTTTTACAGCAATTATTTAAATATACTATAGATCATAACACTTGTGATAAATTCTCCTTCATAAATTTTGATATATTTTTTATGGAAATATAGAATTTATATTTCATAATTATGTTATTCTATTTAATAATCTAAATCTTATTCAAACATATTTAATTAGTCTTCCTACTAAAAAGTGACTCGGATAAGATTTTAATTATTTATTGATATTAAAGACGTTAATAAAATGCTAAAATATAAAATTGAAAAATAAATTCAAAAGAAACCCATTGTCTAATTTTTTTTTGTTTTTTTATAATATTTTTATTTATAAATGTCATTTGAAATTAAAAATAAATGAAAATTTATTATATGAAAATTTATTTTTAAACTTGTTTATCTCTTTTAAAATGTACATCTTTATATGTTTTGTAGATTTCTAGTAAAAAATTATATCCCCTATTATTTTAGTTTTTTGTGTAATTTTATTATATATGCTAGTTTATAAATTAAATATCATCATCTATTTTTTTCAAACTGATTATTATAGTGCTATAATAATTTTTGAATGGGTGTTGTCGACCCAGCCTAAAGGATTTTCTAAAAACATAACTGAGAGCCTAGTTTTTTGAAATTCTCATCTTATGTGATGATTATGATAATTATTTTTTAATCTATATGCTCAATGTAAGTGAAAATTATATAATAATGTTTAGTCCCCTTTTGAAACATTCTATAATTTTAAAATATAACTATATATATATATATTATATTTATGAATATAAGTTTCAATGGTATATTCTATTAATATATATATATATTAAATTTTTTACAATATTTAGATATATTTTATATAAAAAACTTATAAGAATATTTAAGTATATATCTAATATATAACATTATAATAACATCCTATGTATGAAAATTTATCAAATATTATATTGTATTTTTATATTTTGTTGGAAAACTTATTTATCTTAAATATTTTATAAATGAATAAGTGTTTTCTATTTTTTTAATATTTTAATATTCTATGTTTTTTGAATAATATTTGATTGTGAATAAAAAACAATTATTTAAATATAACTTATAAAACAAATAAAATGTATATGAATGATTAATATTTTATATAGAAAACATTAAAATTGGGTATATAACATTTTTTATATTTTAAAAAAACATTATATACATGTTCAGAATATATTTGATTTATTATTATATATATAAGATAACATTTGATATATGATTATAATTAATTATATATATTCCACAAAACATATGATATAGTTACAAAATTTGATATATGTTCACCTAACATTTGATATTTAACAATTTATATAATATCACATTTTTATGTTTAAATATTATTTTATATATTCCATTCGTTACAATGATATAGTTATGAATATTTAGTTTTTAAAATTAAAAATTGCATATGTTATATGTGAATATATATTTCTATATAATTAGAGGTACATGTTGATGTTTTTATCTTCATGGTTGTATATCCATCATTTGGAAGCAAGTAAGTGTTCTCTTATATTTAATATTTTTATGTTGTTTTTGGTTTTTTATCATCGTTGAAAATTTTTACGGGCTTTTATTTTAGAGACATGTAAATTTTTGATTAAGAGTTATCAATAACCATGTGACTAAAAAATGGTATATTTTTTCCATGAAATATTTAAAAATTAATAAGAATTATTTTTAAAAAATATTTAACAATTATTTTTATAGATCTGGAAATATAATCTCAAATTTTATTCGTACCAATATACGATGAAACAATATGTGTTATTAAGTGGTATGGTTGTGGTTTGAATATAGGTAAAATTTTGTTATCAATATAACAATATAATTATAACATTTTTCATATTTTAATAATATTATTATTTTTTTACTAACCGTAATTTTCTTAATAATATATTGGTTTTAATATCTAATGATAAAACAACTCAAAATTTAACTATATTGTAATTAATGATAATGATATTTGAATATTTTAAAAAAAATTGTAAGTAAAAGTGTTATAAAATAATAATTTATATTTCTCAATGGTTGTATAATTTTATAAAATATAATAATGAATGATTTATTCTATGTATAAATATTGATTTTATATGATGATAAATAATGATGGTAAGAATATATATATATAATTTGATAAATGAATAAAATTTATTAATATTTTTAATAAGTGAAAATAAATAAAATAATAATACATTTTAGTTATGTGTTGACATTAAATTTTTTATTTCCTTTTTAAATTTAAAATATTCTATTTTCAATCATGTGGTAATTTATTTAATATTGAGTTTGTATGATTTTTATCATTTCTTAACATTTTTTATTAACTATTTATTTATATAAGGTTTCCTTATTATTGATAATATGAATATTTTATTTTTTACGATAATATTATATCTATTTTTGAATAAAATTATTTTTATAAAAAGAATTTTAATTTTATGTAAAGTGAAATAATTTAATTATTTAGATATGGATTTAATTTTCTATCAAAGGTGGGAATGTATTATTATATATAAAATGTTATTGAGGGATTTATTTTGTAAAGGAATGAATTTTTCTGGACAAAGAGAGGATTTAAGGTAATTAGATAATGGTGGTATGGAATATTCAAATAAGGTTTTGAAATAAAAAATTTTACTACTTATAAGATAATATTTATTTCTTAAAATAACTATTATATACGGATTTCACTACATATATATATATATATATATATATGATATATAGTTTTGGATTTCATATTCAAGAGTTTTTATTATAACAATTTATTTTCAGTTTGTTTAATTTTATTAATAATATTTGCTTAAAAGTAATTTTGTAGTGTATATTTTTATATTATATTTATTTTCATATTATAATTTTTTTAATTAGTATATAAATTAAATAAAAATATTTAATTTTAGTGGTTATGTTGTTTTATATGCTTTATATTGTTTGGTTTTTGATTCTCTATGATTGAATTTTGTTGAGTTATCATGAAATTACTATATTGGACTTTGTAGAATATGTGGTGAGGCACTGTAGTGGTACTATAATGGGATTTCTATTACTATATGATTATAGATATTAATCCAATGTTATACTATTATAGAGGAATATAGTGATAATATAGTGTATCATTTTTGTAGAATACTATAATAGTCTTGAAGTAGCTCTGTAAGATCCCCAGTTTTTCTATAGAGTGTGGATCTCTTACTTCCTGTTAAACTCTCATTTTAGTTCTATTTTTCCTTGAATTCTAAGTCTTGACATGTTCTAGTTGGGTAGTTTTTTGAATAAGAAGATGCATCATGGATGTCGTCTGGCTGTAAGCCAGTTACATTCTATGTAATTGGAATACATGATGTATATTCAATACACAATGTGTAATCGCCTTGGAAGGATAGTTTAAATCATGCAAGTTTTTTTCCAATAGAGAAGAATCTCAATGTTTGCATGATGTGTAAATAATTTAAACATTATATAAATTTATGAGCATAGTTTTTAAAATAATAGGTATTTTACTCTATTTTTGTTTAGACAAATCCGTCATCCATTTCCTCCCTTCGGCGTAAGAAGCCCCTTTAGATCCTTTAACTTATCTTGGTTCCAGATTAGACATCTAAACTCTATTTCCTTTATTATTGATATCATTGTATTCACACTATATTTTTGTTTATTTCATATTTTTATTTCTTCTTTTTTACTTCATATCACATGTGATATTTTCTTGCGAGCTATTATTCGACATTTTTGGGGTTTTCATATATTATTATCTTTTATCCTGATATGGACCAAATAATAGGTCAATACAAAATTATTACACTACCTCGAACTTATAGTTGGTGTTATATTTCTTTTACTTGGGATTTTTTTATTTGATATTCCTAGTTGTAGTTGTGTCTCACACTAGGATTTCTGGAGGTACCAATATAATTAATATAACAATTGAATAGAATGGATTGGAACCTGTTTGGAATGACCCTAGTTTAATTGATATTTTTGAAGGATTTTTACCTAATATAGGCCAACCATGGAACTTCCCTTGTTCCTGAGCATTCTTTATAACACATTTGGGGTGTATTTGAGCATTCCTAATCATATTAAATCCTAAATTTAATTTATTTTATCAAGATAACATGAGATGGTTTTCCTCCTTTTCTAGGTGATAACATGATTTGAATTGTTTTAATTATTTCAATGGATGTTTTTGAAATTGTTGATATGATATGAATGAACTCATGTAATGTAATTGAATATGAAATGATAGATATCATGAGATTATGAATTGACTTGGTAGTGGATGAATTCGTTGGTATACCTTTGACCTTGATTCTATTAGATTCCTTGATTGTTTATCCCATGGATATTGAGTACTATAGTGGGTGCATTGGACTTTTTTTCTCATTGGGACATGATTCTGTAGGATTCCTTGGGCCTTGCTTTACATTGGATCCAGATTTCACGGAATCACATTGGACATTTATTTTTGACATGATCTATAGACTCCACTGACGTCATTACCGAGTTTCAATTGAGATTCTACTGGGAATCGACTAGGGTATTCCGGTCTTCAATACCATAGCTTTGAAACATCATGGTTTGACACTAATGATAACATGGAAATTCCATTGTGGATTACATGATTATATAGTAAGGTTGTGATGATGGATTAATATTGGATTATTTGAAGTGGTCATGGTAAATTTTATACACCTGTGTATACAACCCAGTCATGGTGATTTTTTATTTTCTATAGATACCCTAGTATGTGTATCATATTACAGTGGATTGGCTATATTATATTACACCTGTTTAGTTATGTTATTACCACTTCCCTTGTTATAGGTCCCTAACTTTTGTTTTGTAGGGATACTTATTATTCTAGACTGTCTCATTTTAATTGTATTACATATTCCATGGGAACAATAACTTCATTTAGGTTATACCTATGATATATATTGCACACTTATTCATATTTTTATACATAACCTAGACTTGTAATAGACCCAATTGGTGTTCACCTGCTGAGTGATATCTCACACCATAATCAGACTATCATTGCGTCCACAAACCGATTTTACGAATGCAGATAGGGGCCATAGAAATAACTGAGATTACAATGCTTTTTTGTAAAATTATTAGGATTAGGGGGCACATGACAATGTTGAGGATCATTATTCTAGATAGGATTGTTAATTTTTGGTCTTTTGGGGATTTTTATTTGGGTATTTTATTGGATTCATGTTTACTAATTTCCATGTTTTTTAGATACATGTCATGAAACATCATTTCGTATATTAGATTACTTCTATAATTGTATACATAATAATTTATTGGATGGTTATCCTCTATCATGATTATTTACTGCTACCTATAATGACATATATGTTAACTAACTCAGGAAAAAATTCAAAATGATGGAATAGTCACCATAAGGATACAACCTAGGCCTTCACTTCTAGCTAGAAGCCTGTAGTATTTAATGAGATGTGATTGAGACCATGTGAGCCACCAGATCATAGAACCATTTAGTGTCATTTGGTTTGGAATGTTGAAATATGGATATGATATGTTTAACTATTAGAATATATATTATGGATAAGGAAAGGACTTAAATGGTGGAGGTCATCCGTTTTGGGGGGATGGTGGCCTAACCTAATTGGTTTGTTGGTGGGTGATGGTATATTTCTTCTTATTTTACCACAAAATAATTTAATTAATTATGATTATAATATATATGAATATATATATATGTGTGTTTGGTGTCAAAAAAGGGATGATTTTGTAGCATCTCATCCCACATATATCTCTCCTCTCACCAAATCTCTTATTCACTCATAAATCTTCCCTCTCTCTCCATATCTTATTTTATATCAAATTCTTCATTTGATAAATTAAATATCAATTATTATATTTTAAAACTATAACTGGTAGTGTCCATGAAGTATAAAAATGATAGAATTTATGTCATAAATTGTAAAGGAGTGAGTTTTTTAACTTAATGATTGATTTATATTGACATGTTGCTACAATAATTTTATATAGGTGACTCTGACTCTCATTTTATTATTCTATGTTATTTGGGCTTATTATTATTTTAAATAATTGGATTATATAAAATATTCTAATAACTAATATTTTTATTTTACAAAAATGTAATAATGATGGAATAATGTGAGAATGTTTACTATAATTTAAATATAAATGAATTTTTATAGAATAATCATTTATTTTTTTTAATTATTAATCAATTTTAAAATTTTATTAAATATTTTAATGTGAATTTTTTTTATAAAAAATATTTATTATGTTCAAAATTTATTTACTCCCAATTTCTTTATTCTATATTTTGAAAATTTAAAATAAAAAATATATTATGAAAACAAAATTGGGAATGAATATTTTGATATATTTAAAGATGTTGGAATTAATATTGATCATTAAATGGGACAGTAAAAATAATTTACATATGGAGATATTAAAATATTTATAATTGAAAATAAATTTTATCTAGTATTTTATATAAATTACAATGGTTGGATGTGTCAATGTCTAGGTTAATTTTTTGAATCATAAAATAATGTGATAAATTTGAAAACAAAATGATTAATGCTATTTTATTTTTTAATAAAAAATTATGTAAATTAATAGAAAATTAAAATAATTATTATATTAGTTGATTATTCTTGATATTTTCTAAATCATAATAATCAATATGTTTATGAAACTATATTCATAGATGATGGGTTTTGATGTTTTGATGATAATTAATTTGTAGCTACATATTTATAATGGGTGTTTTTTATATATTTAACATGATACATGTTTTTATATATTAATTATGAATATGATATACATTTGTAACACCCCAGGTAAATAAAGAATATGACATTTTCATATTTATCCATATTTGTGAATAAAATATTAATATGACTTTAAAGGGGACGCTATGCTCGATGGTGTACCCAACACGCAACAACGAGTTTCTTGGGAATCTTATGTTGCACTCTAATAATAAAATAATATTATTTTAAATGGAAGTTAACATGTAGCCCTTTTATTGCCGGGAATAGATAAAAATAACTAAAATATGATTATATATGTTTTTAAATATTTTTACATTTATCCAATAAAGGATAAAGGCTTAAAATACGGAAAGAATTCAATTTTAGGCATATATGTCCTAGTTTTCACTAAAGGTTCACTTATCGCCTTTTGATGGATAACCGTCATTAAATATAGTTCTGTTCACTCTTATACATTCTATTTGGACCAAATAAAACTCTTATTTATAAACGGGACATCAAAATTTACTTTGTATAAATTTTTGGTATCTTTCCGATAAAGTTCATTTTTTTAATGAATAGTGTAAAATGTTGTATTTTAATTCAAAACCTTTTTTTAATCTAATTTATTTATATAATTATAGTATCTTTTTAATTTGTTTTAAAGTGAAATTATAATATATTTTTACCATATATCCAATAGTGGTCGTTGTAATTAATTTCACATTGAAATCAGACTTAAACTAGTGTCAAACTTTTGATACTTATTGTTTCATAAAAACACGCTATTTGTCATGACAGCGGGAATTAAGTATTAAATTAATTAATTTGACATATATGTTTTTAATTTTTTAAAATTTAATTCATTTTTGACTTCGGAATATCAAATATAGCTCAGGGTGAATTTTTGGTAATTTTCTGAAAAACTTCAATTTTTGATGAATAGTGAAACCACTAAGTGGTACTTATAAAAACTGATTTTCCGTTTAAATGAAATTTTGCCACCTTTGTGTTTTGAATTTCAAAAATCCTACATACATGGTTGTCATTAAGAAGTAAAATGTGGTTCAATGGGATTAAAATAATTTTTTGGTGAATAGTAACTTATTAAGTTTTTAATCGCGATTAGAGGTAATTAGTGTAGTTTAAGGTAAAAATAATGTTTTAATAATATGAAATGAACTTGAAACATGTCCTAACCTCATTTTATGTGTCATGGACAACCAAGACAACCCATGGGTCAACTTGGGGACCCCATGAAGCCACTTTGGTTCGAAAATGACATTAATATCTTTTTATTTAATGTTAAAGTAAAAATGAGACAAACATGAAATGTTTTACTAAAACATTTTTTACATGGGGTTATACAAATAATATTTTTGACTATAAATATTTATTGGAAATCTAAATGTATTTCCTACATCATAGTATTTTTTTTATAATTTTTAGACCTTAAATAAATAAAATTATTTATGACATCCTGATGATGCAGCGATGACCTCATTATTTAACGATTTAAATAAAATGGAAATATAATGTAATATCTAAGACCTACACGTGTCCAAAACCTATTGTATGAGTGTATTTCGAACCCTTATCACCGTATCCTCGAAACAAATCAATGTGGGACCTCCTAAATCCGAATACCATTTTCAAATAAAGTATTATTTGCTTACTTTCCAAGAGTGCCCCTCCTCTCTTCTTATAAAAGGCCCCCACCTCTACCTCCTTACCCACACTCCCAAAGCCTTTGTCTCGGCCAACCCCTGCCCATTTTGTCTCTCCACTTCCCTCTATTACTCTGTGAATCCTCACTTTGGGCAGAAGTCTTCCCAAGGATGCCTTTTAGCTCAAACCAAAGGGAGTTACCCGATTTTAAGGTAATGTGTTCACTTGAGTCCATTTGTTTTATTTTGCCACTCCAACCCCCTAAACTCTTTTTATTCATTTCTTTTGTAAAAACTACAGTATATTCAATATAATAGGATGTTTTTATAATAATTATTCGAGCTACACTTACACACACCTACATCTAATGGTTAAAGAACATGTTGTTTTCGTGGATGGCAAATTTCTGCCTCACGAAACGATGATTGTTCAACACTCATATAACACCTTCAAAGGTGGCTATTAAGATGTCACTATATTTATATATGATATATAATATGTTTATTTTTTACTTAAGATTCTGTATTTTTCATTTGTGGCTTACCTTTATGTCTTCCATTATGGGTATACGCGATATCTTCATTTTAGGAAGTGCGGACTACCGCCCCCTCAAAGTGATGTGATTCGTTAATGCCATACGTGTGACGTATAAAGGATGGATTTAATGTCATTATATATGATTTTATACTGGAATTATAATATACCTATAAATAATTATTTTTTCTTTCCATTAATGTATGAGATAGAAATGAAAGTAGCGTTCAAGCGTACGTACGGCTTACCATCTCCATGAACGGTGCATATCATTTCTTATCCCCAAATGTAATGTACTATTATAATTACATGTATATAATGGATATATATGATGAATGATACATCTAAATGATGAATATAATTCTGGAATTAAAATATACATACCTCTCATTTAGTTTTAATTCCATTAATATGACAAAGAAATGAAAGTAGCATTCATCCGTACGTACGGCTTACCGTCTCCATGAACGGTGCATTTCATTTCTTACCTCTAAATTATTATGTAATATTATAAATAAATGTATATGCTGGATATATATGATATATATTCTAACCAAATCAGGAATATCATTCTGGATATAATGAACCTTTGACCACACGAACAACATGTAATTGTAAGAAGTCCACTTTCGACTTAAGAACCAAATATCGACAAAACAAATATTATTAACTTAAATGATTAAATGATGTTTATAACATGACAATAAGTGATCTAAAAGTAATAACGAACTAGAAAAAGGTTTTTAATAAAGTGGAAATTAACTCAAGTTTATTATTCAGGACGTTAAAGATTGATCGAGTCAAGTCGGAACCGAGGTAAGGGATCCTACTCCTCTCTTTCTTTTTAAGTACACTCTTTTATGTCATTCCATTAAAGCTCCTATTTATTGTGATTGGGATGTTCTTTTATATTAATCTTACTATAATTTTTATGTACATATGATGAGAGACCCTATTCTCTCTCATCAATCCATTTTGGAAGTTTTGAGTGGCGTCGTTAGGCTGCCGAGTTTTCGTAAGAGATCTGACCTCTCTCTTTCTTTTTAAGTACTCTCCTTTATGTCACTTATTTTATGCTCATTTTTTTTATGTTGGGGGATGTTATTTTGTATTCCTCTTTCTGTAAAATTTATGTTGATCTGATGAGAGACCCTATTTCCTCTCATCAATCCATTTTTTAAGTTTTATGTGGCGTCGTTAGGCTACCGAGTTTCCGTAAGAGATTTTTCATCTCACTTTTATTCCCGTGAAATTTATGCTACATTTTCCACAATTTCCTTTGAGTGGTTTATTTACTGACCATTATTACACTCCTTTTGTAATATAATTCCATTTATGGGTATTTAAATATTCATTTTATGACACTTCTTCGATGGGGTGTACATTTCGAAAGTTACCCAAGTCGGTAAGGGAACCTTTCACCCTCCTCTTTTTAAAAGACTTCATTTGTTATGTGTTTTAATTCACATACTATTATGTTGGGATATGTTCTTCTATATCCTGATTGATGTAAATTTTATTTCCAAGTGATGATATTGCCTTTTTATCTCTCATCAACTCATTTTCTGAATTCTTGAAGTGATGCCATTAGGCTGTCAAATTTTACCAAGGTAACTTTTTAACCCAATTTCGATTTCTTTGGGTTCAACATGTAGTTATTGAATATGTCATCCTTTGAAAATTTTTGAATGACCTTTTATTGTTTTAAACATAATATCCAATTATATTGGGTGTATTTATATTTGTCACAAATAATTTTGAGATTGATTTATCCTTAATTTAAGGATACGTTCTTTATAAGGGATTTCATCACATTTTACATCTCTATTGAGACTTCATTGCTGTTATGCACCAATTCACTCATATATGGTGTATATACTGTCTTTTGGAATATTTTATCATGAATCCATTTATTCTCATGGTATTATAAAGTTCTGATTAAATTTTATTCCTCAATTATTGTATTCATGTGTCACTAATTTTGGTAAAACCCCTTTAACCAAAATATAACTTTAAATGTTTTAATTATTTGTTCTTATTAATATCCATGTTTTCAAAATGGTTTTAAGGATTTATTTATATGGATATTAATGGTTTAAAATGTTAAAAGCTTCAAGGTGGTATGGGACACTTTGATTCAAAAATCTCTTTATTAAATGTTTTAAATGGTTTTGAAAATGGTTTTTTAATGGATTCATTATTTCAATATCCTAAAATGTTATATTGTGATTGAAATGTGGAAATGTTATGTTTCCTTTATTCATGTTTTATGTGATTTGATTATGTTATGGTTCTTGGGCATTGTTATGAATAACGGGTGGTTCCGTGATAAACTAAGGGAGGGTGAGCCCGATATAGCTCTCCAATGCATTGGGTAACACGAAGGAGTGAAACGTTAAGGTTTCTCCAAAGAGATTTAGGAAATATACTGTGATGAGTATTCCAAATGTAACCAAGAGGGTTACTCCCTTTGTAATAATGTTATGAATGCCTCAAGTTACATTTATGTCTTATGATTTCTATGATTTATTCATGGTTTGATGAGGTATGTTAAAGTGCCTATGTTTTATGGGTAAAGTATGATTTCATTATTATGTATATATGAACTCATGTTTCCTTTTCATATTTTTATAAACCTTACTGAGCTTTTTATTCTCATCCAATGTTTTTGAAATGTTTTTCACAGGTCAAGGGAAAGGTACATGATGTGATCATAGTGTCAAGGATATGTCAAGAATGAATCCGTGTTTTATTTTAAATATGTTTCCGTTGATGGGAAGAATGAATATTGCCTTCTATGTAACCATTTTGTTTAAATGTGGAATGTAATGCAAGTTTCATGATCTAATTCTCTAAAACTCTAAACCTGAAAAGATCCTCAATGTGTAATCCTGTAATAACTCAAGATTAGGTAAGGTTTAAGGCTGGGGCCTTATAGTTGGTATCAAAGGTCGGTTTAGATAACTTTAGAGGTTAGGGTATTCTCTAAGCATAAGTGACATTACCATAATGGTTAGGATTTCAGAAAGAGTCCTAGTTATAGATAAAGTGAATGAGTAAGTATATATTAGTTTTTGCCTTCCTCATTAGTACATGATGGTTTTGTTGATATACTCACACTGACATTTCTATTTTTAGTGAATGGCTGGATCTCGCAGGCACCAAAGTGACAATTGGTTTGAAGGAAACTGTGGTGGTTCTCTGATTAAGAGACTCGATGAAATGGGGTATTCAAAGAGGAAACTCGTGGTTGTTCTAATCAAACTATCAAGGAGTCATGATCAACCATGTGAACCATGGTATGTTCTATAATGCATCATGTATGAGATTACCAATAGATGTGGAAGTTCAGGTAATAATTAAAAAGGTAACCATTAGGGTTTATATGATCCTTACTTTTGAGGTAATTATGGGTTATTATATGTTATGATGGAAAATGAAAGGCATGAGATAAACATGAGGTTAAAATATGTTATGTTTATTTTTAAAGATTTTATCTCGTTTTGGGAAATGTTTTGAGAATTATATATCTTTGGAAAAAGGACAACACGCAGACCGTGTGACAACCCGTCGCGTCAGACAATGTTGCGGGAATCGAACCCACAACCAAAGTGCGACTGGTATTTATCACCTACCACTGGACTACGTGAAGTCCCTGGTTAGTTTGACTGATTCATTCTAGTTATATGATTTTATGAATTAAGAGTAAGTTGATTTTGGGTTATTTATGAAAATGATTAACTTGTCATGGAGGATATGTGATTAGGATAATTACTTTTCAATACGAGACTTTAGGAGCAACTGATGTTGTTTGGAGATAAATGTTACGATTTAACTTGGAAGACTATGTGACTAAATCTTTCAAATATTTGGGTTTCAATCTTAGATTGGTTTACTTTGAAGAATTTTATGGACAAATTGTCTGTAGAGACCCGTATCTTGACGTACATTGACATTACATTACTTTTGCGGAATACTTAGTACATTACAAAAACACACACACAAGGACCGTAATAGTTTAGTGTCTTTGGAAACTCGGACTATAATCTTCTAATCGTGGTGAAAGATCTTCAAAATCTCCCATAAAGATCTTCCTTTTATTTACCTAAAACCTTTCTTTATATCCTGGGGAAAAGAAAACATAAAAGGGTGAGCTCAAATGCTCAGTAAGGGTAAAAAAAAATATCAATCACATCATATTCATAAGAACATAACATTTTAGAAATCATAACCTGCAAAAGAGAGAATAATTTCATAATCATGGGATAAATCATGGCAGTGAAAAAGTAATCCCAATAATCATAACATAAAACATGAAACATTGTGGCATACACACATAATCATAGAGAATCATTTCTTGTTAGTCAAGACTAATTGCCAAGACTATCTTAGTGGACAAAGTCCCTTTCTGAATCGAGTAACCCTCGTTTCAGTCCTGTTTCACTGAACCGGTATAACCTACCGTTCCAGCCCTGTCTATCTCATGAGATATAAAATCATTACCCAATGCATTGGAGGGAGATATAGGTCCCACCCATCTTATAATGAATCCTTTCTTATGTGTGCCACATAATCATAAATCATACTTCATCGCATAAAAATGGGATTCTTAAACAACATGACATCATAAAACAATTCATATAAGATAAAGGAATTCATAAAAATAATTCCATCACAACATGAACAAATCAATTTAATAATAGGGATAAAAACAGAACCCTTTATTATCTTAGATGGAAAATAATTTTGATAAAACACTTGAACTCCATTCTTGAGGAAAATATCCTTTCTTCTTCAAAAACATTTTTCCTTTCATAACATGTCATACAACTTTAAAATAAAAGAAGTGGATTAAAAATAAACTTGAAAACTTGTAAAAGAATCTTCTTGGAAACAATGTTTTAAAAATCTATTCATGCCGTATAAGTTAAAAAAAACATTCTTCGTACTTTTGTCGGAAAAGTCAAAAAGTACCTCGTACGAAAAATGACAAAAGATTCCTTTCATATCTTTTACAAAAAAACTTACCGAAGGGTAAAATTGGATATAAAATATTGTAGAAGGATTGAAATAATATTACATATTGAGGAAACATGGATGTGGATGATAAAATACACCCCAGTAATTAGCAATGTAAAAACAATCTCGGATAAAAGTGAGATTGTGATATTTCCCTTACCTTAGGTCCGATTTGCTTTGTACGTGTCCGAAGATCCTGTATAATGGTTTAAATAATGTCATTGACTTATTAAAGAATCATATTCATTGTTATGATATCATATATGGTTCACTTATGACATTATATTACCCGTTCTTTTGTAAATTCCATGTTAAAGAAGCGTTTTGGGTAAAATCGTTTCTTTTATCGTAGGTGTTTTGACTTGTTGTTCTTGACATTATTATTACTTATATAATGATTTACTTACTTCCAGAATAAAAAATATGATTTATATATCATATATATTCAGTATATATATATATATATAATAGATAGATAAATGAAATGAAAAAACACCGTTCATGGAGACGGTAGTCCGTACGTACGCATGAACGCTGTTTTCCTTTCCCTATTGTCTTGAATGGAAGTAAGTAGATGACATACATATATATATATATACATAAATCCAGTATCATTATTATGTCATATATTTCATTAGTACTTATTATATATACTTTATAATCATTCATGAATGGTTAATCATTAAGAATGAATCTCGTCGCGTCGTGGAGACGGTAGTCCGTACGTACGCACGAGCGATGATATCATTTCCATAAATATTGAATTGAATTGGAGTGGATTATACAATATATCAGAATCAATATGATGTTGTAATAACTATGTATAGTTATTCTTTACACCATTATACCCATCCATGTAAGGTGGTGGTGGAAAATAGATTACACCACGGCGTGGAGACGGTATTCCGTACGTACGCACGCGCGGTGATTTCTTTTTCCGTAGGATGGATAGATGGTGAAATAAGGTTGTTTCATACTTATAATAACATATCAGTATATTAGTGATACTGATGTTATTACTTCATAATGAAACAACCTAAGAAGAAGAAGTGGAAGAAGAAATAAAGATGAAAGAATTGGTAACGGTAATTACCTCTTCTTTGAAGCGCCTCTTTGAGACCTCCTCTTAGGGCCCTAAACTTGGTCTTTGAGGAAGACCAGAACCTCTAGGATGTTTCTAGGGAAGTGGAGAAGAGATTTTGGAAGGGGTTGGCCGAGCTTGAGTGCTCAATTTGGTGTGAGGAGGAGGGGGAGGAGGTGCCCTTTTATAAGGGAGGAGAGGGGCACCTTAGGAATATCTCAAAATATTGTTTTATATTAAAGTCAAAATCGGTTTATAATGGTTCCAAAGGGTCTTATTTCGAAGCTAAAGTGGGGATGGGTCGAAATCCTATCATCCAATAAGATTTAGACAAGTTTAGGGTTTTATTTTAACCTTATCAATTAGATTTAACTCTAAGTTAAATAATTTAACTTTTACCGTGTCTTTTTGTTTTCTTTCACTATATGGTTAATACACTTACTATAACATGCCAAACGAACCCCAAATTGTTTATTATTAATATATATATCCTTATCTAAGTCATTTGGCCGAACCTTATATTTTAGGAATAAAATAACAATTAATAATATAATATTTGATTTTAAAACTATTTTGTGTCAATTTTGACACTATTTGATATATGATTTTTTTGAAAGTCATAACAGAATTATATGTTCGAACCAAGTTGATTAGATCAACAATAATATATCATAGTAACCTAGAAAATTAGTGTAATTCATAAAAAGTCTCAAATTACATTCATTTGAGCATTTATAACATCAATTATGTTAATATTTCCTTAAAAGTGTAATTACTGCATCATCGTTGTGTCATCAATAAATTAATTTATTTAAAGTCTAAAAATTATAAATAAAATATCATTATGTAAGAAATATTTTTAGCTTTCTAATGAATATTTATAGTCGAATTTATCTTATGTATAACCCCATATTAAAAATGGTTTAGTAAATAAACTTTGATTTTAACTCTTTTAACTCTTCTTTGAATTAAATAATAATAAATGTCCTAATCTAATCCAAGTGGACCTAAATGGTCATATTATATTCTTAAGGTTGTTTTTGGTCGAATTACACTTATCCAATAGAATTAGGACATGTGTTAGGGTAATAGTAATATCATATTTACCCTCAGTTACCCTATTTACTATTAACCGCGGTAAAAAAAAGTAAAAAGTTACTATTCACCAAAAATTATTTTCATCTCATTGAACCACATTTTAGTCCTTGATATTAACCGTGTCTCTCGGATTTTTGAAATTCCACTCACAGAAGCGTTAAAATTAAGTTTTATTCAAAATTCAGTTTTTAACCTACCACTTAGTGGTTTCACTATTCATCAAAAATTGAAGTTTTTCAGAAAAATGCCAATGTTTCAACCTAAGCTATAATTGATATTCCGAATTCAAAAATGATTTCTATTTTACAAAATTCCCAACATATAAGTTGCATTAATTAATTTTATAATTAATTTCCGCTGTCACAACAAATAGCGTGTTTTTAAGAGATAATAACTATCAAAAGATTAACACTTGTTTATGTCTGGTGTAAATGTGAAATTACATCCAATGACCAACATTGTATTGAATTGTAAAAATATATTCTAAATATACTTTAAAATCACTCAAATTAATAATTTATAACTATTAATTATTTTGATTAAAAAAGTTGTTTTTAATTAAAATTTAGTCATTTTCACTATTCATCAAAATATGAAAGATATCCGAAAATCACCAAAATTTCAACCTAAGCTAATTTCGATATTCCGAATCCATAAATGATGTCTATTTTGAAAAATAAAATTTACAAAATTTCAAAAAGTGGTTATTACTATTCATAACGGCTAGTTTTAATAATATCTTAATAGCATATCATTGTTTAGCGAAACTCGGTGTTGCGTACAACACACGCTATCATGGAAGGTCGCGATTGCATGTAATGGAAGGAAAGTCAATGATGCGTGTTGTGAAAGCTTCTTTTGGTGTAGCGTACAATACAAGACATTAATAAAATTAAAAAAAATATTTCTCATAAAATCTCGGGCTGTTACATTCTACCCCCCTTAAAATGAATTTCGCCCTCGAAATTCGTCGGGGTTATAAATGGTTTACTAATAGAAAGTTTATTTAATAGAAACCCACATCGTAAAAAGGAATATCAAAACCAATCTTTAAAAACAAAAGTATGAAACGTAACGGTTACCCAAATAAACTAATCACTGGGTTTCCACATAGGTGAAAATATAGATATAGAAGAGAAATCTAACCATCATGTTCTGATGGAGAGTGGTAGAGAACATGGCTATGGAAAATACAGTAATCACAAATCCATAAATTTGTGATGATCTAAGGTACCATCTGATTCATCCGGTATAAGATCACTAGGACAACATTTTTGGTTTTCAAGATCATTTCCCTAAAGTTGAAGAAATTGGAATTTAAAAGAAATACTTTCGTGATTTCGGTATAGTCTCACCGTTGGTCGTTCTTTGGACAATTTCCACTTCATCTCTTAAAGAAATGAAGTTGAATTTGTCATTCGTGATGTGTTAGCAGATCATGTAATAGAATGATGGGTCATTCCATCTGTCTCAAACAAAAGGTTTGAAAAGTTATAAGTTCATCTTATGGTTAGATTATTCATATATGGTTCCAAAAATGAACCTATACTTCATATATCATACCTATTAATAAAATAAAACTATTTTCTACTAAACAGGGACTTCCTGTAGGCCAGTGGTAGGCGATAAAGGCCAGTTGCATTTCGGTTGTGGGTTCGATTCCCACAGCCTTGTCCGACGCGATGGGCTGTCGCCCGTCCTACAGGTTGTCCTTTTTCTAAAACTATATTACTATAACATCCCATCAATAATATCGAAAAAACTTCTATCCTTAAACAATACTAACTTTTGTCCAACATAATCCATTCCAATCTTTAGGATTATCCATAATACTGCAATCCACTCTCATAACATAGTGAAAACGATTACCAGAGATTTAATACCATCGTCAATTCCCATATATCATAAGATATGTTTTGTTGGTTACATTCCAAACATTCAAAGTCCTTAATCATGTATTCTCTTGAATACCTTTGTGAAAACATGAATGCAGTTAAAAGTTAACACCTTCCACATACTAAAATCCTCAAAATTCTATATACTCAAACCATGATATCACTTAGTCCTTATATCAATCATGAGCTCATGAATACTATCAAACATTTAATTTTCTCCTTATCCCTTCATTATGCGCATATCATCTACATTCCAAAAATATCTGAATAACCTTTCATGGATACTGGTAACATTAATCAGACAACAGTGTAACAATCCTTACATGTCTCTTTATTCTACAGTACCATGAGATTACTTATACAACTTTACACATGATAAACATGTAATCATTCCACTACATTCTTAAACCATTGACCGAGCTTCAAAAATTCTTTCATCTCACATATCATTTGTAGTATCTTCATCATCATCAACATAAATACTTCCCATACGACCATACTGATTCTCTTCATGAGACTTTCCCTTAGGGCATTGGTTTGCATAATGCCCGTACATTCCACATTTAAAACATTTAACCAGTGTTGATGTCGTAGCAATACCATTATCCTCATCCCTGGTGTTAACTGAACCTTTTCCTTTGCACTTACTGGCTTTGTGTCCTTCTTTTCCACACCCAAAGCATCTTCCAGTTCCTTTGAAACATTCTCCTTGATTCCTCTTCCCACATGAATTACATAAGGGAAATTGAAATTTCTTTCCTCTATGATCATCATGAAACTCCATCTTTCTCTTATTAGCCGAGTCAGGAAACTTACCAAATTTTACTTTATTGATCATATTATGAGATTGCTGATTCGGCATAATAATTATGTTTGGACTTCCAAATCCCATTTCATTATGAAGAATATCATTCCATTTTCCATCATATCCTCCATTATCGTGAATCATCTTGTTTCCAGCCATTCTCTAAAACCCAAAAAGAATAGTGTGAGAGGAAAAAATCATGCTAGGGAAAACAACATAATAAAGGGGGAGTACCTTAAATATCTAACATCTTAGGTTTAATTCTATGATCGTTAGCGTAGTTCTAGTACTATAACCTATACGTATACTTAACCTTAGGGCCATCCCTAGACATACCTTAGAAATATCTCTAGGGATCTCACTAAAGTTCTCGCATCCTAGTTTCCAAAGGTTGACTAAACCTTTCCTCTGATACCAACTGTAGAGACCCGTATCTTGACGTACATTGACATTACATTACTTTTGCGGAATACTTAGTACATTACAAAAACACACACACAAGGACCGTAATAGTTTAGTGTCTTTGGAAACTCGGACTATAATCTTCTAATCGTGGTGAAAGATCTTCCAAATCTCCCATAAAGATCTTCCTTTTTTTTACCTAAAACCTTTCTTTATATCCTGGGGAAAAGAAAACATAAAAGGGTGATCTCAAATGCTCAGTAAGGGTAAACAAAATAAATATCAATCACATCATATTCATAAGAACATAACATTTTGGAAATCATAACCTGCAAAAGAGAGAATAATTTCATAATCATGGGATAAATCATGGCAGTGAAAAAGTAATCCCAATAATCATAACTTAAAACATGAAACTTTGTGGCATACACACATAATCATAGAGAATCATTTCTTGTTAGTCAAGACTAATTTCCAAGACTATCTTAGTGGACAAAGTCCCTTTCTAAATCGAGTAACCCTCGTTTCAGTCCTGTTTCACTGAACCGGTATAACCTACCGTTCCAGCCCTGTCTATCTCATGAGATATAAAATCTTTACCCAATGCATTGGAGAGAGATATAGGTCCCACCCATCTTATAATGAATCCTTTCTTATGTGTGCCACATAATCATAAATCATACTTCATCGCATAAAAATGGGATTCTTAAACAACATGACATCATAAAACAATTCATATAAGATAAAGGAATTCATAAAAATAATTCCATCACAACATGAACAAATCAATTTAATAATAGGGATAAAAACAGAACCCTTTATTATCTTAGATGGAAAATAATTTTGATAAAACACTTGAACTCCATTCTTGAGGAAAATATCCTTTCTTCTTCAAAAACATTTTTCCTTTCATAACATGTCATACAACTTTAAAATAAAAGAAGTTGATTAAAAATAAACTTGAAAACTTGTAAAGGAATCTTCTTGGAAACAATGTTTTAAAAAATCCATTCATGCCGTATAAGTTAAAAAAACATTCTTCGTACTTTTGTCGGAAAAGTCAAAAAGTACCTCGTACGAAAAACGACAAAAGATTCCTTTCATATCTTTTACAAAAAAACTTACCGAAGGGTAAAATTGGATATAAAATATTGTAGAAGGATTGAAATAATATTACATATTGAGGAAACAAGGATGTGGATGATAAAATACACCCCAGTAATTACCAATGTAAAAACAATCTCGGATAAAAGTGAGATTGTGATATTTCCCTTACCTTAGGTCCGATTTGCTTTGTACGTGTCCGAAGCTCCTGTATAATGGTTTAAATAATGTCATTGACTTATTAAAGAATCATATTCATTGTTATGATATCATATATGGTTCACGTATGACATTATATTACCCGTTCTTTTGTAAATTCCATGTTAAAGAAGCGTTTTGGGTAAAATCGTTTCTTTTATCGTAGGTGTTTTGACTTGTTGTTCTTGACATTATTATTACATATATCATGATTTAATTACTTCCAGAATAAAAAATATGATTTATATATCATATATATTCAGTATATATATATATATATAATAGATAGATAAATGAAATGAAAAAACACCGTTCATGGAGACGGTAGTCCGTACGTACGCATGAACGCTGTTTTCCTTTCCCTATTGTCTTGAATGGAAGTAAGTAGATGACATAAATATATATATATACATAAATCCAGTATCATTATTATGTCATATATTTCATTAGTACTTATTATATATACTTTATAATCATTCATGAATGGTTAATCATTAAGAATGAATCTCATCGCGTCGTGGAGACGGTAGTCCGTACGTACGCACGAGCGATGATATCATTTCCATAAATATTTAATTGAATTGGAGTGGATTATACAATATATCAGAATCAATATGATGTTGTAATAACTATGTATATTTATTCTTTACACCATTATACCCATCCATGTAAGGTGGTGGTGGAAAATAGATTACACCACGGCGTGGAGACGGTATTCCGTACGTACGCACGCGCGGGGATTTCTTTTTCCGTAGGATGGATAGATGGTGAAATAGGGGTGTTTCATACTTATAATAACATATCAGTATATTATTGATAATGATGTTATTACTTCATAATGAAACAACCTAAGAAGAAGAATTGGAAGAAGAAATAAAGATGAAAGAATTGGTAACGGTAATTACCTCTTCTTTGAAGCGCCTCTTTGAGACCTCCTCTTAGGGAACTAAAATTGGTCTTTGAGGAAGACCAGAACCTCTAGGATGTTTCTAGGGAAGTGGAGAAGAGATTTTGGCAGGGGTTGGCCGAGCATGAGTGCTCAATTTGGTGTGAGGAGGAGGGGGAGGAGGTGCCCTTTTATAAGGGAGGAGAGGGGCACCTTAGGAATATCTCAAAATATTATTTTATATTAAAGTCAAAATCGGTTTATAATGGTTCCAAAGGGTCTTATTTCGAAGCTAAAGTGGGGATGGGTCGAAATCCTATCAACAAATAAGATTTAGACAAGTTTAGGGTATTATTTTAACCTTATCAATTAGATTTAACTCTAAGATAAATAATTTAACTTTTACCGTGTCTTTTTGTTTTCTTTCACTATATGGTTAATACACTTACTATAACATGCCAAACGAACCCCAAATTGTTTATTATTAATATATATATCCTTATCTAAGTCATTTGGCCGAACCTTAGATTTTTAAGAATAAAATAACAATTAATAATATAATATTTTATTTAAAAACTATTTTGTGTCAATTTTGACACTATTTGATATATGATTTTTTTGAAAGTCATAACAGAATTATATGTTCGAACCAAGTTGATTAGATCAACAATAATATATCATAGTAACCTAGAAAATTAGTGGAATTCATAAAAAGTCTCAAATTACATTCATTTGAGCATTTATAACATCAATTATGTTAATATTTCCTTAAAAGGGTAATTACTGCATCATCGTTGTGTCATCAATAAATTAATTTATTTAAAGTCTAAAAATTATAAATAAAATATCATTTTGTAGGAAATCGTTTTAGCTTTCTAATGAATATTTATAGTCGAATTTATCTTATGTATAACCACATATTAAAAATGGTTTAGTAAATAAACATTGATTTTAACTCTTTTAACTCTTCTTTGAATTAAATATTAATAAATGTCCTAATCTAATCCAAGTGGACCTAAATGGTCATATTATATTCATAAGGTTGTTTTTGGTCGAATTACACTTATCCAATAGAATTAGGACATGTGTTAGGGTAATAGTAATATCATATTTACCCTTAGTTACCCTATTTACTATTAACCGCGGTAAAAAAAAGTAAAAAGTTACTATTCACCAAAAATTATTTTCATCTCATTGAACCACATTTTAGTCCTTGATATTAACCGTGTCTCTCGGATTTTTGAAACTCCACTCACAGAAGCGTTAAAATTAAGTTTTATGCAAAATTCAGTTTTTAACCTACCACTTAGTGGTTTCACTATTCATCAAAAATTGAAGTTTTTCAGAAAAATGCCAAAGTTTCACCCTAAGCTATAATTGATATTCCGAATTCAAAAATGATTTCTATTTTACAAAATTCCCAACATATAAGTTGCATTAATTAATTTTATAATTAATTTCCGCTGTCACAACAAATAGAGTGTTTTTAAGAGATAATAACTATCAAAAGATTAACACTTGTTTATGTCTGGTGTAAATGTGAAATTACATCCAATGACCAACATTGTATTGAATTGTAAAAATATATTCTAAATATACTTTAAAATCACTCAAATTAATAATTTATCACTATTAATTATTTCGATTAAAAAAGTTGTTTTTAATTAAAATTTAGTCATTTTCACTATTCATCAAAATATGAAAGTTATCCGAAAATCACCAAAATTTCAACCTAAGCTAATTTCGATATTCCGAATCCATAAATGATGTCTATTTTGAAAAATAAAATTTACAAAATTTAAAAAAGTGGTTATTACTATTCATAACGGCTAGTTTTAATAATATCTTAATAGCATATCATTGTTTAGCGAAACTCGGTGTTGCGTACAACACACGCTATCGTGGAAGGTCGTGATTGCGTGTAATGGAAGGAAAGTCAATGATGCGTGTTGTGAAAGCTTCTTTTGGTGTAGCATACAATACAAGACATTAATAAAATTAAAAAGAATATTTTTCATAAAATCTCAGGCTGTTACATTGTCTATCTAATGGTCCTCGTTTAACTTTGGGTTTTGTTGGACAAATTTTTGAGGTTAAGAATAGATTTTCTTTTTATAAAGGGTTATTCTTTTCTGGATTATCTGATCTTGTACTAGCCTTTTTGGTTTTGGTTTTGGTTAAAGTCTAAAGACATGGGAAGTATATAGTTCTCTTTTCTAGATTAGGTGATTCTCTAAAAGTTGATTATAGTACACTTAATGTGAACAAGTCTTCCTAAATACTCACCTTTTGGAGAAAATATGAGTTTGTGTAAGGAATCTAATAAAAGTTGAAAGTCAATATGATAAGTGATTATGTTTCCTTATAAATAAATTCCCCAATAAAAAGTATCTTAAATCAAAAATGTTGTCTATTAACTTTTCCTACTGGGGAATCGAATATCGTTTAACACATCACAAGTTTGTGATTTTCTCATGGTTAACTTTCTCCTAAACATGTTTTCTATCACTTTTCATCAGAACATGACCCTATGTTTTCTCCTCCATGTCCATGTTTTCATACTTGTAATCCTAGTATGGGTTAACTCAGGTGACCTTTGTACTTATATTTCATTATTTTAAAGTGATTGTTTTACCGACTCTTCTTCCGATGTGGGACTTTCAAGGATGTTTCCAAGCCCAATTTTAAAATTGCGAGGACACAATTCCCAAAAGGGGGGAAGGATGTAACACCCAAGGTAAATAAAGAATATGACATTTTCATATTTATCCATATTTGTGAATAAAATATTAATATTACTTTAAAGGGGATGATATGCTCGATGGCGTACCCAACATGCAACAACGAGTTTCTTGGGAATCTTACGATGCACTCTAATAATAAAATAATATTATTTTAAATGGAAGTTAACATGTAGTCGTTGTATTGGTGGGAATGGATAGAAATAACTAAAATATTATTATATATGTTTTTAAATGTTTTTACATTTATCTAATAAAGGATAAAGGCTTAAAATACGGAAAGAATTCAAATTTAGGCGTATATGCCCTAGTTTTCACTAAAGGTTCACTTATCGCCTTTTGATGGAGAACCATAATTAAATATAGTTTTGTTCACTCTTATACATTATATTTGGACCAAATAAAACTCTTCTTTAAAATCGGGACATCAGAATTTACTTTGTGTAAATTTATGGTATCTTTCTGATAAAGTTCATTTTTTTAATAAATAGTGTAAAATGTTGTATTTTAATTCAAAACATCTTTTTAATCTAATTTATTTATATGATTATATTATCTTTTTAATTTTTTTTAAAGTGAAATTAGAATATAGTTTTACCATTAAATCCAATAGTGGTCATTGGAATTAATTTCACCTTGAAATCAGACTTAAACTAGTGTCAAACTTTGGATACTTATTATTTCATAAAAACACAATATTTTTCATGATAGCGGGAATTAATTATTAAATTAATTAATGTGACTTATATGTTTTAAATTTTGTAAAATATACTTCATTTTTGAATTAGGAATATCAAATATAGCTTAGGGTTAATTTTTGGTAATTTTTTGAAAAACTTCAATTTTTGATGAATATTGAAACTACTAAGTGGTACTTCTAAAAACTGATTTTCCGTTTAAATGAAATTTTACCACCTTTGTGTTTTTAATTTAAAAAATCTGACATAAATGGTTGTCATTAAGAAGTAAAATGTGGTTCAATGGGATTAAAATAATTTTTTGGTGAATAGTAACTTATTACGTTTTTAATCACGATTAGAGGTAATTAGTGTAGTTTAAGGTAAAAATAATGTTATAATAATATGAAATGAACTTGACACATGTCCTAACCTCATTGGATGTATCATGGACGACCAAGACAACCCATGGTTCAACTTGGGGACCCCATTAAGCCACTTTGGTTGGAAAATGACATTAATATCTTTTTACTTAAAGTTAAAGTAAAAATGAGACAAACATGAAATGTTTTACTAAAACAATTTTTACATGGGGTAATACAAATCCTATTTTTGACTATAAATATTAATTGGAAATCTAAAACTATTTCCTACATCATATTATTTTTTTATAATTTTTAGACATTAAATAAATTAATTTATTTATGACATCATGATGATGCAGCGACGACCTCATTATTTAACGATTTAAATAAAATGGAAAGATAATGTAATATCTAAGACCTAAACATGTCCAAAACTTATTGGATGAGTTGATTTCTAACCATTTTCACCTTATACTCGAAACACATCAATGTGAGACCTCCTAAATCTGAATACCATTTTCAAATAAAGTAACATTTTCTTACTTTCCAAGAGTGCCACTCCTCTCCTCTTATAAAAGGCCCCATCCTCTACCTCCTTACCCACACTCCCAAAGCCTTTGTCTCGGCCAAACCCTGCCCATTTTGTCTCTCCACTTCCCTCTCTTACTCCTTGAAGCCTCACTTTGGGCAGAAGTCTTCCCAAGGATTTCTTTGAGCTCAAACCAAAGTGAGTTACCCGATTTTAAGGTAATTTGTTCACTTGAGTCCTTTTGTTTTATTTTGCCTCTCCAACCCCCTAAACTCTATTTATTCATTTCTTTTGTAACAACTCAAGTATCTCCAATATACTTGGATGTTGTTATAACAAGGATTCGAGCTACAGTTACACACACCTACATCTAATTGTTAAAGAACATACTGTTTCCGTGGATGGCAAATTTCTGCCTCATGAAACGATGATTGTTCAACACTCATATAACACCTTCAAAGGTGGCCATTAAGATGTCACTATATTTATATATGATATATGATATTATTATGTTTTACTTAATCTTATGTATTTTCCATTTGTGGATTACCATTATGGCTTCCATTATGGGTATACGCAATATCTTCATTTTAGGAAGTGCGGACTACCGCCCCCTCAAAGTGATGTGATTCGTTAATTCCATACGTGGGACGTATAAAGGATGGATTTAATGTTATTATATATGTTGTTATACTGGAATTATAATATACCTATATATAATTATTATTTCATTCCATTAAAGTATGAGATAGAAATGAAAGTAGCGTTCATGCGTACGTACGGCTTACCGTCTCCATGAACAGTGCATTTCATTTCTTATCCCCAAATGTAATGTAATATTATAAGTACATGTATATAAGGGATATACATGACTAATGATGCATCTAAATTATTAATATAATTATGGAATTAAAATATACATATCTCTCATTTAGTTTTAATGCCATTAATATGACAATGAAATGAAAGTAGCGTTCATGCGTACGTACGACTTACCGTCTCCATGAACGGTGCATTTCTTTTCTTACCTCTAAATGATTATGTAATATTATAAATACATGTATATTCTGGATATATATGATATATATTCTATCCAAATCAGGAATGTCATTCTGGATATAAGGAACCTTTGACCACACGAACAACATGTAATTCTAAGAAGTCAACTTTCGACTTAAGAACCAAATATCGACAAAACAAACATTATTAACTTAAATGATTACATAATGTTTATAACATGACAATAAGTGATATAAAAGGAATAATGAACTATAAAAGGTTCTTAATAAATTTGAAATTAACTCAAGTTTATTATTCAGGACGTTAAAGAATGATCGAGTCAAGTCGGACCCGAAGTAAGGGATCCTACTCCTCTCTTTCTTTTTAAGTGCACTCTTTTATGTCATTCCTTTAATGCTCATATTTCTTGTGATTGGGATGTTATTTTATATTACTATTACTATAATTTATATGTACATATGATGAGAGACCCTATTCTCTCTCATCAATCCATTTTGGAAGTTTTGAGTGGCGCCGTTAGGCTGCCGAGTTTTCGTAAGAGATATAACCTCTCTCTTTATTTTTAAGTACTCTCCTTTATGTCACTTCTTTTAAGCTCATTTTTTTTAGGTTGGGGTATGTTATTTTTTATTCCAATTTCTGTAAAATTTATGTTGATATGATGAGAGACCCTATTTCCTCTCATCAATCCATTTTGGATGTTTTATGTGGTGTCGTTAGGCTGCTGAGTTTTCGTAAGAGATTTTTCCTCTCACTTTTATTCCCGTGAGATTTATGCTACATTTTCCACAATTTCCATTGAGTGGTTTATGTAATGACCATTATTACACTAATTTTGTAATATAATTCCATTTATGGGTATTTAAATATTCATTGTATGACACTTCTTCGATGGGGTGTACTTTTCGAAAGTTACCCAAGTCGTTAAGGGAACCTTTCACCCTCCTCTTTTTAAAAGACTTCATTTGTTATGTCTTTTAATTCACATACTATTATGTTGGGATATGTTCTTATATATCCTAATTGATGTTAATTTTATTTCGAAGTGATGATATTCCCTTTTTATTTCTCATCAACTCATTTTCTGAATTCTTGAAGTGACGCCGTTAGGCTGTCAAATTTTACCAAGGGATCTTTTTAACCCAATTTCAATTTCTTTGGGTTCAACATGTAGTTATTGAATATGTCATCATTTGAATATGTGTGAATGACCTTTTATTGTTTTACACTTAACATCCAATTATATTGGGTGTATTTATATTTTTCACAGATAATTTTGAGATTGATTTATCCTTAATTTAAGGATACCTTTTTTATAAGGGATTTCATCACATTTTACATGTTTATTGAGACTTCATTGTTGTTATGCACCAATTCACTCATATATGGTGTATATACTGTCCTTTGGAATATTATATCATGAATCCATTTATTCTCATGATATTATAAGGTTCTGATTAAATGTTATTCCTCAATTATTGTATTCAAGTGTCACTAATTTTGGTAAAACCCATTTAACCAAAATATCACTTTAAATGTTTTAATTATTTGTTCTTATTAATATCCATGTTTTCAAAATGGTTTTATGGATTTATTTATATGGACATTAATGGTTTAAAATGTTAAAAGCTTTAAGGTGGTATGGGACACTTCGATTCAAAAATCACTTTATTAAATGTTTTAAATGGTTTTGAAAATGGTTTTTTAATGGATTCATTATTTCAATATCCTAAAATGTTATATTGTGATTGAAATGTGGAAATTTTATGTTTCCTTTATTCATGTCATATGTTATAAGGTTATGTTATGGTTCTTGGGCATTGTTATGAAGAACGGGTGGTTCCGTGATAAACTAAGGGCGGGTGAGCCCGATATAGCTCTCCAATGAATTGGGTAACGCGAAGGAGTGAAACGTGAAGGTTTCTCCGAAGAGATTTAGGGAATATACTGTGATGGGTTTTCCAAATGTAAGCAAGAGGGTTACTCCCTACGTAAGAATATTATGAATGCCTCAAGTTACCTTTATATCTTATGATTTCTATGATTTATTCATGGTTTTATGAGGTATGTTAAAGTGCCTATGTTTTATGGGTAAATTATGATTTCATTATTATGTATATATGAACTCATGTTTCCTTTCCATATTTTTATAACCCTTACTGAGCTTTTTATTCTCATCCGATGTTTTTGAAATGTTTTTCACAGGTCAAGGGAATGGTACATGATGTGATGATAGTGTCAAGGATGCGTTAAGAAATAATCCTTGTTTTATTTGAAATATGTTTCTGTTGATGGGAAGAATGAATATTGTCTTTTATGTAACCACTTTGTTTAAATGTGGAATGTAATGCAAGTTTCATGATCTAATTCTCTAAAAATCTAAACCTGAAAAGATCTTCAATGTGTAATCTTGTAATAACTCAAGATTAAGTAAGGTTTAAGGCTGGGGCCTTATAACATTGGTGGGTTGGGATTATTAAATTGAATACTTTTTAATTGATATTAATTAATTTCATTTGCAGAAGTATTGTATTGGAATAATAATATTAAATCTTGATATTGATGATGTGAGATATTAATAACATGGGGGGAGATGATAGTTAATGATGTGTGGTATAATACAAAGTGGAGGGTTAGTACAATTAACATTGTTGTGATTATTTTTTGAGAATCAATTCTATAATATTTTTTGTTGTTAATTTCATTAATATTATTATTATTTATTTCAACTATGTTATGGATCCCCCACCCCATTATGCTACGTAACAACAACTTGAGGTTGGATTTCTTGTGTATGAATGAATATTTAGTTAATGAGTATTATTACTAGATATAAAACATAATATATCCTCCCTCAATACACTAGTTAGTATGAATTTGATATTTTATAATTGGATATAGTAAATGATTTTATATAGTTATGATATTAGATATAAATTTGAAGTGGAATTGATGAAAATTAGGATAGTCCAAGGACATTAAATTGTAAGGAAATTTAGACCAATAAATGAGAGTAGCTCTATAGTATACCTATCAATATATATATACTAACTTATGGGTGTTGTGTTTTATATTATTTTTATCATATATACATGGTTAGTGTGAATTGAAATGACATAAAGGGTAGACATAGTTGAGTGGGTTAGTTGTCTTATGTATGTTGGTTTATTGTGTTTCCTTTCAAACATTCACTAACTTGATTTCAAATTTATAAATATGAATGATTAGGGGAGGTAAATAATAGGTATATTTATATTGTCACCCTAATTTTATATATTTTATATGGAAATGACATGATTTTGTTTGTGTAGGTGATGAGAAATTAAATCTTGAGGATGGGGATATATAGATGTAGAAGGACTCCTATATTTTCAATTATTATTACTTGTGCATTTATATATTGATATTTAAATTGAATTTTTGCTCATTTGTTGTATTGTTTGACATATAATACAAAAATATATTTATATAGACTGTTTATGATGAATATTAATTTTTTTATCATTTTAAATGACATGTATATTTATGTGTATTTCTTATAAAATGTTATTCCATACATTTTTAAGAGTATGCATCATTGGTATCAATCTCCAAACTATGTCGTAAAATGGAGGTTGTATTTGAGGTTGATATAAGATTTCTTCAAGGAATTATATTGGCGATATAGAAGAATTAGGCCATAATAATACATAATATTTTTTTTATTGACAGTAAATATCACAATATAACCCTACTAGAATATCACTTAGTCTAGAAATGAGATTTTTTGTGACCCAATAAGCTCACCTTCAAAAGGGAATATATTTATGAATAAAACCAGGTGTTCTATATAACACATATGGATGAATTTACACTTTTTAAATAAGATATTATATCACTATAAAGAATAAAAAACAATGAAATACCAATAATAGATTACTAAATATAATTAAATTCATAAAAAGTCATATAAATGACAAAATTATCTAAAGGAAAATTGGTAGAATAACTTAAAATTTAAAAAATATTATATACAAATATAAGGATATGATGAAAAAATAGTTATAGAAACAAATATTTCAAAACAATACATATAAACTACTAAATCCACCATAAAATCGGAATAGAATGTCTTAAAATAAATTGAATACATATTAATATAGGGTGGGAATGTAATTTTACTCAATAGGTTCCTCCAAAAAACATCCATCTGTCTATTAAAATAAATAAATCCAATGAATTTTTAAATGAAATAAAAAAACAAAAAACAAAAATTCATCCCCAAAATAATTCATCCAAATCACTTGTAACCCATGCCACATGACAATCCAACATCAAGGATCATGAAATATTATATAAATTTTTCCATTTTATCCCACTTTTCAAACATATAAAATTATATGGGGATTTCTACCATAGGGAAAAAAACATAAAGATAATATTGACTATTATTTCACCCATATAGAACTTAATTTGTTAAAATATTAGAGTAGGTATCCATCTTTCAGATAATTTCTATTTTGGGGTATTCACTCTTAGCGAATTCTCCACCCCAACCCACCATTGGTGAAATATAATGCTTGGGAACTTTTCCAACCATAGAGAGCTTATTATAACCAGGTTTCAAACATAGATGTAACATCCCAAGGTTTTCTAAAAATAAATATAAATTCATGAAACTTTTTGTAAGTAGATATTTATAACTAATATTAAAAAATAATTTTTCCACTTCTATGTTTTGAATTTTGAAAAATTGTCATCTACAATTGTGTTCAGTATGTTATTTACAGCGTAATGGAACTAATTTTTTTTTCTTGAATAGTAACATACCCTTATGAGTTTTAATATGACCTTAATGAATTTTAAATTGTACTATTATTTTATTTTCTTAAGGATTGAAGATAATTAAATTTTGGTTAATTTTTCAATGTGATGTAAAATCTGTTATAGTGTCAAAAATGATAATTTTTTAATTTAATATTATTTTATTTAAAAATTAAATTAATAATATTTATAAAATTATTTTGAAAAAAAGGTCTTCATTTTTGAATTATACACATCGAAAAATTGTTGGGGTGATTTTTTGGAATTTTTCTAAAGTACTTTAATTTTTAGTGAATAGTAAAATACATTAATTTACTATATAAACACATTATAACTTAATCCCATAATTCTGGACATCACAAGTGATGTAAGAACCCAATTATATAACTCAAATTTCATTATATACTTTTCTTGTTCATGGAAGACTCACTATTCCTTATTTTGTGGGGGAAATAATAAATTAATGAATTTTGTATTGAGAAATCCCCTCTCCCCTCCACTATAAATGTAACACCCCAAGATTCCACGATACACTTCTCTTTCAATAACGCAATAGCTTGCATTATACGCAAGTTCGAGATTCTAACACACCGCAACCAATCAAAATAGCCATTATGAATAGTAACACCCACTTTTTGAAATTATATATATTTTATATTTCAAAATGGACTTCATTTCTCGATTCGGAATATCGAAATTAGCCGAAGTTGATTTTTTGTAATTTTCTGAGAATTTCCAATTTTTTTATGAATAGTGAAAAATAATTAAAAACAACTTTTTTAATCAAAATAATTTATAGTGATCAAATATACTATTGAGTGGTTTTAAAATATAATTAGAATATATTTTTACCATTTTATCCAATGGTGTTCATTAGAATTAATTATACTTTGAAATTGGACATAAACAATTGTCAATCTTTTGATATATATTGTTTCTTAAAAACACGCTATTTGTTGTGACAGTGGGAATTAGTTATAAATTAATTAATGCAACCTATATGTTTGGAATTTTGTAAAAAATACATCATTTTTGAATTCGGAATATCAATTATAGCTTAGGGTGAAAGTTTGGCATTGTTCTGAAAAACATCAATTTTGATGAATAGTGAAACCACTAAGTGATAGTTAAAAAAAGTGATTTTTTGTTTAAATGAAACATTACCACTTCTGTGATTTGATTTTCAAAAATCCGACATACATGGCTATCATTAAGAAGTAAAATCTGGTTCAATGGGATAAAAATAATTTTTGGTGAATAGTAACTTTTAAGTTTAATTAATCGCGATTAAAGGTAATTAGTGAAATTTAAGGTAAAAATGGTATTGAAAAAATATGAAAATACCCTTAAAATTGTCATACCCCTATTGGATGAGTCATGGCCGACCATTACAATCCATGGGTCAACTTAGGGACCTCATGGAGCCACTTTGTTAGGAAAATGACATTAAAAACATTTTATTTAATGTTAAAATAAAAATGTCACAAACATGAGTTGTTTTACTAAGACAATTTTTAAATGGGGTTATACAAGTAATATTTTTGAGTATAAATATTCGTTAGAAATCCAAAAATATTTCCTACATCATGATATTTGTTTTATAATTTTTAGACATTAAATAAATTAAATTATTTATGACACCATGATGATGCAACGATTACCTCATTAATTAACGAATTTAATAAAATAGAAGGATAACATAAAATCTAAGAATTAAACTTTTTCAAAGCCTATTGGATGAGTATATTTCGAACCCTTATCACCTTATCCTCGAAATATATAAGTGTGGGACGTTTAAAATCCGAAAGTCATTATATAATAAAGTAACATTTCGTTACTTTCCAAGAGTGCCCCTCCTCTCCTCTTATAAAAGGCCCCCACCGCTACAACCTTATTCACACCATCAAAGCCTTTTGGCTCAAAAAAACTCTGACCAAATACTCTCTCCACTTCCCTCTCTTACTCATAGAAGCCTCACTTTGGGCAGAAGTCTTCCCAAGTAATCCTTTGTCTCAAATCAAAAAGAGTTACCCGTTTTAAAGGTAGTGTTTTCTCTTGTGTTCTTATGTTTTATTTTGCTTCTCCAACCCACTAAACTCTTTTTATTCATTTCTTTTGTAACAACACCAGTATCCTAAATATACTAGTATGTTGTTATAAGAAGGAATCGAGCTAATCTTACACACATATACATCTAATGGTTAAAGAACGTATTGTTTCTGTGGATGGCGAATTTCTGCCTCACGAAACGATTATTGTTCAATATTATTTTAACACCTCTCATGGTGGCCATTTTGATGAAACTATTTTTATATATGATATATATTATGTTTTTGTTTTCCTTATTATTCTGTATTTTTTATTTATGTCATACCTTTATGATTTCTATTATGGGTAAACGTGATAATTACATTTTTGGAAGTGCGGACCACCGCCCCCTCAAAGTGATTTGAATCATTAATGCCATATGTTGGACATATAAAGGATGGTGTAACTGATATTATATATTATATTTTACAGGAATTATAATACACCTTTATATCATTATTATTTCACTCCATTAAATATGAAATAGAAATGAAAGTAGCGTTCATGCATACGTACGGCTTACCGTCTCCATGAACGGTGCATTTCTTTTCTTACCTCTAAATGTTACGTAATATTATAAATTCATGTATATACTGGATATATATGTCATATATTATATCTAAATCATGAATATAATTCTGGATATAATGGATATTTCATCACATGAACAACTTTTAATTATAAGAAGTTTATTTTTGACTCAAGTACCAAAGATCGACAAAACGACCGTTATTAACTTAAATAATTACATAATGTTCATAACATGATAATAAGTGATATAAAAGTAATAATGAACATGAAAAGGTTCTTAATCAAGTATAAATTACCTGTAGTTTATTATTTAGGAGGTTAAAGAATGGTCGAGTCATGTCCGACACGATGTAAGGGAACTTCTTAACCAAATTTCCATTCTTTGGGTTAATCTCCTACTTTCAAATTATGTCATGATATTATTATATCCTATCTTGTATTTTTACTTTCTCTATGTGTAATTATAGTGAATACTCATAATATAACTATTTTATTTTAAAAAAATATCTTTTTAAGGGACTTCTTATCAATCTCCTTTCATTGAGGCATATTTTGTTTTATACACAAATTTCTTTTATACTGTATATAAACCCCTTTGACTTTTATGTTTTTTTTTCAAAAAGAATCTTTTTATATGAAGCATTTTATAATAGACAAAATGGGATGTTTTTTTGTCGTACGTATACGGCGACAATGACATCTCCGCCACTATGACCATTATTTGAGTTTCAGCTTCCTCTATAAGCCATAACTTTTTTTTAAATGAAAAATAAATACCAAGTTTTAATTTCCTTTTATTTTGGTATTTAAAATGGTTTTGAAAGTTTTTTTATTATATCAATGTTTTGTATTGATACCTTGTGATTTAAATGTAGAGATTTTATGTTTCCTTTATGCATGTTTTATGTGATACGATTATGTTATGGTTTATGATATGTTTAAACCTGTTCATATGAGGAATGCATTGGACATAATAAGTGACGGGTGGAGCCCGCTATAGCTCCTTGATGCATCGGCAGGTCTCATGAGACAAACTAGTGTCTTGGTATGAGGCCTTGAAAAAATATTATTTGTAGTCTTGGCATGATGCCTTTGCTACGTGGTTATGATAGTCTGGCATTATGCATTCCATCATTACGAATGTTGTTACTGATATTGCATGTGATTATTCGACCAGTAGAATATCCATGTGAATAAGTAAATGGAATTATCTCATTTTTATTTTTGCATATTATGATGAAGTTCAGGATTAAAAAGATTTTGTTTTAGTTATACATTGCCTTAAATGTTTATGTTTATTTTTGAAAGCTTCCGCTATATTGTTATCCTTACTGAGCATCTGAGCTCACCCCTTTCAATGTTTTAATTTTTTTGCAGGATGTGAGGAAGTATTTTAGAAATGACCTGCAGTGATAGTCTGAAGGTGATATGAGTGTGGAAAATGGAGACTATGTTATTGTAGTTTTAAACTTTATGATTTAATGTAACATTTATGAATGTATCTAGTGTTTCAAAGTCTTCTAAACTAATCGGTCTTTTGAGACATGATCTTTCGTGATCATGCCAATGTTACACAATAATGCACCGACTCTAGGTAACTGGGGTCGGGGCGTTACAGTTGGAATCTGAGGAATTTTATTACTAACCTTGGAATCTAGATTTAGATAAAATCTGATCAGAGCACATAGCCCGAAGACAGACTTTGAGGATTAGTATAGAAGAACTTCCTAGAATTTTCTCATTATAGAGATTTTGTGAGTTTTCCAAGAAATACATCCCTTTCTGGATACGAGCAGGTAGAGGCAGCTCTACAACAGATGTACCTAGGGGTAAAACCCAAAAACACCGCTTTGAGCTAGACTCTAATTGGAACTGGTCCACGACAATGGACCTTGCTGCACTCTTGGTTACGACACTCCCGGGGGATATGCTTAGGATAATTATCATTTTCTCTACAAACCATTATGAAGGGATTATGAGTACATACTTTCTCAATGAAAACATTTTTATGATATTGGATTATATCCATAAATAGTTCAATTTATGTTAAGTGTTTTACAATTATAGAATTATGTATTTTAATTCATAAACTAATCTGGTTTATGCCATTTTTGAGAAATGGCACCTAGTGGGAGGAATGGAAACCGTATCAATGCACGCACTCCGTGTAGGGATTGCCCTCCTGCTCAAGACAATTATTGTGGAGCTGGAGATAAAACTCATGATGATCAGATTATTATCATACTAGAACAACTCACTCAGGTTATGAATAATAACCTTACTCGTATGGAGCACCCTGATCCGCAACGTGGAGGATCAATGTTAGACCTCTTTATGAGGCAACAACCACCAACATTCAATGGGGGTACAAATCCATTAGTATCTGAGCAATGGATAACCTCCTTAGAGAAAATATTCCACGCCTTGGGTAGTAGCGAAAGGGAGAAGGTTTTCATGGCAGTTTACCGCCTCACTAGAGATGTTGATCAATGGTGGTCATTGATTCAAAACATAAAGGAAGATGATGAAGTGTCAAATATGGAATGGAGGGAGTTCAAAGAGATTTTCTAAGAAAAATACTATCCTTGTGACCATCGAGAAGATATGGAAATACAATTTCTGAGTCTGAGAAAAAAAGAGGATGAGAATGTCGCAAAGTATGAGACCAACATTACAAGGTTAGCGAGGCATGCTGCAGATTATATACGTAACCCTAGTAGTATGATCGGTCATTTCTTTGATGGGTTAAAACTGTTTCTCCTTTGCGCATTAGTATCACAATCTTTCTCAACATACGAAGATATAGTCTCGTGTGCTATCAAGACTGAAAATGAATTCTCTAAATATTATGACAATAAAGTAAAGTAAGAGAAGAATAGAACGGTGGAACAAGAGACAGATACAGGGAAAAAGGGAAAGAAAGATTTTCCATTATGCAATAATTGTGGGAAGAATCACCCTGGTACTTGACTAAAGGGAATGGGAATTTGTTAAAAATGTGGAGAAAAGGGTCATCAGGCTCGTGATTGTAAGGGAAAGAAAGAGGCTATCAATGTTGAATGCTACAATTGTAGGGAAATGGGGCATTATGCAAATGAATGTCCTAAGTGTCAGGGAAACATACCTCCGAAAAGTCCAAGGGATCAAGGACAATCTTATGTTGTTACTACAGTTGAAGTGGAATAATTAATGTATTGGTGCTTTTGGACTCAAGTATTATATTCTGGTTATAAGAATAATGTGATATATATAAGGATTATACTGAAGTACTTGTTGTTTTCATTAAGGTTTTAATATGATGAAGGTAATCATATTTTTAGTATGTGATAATAAGAGAAAATTTACTTTGTTTGGGGAATCTGATGTTACAATTGATTTTGGAATTTAGAGACCTTTTAAAGAAAGTCTGGATAGAGGTATTTTGGATAACTATAATGGTTGGAATAGATTTAGTTGAACCTTGGATAGTATTGTTTAAGGTTAAAACATTTATGTAGATTACTTTTGGAATATTATAATACTTTATTTTTAGGAAAAGGACAACCTTCAGGTCGGGGGATAACCCGTCGTGTCGGACAAAACTTTAGGAATCGAACCCACAAAAATAGTGTGACAGGCCTTTATTACCGACCACTAGCCTACAGGAAGTCCCTGGTAATTGCAAAAAAGTTTTCCTAATCTAAATGGTATGTGTTAATATATGTAACCTTATACAATTAGGATAAATAGAATATTTTTGAGTTCTATTACCTTTTGGAGTGAATGATGGGTTTGTCGTAAAAATTTATTAAAGAATAAAATTCTACATGACAAGTAAGTATATTTCCTTACGTTCTTTGTAAATATCCTAAATAAATTCCTCAACTTTATAAAAGGTAACATAAAACAGAAACGTTGCCGGGTTACTTTTCCAACAGGGGATTCAATAACCGTTTAACCAATCAAAAGTTTGTGATTTTCTTATAGTTAAAATTCTCCTAATCCTATTTTCTACAACTCTCCATCAGACCATGATGGTTTTTTTCTTCCATATCCATATTTTCATAGAATCCTAGTATGGGCTATCTCGGGTGACCTTTGTACTTATCTTCATTTATATTAATGTTATATTTGTATTAACCTTATTTCCGATGTGGGTTTTCCACAAAGGTATTTTCTATTTTCAAACTTTTATTTTCAAAGAAAAATTTCAAATTGCGAGTACTCAATTTATTGAAGGAGGGGAGAATGTAACACCCCGAGCTTCCATGATAGGCTTCTCTTTCAATAATGCAATAGCTTGCATTGTACGCAAGTTCGAGATTCTAACACACTACGACCAATAAAAATAACCATTATGAATAGTAATACCCACTTTTTGAAATTATATATATTTAATATTTCAAAATGGACTTTATATTTGGATTCAGAATATCGAAATTATCCTATGTTGAATTTTTGTAATTTTATGAGAATTTCCAAATTTTTATAGGAATAGTGAAAAATACTTAAAAACACCATTTTTAATAAAAATAATTTATAGTGATAAATTAAACTATTTATTGGTTTTAAATTATAATTAGAATATATTTTTATCATTTTATCCAATGGTGTTCATTATAATTAATTTCACTTTGAAATTGGACATAAACAATTGTCATTCTTTTGAAATATATTGTTTCTTAAAAACACGCTATTTGTTGTGACAGTGGAAATTAGTTATAATATTAATTAATTCAACTTATATGTTTGTAATTTTTTAAAAAATACTTCATTTTTGAATTCGGAATATCAATTATAGCTTATGGTGAAATGTTGGCATTGTTCTGAAAAACATCAATTTTTGATGAATAGTGAAACCACTATGTGATAGTTCAAAAAACTGATTTTTCATTTAAATGAAACATTACCACTTCTGTGATTTGATTTTCAAAAATCCAACATACATGGTTGTCATTAGGAAGTAAAATGTGGTTCAATGGGATAAATATAATTTTTGATTAATAGTAACTTTTAAGTTTAATTAAACGCGATTAAAGGTAATTAATGAAATTTAAGGTAAAAATGGTATTGTAAATATATTAAAATAACCTTACACTTGTACTACCCCTATTGTATGAGTCATGGCTGACAACGAAAATCCATGGGTCAACTTGGGGACCCCATGGAGCCACTTTGGTAAGAAAATGACATTAAAAACTCTTTATTTAATGTTAAAATAAAATTGTCACAAACATGGGTTGTTTTACTAAGTCAATTTTTAAATTGGGTTATACAAGTAATGTTTTTGACTATAAATATTCATTATAAATCCAAAAATATTTCCTACATAATGATATTTTTTCATAATTTTTAGACATTAAATAAATTAAATTAATTATGACACCATGATGATGCAGCGATTACCTCATTAATTAATGAATTTAATAAAATGGAAGGATAATGTATACTCTAAGAATTACACTTGTCCAAAGCCTATTGGATGAGTAGGTTTCGATCCCATATCACCTTATACTAAAAATATATAAGTTTGGGACATTTAAAATCCGAAACTCATTATATAATAACATCTAATTTCATTACATTCCAAGAGTGGCCCTCCTATCCTCTTATAAAAGGCCCCCACCACTACCACCTTATTCACACCATCAAAGCCTTCTGGCTCGGCCAAACTCTTCCCAAATACTCTCTCAACTTTCCTATATTACTCCTAGAAGCCTCACTTTGGGCAGAAGTCTTCCCAAATAAGCCTTTGGCTCAAATCAAAAAGAGTTACCCGTTTTAAAGGTAGTGTATTCTCTTGTGTTCTTATGTTTTATTTTGCTTCTTCATCCCCCTAAAATCTGTTTATTCATTTCTTTTGTAACAAAACCAGTATCCTAAATATAGTAAGATGTTGTTATAAGAAGGATTCGAGCTACAATTACACACACCTACATCTAATGGTTAAAGAACATACTGTTTCTATGGATGGCGAATTTCTACCTCACGAAACGATGATTGTTCAATCTTCTTTTAACACCTCTCATGGTGGCCATTATGATGACAATATTTTTATATATGATATATATTATGTTTTTGAATTCCTTATTTTTCTGTATTTTTAATTTATGGCATACCTTTGTGATTTCCATTATGGGTAAATGCGATAATTTCATTTTAGGAAATGCGGACCACCGCCCCCTCAAAGTGATTTGAATCGTTAATGCCATATGTGGGACGTATAAAGGATGGAGTAACTGATATTATATATTATATGATACTAGAATTATAATACACCTTTATATAATTGTGATTTCATTCCATTAAATACAAAATATAAATGAAAGTAGCGTTCATGCGTACGTATGGCTTACCGTCTCCATGAATAGTGCATTTCATTTCTTACCTCTAAATGTTACGTAATATTATAAATGCATGTATATTGTGGATATATATGATATATATGATATCTACATCATCAATATAATTCTGGATATAATGGATATTTCACCACATGAACAACTTGTAATTATAAGAAGTTTATTTTTGACTCAAGTACCAAAGATCGACAAAACGACCTTTATTAACTTAAATAATTACATAATGTTCATAACATGGTAATAAGTGATATAAAAGGAATAATTAACATGAAAATGTTCTTAATCAAGTATAAATTAACTATAGTTTATTATTCAGGAGGTTAAATAACGGTCGAGATAAGTTGGACATGAGCTAAGGGAACTTCTTAACCCAATTTCCATTCTTTGGGTTAATCTCCTACTTTCAAATTATGTCATGATATTATTATGTCCTATCTTGTATTTTTACATTCTCTATGTGTACTTATATTTAATAAACATAATAGATCTATTTTATTTAAAACAATGATCTTTTTAAGGGACTTCGTCTCAATCTCCATTCATTGAGGAATATTTTGTTTTATACACAAATTTATTTTATACGGTGTATAAACCCCTTTGACTTTTATGTTTTTTTTACAAAAGGAATATTTTTATATCAAGAGTTTTACAAAAAGACAAAATGGAATGTTTTTTTGTCATACGTATGCGGAGACAATGACTTCTCCTCCACAATGACCATTATTTGAGTTTTGGCTTCCTCTACAAGCCATAATTGTTTTTTTAAAATGAAAAATAAATACCAAGTTTTAATTTATTTTTATTTTGGTATTGAAAATGGTTTTGAAAGTGTTTTTATTTTATCAATGTGTTGTATTGATACCTTGTGATTGAAATGTGGAAATGTTATGTTTCCTTTATGCATGTTTTATGTGATACAATTAAGTTATGGTTTATGATATGTTTAAACATGTTCATATGAGGAATGCATTGGACTTAATAAGTGACAGGTGGAGCCCACTATTTCTCCTCGATGCATCGGCAGGTCTCATGAGACAAACTAGTGTCTTGGAACGAGGCCTTGACAAAATATTATTTGTAGTCTTGGCACTAGGCCTTGGCTACGTGGTTATGATAGTCTATCATTATGCATTCCATAATTATGAAAGTGGTTATTGATATTGCATGTGATTATTCAACCAGTAGAATATCCATGTGAATAAGTAAATGGAATTATCTCATTTTACTTTTGCCATATTACGATGAACTTCAGGTTTAAAAGGCTTTTGTTTTAGTTATACATTTACTTAAATGTTTATGTTTATTTATGAAAGATTCCCCTATTTTTTATCCTTACTGAGCATCTGAGCTCACCCCTTTCAATGTTTTAATTTTTTTCCAGGATGTGAAGAAATATTTTAGGAATGACCTGCAGGGATAATCTGAAGGGGATATGAGTGTGGAAAATGGAGACTATTTTATTGTAGTTTTTCACTTTATGATGTAATGTAACATTTATTAATGTATGTAGTGTTTCCAAGGCTACTAAACTAATCGGTCTTTCGAGACCTGACCATTCGTGATCATGCCACTATTACGCAATAATGAACCAACTCTGGGTAACTAGGGTGGGGTCGTTACAATAAATACCACCCCCATTCCCCTCTTCCTTCGATGCATATAAATCTTAGTTACTTGCCTATGTTATGTCCAATACATCCCCAATGTATATTCCCCAAGTCCTAGTGCTTTTAGTCTCAGCAAAAGGCCAAAACCAAAGGCCTTAAGAGGGATCTTAAGGAGAAGAGATCAAGAGGCAAACTTCCTCTTTCATTTTATTTCTTTCCCTTAATTTTATGTTATTATTTTTAATAACATTTTAATTATGTTGGAATGTTTTATTCAATATCCCCATTACATCCCGTAATATATAATATTGACGAGAGACCCATTTTATCTCATCAAAACACTTTATGAAAATTTAAACTATGTCGTTAGGCTTCTGAGTTTTCGTAAGGAATTTCTGAAATTTTTATTTATTTTGGGTTTCATTCTTTTCTTTTTAATTCATCACATCCTCTTATCCAAGAGGCATTAATGATCTAGAATCTTGTATATTTTGGATTTTCTATTTTTTATGTAATATCCATCATCATTCTTCTTCTTTTCCAGCACTTTTTAATGTAATAAAAACATTGTCTGTGATGTGTCGAATTACTGACATCGTGGACAATGTGACTTTATTTTGAATTAAATACTTCAAGGCTGGTCACGAAACCATTTTAGAGTCTATACAGGTTATAATACATATATTATGTATCATTATTGGTTCTATAATTCTTTCATACACATTGTTTTAATTTATAAAAAAATGAGGTTGTTATTATCAATGAACCACTAAGATGATCTAAACGGACATCATTAATGTTTTAACGTATAGATATTCCTCATATAAAAATTAAAAATGATAAATGGTAGGATTTATAGTTCTAGAAGTATTTAAATATCATTCCATTCAAATTTTTCTATATCACTTCCAATTGAGAAGAACAACTGTCATGAACCAATCATGGAAACCAAGTAAAGAACTCACCCCAAAATAATGCAAGAAACAAAATACTTATAATTAAAAGGTGAAATGATCTAATAAAATGGTATTATAAGTTATTATAAATATATATATGAGTTTTTAAGATATTAATAACTCTATTTTAATTATTATACAAGAGGTTTAAATGAGTTGGAGGTAATACATACCCGTGGTACGAGAATTCTTAACCTGGTTTCCATTCATTGGGTTACCATCTTACATCATTATTTATGTTGAATTAGAATTTATTATGTGATGAAATTTATTTATAATATGTTTAATTGTGTTTAATTATAGTTTATAAATATATTTCATCCACTCTATAAAGTCTCTTATCAATTATTTGATTTGTGTAAGGGGCTATTCCTTTAATATCCTCTTTTAAAATTTTGTTTTACAACATTGAAAAGAAATGTTTTATGCAATTATTCATGTTTTATGATGGTATTATAGTTCTTGTGCATTGTTTTTTTATTAAGGGTGGAAAAATATCTCCATCCAATGAATTGGGTGTGTGTATGTTGGAGGTCGGTTTTATGGTTTCTCCAGGTGTAACTACGATGGTTATACAAATAGTAAGGTAGCCGTGAGGGTTACAAATTATAATCTAGCCGTGAGGGTTACAAGATTATTTAAGTAAATACCCGAGATAAATTTATTATTATAATTATGTTCTTATGTTTTCTGTGGATCTTATGTAAATATCATGTCTCACAAAGTAAGTATATATGGGCGATAAGAATGACTTTTGAAAATGATTTAAGTGCTCAAGGACTAATGTGTTCTTTCCTTATTTTTATATCCCTTACTGAGCTTGGGTGCTCATCCCATGTTTTGAAATGATTTTCACAGGTTAAGGATGTGTATGAAAAAAGAAATAATACAAGTTAAATGTTTGAAGATTAGTCAAGGAAATCATGTTTTATGTGAAAAGTTTTATATTTTGTAAGAAATAAATTTTGTTTTTATGGTATCCACTCTATAATAATGTATAATTTTACGAATGTTTTATGTCCCAATTATATAACGATATAAACTCTAAAAGATCCTAAATGGGAAAGGATGTGAATTATTGAATAAATTCAAGATTTTGTAATGTAATAAGGTGGGTCCATTATAATAGAGGCATCCCTATGTGAAAAAAATCATTATCACCACACATAACATTCCTTTAAGATAATATAAATACAACATAATCATATTTATCAGAAATTAGAAATGAATTCATCCCCTCAAGATCAATTATATCACTAAACCTTTCCATATATATATATAAATGTTATCAAGAATTAATAACTATACCAAATGAACTGTACTACCCACCTAACTAAGAAAATCATAATATAGATCATCGGGATTTAATAACCACATCTATTAACATTCATTAAATCTTGTTTATTAACATTTTACTATGCATCACCAACAATATCATCTAAAAAATTATACTCAAGATTTTTCTTTCTATCCATCTCAAACATTCATGTGTATAAGCTAAACTAATAATATATGATTGGTTTACAAGTAATATTAACATTTAAATATCCCATTAAGTTCCATTATGAACATCATTGAATTGTTATATAAGATAATCTAGTGGCATAACCCCCCCCCCCCATGTTTATTATAGAATAACCCCATGCATAGTTCACACATCCAATGTGAGAAAAACACAACCCTTTTCAAATTTAATATGAAATTTGATATTTAAAAATAAATTAAACGACTCCAATTCTACTAGTTATATCCCCCATAAAAAATAAATTTTCATAATCTAAAGGCGTTCCACCATCAAGGGAATGCTTTTAGAAAATCAACATCCCTCATACAATTTGACCAGACCGTTGGAAAAAAAATTGATTTAACACTAATAAATAAAATAATAAATCATATCATAAATACATCCTAAAAATAATTACATGGTTACAAAATATTCATACAAAAATGAGATCCGAGTACAAAACAAGACGGTGACATAATTTTCGGGTAGTGTAGAAGCACTATAGCAGGTACCGCTGTAGTTATAGTAGCTGGTAATATTTGGGATTGTAGAAGTTGGAACTACTCATCAGTTTGGGATTTGGGGCAACTGATTTTGGAATTAGATACTTTAAGGCATGCGAGCCACCCAAGGCCTTCGAGCTAGTAAGGAATTTGGGCTACTTCAAAGGCCTTCAGGCCACCTCATTGCCTTGAGGCCACCTAAAGGCCTTCAGACCACTGAAATTGTGCTTAACCACCAGAAATACTCTAGAAGGAGCATACTCTATATGAGGATTCATAGTAGATACATTCACCAGAGTAGAATCTAAGAGGATTTTACAAAAAGAGAGGGTGTAACATTACCATCGGTACCATCCTGTGCATACCTAGGAGGTATATCCAAATAATCCATTCAAAAGTGGAGAGATAACATCACGATGAAGAATCTAGGTAGGAGCAGTTCTAAGTAGTTATTATGTGAATATTTTTCTAATACTTTTGGGTCATGTAATCTCCAGGCCTACGGGTCTAGTAAGGGTTCCCCCTAATCCATTCAAAGTGTGGTTATGAAAAATCAATAAAGAAAAAAAGAAGGCCTTAGGTCCATTCAGGAACAATCCACCCTTAAATTTCACATTAACTAGAAATCATAAATTTACCCCTTTAAATATTTCATAATTTCCAAATCATCATTTCAAATTTGACTATTCATTCACTACACTAGAATCGTTAAACATTTTTCAATTCCATGGATTATTTCTCATCAAATACCATTTTCAATATAAAATTACATTAATTATATCAAATTATTATGAATTATTTAGCCATGACCTAAAATAAAAATTATTATAAATTAACATAGATTGTTATATATAATAATATGGATTCACCTACAATAATTTCCATGCCCGTCACTAATCCTTACTAATTTCCATTCTAAAATCTAATCATATTTTTCCTACACATATCTTGATTTCCAAGGATTAATAGTACCCAAGTAAATATTTGGGAAAATAAACATTCTTTCTATTTAAACACAAATACAATGGTGGATTTAATGATCCACCCCTTCCAAATAAAATAAAATGGTCTTTTAATATTCTTTAACACCATTTTGACTTTAAATTTAAAATCCCCTTTAATATTTTGACTAATACACATCATGAAAATGACCATGTAATATTCCTCCACCACATGACTCTATTATCCTATGTTAATTTATCGCAAAAAACATATATCTTATTTTAAAATATATTAAAAAAATTAATTATATAAATAAATAATTAAATTTCATTTTAAACTGATTTTATATAATCATTATACCCATCCTGGAATATTCCCAAAAGTCCATCCATAGATAAAAATCAAATCTTGTATAAAATGTAATATAAAGAATTTTATTTTGAGTCTGATAAATTTATTATTTTCCCATTTCTAAAAAAATGACTAAAAATAACCTCAATGATTTCACAAACATTGAAACATAAAATTTTCATGCCTCAATATAATGACCCCCTTTCAAAATGTTTAATCATTAAAAAGATTCATCATAATAAATAATAGAAAAAATCTCATAATCTATCATATTACTTTAAACAACTTTATTGAATTTTAAATTTCATATAATAATAATCTTGTTAAACTGAAATAACTCAATATATTACTCTCATATATAGGAATCCCTTTATAATTTACCTTTTTTTGAACCACCATGTATCCAATGAAATCTATATAAGGCAAAAAATTATCTAAGTTGAAATTCCTCAATTTGATCATAAATTTGTATGGTATATCCTATAAAAATTATATTTTCATATATTTTATGATAACTCAAATAAATCAGATGTGAAGGATCGTGAAAATAGTTACAAATTTGGTACACATGATATAGATCATGAATCCTTTCAGCAGGTAAAGGTAAAACTAACCAAATAATTTAAACTCTGAAACATTATGACACATCAAATAGGTTAATGAATATAGGATAAATCTTACTTACCTTGTCTAACATCAGTTTTCAAAGTAACAGAAAAAAACATAAGAAAACAAGATACTAAACCAAAGAATTCAACAATAATATCATTACTATACATATAATATTATTATACATTATTAAATATTGAATAAATGACCCATTTTTCAGTATATTCTCTACCATCATACCCATATCTAAAATTTAATAAAATACATAGGGAAAATATCACTAGATGTCTCCACATATTTGTTAACAGTAATATTAATAAATGATGAGCTCTCCGCTTCCCATCATTCATTAAATTAAAAGAGAAATGTAGAAATCTATAAATCTTACACAAAAAATTAAACTATGGGAATATCTTCCTAAATATATAGTAAATAATATATTTTTTTACCAAATATATGATTCATGAAAAGTAAATACTTTAAAAAAAATTCCTAAAATTTATTCCATCTAATTGTGAACGCGTCACAATCTCCCAACCAGTGTGTCCACCAATAATGCACCTAACCACTTAAAACATACCATTAAATTAATATGGATATTATACAATAATTGGATCTGATGAAATGAAATATAATCTAATTTTAAAGATTATTATCTGTTGTTTCTATAGATAGACGCATCCAAATTCAGTAAATTATATTTTTCATGATCATTCACAATAGTTTTCAAAAACTATCTATCTTTTTGGCCTGTCATTTAGTGTATATCCTCATATTCTATCTCAACCTCCTCATGTCGAACTCTATGATGACTAATCTTAAAATTATTTATAATTCCTTAAGCTTCCACCACATTTTTTTCATTGAATAATGAAATATCTTGCGATGTATGAAACTCCGAGTTCCAGCACATCACAACCAATCAATCTAGTTGTTATGAATATTAATACACACTCATTTTAATTTTATAAATCTTAGTTTTTACAATGGAATTAATTTTTGGATTCGAAATATCAAAATTAGCTTCGGGTGATTTTTTGGTATTTTTCCAAAAAATTTAATTTTTTATTGAATAGTAAAAAGACATTGCTTTATTATTTATTACCAGCATTTTATTTTAAATAATTAGTAATTTTATTTAAATTTATTTTAGGTGAAAATAGATACATAATACCTATATTTGATCAATTTAAGTCATTGGAGTCACTTTATAATAAGATTAGATATACAAAAAATTATTGAACTTTTAACGTATTTGACCCACCTTCTTGGAACATTTGAAAATTTGCCTAAAACATTATTTTTACACTTTTGTGAATTGAATTTAAAATAATCCAAGAGACACGATTGACATAAGTAGGTAAAATGTGGTTCAATGGGATGAAAATAATTTTGGTGAATAATAAGTTTTGATTTTTATTTACCACGGTTAAAAGTAAATATGGTAATTAAAGGTCAAAATGTTGTTAAAATTACCCTAACACGTGTTCTATTTCAGTTGGATAAGTTTATTTCGGCTAAAATAAACCTTAATAATATAATATGTTTTTTTGGTCCACTTTAATTAGATTAGGACATTTATTATTGTTTTATTTATAAAAGAGTTAAAAGTGTTAAATTCAAAATTTAAAAAAGAAAACATTTTTAAAATAGGTTTATATATAAGATAAATTCTACTATAAACATTTATTAGAAAGATAAAATGATTTCCTAAATATGTGTATTTTATTTATAATTTTTAGACATTAAATAATTAAATTTATTTATGACACAATGATGATGCAGTAATTACCTTTTTATTGAATTGTTAAAATAATTGATATTATAAATATTAAAATAATTGTAAATTGAGACTTTTTAAGTATTTCACGAATTTTATTGGTTAATATGACATGTTAGGGTTGATTAAATATTTTTTTTGAAGTGATAATGTTGTTATGACTTTCAAAAAACAAATACTAAATAGTTTCAAAATAGACATAAATGTGTTTAAAAAAAATACTATATTACTAATTGATATAATATTCTTTAAAATATAAGGTTCAGACAAAGGACTTATATAAAGTTTTATATATCAATAATGAACAACTTGGAGTTCTCTTGTCTTGTTATAGTAAGTTTAATAACCATTGAGTATAATAATACAATAATACATGGTAAAAGTTAAACTATTTAACAATGACTTTAATCTATAAGATAAGGTCAATATGGTCACCTAAACTTTTAAATAACCTATTGGTTGAGATTTTGATGACCCATACTTACCTTATCCTTGAAATAAATCCTTTTGGAGACACTATAACCCACATATGATATTATAATAAAATAATATTTCACGATTTACCAAAAGTGACCATCACCTATCTTATAATAGGGTATATCACCTTCTCTAAACATCACACCTCCAAAGCCATTTGTCTCGGCCAACTACAGATAAAATATCCTCCCAACTTCTCAAACTTCAATTTATAGGCATTACTTTTTTCATAAATCCAATCTATGATCCCTTGTGATCAAATCAATAGGAAACACCCGAGGATGAAGTAACAAATTCGTCACCTCTTCAAAAGTTATTTTATTCTTCCACTTCATATTTCATTGTTTTTTCCATAACAAAATAATAAATCTAGTAAATTATACATACGGTGATGTTACTATAAATATGGTACAACCACATACATTATTCAATCTATCCTATGAATTATAAAGTCACCATATGTGCATACTTAAGGCTTACCATCTCCATGACATGGTGTAGTTTGTAATTCAAGACTTCATTATTTCGATGGATATAATAATTAGTATAATTGATTTAAATAATAAATATAAAATTTTATTGATTCTGTATATATGATATACCATCCAATTACATACGATTTCACCATCAATATAATTGCATTGTGGCTCATGCGTACATATGAATTGCTGACTCTAAAAACGTGATGAGATTCATTCACCATCGTAACCATTCGAGAATAATTTTCATTTTAAGAATTAATATAATTTTTAAGAACTAAATATCATTCGGGATATGAATCAAATACATTCTATCCATATCAAACATGACATTAATAACAAAACATTTAAAGGAAAATGAATCTATAAACACTCGAATCAATGATACTACAAGAATACTATAAACAAATCAATATTAGAAGATCATATATAATATCGTATTTAGGTATATGGTTCTTGCATAATTTAATAAAAATGATTCAACTATTAAAAATGAGTTTAACTTACCCTCTCCTAAAAAAAATTACCATGTTAGTGTAAATTCTACAATTACATCATTATTTGAGGTTGTTTATATATGATTCTCTATTGGGACATCTTTATCATCCACATCCGTGTTTCCTAAAAATACACTTCAAAACATTTTTACTATTTTCTAGACTATGGGTTAAATATATTTATACAATTGATTTACTTTTTATAAAAAATTATAATGGAATAATTTCGCTATTTTCCATACATTTTCCTTTATTACCTTTTCAGAAAAATTAAGGTAAGTATGGTTTTTAAAACATATACAATGAGTACGGATATTTTCCACCATTATAATACCTTTGAAGCTTCCCTTACAATATTATATGAATATATTCAAAATAAATGTTTTCTTTTATAATTACCTGACTTTTAAATGATTTCAAAATAGAAAGAGATATTTCACTCAAGTAGTTTTGATTCCATCTATGTCAATATCCTTTGATGGATTTTACACTTATTTGAAGTTGATTTGTTATGATACAATATTCCATATGTTATTGATGTTTTTGACATATGTTTTAATTTGGGATGTGTTATTTTTATACCATTCATGATTTATGGTTAAAGTATTAAAATTTCATACGCTATTATTAATATGAATGTTAATGTGATGTTTCATCCTTTTCATATGAGAAAATCATTTGATTTATTAAGTGTCGAGTAGAGCCCACTATAGCTCCTTGATGCATCAGATGATCTTTTTAGACAAACTAGGGTCTTGTCACAAGGCTTGAAAAAATCTTATTTTTAGTCTTGGAAAGATGCCTTGAATATGTGGATATGATGTCCATCATTATGCATTACATCATTATAAAATTGGCTATAAATATTACATGTGATTATTTAAAGAGTATAACATCTTTGTGAATAAGAAAAATATAATTATTTGATTTATCTTAGCTATATTAATCTGATGGTTAAGTTTAAAAGGATTCTATTTTAGTCTTATACATTGCCTTAAATGTTTTTTCTTATCTATTATAGTCTGTACTATATTGTTATCCTTACTGAGCATCTGAGTTCACCCATTTCTATGTTTTATTTTCCCCAGGATGCAAATAATTATATTATGCTTAACCTAGAGGAATATGATAAGGAATAAGAGTGTGTTCAAAGGGGACACAATGTTTCAATTTTTTCATTTCATGATGTAATGTAAAACTTATGTATGTATCTGGTACTTCAAAAGATACTAAACTATTCGTTCGTTTGAGAGTTGATCTCTATTGATCCTGTCTATGTTATTTAATAAAGTATCATCTTTGGGTAACCAGGGTCAGGTGATATAGTTGGTATCAGTGGAAGTTTAGTACAAACCTTGGAATCCAGATTTTCAAAAACTCTAATAAGAAGAAATTACCCTATGATAGACTTTAAGGATTAGTATATATGATCTTCCTATAATTTTGTTAATGTAGAGACTTTGCGTATTTTCCAAGAAATACATTACTTTTTGGATATGAGCATGTAGAGGTCACTCTGGAAAAGATTTACCTCGGATTGAAAACTCTAATGATTAGTTCCAGGCTTGACTTAAGGTATCCCAGTACACAACAACATGCCTTGGTTCACTCTTTGTTATGATACTCCTGGGGGATATGCTTAGGATATTTTGCATTTTATTTTCAAACCATTAAGACGGATTTATGAGTAAATACTTCCTCAATGAATAATTTTTTTATGAGGAAGGATTATATGCACAAACTATTCAATTTATTTTAGGTATTTTACTGGTTTGGGATTATGTATTATGATTCATAAACTAATCTAGTGTATTCATTGTTTAGAAATGGTGCCTAGTGGAATGAATGGAAATAGTATCAATGCATGTAATCCATGTATGGATTTCCCTCCTCACAATAATTATAGTGGAGCTGGTGATGAAACTGGTGCTGAATAGCTTATTGCCAAACAGGGACAACTCACTCAGTTTATGAATAAAAACCTTACCTTTATGGAGTACCATGATCCAATACATGAAGAATCAATGTCATACAACTTCATGAGGTTACAACCATCAACATTAAATGGTACTGAAAATAAATTTGTAGTTGAGAAATGGATAATTTCCTTAGAGAAAATATTTTATGCTTTGGGATGTAGTGAAAGGGAAAACATTGTCATGGTAGTTTATCGCCTAATGGGATATCCAGATCAATGGTTGTCATTAATTCAAAATAAAAAGGGGGGGTAAAAACATATAAAATATGGATTTAAGGGAATTTAAAGATATTTTTGGAGAAAAATACTTTCCTCAGGACCATTGAGTGGATATAGAAAGACAGGTTCTAATTCTAAGGTAAATGGAGCATGAGAATGTCTCAAAGTATGATGATATATTTACAAGGATAGAAAGCCATGGAACAGATTATATACGTAACCCTAGGAGTAAGATTGATCAATTAAATGAGGGGTCAAAACCATTTATCCTTTGAGCATTAGTTTCACAATCCTTCTCATCATATGATGATATTTTCTCATGTTCTATCAATTCAAAAAATTAATTCTCTAAGACTTAGGACTTTAAAGAAATGAATGAGAAGAAGAGATCTGCTGAACATTCTAGAAATGGAAATAAGGGGAATAAGGGAAAATATGAATTTCCATCCTGCAGTAAATGTTATAAGAAAGAAAATGGTACTTTTAGGAAGAGAATGAGAGTCTATTAAAATTGTAGTGAAAATGGATACCAAACTCGTGATTACAAGGGAATGAAATAGGTTGTTAATGTTGAATGCTACAATTTTAGTGAAATGGGGCATTATGAAATTTAATATCTTATGCATCGGAAAAACATACCTTTGAAAAGGCCAATGAAAGAAAGGACAATCATATGAAATCACTAATGCTGAGGTTGAAGCTCAGAACGATGTAGTGCCAGGTAATTTAATGGTTCCCTAAAATTTAGAAAATTCTTTATTTGATTTTAGATCATCGCATTGTTTGATATCTTCCCAGTTTTCTAACAAATAAGATATTTCCAATTTTATATAACAAGGGAGTTTTTAGTAAAAACTCATAAGGCTAGTATCATTACAAAAATGTGTTGTGAATCAGTTCCCATTAGGGAATATAAATATTTTTATCTTCTGATATCATCATCATACCCATGATTGGATTTCATATAATCCTCAGTATGGATTGGATTTTGGACCATGATGCGAAAATTTATTGTAAGAAGAAGTAGGATACAATTATTAACAGTGATAAGGAGTACCTTATCTTTATAGTTCAAACTTCTCTACTTGATTCTTATCAAGATCCACCCATAGTAACTCTACTAAATTCAATTATTGGGGAGGAAGAGAGTGAAATAACTATGGGTAGGGAAATTCATTTTCAAATAGAGGACGTACCTATTATTCCATAATATGATTTTGTGTTTCCAAGTGATTTACCTGGACATCTTCCAGAATGATAAATTGTGTATTCCATTGATTAAATTCAGTGTTCAAGGCCCATATCAAAACCCCCTTATAGAATGTCCATTAGGCAGTTAGTGGAACTAAAGAAACAACTAGAGGAATTGACTAATAAAGTGTTTATTGACCCCAGTGTTTCTTCATGGAAATCTTATATTCTTTTTTATAAGAAGAAAGATGGATTTATGAGGTTTTGCATTGACTACAGGGATATCAATGTTAAAACAATAATGAAAAAGTATCCCCTACCTCGCAATGATGATTTATTTGATAAACTTCATAGATATCAATATTTTACAAAGATTGACCATCAATCGAGATATCATCTATTGTTTGTGAAAGAAGGAAGACATTCTGAAAACAACATTTTGGTACGGGCATTACAAGTTTACAGTAATTCCTTTCAGACCGACTAATGCACCCTCAATTTTCATCGATATAATGAATAGAGTTTTCAAGGAATATTTTGATGACTTTTTCATGGTAAATCTTTTATGTTATCATGGTATACTAAAAAATATTCAATGATAAATAAAATCACTTGTGTACTATTCTGAAAACCCTCAGAAAAAAAGAATTACATCGGATGTTTGGAAAGTGTGAATTCAGGTATCATTAGATTTCTTTTTGTGGCCATATTTTCTATAAGTATAGAATCTCTATTGATAATTCAAAGAAATATGAAATCCATAAATGGATACCATCGACAAGTATAACCGAGGTACGTAGTTGTATTTTTTTAGTAGGATAGTATCAATATTTTATCCCGAATTTTTCCCAATTTTCTAACCCATTAAACAAGATCACCTGTAAAGAGGATTAATTTGTTTAGAAAAAAGAGTCTGATGAATGTATTGATGAAATGAAGAGAATATTATTCAATGCTCTTATCTTGACTATACCATAGAGGAATGATGGGTTTTTTGTATATAGTGGTGCATCTAATAATGTAATTTGTTGTTTTCTTATTTATAATGATATAGTAATTACCAATACATCACGAAAGTTAAAAATTCCTAAAAAAAACATTCCCACTCATGTTCTTGAGTTATAAGATATAATATTTTCCTTGAAGATATGGACACACTATATCTATGGTAAAAAATGTGAGATATGTACCAGTCACAAGAGTATGAAGTATATTTTCACACAAAAATAACTCCAGATGAGGAAAAGACGATGGCATGAACTACTCAAATATTTTGATTGCACTATACAGTACCACCTGGGGATGGAAAATAAGGTGGTCGATCCTTTGAGGGGAATGGATCTTAGAGATTTGGAAAAGATTATAGTTGAATGGGATCCTATGTTCATGGATCGAGTAAAGATGGATATGGGAATAATAATGGAAGGGGAAACATTAATAATTTTTCAAATTGCTGCCATACCATCTTTACTAGAAAGGATAACAAAAATTCAAACTGCTGATGAGGAGTTTAATAAGAAAATTAAAGCTATGAATGATGGGAGATTTATTGACTTCATATATAAAGATGAAATTTTGATATTTGGGAATTGAATTTATGTTCATGATATTATTTATCTAAAAAGGGAATTGTTGGATGATTCTCATAGCTCTAATTTCTCTATACACCCTGGTAGCACTAAGATGTATAGAGCATTGAAGGAACATTTTTGGTGGGACAACATGAAGATGTAGATTACAGATTATGTGTCAATATGTATCGTTTGTCAACAAGTTGTAGCTGGAAGAAAACATCATGTATGAGTCATGCAACCTTTTCCATCACATGAGTGGAAATAGGATGATATGACGATGGACTTTGTCATGGGGCTAGCAAAGACACCAAGAATAAATGATTCAATATGGGTCATTGATGATTGTCTTACAAAGTCGGAAAATTTTTTTCTATAAGAGATTATTTACCACTTGAAAATTTAACAAGACTGTATATTAATGAAGATATAAGACTTCATTGTGTACCCATATTGATTTTTTTATCGTGATACATGTTTTACTTCAAGATTCTGGAATTTTTTTTACAAAGCCCCAGATACAAAACTTCATTTGAGCATTACCTACCACCCTAAAAATGATGGACAAACAGAATGGGCTATTCAAACCTTAAAAGACATGTTTAGATCTTTCTCACCAGACTCTCAAGGAGTGGGGTATCAATATTTACCTCTCTTATAATTTTCCTATAATAATATCTTCCATTCAAGTATTCATATTGCACAGTATGAAATGTTATATGGAAAGAAATGTCTCACACCAACTTGTTGGGATGGTGTCTATAAAATAAAACTTGTAGGCCAAGAACCTGTTGAGGAACCAATGGTAAAGGTGATGATTATAAAAACCCATATCAAAGAATCCTAATGTAAGAAAAAAATCAATGCTAATAACCGAAGGAAGGATTTTTAATTTCAAGTATGAGATCATGTTTTCATAATAGAATCTCCATGGAAGGGTGTTATACCTTTCTGTAAGAAGGGTAAATTAAGTCCCAGGTACATCGGAACGTTTTAACTTCTAGATCAAATTGCAGTTGTAGTTTATTGTTGGATATTACCTCCAAGTCTCTCGAAATTTCATGATGTGTTCCCTATATCATTGTTAGAAAATACATGTTTGACCCAACACATGTACTCACCTAGAAATATATAGAACTGTAACCTAATCTATCTTTTTGTGAAGAGCCTGTCATGATTCTTGATACCAGAGAACAAGTGTTGAGAAACCAGATGACCTGTTTGGTAAAACATGTATGGATAAACCATAAGATTGAAGAGTTTATGTGGGAACCTGAGGAACAAATGATGATGAACCACATGAATATTTTTTTGTAGTTGTATTCTCAAAATTTTGAGGAGGAATTTAATTGAAGAGGGAAGAATGTAACACCCCAAGCTTCCACAGAATGTTTCTTTTTGAATAATGCAATAGATTTTGATGTACGCAACATCGAGTTCTAGTACACCACGGCCAATCAAACTATCCATTAGGAATAGTAATACACAATTTTTGAAATTTTATAAATTTTTTTCAAATTTAAAATCATTTTTGGATTCAGAATATCTAAATTACAAAAGGGTGAATTTTTTTTTATTTTTCTAAAAACATACATTTTTTGATAAATAGTGAAAACACTGTGATATTGTTTAAAACCAAATTTTTATTTAAATAATTAGTAAATTTATTTAAATTTATTTTAGTTAAAAATTGATACACAATACATATATATGTTCAATAAAATTCATTGGAGTCATTTTAAAATATGATTAGATATATAAAATTTTATTGAACTTTTAAAGTCTTTTACTCACCGTCAAGGAACATCTGGAAATTGGCATAAAACGTAATTTTACCACTTCTGTGAATTGAATTTAAAAATTCCAAAAGATACAGTTAACATCATTAAATAAAATTTGGTCCAATATGTTGAAAATAATTTTTGTGAATAGTAACATTTGCATTTTATTTACCACGGTTAAACGTAAATAGGGAAATTATAGGTAAAAATTATATTATAATTACCCTAAAAAATTTCCTAATTCTATTGGATAAATGTATTCCAACCAAATTCCACCATAGGAATAAAATATGATCCTTTTGGTCCACTAGTATTAGATTAGGACATTTATTATTATTTTATTTGATGAATTGCTAAAACTGTTAAATTTACAGTTTAATAACTAATCAATTTTTAATATAGGTTTATACATAAGATAAATTCAACTATAAAAATTCCTTATAATGGTAAAATGATTCGACAAATACTGATATTTTATTTGTTATTTTTATTCATTTATTACTTAAATTTAATTATGACACAACGAGGATGCATTAATTACATTATTATTGAATGATTAAAAAAATTTATGTTTTAAATATTAAAATAATTGTCAATTGAGCCTTTTTATGTATTCCAAGAATTTTAATGGTTAATATGGCATGTTAGTGTTTATTAAATAATTTTTTTTCGAAGTGATAAATTTTTTTATGACTTTCACAAAAACCAAATAATATATAGTGTCAAAATTGACATAAATGAGTTTTTTAAACAAATATTATTTTATAAATTTTAATAAAATTCATAAAATTATAATTCTAGGACAAATAACATATATAGGATTATATATATTGATAATGAACCAATTGGGTTTCTTTTTTATTTTTATAGTATGTTTATTATCAATTTATTACAATAATACAAGAATATATGGTAAATGTTAAACTATTTAACTAAGAGTTAAATCTAAAAGATAAGGTTTATATTGTGACCAAACAAAAATATAACCACTTTTTTGAGAGTTTATCGACCAATAACCACCTTATCATGGAAATAAATAGTTTTTGTGCCATTATAAACCGAATATGATTGTATAATAAAATAATATTTCATGTTTTTTCTAAAGTGACCCTCACCTCTCTTATAAAATGGAACTTCCCCTTCTATTAATATCACACCTCCATATCCATTTGGATCAACCAAACCCATCTCAAATATCCTCCCAAGTACCCTCACATAAACATAGTGGCCTTACATGGATCAAAAATCCAACCTAAAGATCCATTTTGATCAAATTAAAACTAAGCACCTCAAGAAGAGGTAATAATTTCATCACCTCTTCTAATCTTCTTTTCTTCTTCCACTACCTATTTCTTTGTTGTTTCCATACCAAAATAATAAATCTAGTACCATATGCATGTTGTGATGTTATTATTAATATGGTACAACTATATTCATTATTATATCCATCCTATGAATAACAATGTCATCATACCTACGTACGTTTGGCTTACCGTTTCCACGTCCGGATGTAGTTTGTTATTCCACACTTAATTATTCGGATGGGTATAATAGTGAGTATAATTGGTGTTAATAATAAATATAACAAGTTAATGATTCTGTATATATGATATAATATCTAATTACATATGATTTCACCATCAATACAATGGTATTCTCGCTCGTGCCTATGTATGGATTACCGCCTCCATGAACGCGATGAGATTCATTCCCCGTCATAACGATTCAAGAATAATTTTTATTTTGTGAATAAAAATAATGTTTAAAAACTAAATTTCCTTCCAGATATGAATAAAATTCATCTAATCCATATTAAAACTGACATACATAACAAAACATATAACGTAAAACGAATCAATTATCATCTAAAACAATGATATAACTGAAATATTATTAACAAAACAATATTAGAAGATCATATATAATACTGTATTTATGTATATAGTTCTTTTATAATTTAATATCAATGATTTTAAAATTATACAGGAAGTTAATGTACCCTTGACCCAGGAAAAGTATAAGGTAAGGGTAAATTCTATAATTTCTTCATTATCCAAGGTTGTTTATACATGAGTATTTACTGGGGATTTGTTATCATCCATGTCCGTGTTTCCAAAAAATGTATTTCAAAACATTTATAATATTTTCTAGAATATGGTTTAAATTAATTTATACCCTTGTTTAAATTTGTATAAAATTTTATAATGTAATATTTCTTTCATTTTCAAAACAAGGTCATTTACACCCTTTTCGGAAAAATTAATGAAAGAACGTTTTTAACTTATATGGTGAGTGAGGATATTTTCCCCTGTTATAACACCTTTGAAGCATCCATAACATGCTTATAAAAATATTTTCAAAAAAAATTATTTTATATTTATGTGACTCTTAAATTATTTCAAAATAGAAAGATATATTTCTCTTAAATAGTTTTGATTTCATCTATGTCAACATCATTTGATGGATTTTACACTTGTTTGATGTTGATTTATTATGATACAATTCTCTATATTGTATTGATGATTTTGTAATTATTTTGACTATGGATGTGTTATTTATATACCATTCATGATTTATGGCTAATATATTGACATTTCATATTCTATTTTTAATACGAATGTTTTTGTTATATTTCTTCATTTTCATATGAGGAATGCATTGGACTTAGTAAGTGACGGGTGGAGCCCACTATAGATTCTCGATGAATTAGTAGGTCTCATGAGATAAACTAGTGACTAGGAAAAGGCCTTGAAAATATCTTATTTGTTGTTATTACACGTTTCATTGACTATGTTATGATATCTGGCATTATGCATTCCATCGTTATGAAATTGGCTATTGATATTAAATGTGATTATTCGACTAGTAGAATATCTATATTAATAAGTAAATGGAACTATTTGATTTATCTATTCCATATTATATTGAAGATTATGTTTAAAAGGCTATTGTTTTTTTCATATACATTGCCTTAAATGTTTATGCTTATATATGATAATATTTGCTATATTTTTATCATTACTGAGCATCTATTCTCACCCCTTTCTAGGTTTTATTTTCCCCAAGACGCGAAGACGTATATTAGGATTAATCAGTAGAAATAGGATAAGGGATATGAGAGTGTTTGAAAGGGACATAATGTTGTTATTTAACTATTTCATTATGTAATGTAAAACTTATGTATATATCTAGTACTTCCAAGGCTAGTAAACTATTAGGTCTTTCGAGACATGATCTCTTGTGATCATGACAATGTTATCTAGTAATGCACTGAATCTTGGTAACTAGGGTCCAGGAATTACATTAATAAATAATAGTTGATAAAAAACATCATCCCAAATACATATTTATATAATAACATTTTAAAAAACTAACCAATTATTCACCCTTCAAAAACCCTCTATTTATGTGGCCACATAATTAGCCCACACGGTTTGGCCAACTATGTTCTAATTATGCACATGCGACTATCTTCAGAGAAGGGGTTCACACGGATTCCTTGAATGGTTTGGAAAACCATCCGTAGGCTGTGTAAAGCCTACTGTCTCCCTCTACATAGTTTTCTAGAGAACCTGCTTGGTTTTCCCTAGCCATGCTCAAACCGTGCACCTATAGAAAAGCCTCCAAACTTATTCAAAATCATTCAAAACTATCCCAACCTCATCCCAAGAACTTTCAAAACATAAAAAGAAAAAAAAACTATATACCTCAAAATGGGGCGCTAAAATTATACTAATCCAATTCATTGGGTAATGAATTAATATATAGATATGAAATGTTTTATGATACCTTGGTTAATATCTTTGGTAATTTTGATTCATTCAACATTAGTGGTAAACTGCAGTGATATTATTATGAATGTATAAATTCAATGTTGAAGGAAAATTTAAATTTTTTGTATCATCTACTTTTAATTATTCACTAATGTTATCACTCATTCATTATCCATGAAGATCATTCATTTTCTATTTCATTTTTCCATTGATGGTATTTATTCTCACTCATTTATTTTGATGTATGTCTCCATTATACGAGATGTTTTAAAAGTATCTTTGGGTGAAGTTATAAAGAATAATTTCATGTGTATTTTATAAAATTTAGGTTTTTCGTTTTTTCTAATTTTAAGAAACTACTCCTTAAAATATCTTGAGTGATGTTAGTTATTGTAACATGTAATGAGAGTATTAAGTATTTTTAAAGGCAAGATTCCATATTGTATCTCAAAAAATATATATAATGAATTTGTTGTATTTAAATTAAATATTTAATCATCATAACCATAAAACCTCTAGATAAATAATAAATACCATGTCTTTTGATCATATACCCAGTAACATCAATGGGGTTTGTCATAGATTAGAAGGACATTAAAAGATCACTTGAACATTTCATGAAACAAATAAACTGTTCATTTTTAGATATCATTTATTTAAAATCTAAATATTTCTAGAACATTAGGAAAAACATTTTAATTGAAATTTAACATGGAAACTTTTAATGTAAGCATCAAATCAACTAGTATTAATGATTATAGCAAAACTTTTCATGTGGTCTATGTTAAAAAACTATTTTGTTCACTCCACTAATAAAAAGTACTTCATTAAAAAACAATGAGAATATTACCTTCAAAACATATTATATAAAATAAACCATGTATAAAAATTAATTTAGTAAATATTTTTATATAATTAAAAACATTCTTAAAAAAAATTAAATAAGATATAAATATGCAAGAAACATAGTTTGAAGTAAAACATAAAAATCTATATCTTTTATATAAATTTTACATACATGTATTGTACATATTTATTTTTTATCCAAAAAGAGATGAAAAATAAAATAAACATTTAAAAACCAAGAATGTAAAATGATAAGAAAAAAAATTTGGTTCATTATATTAGGATCATACAAATTTCTCAATAGAAATATAAATTTAAAGAATTCTTAAATGAAATGAGATCATAATAGAAATATAATACTTCATGTTTGACTAGTATCCTAAGTTCATTTAACCTCATTTATAATATATCTAAAATTTTTATAGATTTATATAGGAACCAAATACATTTTATGGATTATATGGTGCACATATAACATTTTATAATAATTATATTAATAATTTCTTATTTATATCTTTTTTCTATGTTTTTGCTGGTTTGTTTTTCATATAAGTTCTAGTTTAGTTGTTTTAGTCCTTGCATATTAATCATGTTTCAATTAAATCCATAATATTAATAATGATATAAATATCGTATACATATATATATTGTATAGTTATTTAGAGTACTTCCTTAAATTATATAATTAAAAATAAATTACCTCCCTTCGTGGATGTTTTTTTCCACACATATGCACTAGTGATATTTTCTTTTCTTAATGGGTGAAAATTTAAGATTATAAATGATATATTATATAATTATAATCATAATTATTTGACGTGTATAATATATATATATGATTTCTATATTTATAAAAATAAATATAATGTGAATATAAAAGATGAATGATAGCACTATGTGGAGATAGTCGGTAGTATGTTTGTATGAGTGATGTGTTCATTTTATTTTTGGAAGGGGAATAATAAGGGTCGTGCACCATCATATTTATAGTTAAGAATATTTATATTACTAAAATTAATTATGATCTAGATTATTTTATATTTTCTTATGGTAGAATAGTGAATAAAATGAAAAAACTTGTTTTAGAACTATACCACTTCTTCATACAACCTCTGTAGGTTTCTACATTAAGGCAGCATAGGATGGAATTTTGATCAAAATATAAGAACTATTATATGGCGAGTGACGTTATAAAATTATCTAGTTAGGTATTTCTAGAAATAATAGGCTCTAAAACAATGTGTAATAGATGATAAGTGATATTATTTTATAAGTGTGAGAGTGGACACACTTAAAATATTTCAAAGGATTTAAATATATTAATTTAATACTCAATAAATTTTTTTCCAAAATAACATTTCATAGAATATTTTAGGGTTAAAGAAAAAAAATTAAGAAAAATATTATGTTTTATGTAAGTTTTATTATTTATCATGAAACCTTATAACATTATTTTTTACAATTTTAACCAATTTTACTCTTAACCGAGGTGAAACATATTTACAACAAGTATTATTAATTATAAAACAAAATTCATTTGACCATATTACCTAATATTAATAAATTTGATGCCAAATAAGAAAACCATTTTATATGATTGAACTCATACAACTATAAGAAATTAATTTTAATATATGTTCAAAAAACATGATGAAAAATTGTTTTCTCAAAAAATTCCTTTTTAATTATATAAAAAAATTATACAAATTATAAAAACAAAATTGTTTTAAAAAAAATTTAATTGGGTAGTTTTTTTATCATAATTAGATTTTTATATTTAAAATTAAATTCAATAAAATGTGACATTGTAATTACTTTAATGGAAAAATAGTTTTTTATAAAATTATTTTTTCACTATTCGCTAAACAATTATTCATTTTAAGAAAATTCCCAAATATCAACCTAAGAAAATTTGTATATTATGATTTGATAAATGGTATTTTTTATCAAAGTATATTTTTTAAATTTTTTATATTAGGTTTTAACATCGTTCTTTAATAAAACTATGTTCTTTATATTGTTATTTCTTTAGAAAAAATCATGCTTACTATAATTGAATCTCAGGTGTATCATTATTCCCCCTTCAAAACTTTTAACCAAAATGCTACAATAATATCACCTCATCAACTGATTTGGATACTTATTCATTATAAATTTTTTATTTTCCCACATATCTCTTCTATTTTATGTATTCTCCCAAGTACCTATAAAAGATGAGTTGTCTAATTCATCAATACTTGATATCTACAGTCAAGAATCCAAATAGGATCTTTATAGTAAAATAATTCCATTTCCATTTCCACAAAGGTGATAGTATTTATTTATTATATCATGTACTTCCTTTATAAATAGATATGGAACAAATAATGAACATTAGAGAGGTTAGGTGGCATTGTCAAATAGTATTCTACAGCTTCATTTCATTCATGATTTTCAAAGGGCCTAATGTACCTTGGAGTTTGTTTGCATTTATTTATAAATATTGTAACACCATTCCATTAAAATTACTTCAAAATTACCTACCTATCCACTAGAAATTTTGAATCATTTATTCAGTAATCTATATAGATCTTTCATCTAATTTGAGCTACCTTAATAAAACCATGAATAGTTATCAATATTTCCATTGTTTACTCAACTAGTTCTAGTCCTAAAAATAATAATTTCACGAACTTCATCCAAAAAATATGGTGTATGAAGACATATCTAATATAATTAGTCATGTAATTACATTTTAATTATTTAATGGTATCTATTATTATATTAACATTTTACCAAATGTAAAAATTTATCTCACATGTTGGGATAGTAATGTGATCATGAAATATATATGTCTAACAATGTTAAAATAATCATTTTAGATTTTACATCTATATAAGGAAGACAGTCAGTGCTCAAATATTGGTCAATGTTGAGATACTTATGGATAATATTCAACAATTTTGATTTAAATCATCATTTATGGTCAGATTAAATCCAAATAGGTGCACCATGAATTCTCACAAATTCATTGATATTGATCCATTTAAGTCACTAAATATATAAATATTCTCTTCTTGTGAGAATGTTTTTGAAATTTTTTTGCTGATAAAATATAACCCCTATATTTAAATTCATTCTTAGAGTATTGAAATATGATGACAAATTCCATTGGGAAATCATTTCATTTCCACATAGAAATAGGTTGATGATTCATGACTTATTAGGGATGTTCTCTCACTTTCATTAACTATTTTAAAACCTATAATATTAATACACAATATAAATATTTCAAATTTAATATTATCCAACAAAAATTCTTCCATCATAGCCTGATACATTTTTGTTCTAGTAGGTTCTATAATGTAATTTTAGTTGTGAGATTAATCTAAAAATTATCTTTTGAGATCAGGAATTCATGGAATACATAGACTATTTATATATTATATTATACCATCATTAATGTTAAGGTCTAAAAATATCCCATCCTTCATGTATTTTATTTTCAATTGAGTATTCTTATTATCGAGATATAATATTTTGAAAATCTTAAACATGGATTGTTCTTAAATAATTTGGAATTGATGTGTTTTTTCCAATTAAATAATTATTATTATATCCAAAATCACTATCAAATCCTAATTTTGTTTTTATTTATTCATGGATCATAATTTTTATATATATTTTTATTGGTTTTGTTTGGGTTTATTTTGGGTTTAAGTATTGTGAGTTTTGGAAAAACTGGGCTACAGCATGGTTGTTGCATGTTTTTCCAAAATCGTGTACCCTATCAGTGAAAACTGTAAAACCCATAGAAGTGATATTTTATATGTTTGGTGCATGTTTAGTCAATAATTTCATCATTTTATTAAAAACTATATGGTATGTTTAAAATGGGTACATGGCCAGGCCTCACAGCTTGTTCTAACCATGCAGGTCTTCCCAAGAAACTATGCGTACAAGATTTTAAGTGATCAAAATTTTATATTATATTTCACAAACCCCAATTTTAGGTCCCCATTAGAATGTTAAGACCCCAAAGTACTTTATCCAATCCTTTTATGTCTTAAGAAATTTGTTTGGCCCCTCAAAACCCTCCTAGAAGCCATCTTATGCTATAGGAACACCCTTTCATCTTCTCATTGCTAGATTCCTTTTCCTAATATCATTCTATTGTAGTCTCTATTATTATCTATAGGGTTATATGGATAAACATAGTTATTTATGAATCTAATACCCTCTATTTTGGTATATTAAACCTATGTTTTATTTCTGTTTGTGTGATCATCCATACATTTAGGAAAACTTCTGATTGGGTTTGGCATTGCGAGATCTACTGATTATGGTATGTGGTTCAATTATTATGATTAATTATTCATAATACTAAATTGATTTTACAAATTAAAATTATTATTAAACTAAATTTATTGATTAGTATTAAATTTATTTCATTGGTTTGATTAAAATTTCAATTCCATTTAACAGGTGTTTCTGGGAAAACAGATTGGTTTTGGCATGAAATTGGAAAACCCCAAATTCAATTTAATTGGGGTATGTTAATGGAAATTTGTGAGATTTATATTGTTAAATTTATATTTTTTATTTGATGTAAATTGATTCAATTAATGTTTTTAATTTAATTTTAAAAATAGTTTTTATGAAACATTGTGAAGAGCCCCCAATCCATCGAATAAAGGGTTTTTTATGAAATTGATTTATTTTTTTAAAAAAATTAAATTGTTGAATTTAATTTGTGAAATAGTATTTTAAAATTTTATGAATTGTATTCAAATCCTTATTTCTGAAAAAAAAAATTAAAAATGGTTTCATCAAAACCTTAGGGTATTATTTTTGTGAAAAGGCATGTTTTCTATTAAATATTGTTATTGTTCTTAAATGGATATTTGGAATATTTGAAACAGGGAATGAGATTTGTTTGTATTATAAGTAGTCTTGAAGTAAATTTACCATTCCTTCACAAGAAAACATGAAATAATTTGGTAGTTAGTATGTTATTTTGGGCAGAACCTTACGACTTGCAACATTCTAAAACGTCCCATCATCACATCACATCCACTTAGTGATGGTGGTGGTCCTATTTAAGCCTTAGGCCCAAAGCGGTGTATGTACATATTAATCATTTCATAGTTCCGGGTCCCTATACCTTAGGAACTATCATACCTATCTTCCATATGACCATGATGATCTCTTATTTGTATTTCAAATGTATAAATTCCATTGTTGTATCCTATTTTACATACCTTCTAAATTTATATAAAATTGTTTAATATAGTTATTTTGTGAATGGAGACATTTCTGTAAAGAACCCATTTTTAAAGTTAATTTCATCGTTTGAAAAGTATTTCCATCATTTGAAATGTGATGAATGAATTCCTAAAGTATTTACATCCTTTGAAATGTAATTTGTCATTTTTTAAATATTCTTTTCAAATTACAAACCACTTTATTTAAAAATTTATAGCAATTTATTGGTTAATTTTATATTAGTATTTATTATGGAATCTTTGGGTGAAATCCTACTAGGATTTGAATCACACCCTACTTGGTTGATCATGTGTTTTTAAATTATCTTCATCGAGGATCAAGAAAGGGAAAAGGTTCACTTGGAGGTGGTTCTACTGTTGATTTGTGGACTTGGTGAGTTGTGTTTGAGTTTGAACAAGGGTTGTGTCTCTTGTTTTTCTGGTACATTTTTATAGTATATTGGGTTTTTATTCCAATTTTACATCTGGTACAATTCTTCAGGGGTGTTTCTTTTGTATTCTTGTTCATTTTTAAATTTTTATTCAACATTTTTTTTGAAAATTAATTCCCACCATCAATGAGTATGATTAAAGATACTATTCACCAACACATGGTGATCGAGAACACCCTTATGGACATGTAAGGACTGGCTTGGTTATCATGTTACTGGGGTACCTAGGATGGTTTTTGATAAAGTTGTATCAGAGCTCCAGGTTGAACTTCTTTTATTGAGGTAAGAATGCAATGTGATATCATATCGGGACAGAGGAGGTAGTTATGATTGAGTGTCTGGAAAAATCTCACTGTAATTAACATTAATTCACTTAGGATGTTTAGGAAAATATTTCTTGTGTATTAGTTATAGTATTTCCACTATTTTTTGATGGATTGATATAAAAATATTTTTATTCTATCTACTGAGATTAATTTCCCTTTTTCTCAGTTTGAGTATAACCTGATGTATTCTTCTTTATCTACTGAAGTTTAGTAGCGTCATTCCTCCATGAAGATATGTTAATAAGATCTAGGAGGATGCTAATACTAAACCACAATGAGTGGATCTTATTGTGGATTCAAATATGGTTGAGGTGATTGTTTGCACTATCAAATCACTAAGAGAAGAACAAACTCCAGATCCCAATTAGGCTCCAGTTGTGGAACCTTACAGGGATGTTCTCAATATTTTTTCTTATGAGTTTCTTCTCTATAATCCATCACCATTCAAAGGATCATATTATCCTCTAGAAAAAAAGGAATTGTTTAGAATGAGGGACATTTTGTTTGGGTTCTTAGACACACCTGATGAGATCAATGTGAAGTGTTCAACCTTCATATTGAAAAAACCAATAAGGAGTTAGTGGGAAATGATGGTAATTAAGAATAAGCTGGAGGGATTATAATGGAAGGAATTTAAGGTTATTTTAACTGACTAATTCTAACCAAAATATTTATGGTTTCCCATGGATATAGATTTATTCAAACATGATTTTGCAGACATGATTATGAAAGTGTTTGAAATTTTTTGGTTGAGCTTGTGCATTTCACACCAAATATTGTTTTAAATGAGAAGCTCAAGGTTTTAAGGATCAAGCTAGGACATATTCAATATATTCATTCTCAAGTTTTATTCTCCAATATACCTTTTCATGCTGATGTTCTGGATATGGCGCTTATGGTTGAAATTGTCCTGGCTGGCAAATCATGTTTATCGATAGTTTTATTCTCACCTAGTGGTAGTGTGAGTTCCTTCAACGTAAAATGGTAGTGTGATGTTTCTCACAGAAGTTATAAATATAAGGTTTGTTCTATACCTCCTAATATACCAGGAATTAGTCATTTTATCTTATATTAGCGTGTAAGTCCAAGAAATTCAAAAGAGGGTTTTAATGGGGGATCCCAAAAATTAGGGCTCCTTCGGATCCCTGAGGCATATACAATGATTATTCCATGATTATCAAACTCCAAGAAGTTGAATGGGGCCCTCAAATCGTACCAAAACTAAGGGTAAATCATATATTTCATATATAAAATGTTTCTATTAAAAATAATTCAGAACAAAACTACCTTACATTGTGGAAGAGTGTCTAGGAAAAGTGCATATAAGTCTAATCATTGTGAGAGGTACTATTACAATAGATTCATCCTTAGTAAATTACTTATTTTTGATACTGGTGCATCTAATAAATTTATTTCAGCTTGCATTTTTTAAATTATTAATATTTATATGGTTTTTGGTCTTGTGAAGCAGATATTACTTCACCCTTTGATATGATGAGAGATCATGGTCCTCATTTTCCCACCTGTGTCTTATATCTTTATAATGTTGGGATTTCTCGTATTTTTATTTTTCATAACATGATGTATCTTGACATCATTTTTTAGATGGATTATATCATTTCCAAAAAATCTCAGATTGGTTTTTATCTTCAATGGGCCTCATTTACTACTCCAAGTGGTGTGTCTCATTGCTTTAAAGAGAATGGGACCCAAGGCCATGTAGGGATAGAACTTATAGACCTATGGTCGAAAAGTATTATCAGTGTTTTATTTTTATATAGAGTGAGAATATTTGAGTGGTATTCTACCTCCAACTCTCATTGATTTTTCTAATGTGTTTGCTTCTATATTCCTTGGTTTGTTACTTGTAAGGGAGGTTAAGTTTTCCATTTTCATATTGCATGGTTTTCATCCGGTTTCAATTCCATAGTACCTAATGAATCTATATTAATTTAAAGAGTTGATGACCCATTTGGATTATATTTTACCAAAAAAGTCTTTATATAAATGAGTGTGTCACCTTAGGACACACTGATTATCCTTACTAAGAAGGCAGATAGTTCACTTCACCCATATGGTGATTACTGAATGCTCAATCAAGTGATTATAAATAACCTATATTCATTTCCATAGATTGATGAAATGTATGAATAGTTGAAATAGAAAATTTGGTTCTTGAAGATTGATCTTCCCTTTGGTTACCATCAGTTGAGACTAAAAGAACATGAAATTCAAAAAACTGCCTTTTGGAGTAGGTATATCCTTAATGAATACCCTGTTATTTGCTTTGGTCAAACCAATACTCCTCTATTATTTAAATAATTAATGAAATGGATTTTTCATGAGTATTTGGGTTTTTTTTATGGTAGTATTTTTTAAGACATCCTCATTTACACTAATTTTGAGGAGGATCATGTGCATTATCTATGAATAGTTCAAAATTTTCAAAGAAATCTCTGACTTCATGCAATTCTATCAAAATATAATTTATATATTCAGGAAGTGAAATTATGGGAACACATGGTTTAAGAACATGGTATTTTAGTTGGAGCCTGAAAAGGTAAAATCATTCATAGCATGGGGGGAACCATGTATTGATTTTGAGATTTGGTCCTTCTTTAGTTTAGCCAGATATTCTCATAAGTTCGTTAAGGAATTTTAAAATTTGGATTCTTTGTTTATTAATCTGACTTAGAAGGGAGTAATTTTTTCTTGGAATGATAAATTTCAGAGTTATTTTGTTGAACTAATGTGTCTTTTGAATACTGTTCTAGTGTTGACTCTTCTAGAGGTTGGACAGGTCTCTGTGGTTTTATGTGATGCATAGGGTTCAAGATTGGGTAGTGTTATTATTCTAGGTGATCATGTTTCTACCTATGGATATCATTAACGAATGACATATGAGAATAATTATCCAACACAAAACCTTGAACAAATACTTGTAATGTGAATTCATAACAGTTTACGAAATTACCTTTATAGAGAACGGTTTACCATTCCTTCTAGCCATAAGATCTTGAATTATATATTCTATCAAAGATATTTGAATCTCCACCAAATTAATTGGGTTGAAACCCTTAATTCATTCGATTTCAACATCATGTATACCTAGGGAAAGGTAATATCATTGAAGATGATTTGAGTAGGAATATTCTGATCTAGGTAGTGATTGAATCCTCAGAAGTGTATAATTTTATTTCTATCTATACACAGTTTCATATTGGAGTTTTGGAGAAAGGGGATTATGTTTCCTTAGCCAATGTTATTTTGAAATCTGCTCTTCTTGAAATGATTAGTCAAGATCAAAATCATTTTGATGAGTTACATAGAATTATAGACTCTCTTTTTTGTTAGGGAGACCATTTTTGTGTGGTTGTTCACTAAAATTGTAATTATATGCAATTGGAATCATTTTTTGGTGTCATATTGGGTAAGGAACATGTGATGGGGGATTGATATAATTCCTAGTGGGCAGTGTACCTAAGAACCAAAAATATGTTCTCTGATATAAAATGGTTTTTTCTAGTGGCCAGGTATGAAATTATGCATTGTTGAGTTTTTCTCTCATTGTTATATGTTTTATCAGGTGAAGGAGGAGCACAATAATCCATATGGTAAACTTCATATATTTCCATTCCCATCAATGATTTTATATAAAATATCTATGTACTTTTTGGTTGGGATTCCACATAACTAGAGAATGAATAATTCAATATGGTCTGTGATCGATCAACTAACAAGATCAGGTCACTTTATACCCATTTGTGATATATTCAATTTTGAGGATTTGGGAAATCACTATGTTAAAGAGATATTTAATTTTCATGAGGTATCATATTCTATAAACTCAAATAGGGATGCTCAGATCACTTTTCTCTTTTGGATAAGCCTTTATAAGGAACTAGGATCTCACAAATATTTCACTATGGCATATCATCCAAAATTAGATGGCTAGAAAAAATGAGCTATACATATTTTTGAGGATATGATTCGTGTTTGTGTTCTCAACCTTTTAGGGGATAGGGATGATCATTTTGGGTTGGTTATATTTTCTTATAAATTTTTTTTCAGTTTTCAATAAGGATGTCTATTTTTGAGGCCTTATATGATCGAGCTTGTATGACATCATTGTTTTGGTAGGAGATTGTTGAATGTTCCTTTCTTAGACCATGTTTTGTGAAATAGGTGAAAACAATATTCAGTTTATTCATCAGATAATGTTGATGAAAAAGATTTAATATAAATCATATTCTAATCATCTTCAATGGCCATTAGAATTTTTTAGTTAGTGACCATGCGTCATTTAAATTTCCACCCCAGTTAGGTCATTGATGTCTTGGGAGGAAAGGGAAACATACCCCTCATTTTATATACCTTTCACGGTTTTTTAGAAGGTGGGGAAGGTTGTATATAGTTTGGAACTTCCTCTGCACCTAACATAGATACAACATAGGTCTCTCGTATCTCAGCTATGAATGTATTTATATAACATATCTATTGGTCGGAGTTAGTGCCATCATGAAGTTAAACCTAATATATCTATAACTAAATGACCATTTAGGGTTATTGATTTTGAAACCTTGTTACTTCAGGGAGTGAATAAACCTTTGTTTTGCGTGCTATAACAACAAAGTTTTGATTGTCATGATACATTGTAGAGGGAGGAAATAATGAGGGAGCAATAGCATTATCTTTTTAGAATGGATGCTTTTTGAGCAGGATTTCTTGGGAGAAAAATTTTTATGGTGGTGAGGAAGTAACATCATGTAAAAAATTTTATGAAATCCAATAACCAAATTTTTATAGAGCTTTTTGTGGGTTTTGTTTGGTGTTTTTTAGGTTTATGTATTAGGAATTTCTGAAAATATGGGATACTGCACAGTTAAATCATGGTTTACCCAAACCATTCACCCTATCAAAGAAAACCATGAAAACCATGAGAGTGAGATTTTGCACAGTTCGTAGATATTTAGTTTAGTTGGGAATCATTTTCGTAAAAACCATGTGGCCCTTTTAATGTGTGTGCATGGCCCGACTACACTGGTTGGTCTCACCATGTGGGTATTCCAAGGAAATTGTGCATAGAAGATTTCAAGTGATCCTATTTTAAAAAAAATCATAACACCCACTTTTAGGTCACCAACATACCAGTATGACCCAAAACTAGTTTCTACGGTCTTTAGAGATACCAAGAATATTTCTTCCCCTTAGATCCCTCTTGGAAGTGATCTGAAGCTAGAGGAACACCCTTACGATCTTCTCATGGTCTGTTTCCTTATATTGAATTTGTTCTACTCTAGTCTCCCATCTACTCTATAGGGTTACATAGATCCTTATATTGGTTTATGGATCTAATACCCTCTTTTTTAGAATCTTAAACGTGGTATTGATTACAATTTTTTTATCTTCATTTTTTGTGGAAAAATCATGATTATTGTTTGGCACTGTGAGATTCATTTATTCTAGTTAGTGGTTCCATTCTGATGCTCAATTTATCAGAACCCTAAATTTTTATTCTATATAAAATTAATGATTTAAATGAAATATCATTATTATTGTTAAATAAATCAATGGTATGATTGAAAACCCAATTTCATTTAATTGTGTTTTTTGGGAAAAAATATTGATTTTTGGCAAGAAACTGGAAAACCCAAATTCCATTGAATTGGGATATATTTAAGGAAATTTGGGAGATTTATATTGATTGATATAAATTGTGTATTTCAAGGAAATTGATTAAATTAATTTATTGAATTTATTTTTGGAAATGGTTTTGAAGGAAAATGATAAGAAACCTTAATTAAATTGAATTAGGTGTTCATTACGAAATTGATGGAATTTATTTTAAAATAAAATTGTTCAATATAATTTCTGGAAGATAATTGTGAAATTTATTTAGTTTCTTTCAAATCATTATTTGTAAAAAATGGATTTAAATGGTTTGATGGAAATTTTAGGGTTACATATGTGTGTAAATAGTAAGTATTTTATTAAAACATGTTATGGTTCTTAAAAAAAAATTAACATATTTTAAATTGTTAATGAGATTTAATTCAATTATATTCAGTTTGGGAATAAGTTTCCCATCCATTTTTTCAACTAGATCTTAGTTAAGACTTAGGTATTTATTGAGTTATTTTCTGTGGCACTATATGACTTAAAATGTTCTAAAACATCATATCATCATATAACATCCCTTAGGTGATATTGATGAGTCCTCTTTGGCCTTAAGCCCAACAGTGTGTACGTATATAATTTCTATTTCATAGTATCAAATCCCTATAGCAGAGAACTATTATACCTATTGTGAATATGACCACACAACATAAATGTTCAGATATCAAATGTATATAATCCATTTTTTTAAACTATTTTACATGCCTTGTGAATATATATAAACAATTTTTTTAAAAAAAGATTATTTAATCCATTTTGTGAAAATTTATATTTGTGTAAATAAACAATTTGTTTAAAGGTAATTCCATCATTTTAAAGGTATTTCTATGACATGAAATGTGAAGCCAGAATTTTTTATGCATTTTGAACCTTTGAAGTGTAAGGAATCATTTGTTTTAAATATGGTTTTGAAATGATAAATCTATTTATTTTAAAATTAAAGAAACATTAATTGTTAATTAGATATTGTAATACATTATGGAATCATTCGGTGAAATCCTATTGATATTTTTATCATGTAGTACTTGTGCATTTTGGTGTTTTTATATTGTCTCCTTCTAGGATTGTGCACGGGAAAAGGATCACATGGAGGTGGTTCTATCTATTAATCGGTGGACTTGGTGAGTTGTGTCTGGGTTAGGGGTGAGAATTTTTCCTATTTTTATGGCATTTGGTTATACTACTATGGGGTTTTTACTTGATTTGATTCAGTTATATTTCTCACATTTGAGTTTCATTTATATGGATATTAATTTTTAAATATTTCTCCAAAATTATCTGCTGAGAATTTATTCCAACCTTCATCATGTATGATGATAGGTGCTAGTCAACGACCTATGGGGATCAAGAATACACTTCAAGCCACGTTAGGACTGGCTCAATTTTCGTGTTACCTAGGTACCTGGGATGGTTTGATAAATTTACTATATCCAGGTATATATAATGATTATACTTCCTCATTTTACTAGGAAACACATGATCTTTCCTACTCTATACATTTTCTACCAAATTTTCCATTCAAGGGTTGTAGTGAATAGAGAAATGGTATTCATTGAGTAGTTTTAACCATCACCTTTACATTATTTTTACCACTTTTGGGGATAATATATATTTGAAACTTTTTTGAACTATATATATTTCATAGCATTCACTATAATGGTAATGCATTCATATATTCAATGTAATGATTATTACCTCCAACTCAAGTACATTGGTTGGATAATTTTATTCATTTATTTTTAACTACATTACCTCATAGGAAATGACACAATCATTTTTCCTAATGACATATCTATGTACCTTCTTTGGTACATAATTTTATATCATAAATATATTCCTTCTGAGGTTAAAGATAATACCAGTGAGTTCACTAGTCTCCTCTTTAATTACTCAAAAAAATAAAATCTTTTAACTATGTAAACATAAATAATTTACTCATAAACATGGTTTTCATGTTTAAAAATTGAGAATTTTTTTATAAATCATTGATGGAAACATGTCAATCCATGGAAACTATATAGCTCAATTAAATTTGTTAGCATTGAAAATTTAGTCACTACCATTCACATTGAAGGATCAACTGATATTCCATCCATAGAGATACTTTTTTAATAAAAGAAACAACCAAAATCAATAATACACATTTTTGATGTTTTGTATATAACCCCCTTTTTCTAAGAGTCTTAAGAATTATTCACAAATGACTCTTATTGTCATCATATAATATTGATTATATCAATATATAATCAAAAAATATTGAGATAAATTATTTTGATATTCCTTGAATAATATATTCACTATATCCATAAAAATAAAGGAATCATTAATTAATTTAGAAGGTATTACAAAAAAAATTCAATGTTTATACCACATTAAAAAATTTATCTTTGGAGTGTCATATTTCTTTACTCATTTTAGTTGATACCTAGAATGAAGGTAATTTATTGAAAACTATTTCTCTACTAGTAGTTGATCAAAAAAGTCATAAATATATGTAATTAGATACTTTTTGTTTATATAAGTTTCATTTAATTCCCTATAATAAATTCACCACCTGATATACCCATATTTCATCAAAAAAAGAACATGGGATACCTATGTTGAAACACCAGAATGTATAAATCACTTATCAGACTAATCCTACAATTATTTCATCAATTCAAAAAATTATATTATGGTCATCCTATAGAGAGAATTAGAGACATGGTTTTCAAATAGTATGAGATCAATAGAAAACTTATTTTCATGATCAGTTGGGTGTTTATGTAATTATTCATGAAAACATCAATGTATTATTGTAAGATAAGTACATCCACAATAATAAAGATACCTTTCCCATTCATATGTTTTTTATTATCATATTCTCAAATAGTTTCATTAAATATTCAATTAGAGGTGTATACATACAGTGATCATATGATATATTGTCCCCCATTATGATATGGGATTTCACATCACTATCATGAATCATAATCTATTTATCATGGAAAAAAATTAATTACAGTTTGATATCTAATCCATTACAAGGATTATGACAATATCAAAAATAAAAACAAAAATAAGGTTTTAAAATCTTCTATGTCTATGTCTCATAACGGTAACCAAATGACACATACATGTTGCAATAAGATTTCCACTAGGATTCTTGATTAAAAACTCTCATAATAGGGTGCTAAAGAGATATTTTATTTTCCCAAAAAACATATAAGATATAAAAGAGTCTAAAGATATAGAATCAAATAAATAGTTAGATATATTTATAGATACGTTCAATATACCTATCAACATATCTTTGGTAACTTCAACCTAATTTAAACTAGTCACATAATCTTGGCCTTATCCATTTTTCATATTCTATGCGATGTTCCCTTGAGGCTTGGGACATTAATTGGAATAATGACCCATCTCTTTATATTTGAATAATTTTATAGTGGTGGTCTCATTCTTTTTATTTCATTAAATAGCCTCGTAACACCTTTATTTACAATTAAAACAAACTCAGGTTATCATTAATCAAGTACATTGGTGTTTATTTCCATAGTTATAACATGTTATAAATATCATCTTCCCATTCATATTCTTTGAAACAGTTATTTTTTATGGATACTCAAATAACCTCTTATTTTCAATATTTCCATTGAAGATATAATACCTATAAAATTATTTCTATTTATTGATGTAACCAGATATTGTATCATCATATGATAAAAATTTTAGAGAATATAGATCCCTTAAGAGAACCATCTAATGTATTCCAAATAAAAGTTCAATATTTCTTTCTTCATTACGTATGAAATCAATAGTACAACTATATGATCTTGTAATTTCAGCCATAAAATCTATAACATTTTCGTATACCTTCTTCTTTAAAATGAGGAACTTCCACCCCATTTTATCTCGATGTTCTAGAGGAAAGTATTTTTCAAGGAATATCACATCAAAAGTTTTTTATTCTATAATTAATATTTCATCATCCTCTTTAGTGTTCTTAATCAAAAAACTATTTTTATTTGTACCCCCCTTTAAGAAATCTTTTTATAGGATAACCTTTTACCTTTAATTACTTCCCAAATCTAGGAATATATTTTCTATAGATGAAATTCATTTTTTATAAACCTATTGATTTTATATTCTATTAAAATCTAGATGCTTAAGTCATAGGAAGCAATCTAACATAGGCAAATAGGGATGATAAAAAAATTATTTTTGTGGGAAAAGTAATACATTATACCCTGAGTTAGCTACCCTAATATGGATGTGATATTCTTAATTCCACCACCATATATATTGTCCTACATAGCAGTGAAATCCAAATTTTGACTATGTGATTTGATTACATATATTCAATTAGCCATTATCTCAATAACATTTATCACACTAAGTTAGGTCATAATTATCATGAATATTGATCTATAAAATAAAAATCCTTATAATGGTAAAACATCTCAGATTTTATAAGGTATTATAATAATTATCATGTTATCTATATTCTTTTAGAACCTTGTTCAGATGGTTCCTACTAAACCATCTCTAATACCAACTACAATAACCTTACTCTAGTAGCCCAGATTTGTTGTTTGGATTATTACATTTGTATAAGATACTAGGGATCACACAGTGTAGGATTGACCAGTTTATCATCCTTGGTTAACTCTATATATACATGATTACCCTATTACATTGTAAATTTCAAAACATATCATAAGATAATTTATTTTTCCCCTCAAATCATTAAAATTATCCTTTTTCATAACATCAAGAATGGGAAACAAATAATGGGTGAGTCTATATACCCATAAGGTTTATAAATTCTAGAATATATCATGATTAAATTATGAATTAACAATATGACTGAGTGAACAATCAAAACAATTAAATTCAAACAAAAATTTGATTTCAATGAAAATACATTGATAATATCAACATAAATAAAACAACGGTAATCAAAATTGAATTCTTAAAAAGGGAAATACATAATTCTTGACATTCACTATCAAGGACACTCTACCGAGACATCATTATTATTGAATTGGTGGTTATAATCTAGATACCCTCTTAATTTTAAATTCCTTTTATTTTTCCCAGATTAAATATTGATTTAATGATGGGATATTTATAACTGAGCTCCATACATCACTTAAAAGACTTATACATTCTTCATATCTTAAATGATAAATATAATTAAATCTCAAAATACCTTATAAGTAAACAATTATAAATGTTTAATTTTTAATAAAGAACATAAATGTTTGATCATTATAATCATAAACAATGAAGATGAATAATAAATATTGTATCAGTGGATCAGATACCTAATAATATTAATGGGTGTTTTCATAGATGAGTATACCTTTAATAGATCACGGGAACATTTCATGAGAAAAATACCCATTTTATTTTTGAATTTAGTTATTAAGAACATAAGAATATAGAGAATATTAGGAAAAAATAATTTCCAATTAGACATAGAAACATGTAATTAAAGAATCTTATAAAAGAATAACTATGAGGGGGGAAACTATTCAAGTGTTGAATTTCTACACAATGATTTTGTTCACTAATTTAATAAAAAGATCTTTATCTGGATAACATCATGAGGATTAATTTTCAAAATTAATATAGAAATTAAATCAATGGAAAACAGTATTAATTAAATATTTTTATATTATAAAAAACATTCCTAAATATATTTTATATATTATCTAGATATGGATAGAAAAATATTTAAATGGAAAACTTCATAATGTTATTTTTAAAAGAAACTTTCTTACATGAAACTTAAAAATTTTTGATTTACCAAGAGAAGAAATAGAAGATAAATATGTAAACCCAAATTAGAACTATGGAATTACTATATATATGGTGAATAATATTTTATGAAAATAGAATGTTCCTAATGGAAATATGAAAATAATCAATACTGATATAAAATGAAATTCTAGACCCCTAAATCTTGTCCAACTACTTTCGAAAGGTATTTTTAAATAATGTGTAATAAATTAAAATTTATATAATTTTGTTACGAAACCATATATATAATTATATTATCCAATATGAACTTCTAATAACATTTAAAAACATTTTATTAAGAATTCCTTTTTAAAAAGTTTATTTATGAGTATTAACTATACTGCTTTTCATGTATGTTTTGGTTAATAAGTTTTAGTACATTCATCATTCCCATTAATAAATCATATCCAAATGATAATAATTATATATATATATATGTATATATAAATTTTTTACATATTTAAAACCATTATTAAAAGGATGACAAGAAAAATGAATCGTATCATTTCGTGGAGGTGGTATTTCACACATACACAAGAGATACATTCTCATTATTGCTAAGGGTGGATGGCTGTGAAGTTTATTGATATATTGTATTTATATAATGGAAAAAAATTCAAAAATCTAATATATATTTATTATTTTCATATATATAACCATCCATGTAAAGTAACAATGAAAAACAATTACACCCCTTCAGGGATATAATAGTTCATATGTATGTATGAGCGATGATTTCATTTTATAAAGGATGTAAAGGATATGAATAAGGGCTGTACTACAACCATAAAAAATTTATGTGTCTGTACTATTCATATTTTATTATGCGATCATGGTAATAAAATATTGAAATTTGGGAGAAGGGGAGATAAAATGAAATCACTCAATTAAGAACTATGCCCCTTTTGTTGGAGATCCTCTGAAGGATTAGACCTAATTCCTTCAAAGGATGGTATTATAATAAAATAAATACCTCTAGAAAACAATGAGGGAATCTAAGAAATTATTTTTTAATGAATTGGATGAGCTAATAGTTTCACTATGTGTGATAAAGAGAGGATATGTGGTGTACTTTAATAGGTGAGTGGGATGAAACACATGGAATTTCATAAAAAATTAAAATATGTCAATTTTTTAATCCAGAAAAAATGTATCTGAAATAGTCGATCCTGATCTTGACCATAAATGTTTTTACTAAAGATTGTAGCACACATGTATTTGTAGTCAAAGGAGGATGAGGCTGAAAAAATATTCTTAAAGAATCTTGGACCTAAATTAGAGGATGAAGGCAGTCGATAGATGAATTGTGGTCAACCCAAGCTCAGGTAGGGGGAGATCTCATTTCACCCTATAATAAAGTGGGACATATTGTGATTTGGGAGATCAATGAGCCTAAAAATCCCAGATCAGGGTGAGGTTGAGGTAAACAAATATTGAAATTTCAGGATGAAACCATATCTAATACGAAGAACTTGGGTAGACACTAATGATTCGATGTTCTATTATCAAGATCCAGGTGTAAGAACCCAGTTTTTGCTGCTTAAGAATTTGGAATATTCTTGATGTTATTCCAGAGAAGCGCCTTCATACGGCGTGTGATTTCGAGCCTTGGTGTGGTCGGAATTAAATTTTCAGTGTGTTCACACAGGGGACACCAAATAAATGGTTTAACTCCTAAACGGTGATCTGGATCAGAGATATGAGTGTACCGATGGGTCTGGAATGGGTTTTTTACCCTAGGAACGACATTAAACATGTCGGCATGGGATGTTTGGACCCCTCGCTCGCTTTCGGAGCGTGGAACAGATAAACTATATAATTAATTTATTATTTTAACGAATTAACCCAAGTATCTCTTAAATGGTGGCTCAGATTGGAAACCTGAGGGCACTGTTGAGTTCAGAGCATGCCGTTTACCCTAGGAGGGGTGTAACTTTCGCGGGCATGGCCCGTCTGTGAAAAATGGCCTTTGAGGCGTTTTCGTAATTTGGCGGCCCAGGTACTAAGTTTAATAACTTTTGATCGGGGCCTCAAATTAAAATTATGAGACCACCGTTGTGCTCAGAGCATGGTGTTTACCGTAGGGGAGTCTTAACCTCGACCCTGTCGGAAGTTTCATACGCGGGTTAAATTGGGGGATTTAATTAATTAAAATTTTAATTAATTTTCTTTTTAAACCCTAATCTCCCCCTCCATCTCCTCATTTTCTTCTCTCTGGAGGAAGAGCTCCCAACCAACGATTCCTCAACAATCCCTCCTCCATATCTTCCTCCTCTCCATGGTGTAGCGGCCGGCGAATCAATCAAGAAACATCGGGTTGCGCCCTGCAGGTAGGATCTTGTTTTCGTTTTTGATTTCCCACATTTCAAGCTCAATTTACTGCTTCAAATTGATGTTTAATCTTTGAAAAATCATGTAGTTATGTAGTAGTTTTTTTATGTTTCCCGTCACTGGTTTCGTATCGAAAATCTAAGCTCCGAGGTGACCGTAGTACTCCGCCGAAGATCAACGGGTTTTGGTGTTCCTCCGACGGTTTTTGGGTTTTCCCCGGGCGGTGACGGCGGTTCCAGGTTGGGTGACGCGGTGTCGGCCGAGCGAGCACGGGAGGAGGTCGGTGGAGCAGAGTGGGGTTGGTGGGGATCTCTAGCACAGGTAGCCAGGCGCAGCGAGCAGGGAGCACAGGACGGCTTGGGGCTTCGCAGTGCGGGGCTTCAGTGGAGGCGCCGGCAAGCGCCTGGTCGGGGGGAGGTCAGCGGCTTCCTTCGTGCGGGCGACGTAGTGGGAGACCGGACGGCGTAGCTGGCCGGTTGCTGTGGAATCTGATGTCGTGTGGCGCCCTCGAGAGGTTAGCTGGACCCAACCAAATGGCTAGGTAGACTTAGAAAAAGGGGTTCCCCATGACCCCGCCACGGGTTTAAAAAAACAATAATAATAAAAATAAATAAATAATAAGTTATAGTAATAATAATAATTATAATATAATTATTATTATTATGGAGATGGATTAAAATTTAAAAATCATCTTGGTGGTTAGATTCACGCACCGCCATTGTCAACACGTTCCTTGGAACGAATATAATATTTTGAGATGGTTTTGGGAAATTTTTAATTCCCGAAACAAGGGGCCTTGGAGGCACGACACGCCTTTATGTGAAATGACTTTTTCTCGAGGGATCTTGTTTTGGACGGAACATATGCGTATGACATCCATTTTGAGCAACGAATGTGGCATTGGAACCCTGGCGCCGGGGCGAATCTTTCTAGGGTGGTTTCGGGCATTATAGCTGGAGTTGAGGTGTGGTCCCCACGGCCCGTTTTCTGTGCTGTGAGCAGCGTTTAGCAACATTCTCATTGGGCGTCCGTTTGGGGCGTGCGAGTAGTCGATTATGGATGTTTATCCGAGAGGATTGCAATGGTGCAATCCGACCGCTCAAATTCGGCACGATGCTACGGGGCCCACGAGGGTCGTTTGGGCATTGACCGTGATTTTCCATCTCTATCACCAGGTGACAGTTTTGGACACGTGAATAGTACATATTTTGTACTTTTTCGAGAGGATCTCAATGGTGCTATCCGTTCTTTGTGTTTCAGGATGGGATGTGGGTCCCACGTAGCACCGCTCGTGTGTGGTGCGCCGGAATGCATCTTTTTCTCCGGATATATTTTGCGCAATAGTGAGTATTCTTTTTGACGTGTTTTCCTGAGGGGATCGCAATGGTGCGATGTGCCTGACTGTTTTCGGGGCCATGGCTCGGGACCACGGGATGTCGTTCGGGCGTAAAGCGGTATCAGATGACTTTTACATCTGATATCTGTTTGAGGCGAGTAGGTAGTCTATCTCGCATGTTTTTCCGCGAGGATTACAGTGGTGTAATCTGTTCAGGTGACTAGAGAATCTTACGTGATCTTATTAAATGTTGAAATGTGAAGGTGCCCCGGTGGCGGTTCTTCCACCGTGTTTGTAGCAGACACTTGGCATGTGATCGCGTGCAGTTACGTTTGAGTGAATTATTTCTTGAAGGGATGTAGTCCGCCATGCCTGGGCCGATGATGTGGCAAGTTGGAGTTGTTACGTTACGCCTTCGCATTGACATTGGGTGTCGTGTGCACATTATCCTTTGGGATGGAGACGTGCCATACTCTGGAGTATGCGAGAACACTGGGAGTTACATGTTGATGTTGGTACCTAAGACTGTTTGTGCGCTTGGTTGGGGTTGACTTGGGGCCACACGTTGTGTGGGCCCCATGTGCGTGTCATGTTTTCCTTTATGTACTTTTGACCTCTCGTGATGTAGAGGGTCCCTTTGTTCTCGTTTGTTGACTACTAGGGTCGAGTTTTTCCCTAGTCTTGTTCTCGTCTGTTAACCAATAGGGTTGAGTTTCCCCCAAGTTTGGTTCTCATTTGTTGACCAGCAGGGTTGAGTTTTCCCCTGGTTCTGTTCTAGTTTGGCCGACAAAGATGGTTTGGTTCCTATGTTTCTTCAGATGTGAGGGGTTTCAATACTGTTCCCTTTCACCGGACTGCGGCACCATTTGCGACTACGGGTGCTCATACATCGTGGTAGTTTTCCCACTTTCTGGGATGATTTTTCTCAGTCCGCTTCGACAGTGAATCAGCGGATTGGAGCTTGATCGTACTAAGAGGCCTGGGGAGTTTCTCCCATTGTTTATTGTTCCCTGGTAGAGTTCTTGTGGATTCGGTGTGATAAACACTTTACGCAGGCACCGATCCTCTACCCAGGAGGTTATTTCCTACCGGGCTATGATCGTTTTCACCCGGGATGAGGTGGTTAGGAGTAGGGCTCGCCAGTTGTACCATCCATCAGGGATGGCCAGTACAGCGGTTTTCATCGAGCAGTACCATCCACCAGGGATAACCAGAGAAGTTCCAGGTTTACCTCCAGCGGGGCTAGGCAGTGGTCCCAGATGCTGGGATTACCTCCAGCTGGGTTGTGTAATGGTCCCCGATGTCGGGCTTACATTCAGCTGGGCTGGGCAGTGGTCCCCGATGTTGGGTTACCTTCAGTTGGGATGGTAAGTGGTCCCATTGACGACTTTATTCGGGTCGCCCTCTAGTGGATTACCCTGTTACGTGTCTGGGCAGTGTGGCACCCGTCGGCTCTTGTCAGGTCTCCCTGTAGTGGGAACCCGTCGACTTCCTGGGACCCTCCAGCGGGGCTGGTCAGGGGGTCGCCTGTCGACTTTTAGGAGACCTCTCGTCTACGGCGTAGTGACGAGGAGTGGTTTTATTTACCCCTAGAACTCTCAAGAATGAGAGGCGTTTTCCCCACCGAGACGCATCCTTGTGGCGCGACCTAAAACCGTGCGGGCGAGTCAGTGTCGCCCAATGCGGAGAGTGTCATGGTGCGGTGATTTGAGCCCCTTGACTTACATTTCGGGGAAGACATGAGGGATGTTGGGCATTGATGGTGTTTATTTCAGAGATTGTTGTCTACTCACTTTCTTGGGCTGAGCTACGTGATGAAGATCCCCATACGATATTGTTTGGGGTTCTTGATTGAGAATATGGATTTGTATATACCTTTTTCTAGTACCCACTTCTTGGGTTTGGTTACTCTCCTTCTAGGAGAGGCGAAGACGCGTGGGGTATTCCACGTGCCTTCCGTGTCTAGCTTCTCGTGGTTGGACGTGTCTACTCTCCTGCTATAGGTAGCGAAGACTCGACAGGAAGTTCATCTTCTCACCATTTCCAACTCCTTGTGTCGGGACGAGTCTACCTTCTTTCCTCTTATTGGGTTGATCTGTACTCTCTACTATTACTCTTACTTCACTCTTGCTTGTACTCCTCTACTTTCCCTATTCGATCTACTGCTCAACCTTTGGTACCTCCTTCGTTTCTCCCTCAAGAATTCGGGTTATCCGACTGAGTATTTTTATACTCACCCGTGCTTGGGCTTTTCCAGCACTTGGTTTTCCCTTATAGACGACGGATAGGTTGGTCATGACTTCAGTCGAGCTTAGGAGTTTGGGAGCTTGGACCGTATGCGGTGTTCGTAGTCAAGTTCCAGGTGGGGGACCCTTCTAGCTATTTTTTCTTTTGTTTACATATTAGTAGGTTGTGGAACATTTGTAGTTAGGTGCGTGTTTTTCCCCTTTTCTTTTCATTTTACTTTCAGCACTTGCTTTTATTGTTAGAAGTTGATACACTTTTGTGGTTTATTTATATAGCAGTTTCCCTTTTTCTTTACTTTTCTTTTCTCATTTACTCTTCACTGTTGCATTGAGTGTGTTGTGTGTGAGTGTACAGGTACTTAGGAAAATTCCTCCCCAAGTTATTGTGCCTTCGGCGCAGGTGGCCAACCCCAGACCTAAGGAGGCGGGCTTGGGGTAGTTGGGCTTGAGCCCGGGTAGGGTCGGGTCATGACAAAGTGGTATCAGAGGTGGTTCATTCCTTGGGACATTGTTCGGATGTCCCTAAAATAAATGGAATTGGTTGGGATTTAGGGAAATAGTGTTAACATGTCTCGAGAGTGGCTCTCAGTCCAGGGGTCTAGTGATGGTGCAGCGGCCGACGTATCCATTCACTAAGACCCTGATAACCTGTTTGTCGACTCGGCATGTTGAGACACTCGCTGTAGGGAAAATTGGTTTGTGCATCACATAGGATCGAGTCTTTAACTGTCCTTCTTGAGTTATCTCTCCATCGTTGGTGTTGTTGTGATATACATATATTCTCATCTGACCGCAACACTCATTGATAATATTCAGGATGTCTCCGCGAAGACAGCTAGCTAGGATACCATCTTTGGTTCATGAGGACGACCTTGTGAGCTACAAGGCCAATGTCCAGGACCCATCATGCGATCCCTTTTCTCTGGGAGGGCTGATAGCAGCACCCATACCTGGTGAGTAGCAGACCGTTTCAGCAGATCATGCTGAGCTTGAGCGCAGGTTGAGTGTGCTCCATGAGTCCAGTGGTAGAGACTACTAAGGTTCAGTGGTGAGCCTGTTTCTCAGGAAGCAGAGGTTTGGCTCGAGGCAGTGGTTCACCTTTTCAGGCTTGTGAAGACGCCTACAAATCATAGAGTGTCTTTGGCATCCAACCTTTTTCATGGAGCAGCTTGGCGTTGGTGGAGTCTGCTGACTCAGTTTCGTGAAGATTCATCACTTTTGTGGGGAAACTATCAGTTGTTGTTTCATGAAGTGTTTTTTCCTTGCTACTTAAGATCTATTCGGATTAAGGATCACCTTCAGTTTCAGTAGGGAGGGATGACTGTGGCCGAGTACACGGCTAGTTTTGTAGACTGTGCATACTTTTACCCAGACTTGGTCCATAACGACAACATCCGAGCGCGGAAGTTTGAGCAGGGTCTCCGCCGAGAGATTCATGCTGTCATAGTACCCTTGGGCATTTCCATATATGCCAGGGTGCTAGAGTATGCACTGGTGATAGAGATATTCTTGTAAAATTCTAAAGTTGGTGGTGGCAATAGGCACGTTGGAGCCGAGACGTATGCCGCAGCTAGTGGGCGTCGGAAAGCAGAACCTTGACGCTGGTGGATTTTTGACAACCGGACTCAGGGGCGTGGTCGAACACCACAGTGGAACTGGAGGGCACCAGTGCATCCCAAAGAGATTCGTTGTTATGCTTGCGAGGGGCGAGGTCACCTGGCACGAGACTGCCCGACCAGTCATGCGGAGAGCTTCGGGCAGGCAGCAGGTGCACCACCACGACGGAGGAAACACCATGATTAGAGTAGTACCCAGAGAGGTGGTTCTAGCAGAGGAGCGAGAGGAGCTAGTAGTGGGGGACGACCTTACGAGGCCTTCTCATAACCACCATGTGGTCCACGTCAGGATCCAGGAGCTAACAGTTGGGACCGCGGATAGTCGTGAGCTCTGTATGTCTATGATCCTGCAGAGCATGAGGTGATAAGAGGTACGCTCTACATCTCTTCTAATTTTTGCAGTAGATTTGTTAGACTCTATGTGTGAAATTCTTTTCTCCCTAGTCCTTGTTTGAGTGGTTACCTGGGTGACACAAGGTGTCAGGTGTAACCCTGTGTTGGTAAGGTAAAAGGAGTCAAACCTTTATCTTCAGTCGATGGTGTCAACTCCATCCCTCACTAAGAATGTAAGAGAGTCTTGGTTGAGAGACATCGATTGTGAAACCTTGTGTGACCAGATATCCTTGGGTGTTTCTCCATATGGATATTCTAAAGGAGAGAATCAATGGGCCATGTTCCAGGTGTGTGCGGTGATTCCAGTCGTGACGTGTGATGTTGAGGTTCGATCGGGGAGGTGAGCTACCCCCGAGGTCCTTCGGGCCATTTGAGACCGTGAAAAGGGATAGAGAGGTTCCCTACCTCCTTGCCCTAACCCCAAGGTCAGAAGTTGGTGCATGACGTATCCCCGTGGGTTACCTGAGGAGATGCGTGCATGCCCCTATGCACGTCATCGGCAAGGGCTGACCTCTCGTGAACAGATCAAATCCATTGGTCAGTGTGCGGTGGCGTAGAGTTGTGCAAGGGTTATTCTGGGTATGGGAGAGCCAGGTGCGGGCTGGGTACCCTGAGTTATTCCCCAGTTTTTCTTTTCGGTGATGAAAAGCTGGAAGGAGGAAATGATGTAAGAACCCAGTTTTTGCTGTGAAAGTATTTGGAATATTCTTGATGTTATTACAAAGCAGCGCCTTCAGACGAAGTGCTATTTCGAGCCCCGGTGTGGCCGGAATTAAATTTTTAGTGAGTTCACACTGGGAACGCCAAATAAATGGGTTAACTCATAAAAAATGATCCAGATAAAATATCTGATTATACAGATGAGTCCGGATTGGGGTGTTTACCCTAGGAACGACATAAAACATGTCGGCGCAGGACGTTTTAACCCCTCACTCACTTTCAGAGCATGGAATGGATAAATTAAATAATTAATTTATTCGTTTAAAGTATTAACTCAAGTATCTCCTAAACGGATGCTCGGATTGGAAATCTGAGGTCACCGTTGAGTTCGGAGCATGCCGTTTACCCTAGGAGGGGTGTAACTTTTGCGGGCACAACCCGTCTATGAAAAATGGCCCTGGGGGCGTTTTCATAATTTGGCGGCACATGTACTAAGTTTAAGAACTTTTGATCGGTGCCTCGGATTAAAATTTTGAGACTGCTGTTGCACTCAGAGTGTGGTGTTTACCCTAGGGGAGTCTTAACCTCGACCCCGTCGGATGTTTCAAACACCGGATAAGTTGGGGGTTTTAATTAATTAAATTTTTAATTAATTCTCTTTTTAAACCCTAATCACTGCCTCCATATCCTCCTTTGCAGCTCTCTAGAGGAAGAGCTCCCAACCAAGGAGACCTCAACAATCCCTCCTCCAGCTCTTCCTCCTCTCCAAGGCGTAGCGGTCGGCAGATCGATTAAGAAGCTTCAGGCTGCGCCCTCTAGATAGGATCTTGTTTTCGTTTTTGATTCCCGCATTTTGACCTCAATTTACAGCTTCAAATTGATCTTCAATCTTAAAACAAATCCTGTAGTTGCATAGTAGTTTTTCTAAACTTCTTATCGCAAGTTTCGGATCAAAAATCCGAGCTCCGGGGTGACCGCTGTGCTCCGCCGAAGATCAATGGGTTTTGGTGTTCGTCCAGCATTTTTTTGGTTTTCCCTGGGCGACAATTACGGTTCCTAGCTGGGTGAGGCAGCGTCGGGTGAGTGAGAACGGGAGGCGACCGATGGAGCGGAGTGGGGTCGGCGGGGCTCTCCATCATAGGAAGCTGGGCGCAGCAAGTGGGGAGCGTAGGATGGCTGGGGGCTTCGCAGTGCAGGTCTTCAGTTGAGGCGCAGGCGAGGGCCTGGTTAGGGGGAGGTCAGCGGCCACCTTCGGGCGGGTGACGCAGGGGGAGAGCGGCCGGCATAGCTGGTCGATTACTACGGAATCCGAGGTCACGCGGCGACCTCGGCAGGGGAGCTGGACCTAGCCAAATGACCGAGTTGACTTGGAAAAAGGGGTCCCCTGGGACCCCATATCGGGTTTTAAAAATAATAATAACAATAATAAATAATTAATAAGATATTGTAATAATAATAATAATAATAATAATATTATTATTATTATTATTATTATGGAGATGGTTTAAATTTTAAAAATCAGCCCGGGGGGTCAGATTCACATGTCGTCAGTGGAAACGCGTTCCTTGGAACGAATAGAATATTTTGATATGGTTTCGGGAAATTTTTAATTCCCCAAACGAGGGGCCTCGGAGGCACGACGCATCTTTATGTGAATTGACATTTTCCCAAGGAATCTTGTTTTGGACGGCGCAGATGCGTCTGGCGTCCATTTTGAGCGCCGTCAGCTGTGTTGGGACCCTGGCCCCGGGGTAAATATTTACAGGGTGGTTTCGGGCGTTAATGCAGGAGTTGAGGCATGGGCCCCAAGACCCATCTTATGAGCTACGATCAGCGTTTAGCGACTTTATCATCGGGCGTCCATTCAGGGCGTGTGAGCAGTCGATTCTAGATGGTTCCCCGAGCGGATTGCAATAGTGCAATCCCCCTGCTCTAATTCGGCATGATGGTGTGGGGCCCACGAGGTTCATTTGGGCGTTGACGGTGATTTTCCATCTCTATCACCGGGTGACCATTTTGGACAAGTGGATAGTCCATCATGTGTAATTTTTCAAGAGGATCGCAACGGTGCAACCCGTTCTTTGTGTTTCTGGACCAGGATGTCGTTCCCACGTAGCATCGCTCATGTGCGGTGTGCCGGAATGCATCTTTTTTCTTCGGATATCTGTTGCGCTCAAGTGAGCAGTTTTTTGACGTGTTTTCCTGAGGGATCGCAATGGTGTGATGCACCTGACTATTTTCGGGGCCGAGGATCAGGACCACAGGACGCCGTTCGGGTGTAAAGTGGTATCAGATGACTTTTATGTCGGATATCCATTTGAGGTGAGTAGGTAGTCTATCTCGCATGTTTTTCTGTGAGGATTACAACGATGTAATTTGTTCAGGTGATTGGAGCCTCTTACGCGATCTTATTAAATGTGGAAATGTGAAGGTGCCCCAGTGGCAGTTCTTCCACCTTGTTTATATCGGACACATGGCATGTGATCGCGTGCACTCCTGTGTGAGTGAAGTAATGCTTGAAGGTATATAGTCGGTCATGCCCGGGCTGATGAGGTGGAAAGTTGGAGTTGTTACGTTATGCCTTCGTTTTGACGTTGGGTGTCGTTTGCACGTTAGCCTTTGGGCTGGAGACGTGGAATACTCTGGGAGTATGCTAGAATGTTGGGAGGTACATGTGGATGTTGGTACCTAATAATATTTGTGCGCTTAGATGGGGGTGACTTGGGACCACACGTTGTGTGGGTCCCATGTGCGTGTCGTGATCTACTTTACGTAAATTTGACCTCTCATGACATAGAGGGTCCCTTTGTTCTTGTTTGTTGACCAGTAGGGTTTAGTTTTCCCCTGGTCTTGTTCTCATCTATTGACCAATAGGGTTGTGTTTTTCCCTGGTTCGGTTCTTGTTCGTTGACCAGCAGGGTTGAGTTTTCCGCTGGTTCTGTTCTCGTTTGGCCGATAGAGATGGTTTGGTTCCAATGTTTCTTCAAATGCGAGGGGTTTCAATATCGTGCCCTTTCACCAGACTGCAACACCATTTGCGACTACATGTGCTCATACAGCGTGGTTTTTTTCCCACTTTATGGGATGATTTTTCTCAGTCAACTTCGACAGTGACTCATCGGATTGGAGCATGATCTCCCTGAGAGGCTCGGGGCGTTTCTACCATTGTTTCGTGTTCCCTGGTAGAGTTCTTGTGGATTCGGTGTGACCAACACTTTACGCGGGCACCGATCCTCTACCCAGGAGGTTGTTTCCAACAGGGTTGTGGTCGTTTTTAGCAGGGCTGAGGTGGTTTCGAGTAGGGATCGCCAGTTGTACCATCCAGTAGGGATGGCCAGTACATCGGTGTTCACCGAGCAGTACCATCCAGCAGGGATGACCAGAGAAGTTCCGGGTTTACCTCCAGTGGGGCTGTATAGTGGTCCCCGATTCAGGGCTTACCTTCAGCTGGGCTGGCAGTGGTCCCCGATGCTGGGCTTACCTCCAACTGGGCTAGGCAGTGGTCCCTGATGCCGGGTTACATTTAGCTGGGCTAGGCAGTGGTCTCGTTGACGACTTTAGCCGGGTCTCGCTCTAGTGGATTACCCTGTTGCGGGACTGGGCAGTGTGGAACCCATCGACTCTTGCCGGGTCTCCCTGTAATGGGAACCCGTCGACTTCCCGGGACCCTCCAGCAGGGCTGAGCAGGGGGTCGCCTGTCGACTTTGAGGAGACCTCTCAACTACGGGGCAGTGATGAGGTGTGGTTTGAAATACCCCCAGAACTCTCAAGTACGAGAGGCTTTTCCCCACTGAGACGCATCCTTGTGGCGCGACCTAATACCGTGCGTCGAGTCAGTTCCGCCCAAAGCGGATAGTGTCAAGGTGCGGTGATTTGAGCCCCTTGACTTTTATTTCAGGGAAGATGTGCGGGATGGTGGGCATCGATGGTGTTTATTTATGGGACTGTTGGATACTAAATTTCTTGGGTTGAGCTACGGGATGAAGTTCCCCTTATGGTCATTTTTGGGGTTCTTGATTAAGAATATGGATTTTTATATACCTTGTTCTAGTACCCAATTCTTGGGTTTGGTTACTCTCCTTCTAGGAGAGGCGAAGATGCACAAGGTATGCCACGTGCTTTCTGTGTCTAGCTTCTCGTAGTTGGACGTGTCTACTCTCCTGCTATAGGTAGAGAAGACTCGACGGGAAGTTCATCTTCTCATTGTTTCCAGCTCCTTGTGTCTGGATGAGTCTACCTTCTTTACTCTTGTTGGGTTGAGCTGGACTCTCTACTGTTACTCTTACTGCACTCTCGGTTGTACTCCTCTACTTTCCCTGTTCGATCTACTACTCACCCTTTGGTACCTCCTTTTTTTCTCCCTCAATCCTTTAGGGTATCCTACTGAGTATTTTTATACTCACCCCTTCTTGGTCTTTGCCCGCACTTGGTGTCCCCAAGCAGACGACGGACAGGTTGGTCTTGACATCAGTGGAGCTTAGGAGTTTGGAATCTTGGATCGTGTGCGGTGGTTGTAGTCAGGTTCCAGGTGGGGGACCCTTCCAACTTTTTTTCTTTTGTTTACCTGTTGTCAGATTGTGGCACTTTTCTGGTTGGGCACGTGTTTTTCCCCTTTTCTTTTCAGTTTACATTCAGCACTTGGTTTGTACTATTAGAGGTCGATACACTTTTGTGGTTTATATATATAGTAGTTTCCCTTTTTCATTGTCTTTTCTCCTTTACTCTACACTATTTCATTGAGTGTGTTGCGTGTGTGTGTACAGGTACATAGGCAAAGGCATCCCCAAGTTATTGTGCCTTCGGCACTGGTCGCCACCCCCTGGCCTATGGAGGTGGGCTTGGTGTAGTTGCGGCTCGATCCCGGGTAGGGTCGGGTCGTGACACAAGTGAAGGAGTTTTGATGAAGATGAACTAAATCAGCACAATTGGATCTAGGTATGGACCGAGTAGTGTGGCTTCTTGCTTAAGTTGATGATCCAGATTTAGGTTTTGAATGTGGTCGTTGAATTTGAATCGAAGACCTAATCAATTTCCTATAAGAAGTTTTCATCATGCGATGATGGTGTGTCACTAATGCCATGGAGATACCTATGAAATAAAATCTGGGTGTCGCCAGAGAAGATGAACCAACATCATGGAAGTTTGAAATTGTTCTATGACCGATGTTGATGTTTTCGAGTATGATTAGAAATTGAATTCCGATGTTCCTTTAGGTTCATTATGTGTTTAGTATATTTCACCAACTAGGTTCTTAATAAGAGTACATATCTGAATAGAAGTTGATATTGATGAAATTTGAACATTTTACCCATGATGAGATAGTTTCATGATGCATCAATTTTATATATGGATAGGTCGATTTGGGGATCTAAATGTTGGGAATTTAAGTTCATATTTCTAAGACAAATTTGGGTCCACGTAGATAAAAATCAATTGGTTTTTTGGAGATAATAATGTCATATGAAGTATTTATTTGTTGCTAAGGGAATGATGCTTTCTATGTGTTGATAAAAAATAATTCAATATCTTGTCTGATTTTTCCTATCACAGGAAGGAGACATTGAATGGGATATGAGATTTAGATAAGAATTGAGATATTATTCAGGGATTCTTGATATCAATTCACATTTTTGGAGTAGAGAAATGGTAAAAATACCTGGAGAGCTTGATGAGGAGATTTTTTCTACCACTTCAATAAAGATGAAGTGTGAAGATTCCACCTACACTATAAAAATTTTCATCTAATATCTTTAGTTTCCATTACAAGTGGATTAAAATGGTGATATCTTTTTGAGTTTACATTCTTCTAATTTTTAAATTGACATTCTCCCCATATTAATGATCAATAAATTTCAATTGATTTTAGATGTTCAAAAAAATATATCGAAAATGACATATATTTTAAAATGATTGCTATAAAGTATAAATAAAACTAGAAATTGGGTATAATAACATTTTTTTATCATATTGACACCCTAACCCTTTATTGTAAATCTCTTTTTCACATTTTCCCCTTAATCGAGGTGATACATATTTACCATGGTTAAAATTTATAATAAATAAAAGTTAGGTTAAAAATATTATGTAATATTTATTATTATGCTACAAAATATGGAATCCACTATACATGATTCAAATACTGTAAGTTGTATAAATTTCATTAAATTTATATTTGTTTAACAAAATGTAAAATTGTTTTCTACAGAAGAAATTAAGTATAAAATTATTTTTAAATAAAACTTTTAAATAAATTGACCCTATTAACCTAAAGTGAGTAGTTATTTTATTAAATTGGAATAATATACAAGGAATCGAAACCCAATTGATTAAATAGATTATTATTCCTTAAAAATGAGATACATACTTGAAATTTATGTTACATTTAAAAACATAAAATTGAAAAAGAATTTTATTTTAGAATTCCATTATTCCTCTTAGTGTATCTCAGTTTATCAACCCCAATATACGTCCCCAAATCATTGGTAAATTAAAACATAAAAATGGGTAAGATAAATTGATTATTAAAGGGAATAATGTAATGCAATCATTTAATAACTAATGCATAATAAATCTGGAAATGTAAATAACTAAAACACATACCATTTTATCAATATATTTAGAATAATATGGAAAGAATAAATGATAATAAAATCATTCCATATAAATAGTCACTTGAGTATAAAACAAAGCCAAATATTTTCTAACTAATCTAATAGCCACATTGAATATACAAATATATTCTGATAATGAGGGAATGAATAACATGGGAAAACCCAAATATGACATCAAGGATTTATCCAAGACAACATAGATTACAAGGTAAGTCCTCATCCAATGCCCAAATTATTTTGTCTCATGGGACCTACTGATACATTATCAGGCTATATTATCCCCTGCACATCACATACAATGTCAAATTAATTCTTTGTATGAAATAAGTGAATCATAAACAATATAAAAAGTCATATTTATTCAATAATACCAAATAATAGTAATTTCCCAAATCAATAAATGAAATCATAAACCATCCAGAGTGATATGGTGATTTGTTTCAAAATTATACATCACTAATGAAACTAATCATAAAAAATTAAATAAAATAGGGTATATGGTATAATAATATTTCAAACTCAACAAATTATAATATTATAATGATTATTATGATATAGATGGAAATAATCTAATAAGATCATTGTAAAATTCTTGAAAAAAATTTCTTTTTCATTTTAAAATCACTTTTTTAAAAGAGATTTTTAATTATAATGAAAACACTCATTTAAAAATAGATATGTAAAATTATATATTAATCCTAAAATCATAAAATTATTAAATTTAAAGGTGAAATACTCGCATTTCTTATAATTTTGAAAAAAATTCATCCCATATTTTTGTTGGAAAAGTCACAATCTACCTCATTGGGAAAATTAAAAAAAAGATTCCTTTCAATTCATTTTTTAAAACTAAAATAGGGGAAGAAATGATTTTAAATAATTTTAGTATAATATTAAATAACTTTTTCATATAATTAGAAAACATTAACATTTAAGATAAGTATTTTCTAATTAATACAAGAAATAAACAATCCCTAATAATGATGAAATTATGAAATAAACCCTTAAAACTTGGGTGTATTTTCATTTGTAATACAAATTATTTAAATGAATTCAAATGAAACATTAAATACCATTAATATAGAAAATTAATTATATAATTCAAAAATGTGGTAGAATATAAACCACACATAAGAAATAAATATTGAATATGACATATGTCTCGTATAAGTAAATTGAGATGAGAAACCCTTACCACTTTTTAATTTGTTGAATCATATTACACATGAAATAATAGCATTTAAAAAACTATAAATATAATCATAATAAATGAATTCATAATATAACTTGTCAAATTGGAATTATATACACCTCATAAAATAATATAGGTTTATAGAATCAAAATATGCCTCAATAAAAGAAAATTAAGACAAAGTCCCTTAACTCATGTTTGACTTCCTTTATATATGTTCAGATATCATATATAAGAAATATAGATTAATTATATATATATATTATAGAACCATAATAATTTAAATAATAACAAATTTTATTTACATATAATATTTTATGACCAGTTTTTCCTAAATGCATTGTTAAAATAACCTTTTCAAGGTGTAACTGATTTATTTTTCCTTTATGTTTTGATTCGGTAGTTTGGGTCCTTATAATTTTATACTATTTAAATCATATTTGGAATATTATTTATTGTTTAAATATAATATATTGTATATATATACATATATATATTCATCTATAAATATAATGATAGAAATCTGAATTACATCACTACGTGGACATGGTAATCCATACGTACGCATGAACGAAATTTTCACTTTTTGTAGGATGGATAAAATATAAAATATGGTTGTATTATAGTCTTAATAACATATCAGTATACTTTTGATACTATATATATTATTTTATGATGGAATCTACACATTAATAGAATGTAGAAGAAGAAATAAACTTGAATGATTCAGTAATGATGATTACATTCTTCTAAAAAAATCATCCATTGTTTCTTCACTTAGGGACTCTAGGTGTGGTATTTTTGGAATAAAATGACCTCCATAACATGTATAAGGATGTATAAAAGAGAAATTATATTTTATTGGCCAATATATATTTCCTAATGGGATTTGATGATGTGGGGGAGAAGGATCCCTCTTATAATTCAGGTGAGGGCACTTTTTGAGTTTCTCATTTGATTAAATTGTAATAAATTAATTTATCATGTCAAATACCAAAAAATGGAAATTTATTTAAATATAATATATTTTAGGTTAGAAATTCTATTAAAAAATATAATATATACATTTTCTGATTATTTTTTAAACCTTATCATTTTTATTAACCCCTTAGTTTGTTGTTTTTGACATTAACCATGACAACAATTATTTTAATGTTAATAATGTTACTATAAATTTAAAATTGACTTATAAATAGACCATAAAAGATGTTTCAACCTAAAATAAATTATTATGGATAAAAATAATTTTTTTATGAAATTTATATAATTTAATAAAAATTTTATTTTTATACAATATAAGTTTCCTCATTTTGCACACTATCCATTTAATTTGACTAAAAATACATCAATACAAAGGGAAAATTATAATATTGTGTTTTAAAATAACTATAATAAGTCATATATTTCTATAATATATATTTTATACATCAAATAAATAAAATTATATCCAAAATATTTTTTTGTTATATATTTTATTTTATTTTATTTTTATAAATTAATTTAACATCTAATTAGTGTTCCATAGGAATATGATGTAATTTTATAATTTTAAATAAAAATATATATATATTTATATATATATAATTATAATTATTTAATTACTATAAAATATACATTTAGGTTCATTCATATATTTTTTTACCCTGTGTGGACATATAAAATATATTAAAAATAATGAGAGTGACATTTGATAACAATGATTGATTTATATAACCTATAAGACATTTTCATGGATCAGTTTCCATTTAAGAACTCCAATAATACCCTAAATTAATAATTATTAAATAATACTAATCCAATTATTTTTGGATAGTTTTAAGTCACATTTTTACCATTATAATTTTGTTTTCTCCCCTCATTAACCCTATTAAAACTCTCCTTGTCAACCGAAATTATTTCTTATTAAGGGACAATATAGTTAACAAAAATGAAAAAAATGACCATAAATGGAACATGTTTGAAATTATAAAACAAATAACTATTATATTGAACAATCTAAAATAATTAATAAAATATTATTTATTTCCAAATTTTATTACTGTCAATTTTTAAAACTATTGACTACATTTAATTTAAAAATATCAGGATAACACATAGAATTTAAAAATAATATTTTATTATATAACTAAAATATAAAATTCCCTTATAAAATTTTGTTATTACATTAATATTCTCAAATTATATTTATTTTATCCTTTTTAATATCAATTATTTTATTTTTCTGTTAATTTAAAAATTAATGCAATATCATTTCTAAAGCATTAATGTTAATAATTTCTTAACAAAATATTAAAAATAAATTACCAACATATAGATAAATATTTTATCTTTAAATTTACTATATATATTTGATCATATTCTCTAAATAATCACATATTAAAAATTTTATAGTTATTAAAAGAATAAATGTGACATCTTATACATTTCATTAAATAAAATATTATAAATGTGATAATATTATAAAAATATAGATAAATAGTCATATTATCAAACCTTGAGTGATTATGGATAAATATTACTCATCCAAAAAAAATTGAAAGTTTGTATGGTCATTTTCAAGTCCTTATGAAATTTTTTAACCATAATTACTTGATTTACACATTACTATGGTAATAAAAATTATCATGCTTACTATTCACAATGACCAAATATAAAAGTAAAATATTTAAAAAAATTTAACCTTTCGATTAATAATATATAATCCATTTTTCAATATTAAATTTCAATTACTCAAATAACATCATTTAATATTAATACTCAAAGCACAATGAAAAAATGTTTTTTCAAAATAATCCTTTTTAAGTATTAAAATGTTTATATAACAAATTCAGTAATAAAATTGATTACAGTGAAATTAATTGGATTGTAATAATATATTGGAGAAATTTTTAATTTAGAACGATTTAAAAAATAATAATACATTTTAAATTCATGAAATAAAAATACATTTTTAAATAAAAAAAATATTTTTGTTTACTATAAACTTGAAAATAAATCATTTTGGAAAAATAAAAAAAATCACCATAACATAATTTTTATATGATAATAAACAAAATTCATTTCATCAAATAAAATTTCAAAAACTATAAAAAAATTATTTATATTTATAGAAATCATGATGTATTATTTTTCAATAAAACTTATAATTGAAGAAATAAATGATTTTACTAAAATCACTGTATTAATTTCATATAAATTAATAAATAAAATTTTATTTATTATGATATTTATATGTATATATATCATAACACACTTAATCATATCCTCTCCAACTAATTTAAAAAATTGTTTATAATTCTTTTATTAATAATAAATAGTATATAATTGTTGATTATACTCATTGTTGCATTCACCATAAGCTATCAATTAAAAAAAATTATAAAATCTCTAGAAGTAACATTCTATACACCTTTAATAAATTAAATCCCCAAAATTTAAAATTTCCAATTGAAAATAAAGGTATAAGATTTTAAAATTCATTTGTGTAAATCACACATTGTAAAATTGGATAATAAACTTCCTTTTAAAAAGTGGTAAACAGGAAAGGTGAAGTTCACCATAAAAAAATGGATTTTTGATAGAAGAACATCAGTGATAAGTGAAAATATCTACATGGAAGAGAAATAAAACAGTCACAGACTGATAGAGGGTGATAGAAAACATGATCATGAGAAAGTTAACCATTACCAACCTCTAAATATTTTATTGGTTAAGAGGCCATTGATTTCATGGTTATTAATTTTTTTCTAAAACCTTTTTCCATGAGTTAAGAAATTAATTTACTATCTAGATAAATCACTCAACAAAATAATCTTACTTGATTTCATTACATGTCTTAATAATAACCTCATCGATTGATTGTTATTCGATCTTTCTCCACTTCATTTCTTACACCTTGATATGGATATTTATGATTAATTTTCACTCTTAATTCTCTTTTAACAAATCATTAGATCAATAAGTAATTTTTTCATCATCTAAAAATCTACTAAATCCCAAAAGGTTTTCATAGTTTATCGAATATGATAATTATTAGTTTAAAATAAAATAATAATATAAAATTTTCAACTTTATTGATTCCAAAATATTTGAAACTTTAAACTCATCCATAACATTACTAAGAAAATTCAAGATCCCACAAAGATGATTAAACAATTATCCCTAAACAAACTATATCGCTTCATAATTTCACATTCAAAACATGGGAATACATTGATCATATATTATCCTAAATCCTAGTAATAACTTGAATTTTCATAAAACCTTAATTAGAACATGATTTCATTCAATATTTAATTCTCTCTGTATTCCTTGAATAAAATCATAAAATATTTCATTTATTTTATAAATCCCAAAATACAGTGAACTCTTTCTTGATTTACCTTATCCTCAACTCACTATCCTTTTTCAAGGTGACGAATACTATCCTATAAAATTATCGTTACCATTATTATCTCCTTAAATTAATTAAGTTCCAAAATATCAAATTTCCACTAAATAACATTTCATATTAGTTGGTAACATTTAACATATGCTCTTAAATCCTTAAAGAAAAAATATTGTTGTAAAATCCTTATACATTTGATAATTTTTATACCCATAATTTCAATGATCAAATAATCCTATAACAAAGTTCTTGAATCCCAACACAATAAAATTAATAATCCAACTATATTATTAAAACATTAACTTCGACTCCTTGTCTTTTCCCTTAATATATCCTTCCATTCTTATTTCATATGGAGTCACTTCATAACTAGTAATATTACCATTACTTTTAAACCCTTGTAGATTATATTCATGAGTCTTCCCCCTATGAAATATATATTTTTTAATTCCCATATATTCCATATTTAAACCATTTAACAATCTACAATAACATATGATGGATATTATTATCATCTATTTTTTAAACCAATCATTTCATTTTCTCATGGAAATTAAATAATTTTTGTCATTTTTCCAAACCAAAAACATAGTCCTTCCCATTACCACATTAACAAGGGTTTTTATTCTCACATTCATTATATATTGGTAATTTAACATTCATTCCTCAATAATCTCATCCACCTGAGATCTCAATAAACTCTATCATTCTCTTCTTTGGTGAGTATGGGAGTTGGTTAATGTGCATTTTGTTAATCGTATATGATGATAACTAACTAAGATCAATCACAATATCAATTAATCTATCAATCATCCCATTTTATGTCTCATCAAAACATTTTCTATCCCATTCATTGTTCAATGGGTTCATTTAACTTCCCTCTATTGAGTAAAATAAAAAACCATTATATAAGAATCAAACGACAATAATTAGAGTACTCTATCACATAACCATGACAAATTATTTAATGTACGACTAAATAATCAAACCGTCTTCTAAATATATGTATCATTATAGATAACAAAGATTATCCATGGATATTCTATAATTAATACGATTATATAAAATGCATAGACTTATCCTTAATGTCATTCATAGGGTTATATTATATAATATATATTTTCATAAATCTCATTATAAAGGTTTCTACTAAACATCACCTGATACCAAATCTAATTACTCTCACCCCGATTACATGTTCTTACTTTATTATATTGGCATAAGATAAATGGAATCACATACTAATGGAAAAAATTGTTTTCTAGTATAGGTAATGTAGATGAATACATGAAATTTATATTTTATTTCAAAACCAAAATAATAATAATAATTTTCTGTGAGAATTCCAATATTCTCCTAAGTGTATCCCAATATATAAATCACGTAGAACTTCTTCACATCTAGGGAAAACATTAGAATCAAGGAGCTCAGATGCTTAGTAAGGGTAATATTACAATAAAAGATATTAATAAATAATCCATAATAAATATTTCATGGTAATTAACTGAAACAAATTACATTTAATCAATATATTGATCATAATCTGGAAAGAATAAATGATGATGAAATATTTCCATATAAAAAATCACACGAGTGAGAAAATTAAGTATGGATGTTCTACCTATAAAATAATCACATGGAATATAAATAACTAATCTCATAATTATGTAATGAATAATTTGGGATATCATAAACATACCCTTAAGGCTTCGAAAAAGACATCACACATAAATGGGTAGGAACATAGCCAATACCCCAACAAGTTTTACCCTTGATACCTATAAATGCATTTTAGTAAAATAGTGGTACCCACTCTTCATATACTAAATCCAATATATAAATAATTTAAAATTGGGGAAACATAATAAACATAAACATTCATATTGAAACTAAAAAAATGAAATTTAATAAACTTTATAATCAATCAAAATTATCATAAACCATCATGAGTAATATGGATAATGGTATCAAAATAGTATATCATCAGTCAAACTAATCATAAAAAATTAAATAAAATATCTTATATTTTATTAAACGAGTTAAATCCCAATTAATTATAACATCGATTAAATTATGTTTATATATAAAAAACTTAATAAGATCATTTAGAAATTCTTGAGGAGAATCAACCTTTTCATTTTGAAATAACATCGATTTTAAAATTTGTGCAATTATAAAGGAAAAAAATTCTTTGAATATAAACTTGTAAACTTATAAATAAATATTAAAATAATTGGGGGTCTTTATGGTGGAAAAAACTACTATACACATATAAGTTAAAAAACAAATTCCTTTCATATTTTTTCAAAAATGTCAAATAGGCCTCATTTGGAAAATGAAAATAAGATTCTAGTGTATACATTTTATACAAAGTAAAACATAGGTAAATATTATTTTAATTAAATTTTTTTATATTATTGAAAATGGTAAAAATATAAAAAATGGAAAAGGAAGATAAATATTCCCCAATGAAGACTTAAACACAAATAATCACAAATAATGATGAGACTCTGAAATAAATGCTTATATGGGTATCTTTTGATTTTTAAAACACCTAACAAATGAATTCAAATGAAATATTAAATAAAATTAAATCAATAAAATATAATATAATAAATAAAATGAGTAGTATATACACCACATAAAATAAATAAATAGAGAATATGCAATGTGACTTACATTAATTAAGTGACAGGATAAGCCCTTCACAATTTCTAGTCAGTTGAATCATATAAAACATGAAATAATAACATTAAAAAAACATAAAATATAATTATAGTAAATTTATACATGATATTATATTTATAATTGGGATTATATACACCTCATCAAATAATATATGTGTATAACCTCAAAATATTCCTCATTGAATGAAAATGGACGTGAAAACCCTTACCTCATGTTTGACTTCCTCTATACGTGTTTGAATCTCATGGATAATAAATATAGATTTATTATACATATATTCCATAACAATAATAATATATATATTTTTATCATACCATAAATTATTTATTTTAATATTTTATCATCATTTTATTAACAATTTATTGTTAAAACCGTTGTTTCATGTGGTGACCCCTTCATTTTTCATGTTTATTTTCATTCAAAATGTCTAGTCCTTATAATTTTATAATAGTTAAATTATCTTAATAATGATATTTATGGTTTCAATTTTATATATATTAAATATATATATATATAGTTATACATAAATATAGAGATTTAAAAAATAGTTACACAATTATATGGATACAATAGGCTATATGTATGCACGGGCAATGATTCACTTTTTATAAGATGACTAAAAGGTGTAATATGGTTTTATTATAATTATAATAACATATATGAATATTTATTATACTTTTTTATTATTTTACACTGTAAAAAAATTTAATTTTATGTAGAAGAAGAAATAAACATGAATGAGTTAATAAAGAAGATTACATTCTCTTAAAGAATCCTCATTTGGAACATCTCTAAGGGACAATAGGGTTGGTCTTTTTGGAATTCCATGACATCCAAAACTTGTATAAGGATTTTTAGAAGTAAAATATGAAATTATTGTTTATGATATTTGAATAAATGTGGTGTAGAAAATTGAGGTAAGAGGTTCTCTTTTATAATTGGGGAGAGGGGCACTTTGGAAATTTTTCAAAATACTTAATTATAAAAAATTAATTTGTCATACTAGATGACTCTAAATGAAATATTATTCAAAAATAATATATAATAGGGTCCTAATTGAATAAAATAAAAGAAGTTTGACATGTTTTTGTGTCATTTTAAACCTTATCATTTTGAATAACCCCATGACTAATTATTTTTGACATTCACTATGGAAAGCACAATTTTAGTCAAAAATGGTTAATAATGTTACTATATATAGTAAAATGACTCATAAATGGATAATTAATTATTTTGAAACAATATTCCATTTACATGGATGAATTTAATATTTTTAGTAATGCTAAATAATTTAATTAAAATGATTTGTTTCATATATTTTATTTTTCAATTTTGAAACTATTCATTTAATTTGACCTAAAATACATCAGTAAAAAGGTAAAATTAGAATATAATAATTCAAAATGTATATCAACACTTCTAATCCAAATCAATTCATGACTTGATTATTCTTAAATGGCTTGGAGTTAAATGTTCTTTTAGGCCTCTGTATAGTACTATAGAATTTTTATGGTAGCAACCTCTTTTTGGATGGATTAAAGTCAACTGTAATGAGGCTTCTCGAAGAGACACGGGTCCCTTCGACTATAGTGCTATCTTTAAAGATCACCAAGTTAGGGTTATTGGCTATTTTCATTGTTCTTGTGGCATCACCTCTTCAACTAAAGCTGAGATGATTACGGTTATTGTTGCGGAAGAAGAAGTTGGGACACCTTGGTGGAATAATCTCTGGCTTGAGAGTGATTCTACGACTATTGTTTCAGATATAATTTTGGGATCTCTTAACATATCATGAGATATCACTAACTGGTGGACTAATTTCATGTATTCTCTTTACTCAATGCATAACATCATCACTCACACTTATCAAAAAGCAAACTCGGTGGCAAATGGCCCTGTAAGTTTAGGGTGTTGGTGGTGTTGATTTTCTTTCATATGATCATCTTCCTGGTGAGTTTTTATCTCTTCTTAAGATAGATTGTGATAAGAATCCTATTTTTAGACTGGTTTATGTTCTATTTGTTCAATAAAGGATGCTATCTTTTCTGTGAAATGTCTCATCTCTTTTAAAAAAAATCAAACTCTTTATAATATTTCATACAGATCTAAAAAATTCAATTTTAACTTTAAATAATTCAAATTATATTAAAATTAATATTTATCAAATCATTTTTTTAATTTTTCTATTAAATAAACTAATATCAAATTAGCATTACATATGAATTTTGTATAATTATATATTTTCTAAAAATTTATAAAAAATATATAATGAAAATAATCTCATTTTTCTCCAAAATTACATTGTTATTTGTTCATATCTTTATTTTGAACCTATATGGACATATAAAAGATATTAAAAATAATGAGGATTACATTTTGAAATTACAGTGATTAAAATAATTTTTTAGTTATTTATATGTAAATGTGTCAATTAACCAACTCCAATTGAAACAAAATGTAATAATGTTACAATACTCACTATCCAATAGTTTTTTTGACATGTTTATTTCATATTTTTACCCATATCATTTGATTTTAACCCCCTATTAACCCATTTAAAACACATCATGTCAATATTAATTTTTACTCATTGAGGGTCAATATAGATACTATAAATGTAAAAGATGAAAATAAATGGACCGCTGTTGAAAATACCTACAATATAGTAAATAAATCAAGGAAACTAAGATTCTTAAAAAAATATTATTTATTTTAAAATATCATTAATGTCAGTTTTTATAACCATTCATTACAATTTATTCATTAATATCATGGTAACACGTATAAATAAATAAAAATATTTTATTATGTCCTCAACATGTAAATGGGATCTATAAATTTCATTTATTACATTAATAAAAACATATTAAATTTGATTTATTATGTTTGATATCAATGATTTGATTTTCCATTAATTGAATAATTTTTACATCAGTGTTGTGTAAGTATTTAGGGTAAAAATTTCTTACCTAAAAGATAAATAATTTACCATGATGTATATAAATATTTTATCTATAAAACCACTATTTATAATTGAGCATATCTTTTGAATAACGACATATTAAAACGTTTAATGTTATTAATATCGTGAATGTGGCATCTCTTTCTTTTCATTAAATAAAATATTATCAAGGCCATAATCTCATTCAAATTTCTATAACTGGACATGTAAATGAAACTTGAGTAACTATGCACAAAAAATAATATTAAAAAAGTTTGCATGTATTATAGAAATTTTCTTGTCTTTATGATGTTGTTTTAACCTTCATTTACCTAATTTACAATTTATGATGGTAATAAAAATTACCATGATTACAATTTATAAAATAAAAATTCAAAGAGTCATATTTACTAAATTTTTACCTCCTAATTAATTATATGTAATCCATTTTTCAGAAATTATTTTCAATAAGGGGTATATATTAATTTAATATTCAAACATAAAATGCATTGAAAAATAATTTTCTTGAAAAAAATCAATTTAAGTATAAAATTGTTTCTATACCAAATTCAATCATAAAATTGATTCCAATAATCAAAATTGGATTATTAATAATATAATAACGTAATTTTAAATTTTAAACATTTTTAAAACAGATTACATTATAAATTAATTAAATAATTGTACTTTTTTCAATAATAATAATAAATATATTTATTTCCACTATTCACTAGAAAATAAATCCTCTCATAAAACTACCAAAAAATCACCATAAGATAATTTTTATATGATAATATAAAAAATATGGTTCATTATTGAGAATAAATGTTCAAAATGTTTCAAAAATTAATTATATTTGTTGAAATAAAAAAAATTATTTTTTAAAACAATTGGGGAATAGAATGACATCAATAAAATATGTGTGTTTATATACAAATAATTAATAAATAAATTTGTACTGACTGTGACTTTATATATGTATATATATATATCAATATTTATTATATCTTATCCACACCCAAAAATGTAACGTCTTGGTTATAATGCGTGTGTTAATGTTTAACAGTATATAGTTCTTCATTCAATATCATTATTATAAGCAGAGGAAGCTATAAATTAAGTTATATATACTCTAAAATCTATGTACATCAAATTCTATCAACATTCAATAAATACCTGCAACACAATTTTAATTTGAACATAATATATAAAGGGTTTAAATTTTAAAATTTACGTGATGAAAACTACAATGTAAAATGGGTTAATCAAACATCCTCTTATAAATTGGGATAGAGAAATGTAAATTTCACCATAAAATTAGGATTTTGAATAGAATAAAATTTGTAGGAAATGAAAATATGTATATAGAAAACTAATCGAACTATCAATGATTTATGGAGACTGATAGAAAACATGTTCATTATAATTACAACATTCACAAAGCTATAAATATGTGGTGAGTTAAAAGTAAATTTATTTTGAGGATAACATTTATGTTCCAAAATCCTATTCATGGAGTTAATGATTTATTTTAATATCAAGATAAATAACTAAAGAAAGTAAAATTACTTGATTTCATTTAATTTCATAATCATAATAACATCCTTTTATTATTCTTGGATCTATATTCACTTTATTTTATACACCATGAGATGGATATTCATGGTAAATTTTAATTCCTAAAGAACTATTTGTAAAATATAAGATCCATAAGTCATTTTTTTTTCTTTTGAAAATCAACCAAAACTAAAAATTTTACCATGGTTTATTCAATATGATAATTTTTACTTAAACTAAAAATAATAATATACAATGTTCAATGTAATTAATTCCATAAGTAGTTATCCTAAATACACAGCAAAGATATTATTGTCCCTATCATAAATCCAAAAAGACTATCAAACATTTATCCCAAGACAACATAAAGTAATTTATAATGTCACATTCATAACATGGTAACACATTATCATAACATCTCTTAAAATATGGAAAAAATACTAATCACTATCAAATATTAATTAAAACATGCATACTATAAATAATTAAATATCATCTTATTCCATATATAAAATATAATATCATTGAATGTATTTCATAAATTCCAAAATAATGTAATCTCCCTCTTGAATTACATTGTCATAAAATCACTAACCATTTTCCACGTAACCAATAGTATCCCATAAACAAATATTTATCATTATTATCTGAACATCAATCAAATAATCCCCCAATCATGTGTTTTCGAAAAAGATCCCCTTTCTACTGAATCATTATTCCTGGTTATTGGTACCATTTTTCATATACTCTTAAATACTTAAAGAAAAATGATAATGGTACAATCATTACACATTTTCTAATTTTATAATAATAATGTCAATGATAAAATAATTTTATAAAATAATTTTTTTATTTAAAATAATCTCATGAATGACTACACTAAATTCATAAACAATTAACTAGAACCATCATCTTATTCTGTAATACCTTATCCCTTTTATATATCATTTTTAGTCTCTTCATCATAAAAAATATTTCCATTACACATAAAACCTTTTCCATTATCATCAAGATATTTATTTTTAAAAAACATATTGTAATAGTTTCTTTACATTACACATTTAAAACATTCAACTATCAATAATTCTTTATGTTCATCATTATATCCATCTATTTTTTGTCAAACATCTCATTTTTACTCAACAATTACATTCCTTGTGTCCTACTTTTTTACACTTAAAACATTTCTCATTTATTTAAGACATTCTTTTGGGTTTTTATTTTTACATTATCTATATATAGGAAAATCAATCATAATTTCTCCATGATCTCTTACACATTATCTCTCAATGAACTATATCCTTCTCTTCTTTAGTAATTAGGAATGTTGGTTGAGGTGAAAGTTTTTAATCATATTTCATTAAACATTATTAGGAATAACCATAATATCCTTTACCCTATTCAACAACCCACTTAATTTATCATCAACAAATTTTCAATCCCATTCAATGTTAACATGGTTCCTTATTGTTTCAACCATTTACCAAAATCAAAATTTGTCACATATGCATAAAACTATAATAATTATAGTCTTCAACCACTTAAAAGATAAATATTCTTATGTCTAAGTCATTAAAACGTATTCTCAATCTATGAGATCATTGGCTTAACCATAGTTCTATATAGAAATTACCAAATGTATAGGTTTTTATCCTGTAGTTAGACTTCTCCAAAAATTATTTTGCACTTTTATATTCTGTATCTTGTATTTTATAAAATCTAGTTCCCTTGTTTTCTATAAAGCATCTTCTGGTACCAACAATAAGGACTCCAAACCCAGTATCCCAAAGTTTTTGGTTACTTTATTTCCTTATTATAAGATAAAATGAATCTCATCCTGAAGTAAGGAATAGTTTATTAATCTTGGTAAAATAGATATATAAATTAAATTCACATTAAATTTTTAAAAAATACAAAAATAATTTCCATTTATAATTCCATTATTCTCCTTATTGTATCCATGCACATCAATCACAAATGACTTCCTCATATCCTGTGAAAATTAAAAATTAATGTGGTGAGCATAGATGATTAGTAAGGTTAAGAGTATATATGAATTTATGTATTAATAAGGCATAATAAATATGTAAATGTAAATAATTTAATCACATTCTATTTAATAAATAAATAGAGCCTAATATGGTAGGAATAAAGGATGATCAAATATTTCCATATAAATAATTACATGGTTAAAAAATATAACCATGGATATTATAACTAATAAAATAATAACATGAGATATTAATAACTAATCTCATTATTATGTAATTCATAATGTGACACATCATAAATATACTATTAATGTTTCGTCCAAGACATCATACTACAACGAGTTAGACCTTATCCAATACCCAAACTAATTTGGATGATGAGACATACTTATACATTAAGGGACTATTGAGCGCCCCTAATCACATACAATGTCTATTTCATTCCATATATGAAATGGATGAACAATAATAAATATAAAATTTATACTAAAAATTTCATATGAAATATTAATAATTTCCTTAATCAATAAACATAATCATATACCTTTCAGATTGATATGGTGAATGGAATGAAAGTATCACATCCTAATTCAAACTAATCCTATACTGTTTTATAATATATGTTATATAGAATCATAATATTTGAGCCTCAATTAATCATGATATTTATCAAATGATGTTGACATGGATGAAAATAATATAATAATATCATTGGGAAATTCCTGAGTAAAATAACCTTTTCAATTTCAAATCACAAATTTTTGAAAATCCATGTAGTTATAAAGGAAAAAATTATATTTGAAAATGAGCATTTAAATTTATAAAGTAATATTTAAATAATTAATGCTTCATAAAGGTGGTAGAATCCTCTCTTTCCATATAAGATAAAAAAAATTCTTCTGTATTTTTGTCAGAAAACCCACAACGTACATTGTTTGGTAAATTAAAAAATATTCCTTTCAATCCATTTTTTATAATTAAAACATAAATAAGAATTATTTTAAGTAATTTTATGATATTATTAGACAAAATTCTAAAAAAAATTATGAAACATTTGAATTGAAGATAAACTTTCCCAAATGTAGTCTTAAACATAAATAATCCTAAATAGTAGTGTGATTGTTAAATAAACTCTTACAACTTAGGTAGCCTTTTACTCATAATACATATAAAGGAAATGAATTAAAAAGAAACATTAAATAACATGAGGACAAATTGATTCATGATATAATGAATCAAATTGGTAGTACATACACCATAAAAAAAGTTTTGAATATGACATATGTCTTACAGAAGTAAAGTGAGAGGAAAATCTCTTTCACACTTTATGATCATTTGAATCATATTAATCATGAAATAATAAAATTTAATAGAAGATTAAATAAAATTATAATAAATAAATTCATGATATAACATATCAATGTGGGTTTATACAAACCTGAAAACACAATATAGGTTTATATCATCAATATGTGCCTCAACAAAGAAAATTGAAATGAAGTCCCTTAACTTAGGTTTGATTAACGTACTATGTGATGTAAAATAAATATTGGTTAATTATAAATATATTCCGAAACCATAATCATATATAATACCATATATTATTTATATAATGAATTTCTTCACCTAATTGTTATCGATTCATTGTTAAAGTAACTATTTTTTATGGTAATTAATTCATTTATCATGTGTTTTTATTCAATAATTTTGGTCTATATAACTTTAAAATATTTCCATAATATAAAAAATATTTTTTATCTTTTTAATGTTAGATATTTTAAATATATATATATTTATATACACCCATAAATACCTATATAAAAAAATAAATTATAATACTGTGTAGAGATGGTAAGTTTTACGTACGCCAGAGAGATATTTTTCCTTTTGTAGGATGGATAAAAGGATAAATATAAATGCATCCTATTCATAACATAATAATATATTTATTATAATATAATTAAAATTTTGGGAAATAAAAAAATATGTAGGTTAATTAAAAGAAGAAATAAACATAAATGATTCAATAAACATGATCTCCTTCTCTTAAAGAATTCTCTTTTAGATCCTATTTTAAGGACACTAGGGATGGTCTTTTTGGAAGCCAAGACCTATAAAACATGGAAAATTATTCTAAAAGTTAAATGGAATAGTATTTGTTGATTTATATGTCTCAATTAGTTGTGAATAAGTGAGGGACGAGGTTCTATTATATAATTGTGGAGTTGGGTACTTTAAGAATTTTTCAAAATATTAAATTATAATAAATTAATCTATCATGGAAAATGAATCCAAATAAAAAATTATTCAAATTTAAGATAATATAGACTTGTAATAACAACAACCAATATAATTTATACATATTTTTGTACCATTTTAAAACATATTATTTTGAATACCCCCTTGGATATTTATTTTTTATATTAACCGTGACAAGCACTATTTTAATAAAAAAGGATAAATAATGTTACTACAAATGGGAAAATTACGCATAAATGGACCATGAATGTTTTTTATGAATATATACAATTCAAATGTAATAGTTTATATTTTTATAAATTTCGGATAAATTAATAGAAATATTATTTTTTAAAAATATTATTTTTGTCAATTTTGAAACTATTCATTTAACATCACTTAAAGTACATCAAGAGAAAGAAAAAATTTGAATCAAATGATTTCATAGATACTATAAAAAAATAGTTCTATGGGTATTTTCTAATAACCTATTCTAAATAATATTTATTTGATATAATTTATATTACAGTTGTGGTTATATTAAATCACTGCGGTATTTTTTTATTTTAAAATTTAGTGGTGATTTTTTAAACTAATACTAAATCCTAAAATATATTAATATTATAACCCCTCCCCCACCCCAACCATGATCCCCTCAACCCAACCCCCTCACTAATACATATGGGCCTCTCCTTAGTGAACAGTGACTAAACCTCCCCTCCATCACCCTGACGGATGGAGACCTCCCTCTACCCACTCCCCCTAATCAATGGTGACCTCACCTCCCCCACTCTCCCCATTATACACCAACTTGATATTACCTCTCCATGGAGACCTTCTCCCTAATGGTGACCATACATGATACCCCACTCTCCTCAAAATCATTCTCACCAACAATTACCACCCAACACCCCTATCATTACTCTTATCCACAAGAACCTTCCCCCATATTATCAAACATTGACCCCACACCTCCCCACTATCCATTGATAGTAATCCCCAAAAGAAATCTCTTTTCCCAGATCCACTTATCACTATTTCATTTAATGTATATGATGCATGCTATATTTTTTAAGGGGTGATAATTAAATAATATAATGATGTTTAATTTTGTGATGTTTTTTTGGATTCTTTGAATTTTAAATATGTTTATAGATCTGAATATTCCTGGTATTATACTATCAATTGTCAAAAATCTTCAATTTTAAGGATATATACACTAAAATATGGATTTTTATTAACCCCTGATTGTTAATCTGGATTTTTCACAACTTTATTGACTTATATGGTAATGTTTTTTATTATAGGTATATATTTTAGTCTATATTTATGAAATTCATTTTTTTCATGAAACCATTATGTAATTCCTTGAAATAAATAATTTATTAATGTCTCGATAATTTGAAATTTTGTGTGTGAAAATTTTTACATGGTTTCAAAATGATCCCCTAAAATACATGTAATGGACAACAATCTGGTAATACATTTTTAGAATTCATTTAATTTTTTCTAACATATACTAAATTCAATGTTTTAACAAATATAAAAACTTTCTTTTGAATATATTTTATATGTAATTAAATTTTAAAATACCCCCGATTTATGTTTAAATTTTACAATTTTCATATTAAACTATTTTAATTCCTTGTATGTATATAATTATTATTATTACTATAATCATAAAAACAAAAATTTTTAGTATTAATGTCAATATTAAATATAATTTCAGATACATTTTTTAATGAAAATTCATTTTTTTATTAGGAAGTTCTGATGTAATTTTATTAGGTGGTTTAAAATAAATTAACATTTATAATGAATATATTTTAAATTTAACAAATTTTTGAATTTTCAAGAAAGACTAGAAGAATCAATTTCACCAGATATCATAGTGTAAAATTGTTGTTTTGTGATACAATAAAAGCCTTATTTTCATATTTATCGAGGAAAGTGATATCCATAAAGTCGATCATGTTTTTGAAATATAAAATACATATAGATAATATAAAAATAAGAAAAGTTATATATATTTTAAAGTTTGATTGAATCATTTTTATATTGAATTTTTCTTATGTTTAATCACAACCCTACCCTAGTCAATGATGTATTTGGGTGATGTTTAATTTTGATTATACTTGTTTAATTACAAATTTATATATTTATATTTTAATTTACAGGGATAATAGTTACAATCTAATACTTATGGGTAAATGTATGATTAATTTACATTTAATCAAACCTTTCTATGCCAAGTTTGTGGAAGAATTTTTAGATTATACAACTGAAAACTGATCAGTGGGTGGTAGAATAAAATCTTCAAGCCCTGATTGTATTATCAAATAGATGATTGATTAGAAATTAAGTATATAATGATTTTATATTTAAAAGGATTATTTCTCTATATGTATGTTGGATTTTTCATGGTGAATAAAATTTTATGGAAAATTAAAACAATGATAATCTTGTCAACAAAACACAACATGACCCGCAAAATGAAAATTCAGTCAAAAATTTGATAAATCATGCATTCATCTTTGTAAGATATAATTCCCAATATTTTAGTAGTTCAAAAAAACATTATGTTGATCCTGAGTCAGTTAATCTTGCTCATAACATCATTGAATGAAAAAATGAGTTTTATAAATTTTTAGAAGAGGGTAAAAAACTCTATCAATTATAATGCCCCATACCCAGTTACCAAGAGTCGGTGCATTATTACATAACATTAGCATGATCACAAGAAAGATCATGTCTCGAAAGACCGATTAGTTTTGTAACCTTGGAATAACTAGATACATTAATAAGGTTTACATTACATCATAAAATGAAAACTACAACAATATAGTCTCTATAGTCCAAACTCTTATCCCCACATAGTATCCCTGCAGGTCATTCATAAATTACTTCTTCACATACTAGGTAAAATAAAACATAGAAAAGGGGTGAGCTCAAATTCCTAGTAAGGATAATAGTATAGCAGAAACTTTCATAAATAAGAGTAAACATTTAAGGAAATTTATATATAAAAAAAGAATTTTAAACATGAACTTCAACATATCACGACAGAAATAAAATGAAATAATGCCATTTACTTATTCACATGGATATTATACTAATCGAATAATCACATGCAATATCAATAACCACTTTCATAATGACGGAATGCATAATGCCAGACTATCATAACCAGATAGCCAAGGCCTCGTGCCAAGACTACAAATAATATATTCTCAAGGCCTTATGCCAAGACACTAGTTTGTCTCATGAGACCTACTGATGCCTCGAGGAGCTATAGCGGGCTCCACCCGTCACATATTAAGTCCAATATATTCCCATATGAAAAGGTTTAAACATAACATAAACATTCGTATTAAAACTAGCATACGAAATGTAAATACTTCATCCATAAACCATGAATGGTATAAAAATAACACATCCACAGTCAAACATATCACAAAACCTTCAATAAAATATAGAATTTTTTGTGTCATAATAAATCAACTTCAAATAAGCGTAAAATCTATAAAAGGATGTTGACATAGATGAAATCAAAACTCTTTTTAGAGAAATATCTCTTTATATTTTGAAATCATTTAAGAGTCTTGTATTTATAAAATAAGACATTTTCATTGAAAATATTCTAATAATATTGTAAGTGAATCTTTGAAGATTTTATAATGGTGGAAAATAGCCGCTCTCGTCGTATAAGTTCAAAAGAAACATTCTTACCTTAATTCTGTCGAAAAGGTTTAAAAGGACCTTGTTTGGAAAACGACAGAAAGATTCCTTTATAAACCACTCATAAAAAGTAAAAAAAGGGTATAAATGACTTTAACCCATATTCATGTAAATAGTAAAGATGTTTTGAAATACATTTTTAAGAAACATGGATGTAAATGATAATGAAATCCCAGTAGATTACTATGTATAAACAAACTCGGATAATGAAGAGATTGAGAAATAAACCCTTACCTTGTACTTTTAGTTGGATTAGGGTAGGTTAAACTCCTTTATAATGGTGAGATAATTGTTATTAAATTATACAAGAATCATATACATTAATATGATATCATATATGATCTTTTAACATTGATTTGTTAATAATATCTGAGTATTATCGTTGTTTCAGGTGTTAACTTACTCGTTTTCTTTTATATGTTTTGTTACGTAAGACATGTTTGGTAGGGATAAGTTGTGTATTATTCATATACATAATGATATTAAGTCCTTAAACATTATTATTAATCCTCAAATGAGAATTAGACTTGAATGGATACAATGTAGAATGAATCCCATCGTGTTCGAGGAGACGGTAGTCCGTACGTACGCACGAGCGAAGATATCATTATTTTGATATTAAAATAATATATAATTGGACAGTGTATCATATATACAGAATCATTATCATGTTGTATTTATTAGTTATATGAATTACAAATCATTTTTATACCCATCCAAATAATAATATATTGAATTACAATTACACCACGACGTGGAGACGGTAAGCCGTACGTATGCACGTATGGTGACATGTTATTCAAAGGATGGATAGAATAATAAATATGGTTGTACCATATTTATAATGATATCATAGTATATAGGAGATACTGGATTTATTATTTTAGAAAGGGAATAACAAAGAAATAAGAAGTTGAAGAAGAAATGAACTTGAAAAGGGGTGGTGAAAACATTACCTCTTCTTCGGGTTCTTCTTTTTGATTTGATCAAAAGGGCTCCATAGGTTGGATTTTTGATCAAAATAAGGCCTCTAAGATGAAGTTAGGGAAGTTGAGAGAGTATTTGGGCAGGTTTTGGATTAACCAAAAGGCGTTGAAGGTTTGAATTAATGAGAAGGGGTAGTTCCCTTTTATAAGAAGGGTGAGGGGAACCTTTGGAAAAGCTAGAAATATTATTTTATAAGAAATTAATATTCGGTTTATAATAGATAAAAAGTAGATTATTTAAATATTAAGGTGGGTATGGGTTGAAACCCACTCATCAAATAGAATTTAGACAGGTTTGGGTCATTATATTAACCTTATCGTTTAGTTTTAACTCTTAGTTAATTAGTTTGTCACTTACCATGTCACTTTGTATTTTTATATTATATAGTTAATAAACATACTATATACCTCCAAGAGACCCCCAAGTGCTCCATTAATGATACATCCATCATGATATAAGTCTATTGGCCGAACCTTAGATTTTTAGGAATTTAATACCAATTAATAATATAATATTTTTTATAGACTCTTTTATGTCAATTTTGACATTATTTGGAAACTTGATTTTTGTGAAAATCATAACAGAATGATTTCTTCGAAAAACATTAATCAAATCAATTCTAACATGTCATATTACCCTATAAAATTATTTTATTTCCTAAAATGTCTCAAATTATATTTATTTGGGTATTTATAATATCAATTATTTTACTTTTTTACTATTATGGTAATTACTGCATCATCATTGTGTCATAAATAAATTAAATTATTTAATGTCTAAAAATTATAAATAAAGTATCATTATGTAGAAAATCTTTTTATCTTTCTAATTAATATTAATAATATAATTTATCTTATGTGTAACCCTATATTAAAAATGTTTTAGTAAATAAACTTTGATTTTAACTCTTTTAACTCTTCTTTGAATTAAATAATAATAAATGTCCTAATCTAATCCAAGTGGACCTAAATGATAATATTTTATTCCTAAGGTTGTTTTTGGTCAAGATACACTTGTCCAATAGAATTAGGACATGTGTTAGTGTAATATTAATATTATTTTTACACTTAATTACCCTATTTACTTTTAACCGTGGTAAATAAAAGTAAAAAGTTACTATTCACAAAAAATTATTTTCATCTCATTGAATGACAATTTACTCCTTGATATTAACTGTGTCTCTCTGATTTTCAAAATTCCACTCACAAAAGTGGTAAAATTATGTTTTATGAAAAATTCAGTTTTTTTAACTACCACTTAGTGGTTTCACTTTTAATCAAAAAATAATGTTTTTCAGAAAAATACAAAAAATTCACCCTAGGCTAATTTCAATATTCCGAATCCAAAAATGAAGTCCATTTTAAAAAATAAAATTTATAAATTTCAATAAGTGGTTATTACTATTCATAACGGCTAGTTTTATTGGTTGTGGTGTGTTAGAACTCGATGTTGCGTACAACACACGCTATTGCATTATTAAAAGAGAATCATACCGTAGAAGCTTGTGGTGTTACATTATCCCCTCCTTCAAATAATTTCATCCTTGAAATTTCTAGAATACTACCGCATGAAAATCCTCGGGTGTTTCTTCATCATAAGTTCTTCGGGTTCCCACGTTGCCTCTTCCATCATATGGTTTCTCCACAAGATTTTTACCAGACGATTCATCTGGTTTCTCAGTACTTGTTCTCCCATATCAAGAATCTTGACGAGATCTTCACAATAAGACAGATCGGGTTCCTGTTTTAATTCCTCATTGGTGAGTACATGCATTGGTTCAGGCATGTATTTTCTCAACAGAGATACGTGGAAAACATCGTGAAATTTGGAGAGACTTGGCAGTATTGCCAATCGGTAAGCTACAACCCCAATTCATTCTTGAATTTTGAAACATTAGATGTACCTAGGACTCAATTTACCTTTTTACCAAAATGTATGACTCCCTTCCATGGAGATACCTTTAGGAAAACATGATCACTGACTTGAAATTCCATATCCTTCCTTTGATTATCGGCATAACTCTTCTGCCTACTTTGAGCTGCTTTGATATGGTTTTGGGTTACCATCACCTTTTCCATTATTTCCTCCACTAGTTCTGGGCCTACATGTTTTCTTTCACCATCGTCGTCCCAACAGGTTGGTGTGCGACATCTCTTTCCATATAACGCTTCATATGGTGCCATCTGAATACTCGAATGGAATCTATTGTTATAAAAAATTTCTACCAGAGGTAAATAATGATCCCACATACCCTGAAAGTCAAGTGATCGGGATCTCAACTTGTCTTCAAAGGTTTTAATAGTTCATTCTGATTGTCCTCCTGTTTAAGGGTGGTAGGCAGTGCTCATATGAAGTTGAGTATCCAAGGGTTTCTGAAGACTTTTCCAAAATCTTGAAGTAAAACGGGGATCACGATCAGAAAAAATCCATAGGGGTACTCCATAAAGTCTCAGAACTTCATTAATATATAGTCTTGCTAGTCGTTCAAGTGGTAAATCTTCCCTTATAGAAAAAAAATGTGTTGACTTGGTAAGACTATCAACAATGACCCATATTGCATCGCTCCTTCTAGGAGTCTTTGGTATCCCCAAGACAAAGTTCATCGTAATATTGTCCCATTTCCACTCCGGTATGGGAAGAGGATTTAATAATCCATTAGGTTGTTGCCTTCCAGCTTTCACTTGTTGACAAACCATACATCTTGACACAAAATCAGCAATCTCCCTCTTCATGCTGTCCACCAAAAATGTTTCTTCAAATGTCTATAAATTTTGGTGCTCCCAAGGTGTATAGAGAAATTGGAACTATGACCATCATCCAGCAATTCCCATTTGAGATCAGGTATATCGGGAACACAAAGCCTGTTCCTGAATTTCAAAATTCCATCTTCATACACAATGTCTCTCAATCTCCCATCATTCACAGCATTAATCTTCTTTTGAAATTCTTCATCATCGGTATGATAACTCTTAATACTTTCTAGTAAAGATGGTTTGGCAACCATTTGAAAAAGAATTGATGTTTCACCTTATCTGGTCATTCCCATGTCCATCATCACTAGATCCATGAAAATTGGATCCCTTTCAATTCTCATATTGTTCAAAAATCCATGATCTTTTATGCCCAAAGCATCCGCCACCTTGTTTTCTTTCCCCAGTTGGTAGTGTATCGTACAATCATAATCCTTGAGTAATTCAAGTCATCTCCTTTACCTCATGTTGAGTACTTTTTGTGAGAAAATATATTTCAAACTCTTGTGATCAGTATAAATCTCACATTTTTCACCATAGAGGTAGTGCCTCCATATCTTCAAAGAAAAGATCACAGCTTCTAACTAAAGATCATTAGTAGGATAGTTTTGTTCATGAATTTTCAAATGTCGTGATGCATAGGCAATAACCCTATCATGTTTCACAAGGACACAACCAAGTCCTTTCTTCGATGCAGCACTATAAATAACGAACCCACCATTCCCCGATGGTAGAGTCAATATAGGATCATTGACTTATCTTCTCTTCAGTTCATTGAAACATTCTTCACACTCTTTTGTCCAAAAAATTTAACCCCTTTACATGTGTGCTTTGTTAATGGGTTAGCCAACCGGGCAAAATTATGGATGAAACATCGATAATAACCTTCCAAAACCAATAAAACTGCGTACCTCAGTTATACTCATAGGAACTATCCATTATTGGATTGCGTTGGTCTTAGAAGGATCAACAGAGATTCCATATTTAGAGATAACATGGCCAAGAAAAGAAATCTCCTGAATCCAGAATTCACAATAGCTAAACTTCCCAAATAATTCATGTCTTCTCAGAGTCTTTAGGATAATGCGCAAGTAATATTCATGATCTTGGTAGCTTTTGGAGTATACCAAGACATCATCAATAAATACCACCACAAATTCATCGATATATTACTTGAAAACTCTTTTCATCAAATCCATGAATACAGAGGGTGTATTAGTCAATCCAAAAGGCATTATTGTAAACTCGTAATGCCTGTACCTGGTTTGAAATTCTATATTTGGAATGTCTTACTTCATCACACACAACTGATGGTATCCATATCGAAGGTCAATCTTTGAAAAGTATTCAGCTCCATGTAGTTGGTCAAATAAATCATCAATGCGAGGTAGGGGATACTTGTTCCTTATTGTTATAACATTGATCTCCCTGTAATCGATACATAACCTCATAGATCCATCTTTCTTTTTAACAAAATAATAGGGGCTCCCCATAGAGAAACACTAGGGCGAATAAATCCTTTATTACTCAATTCCTCTAGTTGTTTCATTAGTTCAACTAATTCTATAGTGGCCATTCTATAAGGGGTCTTCGATATAGGCCTTGATCCAGGAATTAAATCAATGGAAAACTAAACTTCTCATTCTGGAGGATGTCTATGTAAATCTTCCAGAAACACATCTACATATTCTTTCTCAATAGGTACATCCTCTATTTGAAGATTATTTTCCTCACCCACTGTAATTTTATCCTCTTCCTCCCTAATAATTGAATTTAGTTAAGCTAGTGGGGGTGGATATATATAAGAATTAGGTGGTGATGATTCTGCTATAAAGATAAGGTGTTCCTTATCATCATCATCAAAAATCATAACCTCCTTCTTCTTACAATAAATCTTCACATCATGGTCCAAAATCCAATCCATACCAAGGATTATATCAAATTCAATCATCGGTATGACGATGAGATCAGTGGATAAATAACATTAATGTGCTCTAATAGGGAGTGATTCACAAAACTTTGTTGCAATGATACATCCCTTTAGAGTTTTTACTGACAAATCAGTTGTTAAATCAAATAAGAAATATCAAAATTTCTTAGCAAACTGGGAAGATATTAGACAATGCGATGATCCAGAATCCAATAATGGATTTTCTAAACTTGAGGAAACCATTAAATTACATGCCACCACGTCTTTCGGAGCTTCTACCTCAGCAGTAATGATAGCATAAGCTTGTCCTTGATCCCTTGGCCTTTTCTAAGGTAAGTTCCCCTGAGGCTTAGGACTTTCATTTGCATAATGTCCAATCTCCCTGCAATTATAGCATTGTACATCGGTAACTTCTTTCTTCCCCTTGAAATCACGAGCTTGGTGGCCTTTTTCACCACACGTGTAACAGACTCTCGTTCCTTCTAAGAAAGTACCGAGGTGTTTCCTCCCACATTTACTGAAGGATGGATATTCAACCTTCCCCTTCTTCCCCTTATTTCCATTCCCAGATTGATTAGCAGATCTCTTCCTCTCTTTCTTTGCATTTAAGTCATATGACTTAGAGAATTCTTTCTCTATCATGATAGCACATGAGACAATGTCTTCGTACGATGAGAAGGATTGTGAGACTAATTCTCGATGGAGAAATGGTTTTAACCCATCAAAGAAACGATCAATATTACTTCTTGGGTTACATATATAATCTCGAGCATACCTTGCTGTAAATATAGCCTCATACTTTGCGACATTCTCATCCTCCTTTTGTCTTAGAATCAGAAATTTCCTTTCCATATCTGCTCGATGGTCACGAGGAAAGTATTTTTCTAAAAACAGATATTTGAACTCCCTCTATTCCATATTTGGTACGTCATCATCTTCCTTCATGTTCTTAATCAATGACCACCATTGATCTGCATCTCCAGTGAGTCAGTAAACTGCCATGATAACTTTTTCCCATTCACTACTTCCCAAATCCAGAAATATGTTCTCTAGGGAATTTATCCATTGCTTATCTACTAAAGGAATTTCACTCCCATTGAACATTGGTGGTTGTTTCCTCATGAAGCGATCTAACATTTATCCTCCACGTTGTGGATCTGGGTGCTCCATACGGGTAAGGTTATTATTCATAACCTGAGTGAGTTGTCCCAGTATGGTGATTAGTTGATCAGCACCAGTTGAATCACCATCTCCACTATAATTATCTTGAGTAGGAGTGAAATCCCTACATGGAGTATGTGAAATGATAAAGTTTCCATTTCTTCCACTAGGCACCATTTCTAAACAATGGCATAAACTAGATCAGTTTATGAATCAAAATACATAATTCCATAATTATAAAACACATAACATAAATTGAACTATTTATGGATATAATCCATAATCATAAAAATGTTTTCTTTTAGAATGTATATACTCATAAACCCTTCATAATTATTTGTAAAGAAAATGAGAGTTATCGTAAGCATATCCCCCGGGAGTGTCGTAACCAAGATTGCAGCAAGCCCCGTTGTCATGCACCAGTTCCCATTCGTGTCCAGCTCAAAGTGGTGTTTTTGGGTTTTACCGCTAGATACATATGTGCCAGATCCGCCTCTACCTTGCTCGTATCCATACAGGGATGTATTTCTCGGAAAACTCACAAAATCTCTACAATACCAATATTCTAGGAAGTGATTCTATACTAATTCTCAAAGTCCATCTCAAATCTATGTGCTCAAATCAGAATTTATCAAAATCTAGCTTCCAAGGTTTTTACTAAACTTCCTCTTATACCAACTGTAATTCCCCGACCCCAGTTACCCGGAGTTGGTTCATTATTACATAACATTGGCATGATCACAAGAAAGATCATGTCTCGAAAGATCGATTAGTTTAGTAGCCTTGGAATAACTAGATACATTAATAAGGTTTACATTACATCATAAAATGAAAACTACAACAATATAGTCTCCATAGTCCACACTTTTATCACCTCATACTATCCTTGCAGGTCATTTATAAATTACTTCTTCACATCCTAGGAAAAATAAAATATAGAAAAGGGGTGAGCTCAAATGCCCTGTAAGGATAACAGTATAGCAGAAACTTTCATAAATAAGAATAAACATTTAAGGCAATATATAACTAAAACAAAAGCCTTTTAAACTTGAACTTCAACATATAATGGAAAAAATAAAATTAAATAATTCCATTTACTTATTCACATGGATATTCTACTAATCGAATAATCACATGCAATATCAATAACCACTTTCATAATGATGGAATGCATAATTCCATACTATCATAACCACATAGCCAAGGCCTCGTGCCAATACTAAAAATAAGATTTTGTCAAGGCCTTGTGCCAAGACACTAGTTTCTCTCATTAGACCTACTGATTCATTAAGGAGCTATAGCGGTCTCTACCTGTCACATATTAAGTCCAATGCATTCCCATATGAAAAGGGTTAAACATAACATAAACATTCGTATTGAAACTAGCATACGAAATGTAAATACTTCATCCATATACCATGAATGGTATAAAAATAAAACATCCACAGTCAAACATATCACAAAACCTTCAATGAAATATATAAGTTTTGTATCATAATAAATCAACTTCAAATAAGCGTAAAATCCATTAAAGTATGTAGACATAGATGAAATCAAAAATCTTTTTAGAGAAATATCTCTTTCTATTTTGAAATCATTTAAGAGTCATATATTTATAAAATAAAACATTTTCTTTGAAAATACTCTTATAATATTATAAGGGAAACTTCGAAGATTTATAATGGTAGAAAATAGCCGCACCCTCCGTATAAGTTAAAGAAACATTCCTACCTTAATTCTGTCAAAACGGTTAAAAAGGACCTTGTTTGGAAAATGACACAAAGTTTCCATTATAAACCACTTATAAAAAGTCAAACAAGGGTATATAATGAATTTAAACCATATTCTTGTAAATAGTAAAAATGTTTTGAAATACACTTTTAAGAAATATGGGTGTGGATTATAAATAAATCCCAGTATATTATTACGTATAAACAACCTCGGATAATGAAGAGATTGCAAAATAGACCCTTACCTTGTTCTTTTACATGGTTAAGGGTAGGTTAACCCTCTTTATAATGGTGAAATAAGTTTTATTAAATTATATAAGAATCATATACATTAATATGATATCATATATGATCTTTTAGCATTGATTTGTTAATAATATCTTAGTATTATCGTTGTTTCGGGTGTTAACTTACTCATTTTCTTTTATATGTTTTGTTACGTAAGCCATGTTTGATATGGATAGGTTGTATAATATTCATATCCAGAATGATATTAAGTACATGATGATTATTATTAATCTTTAAATGATAATTGGACTTGAATGGATACGATGGAGAATGAATCTCATCGCGTGCGTGGAGATGGTAGTCAGTACGTACGCACGAGCGACGATATCATTAATTTGATATTAAAATAATATATAATTCAATGTTATATCATATATACAGTTTAATTATCATGTTATATTTATTATTTACATGAATTACACTTCATTATTATACCCATCCAAACAATAATATATTGAATTACAATTACACCACGGCGTGGAGACGGTAAGTCGTACGTACGCACGTATGGTGACATGTCATTCCAAGGATGGATAGAATTCTAAATATGGTTGTACCATATTTATAATGATATCATAGTATATAGGAGATACTGGATTTATAATTTTAGAATGGTAATAACAAAGAAATAATAATTTGAAGAAGAAATGAACTTGAAAAGGGGTGGTGAAAACATTACCTCTTCATTTGATTCTTCCTGTTGATTTGATCAAAAGGGATACTTAGGATGGCTTTCTGATCAAACTAAGGCCTATAAGATAAATTGAGAGAATTTGATAGAGTATTTGGGTAGGGTTTGGCTGAGCCAAAAGGCTTTGATGCTGTGAATTAATGAGAATGGGGAGTGCCTTATTATAAGAGGGGTGAGGGGAATCTTTGGAAAAGATAGAAATATTAGTTTATAAAAAATTAATATTCGGTTTATAATGGCATAGAAGTGGATTATTTAAAGTTTAAGGTGGGGATGGGTCGAAAATCACACAACCAATAGAATTTAGGTAGGTTTGGGTAATTATATTAAACTTATCTTTTAGTTTTAACTAATAGGTAATTACTTTGACACTTACCATGTCACTTTGAATTTTTATATTATATAGTTAATAAACGTACTATATAACTCCAAGTGACCCCAAGTGGTCCATTAATGATACACCTATCATGATATAAGTCTCTTGGCCGAACCTTATACTTTTAGGAATTTAATATCAATTAATAATAAAATATGTTTTTAAAAACTCTTTTATGTCAATGTTGACAATATTTGGAAAATTGATTTTTGTGAAACTCATAACAGAATGATTACTTAAAAAAAAGTAAATTAAATAAATACTAACATGTCATATTACTCTATAAAATTAGTTTAACTCATAAAAAGGATCAAATTAAATTTATTTGTGTATTTATAATATCAATTATTTTAATTTTTCAGTATTATGGTAATTACTGCATCATTGTGTCATAAATAAATTAAATTATGTAATGTCAAAAAATTATAAATAAAATATAATTATATAGTAAATATTTTTATCTTTATAATGAATATTTATAATCTAATTTATCTTATGTTTAACCCTATATAATGTTTTAGTAAATACACTTTGATTTTAACTCTTTTAACTCTTCTTTGAATTAAATAATAATAAATGTCCTAATCTAATCCAAGTGGACCTAAATGATAATATTTTATTCCTAAGGTTATTTTGGGTCGAGATAAACGTGTCCAATAGAATTAGGACATGTGTTAGGGTAATATTAATATTATTTTTACCCTTAATTATCCCATTTACTTTTTAATGTGGTAGATAAAAGTAAAAAGTTACTATTCACCAAAAATTATTTTCATCACATTGAACCGCATTTTAAACCTTGATATTAACTGTGTCTCTCGAATTTTCGAAATTCCAATCACAGAAGAGGTAAAACTATGTTTTATGAAGAATTCAGTTTATTTAAACTACCATTTAGTGGTTTCACTATTCATCAAAAAATAATGTTTTTCAGAAAAATACCAAAAATTCACCCTAGGATAAATTCGATATTTCGAATCCAAAAATGAAGTCCATTTTGAAAAATAAAATTTATAAATTTCCAAAAGTGGGTATTACTATTCATAATGGCTAGTTTGATTGGTTGTGGTGTGTTAGAACTCGATTTTGCATACAACACACGCTATTGCATTATTCAAAGAGAAGCGTACCATAAAAGCTTGGGGTGTTACATGAGTGGTGTACCAATAATTTGAAGATGTATTTTCCACTTCATTTGTATCATATAATATGTATCTATGGAATTACTAACAATAAAAATTCAATGATTTTAGTGTTTCTTCATGATGAATTCCCTACATAATTTTATGATATGGAGAAATTTATCGACAAATTTATTCATGATTATACATTGATACATGAATTCCCTAATGATTTTATTATTTTCTGTTGAAACAATTTAGAAAAAGAATAATGAATTATTTTTTATACAAGAAGATGGATTTAAATGAATAATTATTAGAGTATAAACCAATAAAACCCAATGAAGAAGAAGAAAGAAAACTCTTATAACGGTATTACATTACTTTCCTCTGAAACGACACTTGAAAAGATTATTCATCTCATCTTAGATGGAATGCAACATCAAGATTCTTTCTTGGGATAGTAATGATGTCTTGATGATACATCCAATATATTATAAAACATTTAAAATGTTTTATTTATTATATCCTAATTTTTCATTAGATCTTAGGAATGTAAATTTGGGATTTGATGTGAATGTTTGAACCCTTTTTGAACATTATGTACTAATTATTTCATTTTTTCAGTTGTTTTTATCCACCATAATTTACCTTATGGATGTGTATAAATAATCCTTATTTCATTATTTTGATGATTATACCTTAAAAGAAAATTCTTGGAAATGAGATTGTTGTATACCTTCAACCACTAATCAATGAAGTGTGGAAATTATTAGATGATAGTGTGGAAACATATGATTTTTCAGTGAGAAAACTGTTAAAAATTCATGTTCATTTAATGTGGACACTTAGTGACTATTCTAGTCCATTAATATTTTCTTGTTTGAATAGTTATATTAGTTTTTCATGTTATGTTTTTTATTTTGATTTTGAACCTCAATGATTACCTTATAGTATAAAATGGTGTCTTATATAGCATCATCAACTTATTAATGGTTCTCCTAAATTCATGTTCCAAAAAAATAATTCAATTGATATATTGTATTAATAAATCCACTAAAGGGGCGATATAAATTAAATGTGTTATAAAATTTATGAATTTATCTGATGAATTTTTAAATTGAAATTAGTTAATGGAATAGGGGAAAGGATGTGAGGTACAAAATATGAAGCTGTTAGAATATATCAATGGATGAAAAAGTGTACATTTTAAAAACATCCTTTTTGGGAGTCAAAATTTTTCTATCATAATATTAATGTAATACATTTTTTGAAGAACACACGTGAAAATGTAATTAGTAAATTTCATAATGATGAGGGAAAATTGAAGGATAACCTTAATTATAATAAGGATTTAAAGTAAATGAGAATATAGCATGGTTTGTGGGAAAATTATATTGGAAATATGCTTCTGCTATTTTTACAATAAAAGTTCATGATAAATAAATATTCCTTCCAACATAAAAGAATGTAAAAGTTTTATATACATTTTCATGTAACATATCAAGCTGTTTTGACTTAAACCATTGAACAATAGAGGGTTTTAAAATTCATGAATCATAATTTTTTATGGATCTATTGTTTCCATTGGAATTGTGTAACATGTTACCTGAAAAAGTAACAAAGGTTGTAGTTGAATTTTTTACCTTTTTTCTGAAATATTTGTGGAAAAAATATAAATACAATTGAGCTTGAAAAACTTTACAAAATAATTTTTGAGTTACATTTTTATTTAGATATGTTATTTACCCCTTTATTTATCACCTCGATGATTCATTTAAAAATTAATTTAGTTGATGAAGACAAACATTGTGGTCTCGTACATTATTGAATGATATTTACAATTGAGAGGTTCATTGATATTATTTTTATTTTCATTAGTGAATTAAATTTTCTAAAAACATTATATAAAATTGTTTATTATTTTTATTATTTTTTCCTCAGGTACAAATATCATTTGAAATCATATATGAGAAATAAATATCAACCATAAGGCTATATTTTTAAAGTCTACATAACCAAAGATTCCTTGTCCTTTTGTTATATGTATTTTTATGGTATTGATACTATATCCAATCAAGTGTGACATGTTGAAAACATCTCTACTAATTCTCATTATGAAAACAGTCATCAAAATTTCCAACTATTGGACAGCCAATTGGAAAGGGGTCAAATTTTACACTTACTGAATTTATTTTTCTAAAATATCATAGATATAATCAAATAAATAATTCTATTGCATATATATTTATTTGATAATTGAGATAAAAAACCAAGAGGTGACTAAGGCCTTGATCTCAAAAGGTGTCGGAATTATTTTTTTTTTTAAAAATACGATTGTCGAATGTGTCTCCCATCATGTTTGTATATACTCATATTCGTATTATTAATGTTTATTTATTTTTATATGTTAAAAGTAACACCATATGTAATGTTTTATATATAATTAGTGTTTAAAATAGAGGTAAAATATAAAATAATTTGATGTCATTGGATTGAGGTCCTATAAGGAATATTATGATATTTGATTCCTTCAATATTAATTGCTTCTAGTTTCATACAGTTTATCATAAATATGACATGAAAGATAAAAATAGTTGTGTATTTAAAATCATAGAGGAGGTGAACTAAGGAAATATGAATGATATAATTGAATTAACCAATCATTTTATGTTTTTAGTTATCTTATTCAAATGAAAATGGGTCAAAATTGATAGGATGAAATATTTGTTACATTTAAATTCAACCAACTTCTCTCACATGATCCATTCTAGTGAGCATAATGATCATGGTCCATTTATCTTCTCATTAAAAGATAAGATGGCTTATTATTTGTATCATGAAATAGTTGAATGTTGGAGTGTGTTTTTAAACCTAAAGAATATATACATATATTAAATGGGTGATGAAGCTCAATTGGTAATTTATGACAGAAATTATTATGAACCACAAAACATTAAATAGTTTTAACCTAAAAATATAGAAAAAAAATAAAACATGAAATCAAGTGAGAAAATTAATCATTTATCATAATGAAGTTTTATAATGTTGATGAAAATGGAGATGAAGATAATTGAATGTATAAATTAGTAATGTAAGTATATTACAATTTATATTTGATAAGTGTTTCGTACATATATACATTGGTCTATTTTTTTCTTTCTATAAAAATGATTTATTTTTTCATTTTATATACATTGAATATATCGCAAAAATTTGAATTTTAAGAATTCCACGAAAAAAATTCAAAATTCTATCCCATCAGCATCTCAAAGAACACCAGTACTATTGTCTACTTTATTGGATATGATTGATTCCTCAATACCTAATACTACTTGGGATTCATATATTTACCTATGTTTTTTGGTATTCCACCATCCAATTCACATTCAGAGATAGATTATTTGGTCACCTCTCCATCAAGGGGATATTGGTGAGTTATGGTTACTATAATGTATGTCATGGTAAAAAAACTATATATTTTATTTATTATTTAATTCATTTTTAAAATTGATTAATATAACAATAGAAGGGATATAAATATGAACATATAAGATGTATGTGATCTACAGGACTTTAAGATTATCATTCCTTTTAATGAGTTCAGTGTGCCTACTAGTAATGTTTTCTGAATTAATGGGCAGATTATTGGGAAGATTTTTAGTGTTACAATGAAATATCCCATTAATTAAAATGATTGGAGGAATATTCCCAAAACCTGGAAAATTGAGTTCTCTTATAATCATGTAATGGTATTATTAATTTAATATTCATTAATAACTATTTTCAAAAACATGAGTTAATTTTTGTAATATAATTATAAATTGTTATTTTTTTATTTTCTTGATTTTTTTTCTTCCTGGATCTATTTGAAATTCATGAACATTGAAAAAAATCATTATGAAATTGTTAGATTTTAAAAATAGATTATAAAACAGTATAATGAAACATCTTTGTCCTCATCATTGAAATATGATAATGTCCTTACAGGTATTTATCATGAGTAATTAATGTTTCTATTAATATTAATATATATGAATCTCATGAGGTAATTTCATACATTACAGAATATTAACTACATAAACACATTATAATTATAATTTTTTTTAATGTTTTTATTTTTTTGTTGTAATCTTCTTAAAAAATTATTGTTAATTGTGTGGAATAATTCCTTAATCATATTCCTAGGTCTTATAGTTTTTCAAGAAAAAGTATCATTTTATTTTGTATTTTATCAATTATTATTTATATTAATTTATTTTAATTCAGGGTTTTTTATAAATTTTTTATAATTTTTAATAATTGATAAAGAATTATCTTACTATGTTGGATAAACAAATATTTGGATTAAGGTTCCTAGGAAACTTGATTGTTGTTTTGTAAATGAATATAAAAAATAGGTTGGAATAATTAATTTTCATTACTATTTCATGTTATTTCATTTCATAAAAATATAATAATGAAAAATATATTGTAATGAAAATCAAGCCTTAATCCCAATTTACTACAGCTAGCCACATGGATAAAACAAATTCCAATTTAGCCTTATTTGATAAATATAATTACCCCTGATTAATTGGTTATAATACATTATTTTTTTATAATATATTTTTTAAATTTATTTCATTCTAGTAAAGAAAATAAATTAAATAGTAATAAAAAATTTATTGACTAGATAATATTATGTATTAAAATATTTTAAATAATCATCTATAATATTTTTGGATTAACAGGTTCATATTCAAGATGTCCAGGATGAGTCCCCTTTATAATCATAATCAGTTGCCTTTAAAAATGTAGTCTCAATCCATTTAGGTATGGATCGTCCCAAACATGTATATGGAATTACTTATGGTTCTGCTCTACCAACTATATTTGGTAGGGTTTCATCATTAGTTACAACTATAACCAATGGGGTTTGAGTAGTTCCATTTACAAGGAATCATAATGAGAAATTATAAGGTTGAATGAAAAGGAGTATGAAAATTAATTTTATAGGACAATACATGATCTATGGGAGTTGAGAAATGGAAAAAGATTTATATAATTTCATTTTGAGTATAATAGGAATGATGACTAAGGAAATTTCAATCCTTATAGCTCATCCTACTAAGCTAAATACAAAATTTCATAGATCATTCACATATTTTCAAAAGAACACAGACAAGATCCATAATTAAAACTAAAATTACACATTTATATTGAATACATGAACATTGGGTCATATTAACAACATGTTGTGATGAATTTTCATTTGGTATATTCCTAAATGTTCCAAATAAATATGATATTGTTTTCCTTATGTTTGAAAATAATTTAACCACATTTTCATGGAATTGAATCTGTAAATGTGTTTTAAGGTATGAAATCCTCAAAAAATTTATGTTGGCGGTTTTAAAAAAAAGTTGACTTCTGATTTCCATTAAATCAGATTAAAATGATAGTATATAGATATTTTATATTTAAGAACTAATGAAACATCATTTCAGGTTACAGTATTTTAGAATGCCCATAAATGTTTTTTAAGTGTTCTAAAACACTAAATCTTGAACGTAATGATCAAAAACAAAATAAACGACCACATATTAACATGAAATCATGGTAAAACAATAGTTGAATTTTTTTTTATGTGTATATGTAGAAAACGCTTCAATATGATATTTTATGTGGTCAGAATGAATCTGTAAATAGTTTTTAAAGGTCTTTAAACCATTTAAGAATTGTATTGGGGGATAAAACCTAGAAAATGATATCATATTTCTATAATATAAAGTAGAAATGAATTTAGATTAATTTTTAAAATTTTGAATTAATGGAACATCATTCTAAGTTACTGTTGTCCCAAGATTCTTGTAAACATATTTTAGTGTTTTAAAACACAAAAATGTGCTGTAAAAATTAAAAATGAGAGTAAATGACCTCATATTGACATCAAATCATGGGAAAATAAATTATGAGTAATTTTTTATATTTAGGTACAAAAAACATTAATCTGATGTTTGGTGTCATTGAAAATACTCATAAAAGATGTTGTTAAAGGTACTAAAGCCATTAAAAACATTTCTCTATGGGTCAACACTAAGAGAATAATATTAGATAGCCATGAAATCATTAAAAAAATATTGTAGAGTTGTTTTTTAATTTGGGATCTAAACAATTCCATTATGAGTTATGGTTTTTTGAGAAGCCTATGAATGTGTTTTTAGATTTTTAAAACCACAAAAAATTGACTGTAATTGTCATAAGCATGGTGAAAAGGCTCATATTGATGTGAAATAACAGAAAAACCACCTTCGAGTTATTTTAGACATTTAATCAAAGAAAAAATTTCAATCCAAATTGTAGTGTGGTAATAATGACTTGGTGAATAGTTTTTAGAGTTATCAAAGCCTTTAAAAACATATCTTTGGGGTCAAAACTAGGAAAACGCTATTGGATTTCCATGAAATCATAGTACAATGATCAAATATTTTTTTTAAATGTATAAACCAATGGAGTAGCATTCTAAGTAATAGTTCTCATGGGATGACCGTAAACACATATTTAGTGTTTTAAGACACTAAAATGTGTGCATAAAGTTCAAAGACATCATAACAACCTCATGTTGAAATTAAATATTGGAAAACCACCATTGAGTTATTTTTGATATGTTCACATATAGAACATGAAAATATGATGAGTGGTGTTATTAAAATGACTCTATAATCAATTTGTAAAGGCACCAAAGCCTTTAAAAATCAGTTTCATGGAGTTAAAACTATATAAACGACATCATATTTCATGAAATCATTGTACAATAATAGTAGATAGATATTTTAAATGTTGTAACAAATGGAATTTCATCTCAAGTTACACTTCTTTTAGGGTTCCTAAAAAATCATTTTTAGTGTTTTAAAACACTAAAACGTGTGTGTAATGGTCAAAGCCATTGAAAAAGACCTCATATTTATGTGTAATCATGGTAAAACCATCATTGAGTAATTTTTGATGTGTATGTATATACAACACATTAATATTATTTGTGGACTGGTTGGAATTATAAATACCTAACCCTAGTCTCCCAGAGTTTGTGCCTTATTTTACTACATTAGTATATTAAAAAGGAAGACACGTCTTGTAGGACCTAATAGTTTAGTATTTTTGGAAAATAGTATACATATATAAGTTTGACATTTCAATTAGAAATTAATTACAACATATAAATTCCATTGGAACCATCCACAACTCCTAGATTTTCCCTTTATGTTATTCATAATATACATCTCTGAATACTGGGGAAAAACAAAACATAATATAGGGGTGATATCCAATGCTCAATAATTTCATGTAATACAATAGAAGTAATCATAAACCTAAACACTATCCATGGTGAGAAAATAAAAATCACATTCCATTAAACATATACTTGAGAATAATATGTATGGAATAAAATATGAATCAATAATTCTATAATAAAACATAACCATGGAAATTATACTAGTTAAATAATCACATGTACTATCATTTACATGTTTTATAATGAGGGAATGCATAATGTATGACGTCATAAATAGTTTGTCAAGGTCTCATGTCAAGACCATACATAAAAGGGTAAAAACCCAAATTTGTTTGTCTCATGATGCATAACAACAAATTGAGGGGAAATAGTGGGACCCACCCAACACTTACTATTTCATTTGCATGCTCATATGAATGATGTGAAACATAAACATCATATACATTAATATTGAAACTAATATATGAAATGTAAATCACTTTCCTAATAATAATAACCATTGGAAGTAATATGGTGAATGGTTTCAAGATATAACATCCATAGTAAATATAATATAACCAATTAAATAAAACATGATATATGATATCATAAAATATTTATTCCTATTAAATATATTAACCAACAAGAGTCTTGAAATAGACAAAAATATTCTTATAAAATCATTGAGTATTTCTTGATAAAAATACTCTTTTACTTTCAAAAGAAGAGTTAATTTGTAAAAAAATCATTGTATTAAACAAGATATGTATTAAGGTAGTTTTTTCATATTAATTTCATTTATTTAGAAAAACAGTGGTTCCCTAAAACAGAATATAGAGTCTAATTAAAAAGTGGTGAAAATTCGAGAAGTTCCTTTGAAACGGTCTGGTTTACTGGGACGAATTTTGGAAATATCCTTTTAAAACATGTAACACCACATAAATTAAAGAAGGATTATAATTGGTAAACATACATATAACATTAAAATAGAATTTATGAGGGTTAAATAAAAATAAATAATAATTTCATTGATGAAAGTAGAGATTATGGGTAACCCAAATGAAAAATGGTGGTTTGGGTAGAAAATCCTAACTTTAGGTGTGAATGTGTTCTACACTTGAACTAAAGGTCCTGAATATTAAATTAGAAACATTAAAAATTTAATTCATAACCTAATTTAAATTTACTTGATTTATTATAATTTTATTAGGTTTAATTATGGCTTGTTTACAAGTTATAAGATTTAATTTTTTCATTCTATGGTGTTTGTTTCTTGATATTCATGATCGGCACCCTTGATTATAATATATGAAAGATCATTTAGACTGGATATAATTTTTCAATATGAAATTTATAAATTTTTAACAAAAATAAATTTTTTTAAATGTTAATATATATCATTTCATTAAATGCAATGGGTAAGAATCATTAGAGTAGCCATTTAGTGATAATTGTTTATATTTTTGCGGCGGTTTTTCAATCACAACGAACTAGTTTTGATCTATTATTTAGTATCATCTAAAATTATGGTTCCAAATTCATTAAATAGTATATAGTAATTATCATGGAGAATTTTTCAACTATAAAAATTGTATCATGACCATATTTGAAGGAGAAATTGAAGAACGAATGTTTTTCATACACGAAGGTTGTAAATTGCCACCTCACAGACAATAATTTTGTTTTTAAAATAAAATATAGTATGAAGATTGATGATGTTTCTTCTATTAACATGATATAATTAAATTATATAGATTATACCATAGATATTATGATCATTTGGATATATGGGGTTTGGAGATAATAATAAATTACCAGGGAGCCTTAAAAGATAATAAAAGGAAATGGAAGTCGATTTTACCTCTTGGATACTCCTGCCTGAGAATCTCATTAAGGGGATTTATTTTGGTCTTTTTTAGGAAAATGATAACTTGGAGATGGGGAGTGTCTAGAGATGATTATTTGGGCAGAACATAAACTAGCTTCATGGTTTAGAGAGTTGAGGAGAAGATGGAGTGAGGGATGGTTTTTACAGTGGAGGAGAGGGGTAATTTTTTCATATCTTATTCATTATATTATTATGTTTCTCAAGATAAGTAATAGTGTTTCTTCTTGTGACCATAAATAGTAATAACTGAATTTAATATTGAAATAATGGTTTCTTATATCCTCAATGATGCATGAATATTTTATTTATAATGTAAATTATCTTATTTTGTTGTTCACCAAAAATTCAAGTATTTAAGAGAAATCCCAAATATACACACCATATAGTTTTTGAAATGTAGAATTAAAAAATGGACTCCATTTTATCAAAATAATTTTCTAAATATGTGAAATCAAATTTTTAAATAAAATCATCATTTACTCGAAAAATACTATTTCTGAAACTAAAATTAATTTTATAACTCCCTGAAAATTTTACTAAGATCCTATTAAATAATCCAAAAAATAGGACTACAATATATTTATATATAAATAACCTTTATGAGAAATATTTTTATTTACCTCAATTTATTAATTTATAATTTTTATTAAATGATTATTCCACACAAAAATACCAGCACTTAATTTTTAATTTTTAACATTTTCACACTTATTTATAAGGTCCCTAAATTTGATTTATACATATATGTGTGATGTTAAGGGTCATATTACTATTCATAATTTTATATTAATATTCATAAGTATCGTGTTACTATTCAATAAATATGTATGTCTATCCAATTAGACTCTAAATATCTTACTGATCACAACCGTGATTGTCTATTTTTTAATAGTAAAAACGTAGAAGTTTCCAAATTATGTTTAATGACTTGGTTATAAGTATCTCATATATCAATGTGTTTATTCCACATAGAATCATTATTTCATGCATTCTGTATTAAAATTATTTTTAAATCCTTTGGCTATTACATTCTAACCCCTGAAAAAAAATACATCCTCAAAATTAACTGAATGTTACCTCATAAAAGGATTTTGGTATTTCATCATCATAATCTCTGCCAGATCCCACGTAGCCTCTTCAATTTTATGAATTTTACAAAATACCTTTACCAGTTGAGTTTCTTGATTCCCTAACACATGTTCTTTAGTGTCCAAAATATAGATACGTTATTCATGTTAATATAAGTTAGGTTCCAATTATATACCTATAGAAATGATGACATGTGTTGGGTTTGTCATGTAATTTCTCAACAATGAGAGATGGAACACATTTTGTACCATGGAAACGCCAGGTAGCATTGCCCGATAGTAATCCAGATCTCCATCTCTCTCTATAATTTCAAAGGGACTAATGTATCTGGGCCTCATTTTCCCTTTATTCTTAAATCTTATTACACTATTCCCTAGAGATACATTCTAGAAAAGTTGATCACCCACATCAAATCCAATATCCTTAATTCAATTATCATCATATCTCTCTTCTTGATTTGAGATACTCATATATGGGTTTGAATAATGGTTTCTTTTGCTATTGTTTTCTCCACAATATCTAGTCCTACAAGAATTCTTTCACAAACTTCATCAAAAAAAGTTGGAATATGAAATCTCCTTCCATATACTACTATATATGGTGTCATTTGAATACTGGAATAGAAACTATAATTGTATGAATACTCCACCAAAGGTAAATATTGATTCAACAAAGCTTTAATATCAAGTGATCATGATATCAATATATTTTTTTAATATCTATATCTTCCATTGGGATTACCCATAATTTTGAGGGTGATAATAAGTACTCAATCAAAGCTTAGTATCCAAAGAGTTTGGAATAATTCTCCATAATATTACTGTAAAACATGGATCGTGATCAAATACTACTGAGAGAGGTGCTCCAAGAATTCATATAACATCCTTAATATAGATTCATGATAGGCACTAAAGTGGAAAATCCTCACTTATAGTGAGGAAATGTGCAGATTTGGTATGTCAATCAAAAATCACCCATTTTACATCATTATTTCCTGGAGTTATTGGTAATCTAGTGAAAAAACCCATGGTGATGTCATGAAACTTCAACGTGGGAATTAGAAGAGGTGGCATGAATCCCATATGATGTTGTCTTTCTTCCTTCACCTATTGATAGTCTAAACATCTTGATACATAACTAGAAATTTCCCTCTTCAGGTTACCCCACATGAAATGTTCTTCCAAATCACTATACCTCTTAGTGCTAACAGTATGAATAGATAAATTCGAACTATGGGTATCATCTAATAACACTCCTTTTAGCTCAGGCATATCAGGAACACAAATCATCATCCCATCTTTTAGAATTTCATCCTCATACATGATGTCTCCCAACTTCCCATCATTCACAGCATTAATTTTGATTTCAATATTCTCATCATCACACAGAGAAAATTTAATCCTTTCTAATAAATATTTTGTGAAAACCAATTGAAAAAGTAATAATGAGTCACCTTCTTTGATAATTTCCATATCCATATTTACTATATCTTGGAACAGTGGATCCCTTTCTACCATAATTTTGTTTATAACTCCATTATCCTTCCTTATTAATGTATATTACACCTTATTTCCCTTCCATAGGTGGTAGTGTGTGGAAAAATTCAAATTCATTAAGAAACTCGGGACCTCACCTTTTCCTCTTGTTGAGTTCTTTCTATGAGAAGATATATTTCAAACTCCTGTGGTATGTACATTTCTCACATATCTCACCATATAGAAAGTGTCTCAATATCTTCATGTAAAATATTATAGTTACCAACTCTAGATCATGAGTTTTATAGTTCTGTTCATGAGTGTTTAACTGCCTTGGTGCATAATAAATAACTCTATCATTTGGCATAAGAACATATACAATTCATTTCTTTGATGCACTAAAATAGATCACAAATCAACCATTTATTGATGGTACATTCAATATTGGAGCATTCACTGACATTTTATTCAATTATTATATAATAATTTTAGATTATTTTCTCCATACAAACTTAACCACTTTACGTGTAATCTTGGTCAATGGGCTAGCTACTTGGGAATAGTTATGAACGAAACGCCGATAATAACATTCTAAACCAATAAATATATGTACATTGGTTATGTTATTTTTTGTAGTACATTCCATAACTTCCCTTTTCTTCATAGGATCAACTAAAATTCCATCCTTAGAGACAATATGGAGAAAAAGAGAAAGTTATTAAATCCAACATTCACACTTGATAAAATTCACATATAGTTCATTTCTTTTAAGAGTCTTGAAAATAATCTACAAGTGATTTTCATGGTCTTAAAAGTTATTAGAGTATACCAAGATAAAATAAATAAATACCATATTGGAGTGATAAAGATATTCCATGAAAACTCTATTCATTAGTTCAAAGAAATCTAAGTTCGTATTAGTCAGTCGAAAAGGCATTACTGTAAACTCATAATTTCATACCTATTTTAAAATATTGTCTTTGGAATATGTTCTTCCCTCACATGAAACTGGTGATATATAGATCAAAGGTCAATATTTTATAAATATTGGTCACCGAGAAGTTGATCGAATAAATCATCAATGCGTGGAAGAGGATACTAGTTCTCCATTGTAATAGCATTGATCTCCCTGTAGTCAATGCACAACCTCATAAATCCATTTTTCTTCTTGTCAAAGATAATAGGTCCCCCCATATGGAAAAACTATGGAGTACAAATACATTATCACTCAATTCATCTAGTTGTCTCTTTAGCTCTACTAATTCCACTATGGTCAGTAAAAAATGTGTCTTTGATTTAGGTGTTGAACCATGAATTAAATCAATAGAGAACATGATTTCCTGCTCTACAGGGTGTCAAGGTGAATCATTTGGAAATACATTAATGTCTTCTATAAAATAGGAACATCTTCAATTTGACCACTTCTTTCATTACCCATATATATTTCATTCTCTTCCTCCAAATGAATTTAATTTAGTAGAGCTACCTGGGTTGGATTTAGATTATAATTGGTTGGAAACATTTCTGCTCTAAATGTAAGGGACTCTATATCATTCTCGAAAATAGTAAATTCCTGCTTCTGGGAATATCTCTTTTCATAACAATTGAAAATATAATTCATACCCATAATTATATCAAATATAACCACGGTTATGATAATAAGGGCAAAAAATTAAGCAAATATTTGTGTTATAAAGGAGAATTATTGACTCATTTTTGTTCCAATGATACTTACATTGGGATTTTTGTCTGAAAACTTCTTTGTTAAATAATATTCGAAATTAATAATTTTCTTGAAAAAATTGTAATATATGAGAGAATGAAATGATCCATATCAAATAAAAAATTTTATATGTTTGAGTAAATGAATATTGTACATTCATTCACATCATTAGAAACTTCACCAGAAGTAGTTGTGAATTCCTAAGCTTGGTTCAACTCCCTTGGAATTCTTTGGGTTAATTTTCCCCAAGGCTTAGGACTTTCATTTGTATAATTTCTCATATCTTTACAATTATATCATTTAACATTCGAATATTATTTACTTACATTACAATCATTTGAATGGTTTTCTTTTTCTCCATACTTATAACAAACACTCATTCTTTTTAGGCAAGTACCAGGGGGTTTCATCTAAAAATTTATACAGGGTGAAAAGTTAACTCTTCTCTTCATCCCCAATTAATTATTTCATTTTCTATAGTATTAAGTAGCCCTCATATTCCCATTCTTTAAATTGAATTCTTATGAATAATATAATTCTTGTTCTTTCTTGATAGCATGTTAGGATTTTTTTGATAGCACGTATAGATACATCATAATATGATGAGAAATTTTGAGAGACTAGTTCCCTTTGGAGGAGTGGTTTTAAACCATCAAAAAATCGAGGAATATTAATCTTTAGATTATGTATGTAGTCTATCACATGCCTTGATTGCTTCATACATGGGAACCTTCTTTTCCTCTTTCTACCTCATATTCAAGAATTTTCCATACCATATCTACTCATTGTTCGAGAGGAAAATATTTTTCTACGTAAATTTCCATTAAATCCCTCTATTCTATATTTTCAATATCTTATTCCTCCATTGGGTTTGGAATCAATTACCACCCTTGATCAGCATCTCTTGATAGGTGATACAGATCCATGACAACGTTCTCCCTTTACTAACTTCCCAAAGTGATAAATATCTTCACTAAAAGGCATATCCACTACTCTTCTGTGAATTTGATTATAATCATATTAAATGATGGAGGTTGTTGTTAGAAAAATCATTCTAACATCACTCTTCCAGGTTTTGGATCCGGATTCTCTGTATGTGTAAGGTTGTTATTACTAACTTGATTCAGTTATCCCACTGTAGTTATAAGTTTCTAATCACTAGTTGTAGCATTATTATCTTGCACTGGACAAAAATCCTCCCCTGGGATACGCATGTTTATTCAGTTTTCATTCCTTCCACTATGTACCATTTCAAAATAATTTCATACACTAGGTAAGTTTATGAATTAAAATTTATAATCTCAACTATTGAAATACATAACAACAAATGAAACCCTTTTCATAGCTAATTTAACATGGTTTCATTGAAGAAAAAAATACTTTTTAATACTTCATAGTGTCTTGTAATGAAAATATGGATTATCCAAATAATATCTACCGAGAGTGTAAAATGTGGTTCACACTAAGGCCCACTGTTGGGTACCATGTTATCCTGAGTCCAACCTAGAACAGGTTGTTAGAGTTGTTACTCCTAGGTACATATATTCCAGAACCACGTCCACATGTAGTATCCAAATAGGGATGTATTTCTAGGAAGATACACATAATAAATTTCTTAACAAAATTCTTCGATTTTCTTGTATGGTTATCTTAAAATTCACCCATAGGGATTTGTTCCCTAATCTATGTTTTCTATATCTAGTTTCCAAGTTTTCTGCTAAACTTCCATTGATACCATCAGTAATGTCAAGACCCTATTTTTCCAGAGTCGATGAATTATTTTATAACATTTCTATGTTAAAAATGGAGACACATAACAAAGGATTGAATCGTATATTATTTTTGGAAAACAAGATACATACATGAGTTCAACATTACAACGTGAAATGAAATACAACATATAAATTCCACTGGAATCATACACACCACCTAGATTATACCTAAAATTCATTCATAATATACCTATTCACATCCTTGAGAAAACATAAACATAATAAAGTGGTGAGATAATATCATCAATAAGGTTATGTAATTCGGTTGTAGGAATCATAAACATAAACACTATGCATATTGAGAAAGTAAAAACACATGCCATTAAATATATTCTGATGAATAATATGGTAGGAATAAATTATGAACAAATAATTCCATAACAAAACTAGACCATGGATATTCAAATAAAATTAATAATCACTTGAACTATACCTTAATTTTTTTATAATGGGGAAATACATAGTATGGGACTTCATAACCATTATGTCAAGGCCTCATGCTAATACCATATATAAGTATTTAAAGATCCAAAATAGTTTGACTAATGAGATATAACAATGTATCATGGGGTTATATAAAGTCTCACACAACAAATAATATGTATAATTCATTACTCATACAAAAGGAGTGAAATAAAAACAATATAAAAATTCATATTTAAACTAACATATGAAATGCAAATCACTTTCCCCATAACACTAACCATTCGAATTAATAAGGTAAATGGTTTCATGATAGAATATCAATAGTCAAAATAATTATAAACCATTAAATAATACATGGTAGGTGATATCAAGAAATATTTATCTCAACTAAGTATATTAATCCATAAAAATATTGAAATTGATGAAAATACTCTTATAAATTCATCGTGAAATTCTTAATATAAATACTATTTTTCTTTGAAAAAATGATATCATTTGAAAAAATATTGGTTTAAAAATAGAATATAATTAAGGTATCCTTTTCATAATGAAATAAGTTATTTTATAAAAAAAATGGTTACTTAATACAGATTATATATTCTACTTGAAATAGGTATGAATTCCAAAAGTTCCTTTGAAACATGATTGTTTGTCCAGAAGATTTTTTGAAAGATACTTTTAAAATATGTAACTCTAATAAAGTAAAGAAATATTATAATTGGTAATATTAAATAATTAATTAAAAAATAATTAATGAGGAGTCAAAAAGAATAAATAATAATTTAATTGAGGTAAGTAGAGAATAAGGGTAACCTGAAAGGAAATGGAGGTTTGGGTTGAAATCCCTTACATAGTGTCTGAATGTGTTCTATGATGGACATTAATGTCCTAGAGTATAAAATTAAACCCATTAAAAATTTAATTCATAACCGATTATATATTTAAATAATTTACTATAATTCATTTAAGTTCATTTAAAGCGTATTGATAAGTTATCTTATAGAATTTCATTGTTCTAGAGTGTTCGTTTCTTGATTTTCATTTTCAGTTCTCTGGATTATATGTAGGGAAGATCATTTTGAATGTATATAATTTTACAGGAGTCAATTTATATATTATTAATGAAAATAAATAACTTTAAATTTTTATATATAACATTTGGTTACATGGTATGAGGATTAATCCTTAGATATTCCATTTAGTGATAATCGTTTAGATTTCTAAGTCAAGTTTGTGATCACAACAAACTAGTTTGGTTGTATTATTTATTATCATGAACAAATGATAGTTCTAGAATCATTAAATACGATTTAATAAATATGTATCAATATGGTGGAACTATCAAATAGGTTTCATGGACATCCATGAAGTAAAAATTAAAGAACGAATGTTCGTCGTCTATGATTGTTGTAAATTGGCACCCCTCGGATGATGATTTTGTTTTTAAAATAAATGATATATTGAAAAGATATTAATTATTTATTTTCTATTGAAACTATTTAATTACATTATTTAGATGATATGGATGTTATCATGATCATTTGGATAGAGGTAGTGATGGGATAATAATAAATAAATAAAGAACATGAAAATAAAATAAAAGGAAATGGGAGAGGATTTTACCTCTTGGATCCTCCTCCTTGAGAATATCCTTAAGGGGTAGATTTTGGCCATTTGGAAAGAGAAAGAGATACATAAAATGGGGAGAGGAAAGGGAATAATTTTGGGGAAACAAATTGACATGATTTGAGGTTTATAGAAGTGAATAGAAGAGGGTGTGATGGGTGGTTTTTAAAGTGGAGTGTAGGGGTGATTTTTGTATATCTTGTTAATTATTTTATTATTTTGCTCAATAAAATGACTATTGTTTCTTATTGGGACCAAAAATAGTAATAATTGAATGTCATTTAGATCTAATGATTTCCTACATCACCCATAATGCAATAAATAGTGTATTGATACCATATTTTACCATATTTTTCCATTCACAAAAAATCAATTATTTCTGAAAAATCCCAAATATTCATCCAAACCATTTTTTGATGTGTAAAATTAAAAAAAAGAATCCTTTCTATCAAATTATTTTTAAAATATGTTAAATTTAATTTTTAAATTAAATCATCATTTACTCGAAAAATATAGTTTTTAAAACTAAACCTGAATTTATAACACCATGAAAAATGAACTAAGATCTTATTAAATTCTCATAAAATCGTGGGAGAAAAATATTATTATTTTAGAATACATTTTATGAAAATTAATTTTATTTTAATTCAATTTATTAATTTATAATTGTAATTAAATATTCATTACTCACAAGAATACCAACACTTAATCAATAATTTTTAAAACCTTCACTCTTATTCATAAGGTTCCAATATTTTATTTATATTTATATTGGTGATTTTAAGGTTCATATTATAATTCATAAGGGTACATTATTGTTCATATGGGTTAAGATACTATTCACAAAATGTATGGACCCTACCCTAGTTTCCCATAGCTAGAGCTTTATTTAACTACATTGGAATATAAACATGGAATATGTATCCCAAAGAACCAAGTAGTTTAGTAGATTTTGAAAAAAATATACATAAATAATTTCAACATTACATACGGAAATGAAATACCACGTTAATTTATTGCATTAGAAATATCCATGCCTCTTTGATTATGCTTGCAAGTCATTCCTAATTTACATCTTCATATCCTGATAAAATGAAACATAAGAAAGGGGTGAGATCAAATGCTCATTAAGGGTAAGCAATATAGTGGATGATAGCATAAACATACAACAAGGTGTGTAATTGAAAATACGAGCCATTAATAATAAACTTCCACACATTATGGAAGGAATATGAGCTGAGTAAATAATGCCATAATAAAACATAATCATGGGTATTAGACTAGTCACATAACCACAAGAAAATTAAATTAATTGATTCATAATGATATAAGTTCATATGTCGGACATTCTGAAACATTTTTTCAAGGCCTCAGCCAAGATGTATAACAATGTTTTAGGACTTAACAAAAATCCATATATCACATTGGGAAAGGCCTCAACCAATTCCATGTTTGTTTGTCTCATAAGAACTATTTATACATAGAGGAGCTATAGAGGGTCCCACACATCACATAATAATTCCAAATCATTCCTCATATGATCAGGGATGAAAATAAAAAACATATAAATTCATATTTAATCTATCATATGAATTGTAACGAACATTCCCCAATCATCAAACATAAAACACTAACCATTCTGAGAAATATGGTGAATGGTGTTAGGATAGATCACCCACGATAAAATTATTCATAAACCATTCAATTAAATATAGTAGATGACATCATAAATAATTAAACCCAATAATACATAAGAGTCAACAGAATTTTGGAAGCTAACAAAAATACTATTATAAAATCATTAAATAATTCTTGAGATAAATACTCTTTATTTAGAAAAGAATAGTTTTTTTAGAAAAAATCATTGTATAAAAATAGAAGTGAATTAATATAGTATTTTAATAATAAAATCACTAATTTTATAAAGATAATGGTTTCCAAAAATAAATTTTATAGTGCCCATGAATATAGATAAGAATTAGAGGAATTCCCTTGAATCGGGTTTGTATTTTGGAAACAGTTTTGGAAGTTTCTTTTAAAACATGTAAATATCCAAAAAAAGGGAAAAATTCTTATTGGTGTACATATATAGAATAATCGCACAGAATTTATGAAGAATAAATAATAATACACATGAATTTCATTGAGGTAATTAGACAACAAATGTAACCCGAATGAAAATGGAAATTTGGGTGGAAAAACCATTACCTTAAATATGAATGTGTTCCCCCCTTGAAATTATGGTCCTGGAATATGAAATTATACTCATTAATAACTTAATTCTATAACTATTATAAATTTATTTAGTTTTTTATAATTCTATTTAGTTCATTTATGACCTTATTGATACATTATAATATCGAATCTCGTCGTTACAGAGTGTTTGTATTCTTGATATTCCTAATCGGTACACTAGTTTTTAAGTAATGGAGTTCATGTGAAATGGTTTTAATTCACCATAATTGAAATTAAATTTTATTTATGAGCATCCAGAATTGATAATGACCATTTCTATCATTTGGTTTCATGGAATGTGGATGAATCATTAGATGACAACCACTTCGATTATTTGACGGTATTTGGATTATTATGAACTAGTTTTGTCATATAAATTAATAATATGTACATATTCTTGTTACTGAATATTTATTAGGTTGTAATACAAATATTATAGTCTGGTTCAACCATATATATTTATTTATAACTAGTATGGAAGGAAATATTGATGAACGAAACTTCATCGTCCATGAAGGTTATAAATTGGAACCTCATGGTTGTTGATTTCGTTTATAAAAATAAAAGTGAATGAGTAAGAATATAGATGATGGTTCTTCTATTAGGATGATTTAATTCTATTATATATATGATACTAGAGTTATCATGATCATTCGGATAGAGTCAGTGAGAATAAGATAACTAAAGAAGGTAAATTAAAATTAAACTAAAAGAAAAAGAACGGTACTTTACATCTTGAAATAACTACCATGAGAAAATCATTAAGGGAAGGGATTTTGATCTTTTTGCAAGAACAAGTGATTCCGGGTTGTGGGGAGTGACTATGAAAGGGTATTTGAGAAAGAATTTGAGGATCTTCAAGTCTTAGAAGTGTTACAAGAAGAGGGAGTGGTGGAATGTTTAGAGTGGACGTGAGGAGTGAATTTTGAATATTTAATTCATTATTTTATTACTTCCCTTAAGACAACCAATAGTGGGGTTTCATGTGACCCCTAACAGTAATAAGTTCATGTGAGTTTGAACCATGTGGCCTTATATAACTTATGATTTCATAAATATTATATTTAATTTAAAATTTGTATATACGGTATTTTACTGTATTTCACTATTCATAAAAAATTCAGGAATTTCATAAAAATCCCCTAAATTCACCCCTACCATTTTTTGACATGTTGAATTCAAAAATGGACTCCATTTTCAAAAATAATTTTTAAAATATTATTACTGTAATTATTATATAAAATCGTAGTTAATCCTAAAAATAATAATTTTAAAGGTATAATTAATTTTACATCACATGGAAAAAATTAATTAAGATCTCATTATCTTATTAACATAAAAAATAAAATAATATCATTATTTTCTATTTATATGGGCCATATTACTATTCACAAGGTTAATTTTACTATTCACCAATAATCATGTTTGTTCTATCAGACTATAAATGACATACCGATCACAACTCTAGATGACTATTTTTTGAAATTCAAAGCATAGTAGAGGAAACGTTGTATTTAATGGATAAATTATAAAATTGAATTCAATATTTATTTTCAAAACCTTGGGGTGTTACATTCTCCCCTCCTAACAAAAATTTCATTCTAAAAATTCACAAAATGGTACCAAAACAGATTCGGGTATGTCTCTAACATAATCTCCTTAGGTTCCCACGTTGCTTCCTCCGTCTTATGGTTGCTCCAAGGAACCTTTACAAGATGAGTCATCTGATTTATTAATACTTGTTCTCGGGTGTCAAGAATCTTGATAGGCTCTTCATAATAATACTTATCGGGCTCATGTTCTATTTCTTCATAGCTGAGTACATGTGTTGGGTTTGGCATGCATTTCCTTAAACATTGACACGTGGAACAGATTTCGATCTTTGGAGATACTTGAAGGAATTTATAAATGGTAAGTTGTGGCTCTAATTAGGTCCAAAATTTCAAAAGGTCCAATGTACCTTGGACATAACATTCCCTTCTTACTGAATCATATAACACCCTTCCATGGAGATACCTTAAACAAAATATGATCTCCTTCTTGAAATTCCAAATCTTTTATTCGGTTATCAGTATAGCTATTTTTCCTAAATTGATCTATTTTGATATGGGTTTGGATAATAATCACCTTTTCTAATGTTTTCTCAACATGTTATAGGCCTAAGAGCTTTCTCTCACCAACATCTTACCAGCATGTTGGTGTACAACATATCTTTCCACATAACACTTCATATGGTTCCAATCTGAATACTTGAATGGAAGCTATTGTTATAGGAAAATTCTTACAGTGGTAAATATTGTTCCCAAATACCTTGAATGTAAAGTGAAAAAGACCCCAAAATATCTTATAATGTTTGAATTGTCTCTTTTTATTGTCCATCTATTTGTGGGTGGTAGGCAGTGCTCAAATGAAGATCAGTATCTTGGGCCTTCAGAAGACTTTTCTAGAATTGTGATGTAAAATAGGGATAATGATCATAAAAAATTGATAAGGGTACACCATGAAGTCTTAAAAATTTATTAATATATAATATTTCTAAACATACAACTGGTAAATCTTCTCTTATATCTTGAATATGTGTTGATTCTTTAATACTATCAACAATGACCCATATCGCATCATTCTTTCTTGAAATCATTGGTAGCCCCCTGATAAAGTCCATCATAATATCATCCCATTTCCACATAACAAAAGGAATGGGTTTCATGACTTCTCTAGGATTTTGTCTTCCTGCCTTCACCAACTAACAAATCAAACATCTCAACACATAATCGGCAATCTCCCTCTTCATGTTTTCCAAACAAAAATGTTCTTTTAGACCTCTATACATATGTTTGCTACTAGGGTGTGGAGAAATTAGAGCTATGAGAACCGTCCAATTGTTCCCTCTTTAGCTCCGAAATACCAGGATCCTAATGCCTCTTTCTGAATATCAAAATTCCACCATCATATATGAATTCAATCAACTTCCCATCATTTATAGCTTTAATTTTCTTTTGAAACTCTTCATCATTAGCATGAGAAATTTTTAACCTTTCTGGTAACGAAGGGTTGGAAACCATTTGGAAAAGTAGTGATGTGTTACCTTCCTTGATAATTCCCATATCCATATTTACTAGATCCCTAAATAATAGATCCCTTTCAACACTCATCTTGTTCATAATTTTTTAGTCCTTTCTACTCAATGTTTATTCCATTTTGTTTTCCATCCTCGAGTGGTAGTGTATTGTGAAATAATAATCCTTAAGTAGCGCAATCTATCTACTTTGTCTCATTTTGAGTACTTTCTAAGAGAAGATATGTTTCAAACTCTTATGATTTGAATATATCTCACATTTTTCTCTATAGAGGTAATGTCTCCAAATCATCAGGGAAAATATTACCTTAGATAACTCAATATCATGAGTCGAATACATTTTTTTCATGGATTTTTAGCTTCCTAGATGCATAGGCAATCACTATATAATTCTATATAAGGAAATAACCAATTCCTTTCATTGATGCATCGCTGAAGATCACAAATCCATCATTCCATGATGGTAGAGTCAATATTTGATCATTCATTAATCATCTATTCAATTCTATAAAACATTCTTCACATTCATGTGTCCATACGAAGTTAACACCTTTCCTTGTAAGCTTGGACATTGGTTTGGCTAAACGGCTGAAGTTATGAATGAAATTATAATAATAACATACTAAACCAATAAATCTATGTACCACAATTATGCTTTTAGGTGTATCCTCTTCTTGTATATCCTTTGTCTTTGAAGGATCTATAGATATTCTATCCTTAGAGAGAATGTTGCCCAGAAATGAAACTGATTAGCACCAAAAATTACAGTTGATATACTTCCCATATAATTCATTTCTTCTCAGAGTCATCAAAATATTGTGAAAGTGATTTTCTTGCTCTTCATTGCTTTTAAAATATACCATATATCATCAGTAAACACCACTAAAAAGTCATCAAGATATTCTTTGAAAACTATGTTCATTAGATCAATGAAAACATATGGTACCTTAGATAGTCCAAAAGGCATTACTGTAAACTCGTAATGCTCGTACCTGGTTTGAAATATTTTTTCTGGAATGTCTTCCTTCTTCATAAGAAACTGATGATATCCAAATCAAAGATAAATCTTCAAAAAGTATTGGGTTCCATGATTTTGATCAAATAAATCATCAATTCGTGGTAGAGGATGCTTATTCTTTATTTTAATAGCATCAATTTCCCTATAATCAATGCACAACCTCATAGACAAATCTTTCCTCTTACCAAAAAGAACATGATATCCCCATGTAGAAATGTAGGGGCGAATAAATCCTTTATCACTCAATTACTCATATTATTTATTTAGTTCCAAAAACTCCATAGTGTCCATTCTATAAGGGGTCTTTGATATGGGCCTTGAACTAGGAATTAAGTCCATATAAAACTCAATTTTCCACTCCAAATGATGTCCAGGAAAATCCTCTAGAAAGACGTAATTATATTTGTGCACAATATGTATATATTCTATTAGAACATTACTTTCCTCACCCATAGTTATTTAATTCCCTTCCTCCCTAAAGATTAAATTTAGTAGATCTATGGGGGTGTATCTTGATAATAATTAAATGGTGATGTTTCTTCCCTAATGATAAGGGATTCTACACCATTCTCAAAAATTATAACTTCGTTCTTCATGCAATATATCTTCACATCATAATTTGACACCTAATTGATATTGAGAATTATAATAAATCCATTCATTGTTATGATCACAAGGTCAACAACTAAAGCATGTTTATGTGTAATGAGAGGGACTAATTGACCAGCCTTTGGGGAAATGATACATCCACAAGGGGTTTTGACTGATAAATCCTTTATTAAATCAAATTTACATATCTAATTTTATTATAAAACTAAGAAGATTTAAATTAATTTCACAATCTAGATTCAAATAAATAAATGTATGTGTCTGATGAAATGATTAAAGTACCTACCACCACATCATTAAGAACATCAATATCAGTAGTTGTTATTTTATAATATTGCCTCGGCTCTATTCCCACTTTTTTGGTATGTTTCCTTTACTCTTTAAAAAATCATTAGCATGGTGTCCCATAACCTAGAAATTATAGCATGAAAAATAATTATCTTCCTTCTTCCCCTTAAAATCACCAGCAAGATGTCCTTTCCTTAGATATTTGTAGCATACTCCATTTCCCATTAAGCATACACTAGGGTGTTTCCTTCCACAATTATCGTAGGGTAGAAATTCAACTCTTCCCTTCTTCTATGTTTCCTTATTTTATTTTCTAGAGTTTTCAGTAGCCCTATTATTCTATTGGTTTACCTTTAAATCGTAAGACTTAGAAAATTCCATTTTCATCATGATAACACATCAAACTAGATCTTAATATGATAAGAAATTTTTAATAAAACAGTGTCCATTAGAGGAATGGCTTTAGGAAATCAAAGAATCGATCAATTTTTCTCCTTGTATTGCGAATGTAGTCCACAACATGTCTTGATAACCATTTGAAGTTATCTTCATACATTGCAACATTCTCATCTTCCTTTTTCCTCATGTTCATAAATTTCCCTTCCAAATCGGCTCAATATTCTTGAGGAAATTATTTCTGTAGGAATATTTCTTTAAAATCACTATGTTCCATATATTATATTTCTCCCTCTTCCATTTTATTTTGGATTAATTATCACAACTAATATGCATCTCCCAATAGCTGATAAACTGCCATGACAACCTTCTCTCTTTCATTTCATCCTAATGTAAGAAATATCTTCTCGAGGGAACTTATCCAATACTCACCTAAAAATGGGTTTGTAGTACCATTGAACGATGGAGGATGTTGTCACATAAATTGATCTAACATAGCTCCTCAATGTGGTGGATCTGGATGCTCCATACAGGTAAGGTTATTATTCATAACCTGAGTAAGTTGTCCCAGTAATGTTATGAGTTGTGCATCACCTGTCACAACACCAAATCCATCGTAATTATCTTGCATTGGAGGGAAATCCCTATAGGGGACACATGAATTCATGTGGTTTCCATTCCTTCCACAGTGATCCATTTATAAATAATGGAATACACTATAATAGGTTTTGAATCATAATTTATAGTCTCAATGAAGAAAAATACATAACATATATAAGGCCCCGACCTTATAAAATTACTTAATATTGAATTACATTGAATAATTCACGTTGAGGATCTTTTCAGGTTTAGAGTTTTATATAATTAGGACAGAACTATTATATGTCAAATATTAAAAAGTAGACACATCTACAGAGCTTCCATCTTTTTCACAAAATAAAAACTCTTGAACAAAAGAGTCAGGTCTAGTTCCTTGTTTTAGACAGCCAGACATTTACATGATCCCATCCTTGACCCTATTCAACTTTATTTCTTGTGAAAACGTTTCAAAAACTTAGGATGAGAATAAAAATCTCAGTAAGGGTTATAAAATTATGGATAGAAAACAACATTCCATGTATACATAAGAATCAACGAAATCATACTTTACTCATAAAACATAAGCAATTTAACATACCTCTTGAAATCATAAGATTTATGCATATCTCAATAGAAATCATAAGGCATAAAGGTAACTTAAAGAATTCATGACATTCTTACGTAGGGAGTAACCCTCATGGTTACGTTTGGAATACCCATCATAGTATATTCCCTAAATCTCTTCAGAGAAACCTTAACGTTTAACTCCTTCGCGTTACCCAATGCATTGGAGAGCTATATCAGGCTCACCCGCCCTTAGTTTATCAAGGAACCACCCGTCTTCATAAACAATGCCCAAGAACTATAACATAATCATAACACATAACTTAATCATAAATGAAATATAACATTCCCACATTGAAATAACAATATAAAATTTTAAGATATTGAAATAATGAATCCATTCTAAAAACCATTTTCAAAACCATTTAAAACATTTAATAAAGAGATCTTTGAATCAAAGTGTCCCATACCACTTTGAAGCTTTTAACATTTTAAACAATTAATAACCATATAAATAAATTCTTAAAACCATTTTTAAAACATGGATATTAATGAGAAATATTTATAAGAATAAATCATTAAAACATTTAAAACGATATTTTAGTTAAAGGGTTTTTAACAAAATGAGAGACACTTGAATACAATAATTGAGGAATAAAATTTAATCAGAACTTTATAATATCATGAGAATAACGGAATTCATGATATAATATTCCAAAGGACAGTATATACACCATATAAGAGTGAATTGGTTCATAACAACAATGTAGTCTCAATAGAAATGTAAAATGAGATGAAATCCCCTGTAAAGATGGTATCCTTAAATTAAGGATAAATCAATCTCATAATTATGTGTGACAAATATAAATACACCCAATATAAGTGGATATTATGTGTAAAACAATAAAAGGTCATTCACACATATTCAAAGGATGACATAATCAATAACTACATGTTGAACCCAATGAAATCGAAATTGGGTTATGAAGTTCCCTTCGTAAAATTCGACAGCCTAACGATGTCACTTTAAAATTCAGAAAATGAGTTTATGAGATATAAAAAGGGTATCTCATCACTTGGAAATTACATTTACATCAATAAGTATATATAATAACATATCCCAACATTACAATATGTAAATTAAAAGACCTAACAAAATAAGTCTTTTAAAAAGAGGAGGGCGAAAAGTTCCCTTACCGACTTGGGTATCCTTCGAAACATACACCCCATGAAAGAAAGACAATACAACATTTATTTAAATACTCATAAATGAAAGTATATTACACAAAGAGTAGAATAATGGGAAGTACATATACCACTCAAAGGAAATGGTGGCAAATGTATCATAAATCTCACAGGAATAATAGTGAGATGAAAAATCCCTTACGAAAACTCGGAAGCATAACGACGCCACTTAAAACATCAAAAAATGGATTGATGAGATAAAATATGGTCTCTCATCATATTAACATAAAATTTACAGCAAGAGAAATATAAAATAACATCCCCCAACATAACAAAGAGGAGATTAAGAGAAGTGACATAAAGGAGAGTACTTAAAAAGAAAGAGAGAGGTTGATCTCTTACGAAAATTCGACAGCCTAACGGTGCCAATCAAAACTTCCAAAATGGATTTATGAGAGAAAATAGGGTATATCATAATATGAACATAAAAAGTACAGTAAGTGTAATATATAATAACATCCCAATCATAAGAATTGTGATCTTAAAAGGAATTACATAAAAGAGTGTACTTAAAAATAAAGAGAGGGGTAGGTACCCTTATGAAAATTCGGCAGCCTAATGGCGCCACTTAAAAATTCTAAAAAAAAGAGTTGTTGAGAGTAAGAGGGGGTATCTCATCATATAAGAATAAAAATTTCAGTATGGTTAATATAAAATAACATCCTCCAACATAAGAACATGGAGCATAAATGAAATGACATAAAAGAGGGTACTTGAAAAGAAAGCGAGAGGGAGGATCCCTTACCGCAAGTCCGACTTGTCTTGTTGTTTTCTTTATATTACTGAATAATAAACATTGGTAAATTTATAATTGTTTAAGGTTTTCCTTTAAATATTATTATTCATTTAATATCACATATTATAATGTTATAATAATTGGTTAATAATGTGAGTTCATATCAGACATTTTTGTCGATGTTTGGTATATGAGTCAAAAATGAACTTGTTTGAAAATGATTGTCCATTTAGTTAAAATTAAATCATATCCAGAATATTATTAATTATTTAAATATCTGATATATCCTTTAAATATTAATTTTATACTATTCCATAGAATTTTGAGATAAAAAGAAATGAAATGCACCGTTCATGGAGACGGTAGGCAGTACGTATGCATGAACGCTACTTTCATTTCTTTGACATATTAATGGAATTAAAAATAATTGAGATATATATATTATAATTTCAATATATTATATATGTTATATAGGTCACATAAGTTCATTAATTTCATTCTTTATACATTCCATGTATTGCATGAACGAGTCACATCACTTGAGGGGCAGTAGTCCACACTTTCTCGTATGAAATTATCGCATTTGCACAACTTGAAAAGCAAAAAAGTATGTTATAAATATAAAATAAAGAAGGATATGGAAAACATAAATGTCATATATATCATATATAAAATATAGTGACATCATAATGGCCACCTTTAAAGGTGTTAAAAGAATATTGGACAATCTTCGTTTCGTGAGGCAATAATTCTCCATCCACAGAAACAGTAATTTCATTAACCATTAGACGGATGTGTGTGTAAGTGTAGATAGAATACTTATTATAAAAACATCCTAGTATATTGAATATACTGGTGTTGTAACAAAAGAAATGAATAAAAATATTTTATGGGGTTGGAGAAGTAAAATAAAACATAAGAACACAAGAGAAGACACTACCTTTAAATTGGGTAACTCTTTTTGATTTGAGCTCAATGGCTTCCTTGGCAAGACGTCTGCCAAAATTGAGGCTTCTAGTAGTAAGAGATAGATGTGGAGAGACAAAATGGTCAGGGTTTGGTCGAGCCAAAGGCTTGAGAGGTGTGGGTAAGGTGGTAGAGGTGGGGGCCTTTTATAAGAGGAGAGGAGGGGTACTCTTGGAATGTCTTGAAAAGTACCATTATTATAAAATGTTTTTCGGATTTTAAAGGTCCCAAAATTATACATTTCTAGGATAAGTTGATAATATTTCTAAATACACACATCCAATAGGTTTTTGAAAAGTGTAGTCCTTATATTTTACATTATCTTTTCATTTTATTTAAATCGTTAAATAACGAGGTAATCACTGCATCATCATGGTGTCATAAATAATTTAATTTATTTAATGTCTAAAAACTATAAAACAACTATCATGATGTAGGAAATCTTTTTATATTTCTAATGAATATTTATAGTCACAAATATGACTTCTATAACCCCATGTAAAAATTATTTTAGTAAAACAACACATGTTTGTGACATTTTAATTTAAACATTAAATAAAAAGTTATTAACGTCATTATCCTACCGAAGTGGCTCCATGGGGTCCCCAAGTTTACCCATGGATTTTCTTGGTCGGCCATGACACATAAAATAAGGGTAGGACATTTTTCAAGGTCATTTCATATTATTAAAAAATTATTTTTACATTAAATTACACTAATTACCTCTAATCGCGATTAAAAACATAAAAGTTACTATTCGCCAAAAAATTATTTTAATCCCATTGAACCACATTTTACTTCCTAATGGAAACCATTTATGTCAGATTTTTTAAATTCATAACACAGAGGTGGTATAATTTCATTTAAATGAAAAATTGGTTTTTTAAGTACCACTTAGTGGTTTCACTATTCATCAAAAATTGAAGTTTTTCCGAAAAATACGAAAAATTCACCCTAAGCTATATTTGATATTCTTAATTCAAAAATTATTTCTATTTTACAAAATTCAAAACATATATGTTACATTAATTAATATAAAGAACAAATAGCGTGTTTTTATGAAACAATATATATCAAATGATTGACACTAGTTTAAGTCCAATTTCAAAGTGAAATTAACTCCAATGACCACTATTAGGTTAAATGGTAAAAATATATTCTAATTTCACTTTAAAACAAATTAAAAAGATAATATAATCATATAAATAAATTATATTAAAAATGGGTTTTGAATTAAAATACAACATTTTTCACTATTCATTAAAAAATGAACTTTATCGGAAAAATACCAAAAAATTACACAAAGAAAATTTTGATATCCCGATTCTAAAGAAGAATTTTATTTTCTCAAATATAACACATAAAATTGTCAACAAGTTGATTTAAAAGAGTTTCGCCATCAAAAGGTGGTTAATCGACCTTTTAAAGAATATTAGAATGTTTACTCTTAAAATTGGACTCATTCGCATTTTTAATCCTATAACATTTATTGTAAAAAGTAAAAATATTTGACAAACATATATAATCATTTTTTAGTTAGTTCTTTTCATTTTCGTCATTACAACAGATAGGTGTAAACTACCATTTAAAATAAAATTATTTTATTATTATAGTGCAACGTAAGATTTCAAAGGAACTCGTTGTTGCGTATTGGGTAAGCCATCGATCATAGCGTTGCCTTTAAATTAATATTAAGATTTTATTCAAAAATAGGGATAAATATAAAAGTGACAAATTCTTTATTTACCTAGGGTGTTACAACCTTCCCCCCTTTAGGGAATTGCGTCCTCGCAATTTTAAAATTGGGCTCAGAAACATCATTGAAAGTCCCACTTCGAAACAAGAGTCGGTAAAACAATCACTTTAAAAGAAATAAAGAGAACTACATTGGTCACTTGAGGTAACCCATACTAGTATTCCATGTAGGAAAACATGGATATGGAAGAAAAATAAAAGGGTCATATTCTGAGGGGGAGTGATGGAATTTTTTTTTGAGAAAGTTAACCACAAGAAAATCACAAACTTGTGGTGGGTTTAATGGTATTTGATTCCCTTGTAAGAAAAGTTAATAGACAAAATTTTTGTTTTAAGTTAATTTTCATTGAGGAATTTATTTTTTATCATAAGTAAACATACTTACTTGTCATGTTTACTTTCAACTTTTACTAGATTTCTTACACAAACTCATACTTTCCCCAAAAGAGATAAAATCTTCAAAAATAACCATAACATATTTTAACCACAAAGGTTATCGAATAACTTCCATTTTTTCAACCCAAAATTTATTAACCAGTAATTGCCTCAAATTCAAGGATCATATAAACCCAAATGGTTCTTTATTACTATATCCACAAAGGACAATTATTCCTTGAATAAAATTTTTGTATATCAAACATCAGGGTTACTATAAAAAGTCCCTAATGTAACCACATCATCAAAAGAGACTTAATACATCTACGAATTTCACCATCCTAAAATCTACCATAACTCTTGAATCCCTTATATTTTGACTTCTTACTCATTAAAAATTCTTCATGATCCATTATCCATTCCTTTTCATCTTATTCTAAAATACATATTTCTTACAAACACAATCTTGAATCATAGCCTAAGATTTCAATAATAAGAAAACACTTTTTAAGAATTAATCCATACCTTTCATTGGTCATTATAAGTCTCTTCAACCTCAATCAGAATGGCATTAGGTATTGGTAAGTGAATATTTGCACGATCTTGGTGACCCCATTCCCGAAGCTTCTTCATAGGACATGTGTTTGCATAATGACCATGCACACCACATTTAAAACATTCAATTTATCCTTTAGAAAGAACTTCTTTACCTTTCCTAGAGTCAACTAGATTCTTCCTTTTTCCATGGCAGGTTCTTGATTTATGACCTTCATTTCCACATCAATAGCATCTTTCTGTCCCTTTGAAACATTTTCCTATGTGTTTCCTTCCACATCATTGACACATAGGTTTTTGAACATACTTACCTTTATGATTATTACCTGAACATATGTAGGGACTTTTTTCTCACATATACGATGACTTATAAAAATCACTAAGGTTCAGGTGGTCAATCATGACTCCAGATAGTTGGTTGAGGATAACCATAAGAGTTCTCATTGTAGCTCCCATATCATTCAATTGTTCTTTTATAAAACTGTCATAGTTTTCTTCAAATCCACTATTATCCTGCTAGATCCAGCCATTTTCTAAAACCAAAAAGGTCAGACTGAGTATATCAACAAAATCATCATATAATAAAAAGGAAGATAAACACCAAGATATACTTATCCAAGTTATCTCAAACTCATTCTAACTTTAAAAAAACAATGAATCCACCTAATATACTGACCATTGTGGTTATACAAAACATGTCACTTTTTCTTAAACAACACTCTAGCCTCTAAAGTTATCTAAACCGACCTTTGATACCGACTATAAGGCCCCGACCTTATAACATTACTTAATATTGAATTACATTGAATAATTCACATTGAGGATCTTTTCACGTTTAGTGTTTTATGTAATTAGGACATAACTATCACATCTCAAAGATTATAAAGTAGACACATCTAAACAGCTTCAATATTTTTCACAAAATAAAAAGTCTGGAACAAAAGAGTCATGTCTAGTTCCTTGTTTTAGACAGCCTCACATTTCCTGGATCACATCCTCGACCCTACTCAACTTTATGTCCTGTGAAAATATTTCGAAAACTTAGGATGAGCATAAAAAGCTCAGTAAGGGTTATAAAAGTATAGATAGAAAACATCAGTCCATGTATACATAATAATCAATGAAATCATACTTTACTCATAAAATATAAGAAATTTAACATACCTCATGAAATCATACGATTTATTCATAACTCAATAGAAATCATAAGGTATAAAGGTAACTTAAGGCATTCAGGAAATTCATACATAGGGAGTAACCCTCATGGATACGTTTGGAATACCCATCACAGTATAATCCCTAAATCTCATCAGATAAACCTTAACGTTTAACTCCATCACGTTACCCAATGTATTGGAGAGCTATATTGGGCTCACCCGCCCTTAGTTTATCACAGAACCACCCGTCTTCCTAAACAATGCCCAAGAACCATAACATAATCATAACACATAACTTAAGCATAAAAGAAATATAACATTCCCACATTTCAATAACAATATAACATTTTATGATATTGAAATAATGAATCCATTTTAAAAACCATTTTCAAAACCATTTAAAACATTTAATAAAGAGATCTTTGAATCAAAGTGTCTCATACCACTTTGAAGCTTTTAACATTTTAAACCATTAATATCGATATAAATAAATCATTAAAACCATTTTGAAAACATGGATATTAATTAGAAATATTTATAAGAATGAATCATTAAAATATTTAAAACGATATTTTAGTTAAAGGGTTTTTAACAAAATAAGAGACACTTGAATACAATAATTGAGGAATAACCTTTAATAAAAACTTTATAATATCATGAGAATAAAGGGATTCATGATATAATATTCCAAAGGACATTATATACACCATATAAGAGTGAATTGGTGAAAAACAACAATTTAGTCTCAATATAAATGTAAAATTAGATGAAATCCCCTGTAAAGAAGGTATCCTTAAATTAAATATAAATCAATCTCATATTTATGTGTGAAAAATATAAATACACCCAATATAAGTGGATATTATGTTTAAAACAATCAAAGGTCATTCACACATATTCAAAGGATGACATATTCAATAACTACATGTTGAACCCAAAGAAATCGAAATTGGGTTAAGAAGTTCCCTTGGTAAAAAATCGACAACCTAACGACGTCACATTAAAATTAAGAAAATGAGATGATGAGAGATAAAAATGGTATCTCATCACTTGAAAATAAAATTTACATCAATAAATATATAGAAGAACATATTCCAACATTAAAATATGTAAATTAAAAGACCCAACAAAATAATTCTTTTAAAAAGAGGAGGGTGAAAAGTTCCCTTACCGACTTGGATATCCTTCGAAACATACACCCCATGAAAGAAGGACAATACATAATTGATTTAAATACTCATAAAATAAATTATATTACACAAAGAGTAGAATAATGGTAAGTAAATATACCACTAAAAGGAAATGGTGGAAAATGTAGCATAAATCTCACGGGAATAAAAGTGAGATGAAAAATCCCTTACGAAAACTCTGCAGCCTAACGATGCTACTTAAAACTTCCAAAAATGGATTGATGAGATCAAATTGGGTCTCTCATCATATTAACATAAAATTTACAGAAATAGGAATATAAAAGAACATCCCCAAACATAACAAAGATGAGCTTAAAAGAAGTGACATAAAGGAGATTACTTAAAAAGAAAGAGAGAGGTTGGATCTCTTACGAAAATTCGGCAGCCTAACGGCACCAATCAAAACTTTCAAAATGGATTGATGAGAGAAAATAGGGTATCTCATCATATGAACATAAAAAGTAGAGTAACATTAATATAAAAGAACATCCCAATCATAATAATTATGAGCTTAAAATGAATAAAATAAAAGAGTGTACTTAAAAAGAAAGAGAGCATTAGGTTCCCTTACGAAAATTCGGCAGCCTAACGGCGCCACTTAAAAATTCTAAAAAAAAGAATTGATGAGAGTAAGAGGGGGAATCTCATCAAATAAAAATAATTACAGTATGGTTAATATAAAAGAACATCCTCCAAAATAATAACATGGAGCATAAATGAAATGACATAAAAGAGGGTACTTGAAAAGAAAGCGAGAGGTTGGATCCCTTACCTCAAATCTGACTTGTCTTGTTCGTTTCTTTATATTCCTGAATAATAAATTTTGGTCAATTTATAATTGCTTAAGGTCATACTTTAAATATTATTATTCAGTTCATATAACATATTTTAATTTTAAAATAATTGGTTAATATTGGGAGTTCATATCTGACATTTTTGTCGATGTTTGGTACATGAGTAAAAAATGAACATTTTTGAAAATGATTGTCCATGTAGTTATAAGTAAATAATCTCCAGAATAGTATTAATGATTTAAATATCTTATATATCCAGTACATATTCATTTTATACTATTCCATATCATTTTGAGATAAAAAGAAACGAAATGCACCATTCATGAAGACGGTATGCCGTACGTACGCATTAACGCTACTTTCATTTCTTTGACATATTAATGGAATTAAAAATAATTGAGATACATATATATATATATATTATAATTCCAGTATAATATATATGTTATATATGTCACATAAGTTCATTAATTTCATTCTTTATACATTCCATGTATTGCATGAACGAGTCACATCACTTGAGGGGGCGGTAGTCCACACTTCCTCGTATGAAATTATCGCATTCACACAACATGCAAAGAATAAAGGTATGTTTTAAATATAAAATACAGAAGATTATGGAAAAAATAAATATCATATATATCATATATAAAATACATTGACATCATAATGGCCACATTTAAAGGTATTAAAAAAATATTGAACAATCATCGTTTCGTGAGGCAGTAATTCGCCATCCACAGAAACAGTATGTTTTTTAACCATTAGACGGATTTATGTGTAAGTGTAGCTCTAATATTTCTTATAAAAACATCCTAGTATATTTACGATACGGGTGTTGTTACAAAAGAAAGGAATAGAAAGAGTTCAGGGGGTTGGAGAAGCAAAATAAAACATAAGAACACAAGAGAAGACACTACCTTTAAATCGGGTAACTCTTTTTGATTTGAGATCAAAGGCTTCCTTGGAAAGACTTCTGCCCAAAGTGAGGCTTCTAGGAGTAATAGAGGGATGTGTAGAGACAAAATGTCCATGGTTTGGCCGATCCAAAGGCTTGAGAGGTGTGGGTAAGGTGGTATAGGTTCAGGCCTTTTATAAGAGGAGAGGAGGGGCACTCTTGGAAAGTCTTGAAAAGTAACATTATTATAAAATGTTTTTCGGATTTTAAAGGTCCCACAATTATAAATTTCGAGGATACGGTGATATTAGTTTGAAATCCAGACATACAATAGGTTTTTGTCAAGTGTAGGTCTTAGATTTTACATTATCATTTCATTTTATTTAAATCTTTAAATAATGAGGTAATCACTGCATCATCATGGTGTCATAGATAATTTAATTTATTTAATGTCTAAAAATTATAAAACAAATATCATGATGTAGTAAATATTTTCATCTTTCTAATAAATATTTATAGTCAAAAATATGACTTGTATAACCCCATGTAAATTTTTTTTAGTAAAACAACACATGTTTGTGACATTTTAATTTAAACATTAAATAAAAAGTTATTAATGTCATTTTCCTACCAAAGTTGCTCCATGGGGTCCCCAAGTTGACCCATGGATTGTCTTGGTCGTCCATGACACATCCAATAAGGGTAGGACGTGTGTCAAGGTCATTTCATATTATTAAAAAATTATTTTTACCTTAGATTACACTAATTACCTCTAATCGCGATTAAAAACATAAAAGTTACTATTCACCAAAAAATTATTTTAATCCTATTGAACCACATTTTACTTCCGAACGGAAACCATGTATGTCAGATTTTTTAAATTCAAAACACAGAGGTGTTAAAATTTCATTTAAACGAAAAACTAGTTTTTTAAGTACCACTTAGTGGTTTCACTATTCATCAAAAATTGAAGTTTTTCCAAAAAATACCAAATATTCACCCTAAGCTATATTTGATATTTTGAATTCAAAAATGATGTCTATTTTAAAAAAATTTAAAACATATAAGTTACATTATTTAATTTAATAATTAATTCCCGCTGTCAGAAAAATAACGTGTTTTTATAAAACAATATATATCAAAATATTGACACTGGTTTAAGTCCAATTTCAAAGTGAAGTTAATTCCAATGACCACTATTGGATTAAATGGTAAAAATATATTCTAATTTCACTTTAAAACCAATTCAAAAGATAATATAATCATATAAATAAATTATATTAAAAAGAGGTTTTGAATTAAAATACAACATTTTTCACTATTCATTAAAAACATGAAATTTATCGGAAAAATACCAAAAATTTACACAAAGAAAATTTTTATGTCCCGATTCTAAAGAAGAATTTTATTTTGTTAAATATAATACATAAAATTGTCAACAAGTGGATTTAAAAGAGGTTCTCCATCAAAAGGCGGTTTATCGACATTTTAATGGATATTAGAATGTTTATGCTTAAAATTGGATTCATTCTCATTTTTAATCCTCTAACATTTATTGTAAAAAATAAAAATCTTTGAAAAACATATATAATAATTTTGTAGTTATTTATGTTGATTTACTTCATTTCAATGGCTAGGGGATAACTACCATTTAAAATAAAATTATTTTATTATTAGAGTGCAACGTAAGATTTCAAAGGAACTCGTTGTTGCGTATTGGGTAAGCCATCGATCATAGAGTTCCCTTTAAATTAATATTAACATTTTATTCACAAATAGGGATAAATATAAAAATGACATATTCTTTATTTACTTGGGGTGTTACAACATAAATCAAAATTTTAAGCATAGCTAATCACTTAATCGTAAATATGGTATCTTTGGAGAAAAATTTACATTTACATCATTCATAATGGATTGTAATGAAAATGTGAATTATCCTAAGCATATCCCCTAGGAGTGTCATAAACAAGAGTGCTTCAAGGCCTGTAGTTGTGTACCAGGATACCCAAGGTCTAGCCTGAAACCCCTAATCAAAGCTTTCACTCCTACATACATAAGTGCTAGAGCCTCATCTACCTTCTCGTATCTAGGCAGAGATGTATTTTTTAAAGATCCAAATAATCTATTCATTATCAAAATACCAGGACGTTTTTGTATGTAGATCCTCAAAGGAAATATTAGGGACTCTTCACTATTCTACATTTTCTAAATCTACTTTCTATGTTTTCTACTAAAATTCCTATGATACCAAATTTAGGGACCCAACCCTAGTTTCTCGGAGTTAGTGCCTTATTTAATTACATTGGAATATAAACTAGGAATATGTATCCTGAAATACTAAGTAGTTTAGTAGATTTTGGAGACAAGTTACGTAAATATGTTCAACTTTACATCATGAATGGAAATAAAACACTAATTTATTCCATTAGAAATACCCAAGCCTCCAATATTATGATTGAAACTAATTCATAATTTACTTATTCATAACCTAAGAAAATGAACCATAAGAAAGGGGTGAGATCAAAAACTCAATATATAAGGCCCCAGCCTTAAACCTTACTTAATCTTGAGTTATTAAAAGATTACACATTGAGGATCTTTTCAGGTTTAGAGTTTTAGAGAATTAGATCATGAAACTTGCATTACATTCCACATTTAAACAAAGTGGTTACATAAAAGACAATATTCATTCTTCCCATCAATGGAAACCTATTTAAAATAAAACACGGATTCTTTATTGACACATCCTTGACACTATCGTCACATCATGTACCTTTCCCTTGACCTGTGAAAAACATTTCAAAAACTCAGGATGAGCATAAAAAGCTCAGTAAGGGTTATAAAAATATGGAAAGGAAACATGAGTTCATATATATATGAGAATGAAATCATACTTTACCCATAAAACATAGGCACTTTAACATACCTCATCAAACCATGTACAAATCATAGAAAACATAAGTCATAAAGGTAACTTGAGGCATTCATAACATTCTTACGTGGGGAGTAACCCTCTTGGTTACGTTTGGAATACCCATCATAGTATATTCCCTAAATCTATTCGGAGAAACCTTAAAGTTTCACTCCTTCGCGTTACCCAATGCATTGGAGAGCTATATCGGGCTCACCCGCCCTTAGTTTATCACGGAACCACCTGTTCTTCATAACAATGCCCAAGAACCATAACATAATCGTATCACATAAAACATGAATAAAGGAAACATAACATTTCCACATTTCAATCACAATATAACATTTTAGGATATTGAAAAAATGAATCCATTCTAAAAGAAACCATTTCCAAAACCATTTAAAACATTTAATAAAGAGATTTTTGAATCAAAGTGTCCCATACCACCTTGAAGCTTTTAACATTTTAAACCATTAATATCCATATAAATAAATCATTAAAACCATTTTGAAAACATGGATATTAATAAGAACAAATAATTAAAACATTTAAAACGATATTTTGGTTAAAGAGGTTTTACCAAAATTAGAGACACTTGAATACAATAATCGAGGAATAACATTTAGTCAGAACTTTATAACATCATGAGAATAAAAGGATTCATGATATAATACTCCAAAGGACAGTATATACACCATATAAGAGTGAATTGGTGCATAACAACAATGAACCCTCAATAGAAATGTCAAATGTGATGAAATCCCTTATAAAGAAGGTATCCTTAAATTAAGGACAAATCAATCTCAAAAATATGTGTGAAAAATATAAATACACCCAATATAAGAGGATATTAAGTGTAAAACAATAATAGTTCATTCAAACATATTCAATGGATGACATATTTAATGACTACATGTTGAACCCAAAGAAATCGAAATTGGGTTAAAATGTTCCCTTGACAGCCTAACGACATCACATCAAAATGAGTTGATGAGAGATAAAAAAGTGTATCTCATCACTTGGACATAAAATTTAAATCAATAAGGATATATTAGAACATATCCCAACATAACAATATGTAAATTAAAATACCCAACAAAAGAAGTCTTTTAAAAAAAGGAGGGTGAAAGGTTCCCTTACCGACTTGGGTATCTTTCAAAACATACACCCCATGAAAGAAGGACAATAGATCATTGATGTAAATACTCATAAACGAAAGTATATTACACAAAGAGTAGAATAATGGGAAGTACATACACCACTCAATTGAATTTGTGGCAAATGTAGCATAAATCTCACGGGAATAAAAGTGAGATGAAAAATCCCTTACGAAAACTCGGCAGCCTAACGGCGCCACATAAAACATCCGAATATGGATTGATGAGATCAAATAGGGTATCTCATCACATTACAATAGAATTTACAGCAAGAGTAATATAAAAGAACATCCCCCAACATTACAAAGAGGAGCTTAAAAGAAGTGACATAAAGGAGAGTACTTAAAAAAAAGAGAGAGGTTAGATCTCTTACGAAAGATCGGCAGCCTAACGGCGCCACTCAAAACTTCCAAAATGGATTGATGAGAGAGAATAGGGTCTCTCATCACATGAACATAATAATTACAGTAAGTTTAATATAAAATATCATCCCAATAACAAGAAATATGATCTTTAAAAGTAATGACATAAAAGAGTGTACTTAAAAAGAAAGAGAGGTGTAGGATCCCTTACCTCGGGTCCGACTTGACTCGATCGTTCTTTAATCTCCTGAATAATAAACTTGAGTTAATTTATAATTCCTTAAGAACCTTTTTCAAGTTCATTATTACTTTTATACCACTTATTACCATGTCATAAATATTACGTAATCATTTAAGTTAATAATATTTGTTTTGCCGATATTTGGTTCTTAAGTCGAAAGTGGACTTCTTACAATTACATGTTGTTCGTGTGGCCAAATGTTTATTATATCCAGAATTGTATTCATTATGAAGATATCATATATGTCATATATATCCAGTACATGCATGCATTTATAACATTACATAATCGTTTAGAGGTAAGAAATGAAATGCACCGTTCATGGAGACGGTAAGCCGTACGTACGCATGAACGCTACTTTCATTTCTATTTCGTATTTTATAGAATGGAATAATAATGATATAAAGGTATATTATAATTCCAGTATAATATCATATATAATATCATATTTCCATCCTTTATACATCCCACATATGGTATTTAACGAATCAAATCACTTTGAGGGGGCGGTAGTCCGCACTTCCTTAAATGAAGATATCGCGTATACCCATAATGGAAGCCATAAAGGTAAGACAAAAATGAAAAATGAAGAAGAATTAATAAAACATAAACATATTATATATCATATATAAAAATAGTGACATCATAATGGCCTCCTTTGAAGGTGTTAAATGAGTATTGAACAATCATCGTTTCGGGAGGCAGAATTTCACCATCCACGGAAACCGTATGTTCTTTAACCATTTGATGTAGTTGTGTGAGAGTGTAGCTCGAATAAATCTTATAACAACATCCTAGTATATTGAATATACTGGTGTTGTTACAAAATAAGTAAATAAAAAAGGTTTAGGGGGTTGGAGAAGCAAAATAAAACAAATGAACATGAGAGAATGAATTACCTTTAAAAGTGTAACTCCTTTTGATTTGAGCCTAAAGGCTTCCTTTGAAAGGATTCTGCTGAAAGGGAATCCTCTAGGATGAGGAGAGGGATGTGGAGAGAGTAAATGGGCAGGGGTTGGTCGAGCCAAGGGCTTGAGGAGTGTGTGAAATGAGGTAGAGGTGGGGGCCTTTTATAAGAGGAGAGGAGGGGCACTTTTGGAAAGTAAGAAATATTACTTTATTTGAAAATGTGTTTCGGTTTTAAAAGGTCCCACGTTGATATAATTCGTGGCTAAGGTGATAAGGCTTCGAAATACACTCATCCAATAAGTTTTGGACATGTGTAGTTCATATAATTTACATTATCTTTCCATTTTATTTAAATCGTCAAATAATGATGTCATCGCTGCATCATTATTATGTCATAAATAATTTAATTTATTTACTGTCTAAAAATTATAAAAAAAAATTACTATGATGTAGTAAATCTTTTTATCGTTCCAATTAATATTTATAATCAAAAATCTGACTTGTATAACCCCACTTAAAAATTGTTTTAGTAAAACATATCATGTTTGTGTCAATTTTACTTTTACATTAAATAAAATGTTATTTATGTCATTTCCCAACCAAAGTGGGTCCATGGGGTCCCCAAGATGACCCATGGCTTGTCTTGGTCGGCCATGATACAACCAATTAGGGTAAGACATGTGTCAAGCTCATCTCATTTTATTAAAGCATTATTTTTACCTTAAACTACACTAATTACCTCTAATCACGATTAAAAACTTAATAAGTTACTATTCACCAAAAAAATATTTTAATCTCATTGAACCCCATTTTACTTCTTAATGACAACCATGTATGTAATATTTTTGAAAATAAAAACACAATGATGGTAAAATTTCATTTAAACGGAAAATCAGTTTTTATAAGTACCACTTAGTGGTTTCACTATTCATCAAAAATTGATGTTTTTCAGAAAAATCCCAAAAATTCACCCTAAGCTATATTTGATATTCTGAATTCAAAAATGAAGTCCGTTTTAAAAAATTCAAAACATATAAGTCACATTAATTAATTTAATAATTAATTCCTGCTGTCATGACAAATAGCGTGTTTTATGAAACAATAAGTATCATAAGATTGACACTAGTTTATGTCTGATTTCAAAGTGAAATTGATTCCAACGACCACTATTGGATTTAATGGTAAAATTTTTTTCTAATTTCACTTTAAAACCAATTCAAAATATAATCTAATCATATAAATAAATTATATTAAAAAGTGGTTTTGAAATAAAATACAACATTTTACAATATTCATTAAAAAAATGAACTTTATCGGAAAGATACCAAAAATTTACACAAAGTAAATTTTGATGTCCCGATTCTTAATAAGAGTTTTATTTGGTCCAAAAGAATGTTTAAGAGTGAACAAAACTATATTTAATGACGGTTCTCCATCAAAAGGTGATAAGTGAACCTTTAGTGAAAACTAGGGCATATACGCCTAAAATTGAATTCTTTCCGTATTTTAAGCCTTTATCTTTTATTGTATAAATGTAAAAATATTTAAGAACATATATAATCATATTTTAGTTATTTCTATCCATTCCCGCCATTACAACGGCTACATGTTAACTACCATTTAAAATAATATTATTTTATTATTAGAGTGCAACGTAAGATTCCCAAGAAACTCGTTGTTGCGTGTTGGGTACGCCATCGAGCATAGCATCCCCTTTAAAGCCATATTAATATTTTATTCACAAATATGGATAAATATGAAAATGTCATATTCCTTATTTACCTGGGGTGTTACATCCTTCCCCCCTTTTGGGAATTGCGTCCTCGCAATTTTAAAATTGCGCTTGGAAACATCCTTGAACGTCCCACATCGGAACAAGAGTCGGTAAAACAATCACTTTAAAATAAAGAAAGATAATCACAGAGGTCACCCGAGTTAACCCATACTAGGATTCTACGTATGAAAATATGGACATGGAGGAGAAAACATAGGGTCATGTTCTGATGGAGAGTGATAGAAAACATGTTTAGGAGAAAGTTAACAATAAGAAAATCAAAAACTTGTGATGGGTTAAACGGTGTTGGGTTCCCCAGTAGGAAAAGTTAATAGACAACATTTTTGTTTTAAGATACTTTTTATTGAGGAATTTATTCATAAGGAAGCATAATCACTTATCATGTTGACTTTCAACTTTTACTAGATTCCTTAGCAAAACTCATATTTTTTTTCAAAAGACGAGTATTTAGGGAGACTTGTTCTCATTAAGAGTACTATAATCAACTTCTAGAGAATCACCTAATCCCCAAAAGAGAACTATATACATCCCATGTATTTAGGCTTTAACCAAAACCAAAACCAAAAAGGTTAGTATAAGATCAGATAATCCAGAAAAGGATAACCCCTTATAAAAAGAAAATCTATTCTTAATCTCCAAAATTTGTCCAACAAAACCCAAAGTTCAACGAGGACCATACGATAAACAATTTGTCCATAAAATTCTTCAAAGTAAACCAATATAAGATTGAAACCCAAATATTTGAAGGATTTAGTCACATAGTCTTCCAAGTTAAATCGTAACATTTATCTCCAAACAACATCAGTTGCTCCTAAAGTCTCACATTGAAAAGTAATTATCTTAATCACATATCCTCCAAAATCAACTTACTCTTAATTCATAAAATAATATAACTAAAAAGAATCAGTCAAACTAACTAGGTACTTCACGTAGTCCAGTGGTAGGCGATAAATACCAGTCGCACTTTGGTTGTGGGTTCGATTCCCGCAGCATTGTCCGACGCGACGGGTTGTCACACGGTCTGCGTGTTGACCTTTTTCCAAAACTATATAATTCTCAAATCATTACCCAAAAAGGGATAAAATCATCAAAAATAACCATAACATAATTTAACCTCAATTTTATCTCATGCCTTTCATTTCAATCATAACATATGGTAACCCATAATTACCTCAAAAGTAAGGATCATATAAACCCAAATGGTTGTTTATAACTATGTCCACAAAAGAAAAGATAACTATTACTTGAATAAAATTTTCCTATATTAAACATCAGGGTTACACATGATATAAAAAGCCTTCTAATGTAACACCATCATCAAAAGAGACTTAATACTCTTAAGAATTTCACCATAACTCTTGAAGCCCTTATATGTTGACATCTTACTCATTCAGCATTCTTCATGATCCATTATCCATTCCTTTCCAACTTATTCCGAAATACCTCTTTCCTACAAACAAAATCATGAATCATATCCTATGATTCCGAAATAGGAAAACAATAGTCATGAAATAGTACATACCTTTGATTGGTCATTGTCAGTTTCTTCATCCTCAATCGGAATGGCATTTGGTTTTGGTAAACGAATATTGGTACGCTCTTGGTGACCCCATTCACGAAATTTCTTCATAGGACATGTGTTTGCATAATGACCATGCACACCACATTTAAAACATTCAATTGATCCCTCAGAAAGAACTTCTTTCCCTTTCCTCGAGTCAACTGGATGCTTCCTTTTTCCATGGCAGGTTCTTGCTTTATGACCTTTATTTCCACATCTATATCATATTTCTGTCCCTTTGGAACATTTTCCTAGGTGTTTCTTTACACATCTTTGACACATAGGTTTTTAACACACTTACCTTTATGATTATTACCTGTACTTCCGTAGGGATTTGTTTCTTGCATATATGATGCCTTAGAGAAATCTACAAGGTTTAGGTGGTCAATCATGACTCCAGATAGTTGGTTGAGGATAATCAAAAGAGTTCTCATTGCAGCTCCTATATCATTCAGTTGCTTTCTCAAAAAACTATCACAGTTTCCTTCACATCCACTGTTACTTTGGTGCCTGCTAGATCCAGCCATTTACTAAAACCAAAAAGGTCAGTGTGAGTATATCAATAAAACCATCATGTACTAATGAGTAAGATAAAAAATAAGATATACTTACTCATTTACTTTATCTAAAACTAAGACTCTTTCTGAAATCCTAACCATTATGGTAATGCCACATGTGCTTAAAGAATACCCTAACCTCTAAAGTTATCTAAACCGACCTTTGATACCAACAATAAGGCCCCAGCCTTAAACCTTACTTAATCATGAGTTATTACAAGATTACACATTGAGGATATTTTCAGGTTTAGAGTTTTAGAGAATTAGATCATGAATCTTGCATTACATTCCACATTTAAACAAAGTGGTTACATAAAAGACAATATTCACTCTTCCCATCAATGGAAACCTATTTAAAATAAAACACGGATTCTTTATTGACACATCCTTGACACTATCGTTACATCATGTACCTTTCCCTTGACCTGTGAAAAACATTTCAAAAACTTGGGATGAGCGTAAAAAGCTCAGTAAGGGTTATAAAAATATGGAAAGGAAACATGAGTTCATATATATATGAGAATGAAATCATACTTTACCCATAAAACATAGGCACTTTAACATACCTCAGCAAACCATGAACAAATCATAGAAAACATAAGTCATAAAGGTAACTTGAGGCATTCATAACATTCTTACGTGGGGAGTAACCCTCTTGGTTACGTTTGGAATACCCATCACAGTATATTCCCTAAATCTCTTCAGAGAAACCTTAACGTTTCACTCCTTCGCGTTACCCAATGCATTGGAGAGCTATATCGGGCTCACCCGCCCTTAGTTTATCACAGAACCACCCGTTCTTCATAACAATGCCCACGAACCATAACATAATCGTATCACATAAACCATGAATAAATGAAACATAACATTTCCACATTTCAATCACAATATAACATTTTAGGATATTGAAAAAATGAATCCATTCTAAAAGAAACCATTTCCAAAACCATTTAAAACATTTAATAAAGAGATTTTTGAATCAAAGTGTCCCATACCACCTTGAAGCTTTTAAAATTTTAAACCATTAATATCCATATAAATAAATCCTTAAAACCATTTTGAAAACATGGATATTAATAAGAAAAAATAATTAAAACATTTAAAACGATATTTTGGTTAAAGGGGTTTTACCAAAATTAGAGACACTTGAATACAATAATCAAGGAATAACATTTAGTCAGAACATTATAATATCATGAGAATAAAAGGATTCATGATATAATACTCCAAAGGACAGTATATACACCATATAAGAGTGAATCGGTGCATAACAACAATGAACCCTCAATAGAAATGTCAAATGTGATGAAATCCCTTATAAAGAAGGTATCCTTAAATTAAGGACAAATCAATCTCAAAAATATGTGTGAAAAATATAAATACACCCAATATAAGAGGATATTAAGTGTAAAACAATAAAAGTTCATTCACACATATTCAATGGATGACATATTTAATGACTACATGTTGAACCCAAAGAAATCGAAATTGGGTTAAAAAGTTCCCTTGACAGCCTAACGACATCACATAAAAATGAGTTGATGAGAGATAAAAAGTGTATCTCATCACTTGGACATAAAATTTCCATCAATAAGGATATATGAGAACATATCCCAACATAACAATATGTAAATTAAAAGACCCAACAAAAGAAGTCTTTTAAAAAAAAGGAGGGCGAAAGGTTCCCTTACCGACTTGGGTATCTTTCAAAACATACACCCCATGAAAGAAGGACAATTGATCATTGATGTAAATACTCATAAACGAAAGTATATTACACAAAGAGTAGAATATTGGGAAGTACATACACCACTCAATGGAATTTGTGGCAAATGTAGCATAAATCTCACGGGAATAAAAGTGAGATGAAAAATCCCTTACGAAAACTCGGCAGCCTAACAGCGCCACATAAAACTTCCAAATATGGATTGATGAGATCAAATAGGGTATCTCATCACATTACAATAGAATTTACAGCAAGAGTAATATAAAATAACATCCCCCAACATTACAAAGAGGAGCTTAAAAGAAGTGACATAAAGGAGAGTACTTAAAAAGAAAGAGAGAGGTTAGATCTCTTACGAAAGATCGGCAGCCTAACGGCGCCACTCAAAACATCCAAAATTGATTGATGATAGAGAATAGGGTCTCTCATCACATGAACATAAAAATTACAGTAAGTGTAATATAAAATATCATCCCTATAACAAGAAAGATGATCTTTAAAAGTAATGACATAAAAGAGTGTACTTAAAAAGAAAGAGAGGTGTAGGATCCCTTACCTCGGGTCCGACTTGACTCGATCGTTCTTTAATCTCCTGAATAATAAACTTGAGTTAATTTATAATTCCTTAAGAACCTTTTTCAAGTTCATTATTACTTTTATACCACTTATTACCATGTCATAAACATTACGTAATCATTTAAGTTAATTATATTTGTTTTTCCGATATTTGGTTCTTAAGTCAAAAGTGGACTTCTTACAATTACATGTTGTTCGTGTGGCCAAATGTTTATTATATCCAGAATTGTATTCATTATGTAGATATCATATATGTCATATATATCCATTACATTCATGCATTTATAACATTACATAATCGTTTAGAGGTAAGAAATGAAATCCACCGTTCATGGAGACGGTAAGTCGTACGTACGCATGAACGCTACTTTCATTTCTATTTCGTATTTTATAGAATGGAATAATAATTATATAAAGGTATATTATAATTCCAGTATAATATCATATATAATATCATATGTCCATCCTTTATACATCCCACATATGGTATTTAACGAATCAAATCACTTTGAGGGGGCGGTCGTCCGCACTTCCTTAAATGAAGATATCGCGTATACCCATAATAGAAGCCATAAAGGTAAGACAAAAATGAAAAATAAAGAAGAATAAATAAAACATAAACATATTATATATCATATATAAAAATAGTGACATCATAATGGCCACCTTTGAAGGTGTTAAATGAGTATTGAACAATCATCGTTTCGGGAGGCAGAATTTCACCATCCACGGAAACCGTATGTTCTTTAACCATTTGATGTAGTTGTGTGAGAGTGTAGCTCGAATAAATCTTATAACAACATCCTAGTATATTTAAGATACTGGTGTTGTTACAAAATAAGTAAATAAAAAGAGTTTAGGGGGTTGGAGAAGCAAAATAAAACAAATGAACATGAGAGAATGAATTACCTTTAAAAGTGTAACTCCTTTTGATTTGAGCCTAAAGGCTTCCTTTGAAAGGATTCTGCCGAAAGGGAATCCTCTAGGATGAGGAGAGGGATGTGGAGAGAGTAAATGGGCAGGGGTTGGACGAGCCAAGGGCTTGAGGAGTGTGTGAAATGAGGTAGAGGTGGGGGCCTTTTATAAGAGGAGAGGAGGGGCACTTTTGGAAAGTAAGAAATATTACTTTATTTGAAAATGTGTTTCGGTTTTAAAAGGTCCCACGTTGATATAATTCGTGGATAAGGTGATAAGGCTTCTAAATACACTCATCCAATAAGTTTTGGACATGTGTAGTTCATATATTTTACATTATATTTCCATTTTATTTAAATCGTCAAATAATGATGTCATCGTTGCATCATTATTATGTCATAAATAATTTAATTTATTTACTGTCTAAAAATTAGAAAATAAATACTATGATGTAGTAAATATTTTTATCTTTCCAATTAATATTTATAATAAAAAATATGACTTTTATAACCCCACTTAAAATTTTTTTTAGTAAAACATATCATGTTTGTGTCAATTTTACTTTTACATTAAATAAAATGTTATTTATGTCATTTCCCAACCAAAGTGGGTCCATCGGGTCCCCAAGATGACCCATGGATTGTCTTGGTAGTCCATGATACAACCAATGAGGTTAAGACATGTTTCAAGCTCATCTCATTTTATTAAAGCATTATTTTTACCTTAAGCTACACTAATTACCTCTAATCACGATTAAAAACTTAATAAGTTACTATTCACCAAAAAATTATTTTAATCTCATTGAACCACATTTTACTTCTTAATGACAACCATGTATGTTGGATTTTTGAAAATCAAAACACAATGATGGTAAAATTTCATTTAAATGGAAAATCAGTTTTTATAAGTACCACTTAGTGGTTTCACTATTCATCCAAAATTGAAGTTTTTCAGAAAAATACCAAAAATTCACCCTAAGCTATATTTGATATTCTGAATTCAAAAATGAAGTCCGTTTTAAAAAAATCAAAACATATAAGTCACATTAATTAATTTAATAATTAATTCCCGCTGTCATGACAAATAGCGTGTTTTATGAAACAATAAGTATCAAAAGATTGACACTAGTTTAAGTCTGATTTCAAAGTGAAATTGATTCCAAAGACCACTATTGGATTTAATGGTAAAAATATTTTCTAATTTCACTTTAAAACCAATTCAAAATATAATCTAATCATATAAATAAATTAGATTAAAAAGTGGTTTTGAATTAAAATACAATATTTTACATTATTCATTAAAAAAATGAACTTTATCGGAAAGACACCAAAAATTTACACAAAGTAAATTTTGATGTCCCGATTCTTAATAAGAGTTTTATTTGGTCCAAAAGAATGTTTAAGAGTGAACAAAACTATATTTAATGACGGTTCTCCATCAAAAGGTGATAAGTGAACCTTTAGTGAAAACTAGGGCATATACGCCTAAAATTGAATTCTTTCCGTATTTTAAGCCTTTATCTTTTATTGTATAAATTTAAAAATATTTAAGAACATATATAATCATATTTTAGTTATTTCTATCCATTCCCGCCATTACAACGGCTACATGTTAACTACCATTTAAAATAATATTATTTTATTATTAGAGTGCAACGTAAGATTCCCAAGAAACTCGTTGTTGCGTGTTGGGTACGCCATCGAGCATAGTGTCCCCTTTAAAGTCATATTAATATTTTATTCACAAATATGGATAAATATGAAAATATCATATTCCTTATTTACCTGGGGTGTTACACAATAAGGGTATGAAATATAACTGAATATAACATTAAAAAAGTATGGTGAATAATTGAATACGCATTCCTCTAATAATAAACATGAACACATTATGGTAGCAATTTGATCTGAGTAAATAATACCATAATAAAACATAATCACGAGTATTCTACTTGTTTAATAACCACATGAACATTAAATTACTAGTTAAATAATGAGGGAAGTTCATATGCCAAACATTATAAAACATTTTGTTAAGGCCTCGACCAAGACGTCTAAAATGATTTAGGCTTCGGCCAAAATCCATATATCACATTGGGAAAGGCCTCGTCCAATTCCATGCCTATTTGTATCATGAGACATATCAATGATTCAAGGGGATATAGTGGGCCCCAAAAATCAGATAATAAGTCCAATTCATACCTCATATGAGCAGAAATCAACATAAACAACATATACATTCATATTGAAACTATCTTATGAAATGTTAATAACTTTCCCCCATCATCAAACATAAAACACTAAACATTCTGAGAAATATGGTGAATAGTTTTAGGATAGATCACCCAAAATTAATTTAGTCATTAACCATTCAATAAAATATGGTAGATTGTATCATAAATGATTAAACCCAATAATACAAAAGAATCAACAAGAGTGTTGATGCAGACAAAAATACTCTTATACAATCATTAAACAATTCTTCAGATAAATACTCCTTATTTTTAAAAGAAGAGTTATTTTGGAGAAATCATTGTATAAAAACAAAAGTATAGTAAGATAGTACATTAATAGTAAAATTAGGGATTTTATAAAGATAATTGTTTCCAAAAATAGATTATAGAGTTCCAATGAAAATAGATAAAAATTTGAGAAATTCACTTGAATTGGGATTGAATTGGGGAAATAGTTTTCAAAGTTTCTATTAAATAATGTAATTATCCATAAAATAGGGAAGGATTTAATTTGGAGTACACATATAGAAAACTCAAACAGAATTTATGAGGAGTAAATAATAATACATAATAATTTCATTGATGTAATTATATAATGAATGTAACCCGAATGAAAATGGAAGTTCGTGTGGAAAAACCCTTACCATAAATCTGAATGAGTTACCCACATGAAATTAAGGTCCAGGAATACGAAATTATAAAAATTAATAATGTAATTCAGAACCTATTAGAAAAGTATTTAGTATATCATAATTTGGTTTAGTTTATATATGACTTTATTGATAAGTTATAATATCGAATTTAGTCATTCCAGAGTGTTTGTTTTCGGGATTTTCATAATCAGGTCACTTGTTTTTAAGTAATGGATTTCATGTGGAATGGTTGTAAACCTCCATAATTGAAATTAAATTTTATTTCTGAACACCCAAAATTGATAATGGTTATTTCTATCATTTGGTTACATGGAATTATGATGAATCTTTTGATGACAACAACTTCGATTATTTGGTTGTATTTGGACTGTTATGAAGTAGTTTTGTCATATAAATTAATAATATGTACATATACTGGTTTCTGAATATTAATTAGGCTATAATAAATATATTATAGTCTGTATCAACCATAAATATGGTTTCATGACCAGTAATGATGGAGATATTGAAGAACGATACTTCATCATCCATGAAGATTACAAATTTGAACTGTATGGACATTGATTAAATTTATAAACATAAAAGGGAGGGAGTAAGAATGCTGATGATAGTTCATCCATTAACATGATATAATTCCAGTATATATATGATACTAGAGTTATCATGATCATTTGGACAGAGGAGGGGATTATAGGATAAAAACGATGATAAATTCAAATGAAAGTAAAAGAAAAAAGAAAGGTACATTATCTCTTGAAATAACATCCTTGAGAACCTCCTTAAGGGAATAGATTTTGGCCCTTTAGAAATAATAAGAGATTCCTGGTCATGGGGATTGACAATGGAAGGGTATTTGGGCTGAACGTATAGGATCTTCAATGCTTAGAAGATTGAAGAGAAGAGGGAGTGGTGGGGGTGATTTATAGTGGTTGAGAGATTGAATTTTGTATATTTAATTGATTATTTTATTATTTCCCTCAAGAAAACCAATAGTGTAGTTTAATTTGACCCCTAATAGTAATAAGTGAATTTTAATTTTAACCAAGTCTCCTTACATCACTTATGATTTCCTAAATAGGGTATTTAATTGATAATTTATAAATACGGTATTTTAATGTATTTCACTATTCATCAAAAATTCTAGAATTTAGAAAAATCCCAAAAATTATCCCATACCATTTTTTGATGTGTAGAATTCAAAAATGAACACCATTTTTCAAAAATAATTTTCTAAATATTATTAATTAAATTTTAAAATAAAATCATATTTAATCCAAAAAATAACAATTTTAAAGGTATAATAAGTTTTATATCACAGTAAACAAATAATTAAGATATCATTTTCTTATTAACGTAAGAAAATAAAATTATATCATTATTTACTATTCATAAGGATCATATTAATATTTGTAATTGTATTTTACTATTCCACAAAAATCATGTTTGTTCTATCAGACTCTAAATGTCTTACCGATCACAACTCTAGATGACCATTTTTTGAAATTCTAAACATTTTAGAGGAAATGATGTGTTTAATGGAAAGATTATAAAATTTCATTCAATATTTATTTTCAAAACCTAGGTCTATTACAACAAATATATAACTTTCACCTATCAGACTCTAAATAAAATACTGATCACAACTGTGTATGTCCGTTTTTCTATATTGAAAACATAGAAGTTGAAAAATTATGATTTACAGCTAGGTTAGAACTATATCCTATAAAATAGAGATTTTTTATAGTGACATAGTGCTTCTTGAATTATATATTAAATTTATTTTTAAATCCTCACAATGTTGCATTAATGGTTCATTATATAGTTTATAAAGGTACCAAACCTCTAAAAATGTGTGTCGGGGGTCAAAACTAGAAAAATGAGGTCAGATTGACATAAAATCATAGGAAATTTTTTTTAATATTGAAATTAATGGAACATCATTATGATTTATGGTTTTCCCAGGATACCCGTAAATGCATTTTTAGTGTTTTAAATCCCTGAAATGTGTGTCTAATAGTCAAAAGCGAAGAAGATGACCTTGTATTGATGTGAATTCACGGTAAAACATACATTTGGTTATTTTTTAGTGGGTATTCATATGGAAATGTCAATTTGATGTGTATTTTGATTAGAATTAATTGGTAAAGAGTTTTTAAAAGAATAAAATCTTTTAAAAACATGTGTCGGGCAGTCAAAACATGGAAAACGATGTCAGATTTCCATTTAATCAAATGAAAATAATTTTAGATTGATTTTGGGAATGTCGGTACCGATCAAATTTCATAATTATTTATGGTTTTATAAGGATACTCATAGAGGTTTTTTAGTGTTTTAAAACACTAAAATTTGTGTTTAATTATTTAATGTAAAAAAATGGCCTCATGATAATTTCAAATCATGGGAAAAGCGCTGATGAGTAATTTTTAATGTACAGTACATTCTTTCATATAAAATTCCTTAATAAAAATTATTAATTAAATTTTTATGACACTACACATTGATATGAATATTATGTAAAATGTTATATATTTATCCATTCATAGTTTCATGTGTAGAATCATATCCTAAATATGTATGTTTATGTTTTCAATTTTTGTGACATGTTTTTTATGTAAATTTTTTTAATATTTTATTTACAAAATAAGTAATATTATGTGAAAATTTATAAATATCTTATGTGACCTTTCCCTCTCAAATTTATATTCTTAAATTTTCTGGTTTTAGTTATCAGTGATAGATTCTAGAAGTAGAGATCATGTTGACTATTCTAATTCCATGAAATTCAATATAATGTGTTCATGATGGTTCTTCGTTTTCATGGTATGATTAAATTTTATCATTGATTATACTATAATTCTGATTTATTTTTTCATTTTTAATTTCATTTTTCTTTTTTGTTATAGTTTATGAGATGATGTGGTATGTTCCAGTGTATTAGATGATTTGAAGAAAGATTGACGTAGTGGATGTTGTGGGGTGGGAGTATATTGGGCATGGTTTATTCTTGAACGTATATTATATGTATATATTGATGATAGAGGTATGGGTTGAATGAGGTTATCTGTTGACTCTACTTATGGTGAATGGTATTATGGTGATTGGGAATATATATATATATATATAAATGTGGTTTTATGATGTATTAATGAGGTGTTTAATATGTATTAATATTATAATTTATTACATATTAGTGTTTTTATTTTTAGTTTTTAATAACTAGTTTTTAAAAAATTAAGAGAAATATTTGGCGAAAATTTTTATAATAAACTTATAAATAAATAATTTAAAATATCATTTACTAATAGTAATTATTAATTTCCATTAAACAGAACTTCCACTAAATATATTAGTTGATGATAGTTTCATTTTAGTTATTTTTTTCCAGTTAATATTCAAATTAAACAACTACTAAATAAAGAAAATGGTCTATTAAAATATTTAAAAATGACACATACAAAAACCACCACTAAAAGAAAAAACCATTGTTAACTAAAAATTGACTCTGTAATACATGGAAGTTTTATTAACCACTACTAAACTATTTAGCAATGGTATAATACATCCCTAGTAGAAAAAAAACCATTTCTAATGCTTTATTTATTTAGTGATCTCTATAATATTTCATATCAATCAATAAAATTCATTTAATACATTAACACATTCAAATTATAACAAATTAATATTTTTATAATAATTTAATTTATTTTTTTGTAAAATAAAAAATAATTTATAATATTTTCATCAGAATTTAAGTTAATTAGATAATTTATACTAATAAAAAATAAATTAAATAATCAAAATAGAATTATTAATCACAAACTAGACATTATGTCATTTCATGTCTTGATTTTGACCCTATATTGACACATAAAATATTTTAAAAACACAGGGAGTGATTTTCAATAACTATATTTGATTTGAATAATATATCATCATTTTAATGGAAAATTGTCCATTAAATCACTTCAATTTGAGATTAATTTTTTATGGTTTAAACCCTCTTCATCCAATAAATTTTGTGCTTGTTTATGTCACATTTTAACCCATATCATTTAGTTTTAACCCCTCATTAACCTGTTTAATAGTTAGTGTCAAAATGTATTTTTTACTCTTTGAGGGTCAATATAATTATTATAAATGGGTAAAATACTCATAAATAGACCATGTATGGGATTATAAACCATATTATAGTTACTTGGATAAATCAAATATTTTTAATAAAATATTATTTCTTCTAAAATGTCATTAATATGAATTTTTGATACTATTCATTACATTAACTTCAACAAAATCATGATAACACTTAGTATTCAAATAAAATATGTTATTCTATCCCAAAAATTTAAAGGATGTATTAAAAATTTATGTATTACATTAATAATATCATATAATATTTATTTTAATATTTTTTATATCACTAATTGGATTTGTATATTAATTATATAATTTCTACATCACTGTTTTATAATCATTTGAGGGAACAAATTTTTCACTAAAAATTAAAAAAAAATTACCATGCTGTATATAAATATTTTATTTGTAAAAATAAAACTTATAAAGGAATAAAACCATATAATAACCTATATATTAAAATTTTCCTAGTTATTAAAATCTTGAATGTGGGAACTTTGACATTTCATTAAATAAATATTATAAAGGTAATAATCTTATCCAAATGGCCATAAATGTCCATATGACCAAACCTAGAGTGATCATGTACAATAATTACTCATAAAAAATGTATTCATGTCTTAGGGTCATTTTTTAGTCCATATAATATTGTTTTTACCCTTAGTTGCCCGATTTACCATTTACTATGGAAATAAAAATTACTATAGTTGTTATCCATAACGGCCAAAAATAAAAAGGTCTTATTGAATAAATTTTTCTATCATAATTAATAATCAATAATCCAATTTTCAAGGATAGAAATTTTTTAGAGGAAACAATTTATTTAATATTAAAACAAAAAACACAAGAAAAAACAAATTTTCTGAAGAAAAAAAATCCCTTTCAAGTGAAAAAATGTTTCTATAACAAATTTGACAATAAAATTGATTCAAATAGACATAATTGGATTATAAATAATATAATATAACTAATTTTACTTTTTAACCATTTGAAAAGAAAATATTACTTTTTAAATTCTTGAAATAATAGTACCTTTTTCAATATTAATAACAAAACAATATTTTTCACTATTCATTTAAAAATCAATCCTTTTAGAAAAATACCAAAAAAATAACCATAAGATTATTTTGATATCGTAATTTAAAAAATTAATTTCATTTTATCAAATTAATTTTCTAAATGTTCCAAAAAATAATTATATTAATATAAAGCAATAAAAATTTATTTTTTCAAGATGACATATATTGAAAAAATAAAATTACACTACTTAAAATTCTGTATTTATTTCCCAAGAATTAATAAATAAATCCTTAATGAATATGAAATTTATATATATTTACAAATATAGTTAATTATATTCACACATGAAAATTTGACACATATGTTATAATTATAGTAATAAGGTTCAATAGCATATCACGTTTCATTTACTCTCTATGTTGCATACACCACAAGTTATCAATTATATTTTAAATATTCTAAAAACAATGGAAGTTAAAAAAAATTAAGAAAAATGTTGATTATGATCACAATAATTTTATTATTTTTATTCAAAATAATCTAATAAATTTTTAGAATCAATTCAGAAAAATGGGACCTCATAATTAATTGAATGGAAGAGGAATTTTTTATAAAATCATTATTTTTCGCTACTCAATTTAAAATATAATTTTTAGAAAAAAATATAGTTTCACCCAAATATAATTTTTATATTTTGATTTTCAAAATGATGTCGTTTTTATAAAATTAAATTTTTAAAATTTGGGAATTTAGGTTTTAACCACCTTCTTGAATAATGATATATGCATTATAATATTATCTATTCTGAAATAAAATATTAATTTTATAATTGATTGTTAGTTTTTATATGTATGACCCAATTGTTTTTAGGGATCTAACATGGAATAATCTATGGTGTATGAATACATCACTAGGGAAATTTGATTGACGAAATCAGTTTAATGTCTTATGGGATAGACCATAAGTTCTTCATAGTTTAATATCATATACCTAGGATAATACCTCATTCGGTTCAATTTCATGTAGTAGGGATTTCATGTTATTTCATTTAATATTATGTGATAAGGGAATTGGTCTTCCTACTTATGTGTCCCCGTTGTGATATTTGAATTGCTAAACTAAAACCTCTAAGATCACATGACTCATACTCGGTGTAAGAAAGACGAGGCAATTGTAATATTACTTAAACCGCTCAAGAGTGAAATAAAGGGAATGACATTAACCACTCAATGTAGTGTCATACAATGAGAATAAAATAACATATTTGAAATTATTTAGTGAAGGTTCATCTAGCAAGACATGGTGGTTGAATTTCCAATTTTTTATAGTTGGAACCAGTTTATGAATTACATAAAACACTACATATCCTCTGAAAATAGAAAAAATAACACACATAGTTCTTAGAAAAATGTCCCCACCCAGATCTTGTTCAAATATGGGGAGAGGGTATTTTATTAATTTTATGGTGTATAAAAACATGGATAGGAGTTTTGGGTCATCCTAGACTAGAGAATTAGGTTCAAACTTAAAGGTATTATTTGGTTTGACCATAGTTGTATGACCCTATGATTTTAAAATTTATATTCATCGAAAATTATATATATTGTAACATACATTTTTCTAACAGAAATTTCCCCAGATAGATATAGTTCATATATGGGGAGAGTGTATTAACTTATTTTTGTGGTGCATCAAAATATGGAGAGTTTTTGGGGTCATCCTAGACAAGAGAACTGGGTTTCATCTTAGTTTTATTTTTTGAATTGACATTAGATGTATGACCCTATTATTTTAAATTTTATTTTCATTGAAAATATATATATTTTATAACACACATAGTTCTTACAAATATTTCCCCGCATAGAACTATTTCATATATAAAGAGATGGTATTTTCTTATTTTGATGGTGTATCAAAACATAGAGAGGTGTTTGTGGGGTCTTCCTAGACAGGAGAATTGGGTTAAAACTTAATGTTATTTCTTGACATTATTTGTATTACATTAAGATTTTAAAATTTATTTTCATCAATATAAATATATATATTGTAACTACTAGGCCCTGTTGACAGTATAGACACCCCCCCCCCATTTACATGGTTGTCGGGTCCTGGCATGACAGGTACCACCAGTTGCCTTGCAGACACATAGTCCCCACCCTGGGGCCCACCCACGTGCATGAACAGATCATTTGACTAATAACAGTCACCAAGGGCCAACACATTTCCTTTTAAGTGTTCATTTTTCCTCAATCAGACTCACACAAGGATAATTCCTTGAATGTCACCCAACCTGGTCACTAATCCTGGTCAAGCATAATTAACAGTAGAGTTATAATTAGTTAGGCTCCTAAAAAACAAGGTTTTCCTTACTGACATGAGTCATATGATTTATTCATTTAACCCTTTATCATTCTATAGTGTTACATTCACCCCCCGGTAGAGCACAAAATCCTCGGTGTGGGCCATACATCTCAACCCTGGTAGTGCACCGCACTTAAGGCTGGGTTCATCCTCTAATACCAAATTTCACAATTGGGCCCTACTGATAGCACAATCACCCCGCATTAACATGGTCATCAGGTCCTGGCCTGCTAGGTACCACGAGTTGCCTCGAGGACATGTTCCACACCCTAGAGCCCACCTATGTGCTCGAAAATTCTATCTAACTAATGTAAGTCCCCACAGGCCAACACAATCCATTTCTAGTGTTCTTTGTACTCACTCACACACACCCTAGGAAACATCTTAGAAGGTCACCCATCTTGATCACTTTTTCAGGACAAGAAAGCTAAACAATAGAGTTCTAATTAGACTGGCTCCCAAAAAGGAATGTATACCTTGTTGACATAAGTCATATCATTTAGTCATTTCACCCCTTTTTGTTCGTGGGTGTTACATATATTTTATATCTTGTGGTATAAGAAGAACCAAGCTTAAATGAACGATGATAAACAAAAAAATATTATTATATAAATATGATTTTTATGTCTGATTCATTAGTTTGATAGGTATAAATAGTAATAACCATAATATGAAATATACGTAGAATAATTTTTATTATTTATATTAATAACAAATAATAGATATATTATCAATTTTTTTGGAAGTGATTATACAATATTTTTAAGGTAAAAGAGATATTTTACATAAAACTATTTCTGGTGTGAAATATATTTTTATCTTAAGAGATTAAATTAATGAATATTGATAAATTATTTTGAAATAAGTATATTATATTTTAAATTTAATAAATTAACATTTTTTAATCATGTTTATTATGAAATGAATGATAATAAACACATAGTGTTATTAAACAATAAATTATCATCAAAAGCAGTATTTATTGAATTTTATGCATAAATATAATAATTAATTTCATCCAAATAAATTTTATTTGCAGAAATGGAAAAAAAATCAAATCGTCATTCCATAATAGTTTTAGGAATAATTTTTAGTATTTTTCTTGAATGTAAATTCATTTTTGAGGGAATAATGAAGAACGATTACTTTTCCTTGAATGTAATTTATTTTCATTAAATCAAGTAATTTAAAATTATTATTCAATATTGGATTTAGTTTTTTAAGTAATAATATATATATTTTATTATTAATAATCTAAATAATTTAATGAGAAAAAAAATTATATTTTTTTCATGTAAGTTTATTTTTAGGATTTTGACGTAATTTTCTAAAAAAATGTTTTGCATTGAATTTTGTGAATTGTATTAAAATTAATTTATACAAGTTTTAAAAAATGATTTATGAAAACATATATTTTTTATTTAGAATTAGAAAGTTCAAACTAGTTAAATAGTCTAATTTTAATTTATGTTGTAATTATTAATACCCATGCTCAAATGTTTTCACCACGGTAGTGGGTCAAACATGTTCATTATGGTTAAAATTATCAAATTAGTTCTCCAAATTAACAAAAAAATATTAATTTATTTCATATTTTGTGTTTAATTCTACCATAAAAGTAATTCTATAAAAAATGTTATTTTTCCCACGTGATCGTGATTATAAACTTTATGTTATTTTATGTTCATAAAATTATCAAATATTACTCTCTCTCCCTTTTAATATTTGTAATATGTTATTATAGGGACAAAAAAAGACATGAATGGTTATAAATAGTGATATTGAATATTAATAAATTATATTTCTTAGAGTAATTTATTTATTTTTTGATATATTGTACATTCCTTTAATCCTTATTGAACATTGATGCAACACTTTTCCAAATAGTACAAAAAATCAAATAATGATTTTAAAAAAATTAAATGTTATATATTTTAGATTAATTATGGTATAAAAAGAATTTATTGGAAATAATAATGAAATATAAGTGATTTTTTAATTTTTATATTCAACTTAGATTGTAATATATATTCCATTAAAATCATGATATATCAATAGTCATGAAAATAACTAGAGACAATATTTAATGTTTAAATATTATCTTTAAATCAATTTAAAATTATTAAAATCATTTATTGAATAAGTAGATATAAAATTACATATGCTGTCATTATTTATTTTTCTCATGTTCAACCTGATATTTTATAAATTACATTCATTAACCATAAAGAGTGAAAAATGTGTTACAGGTATTAGGGTCAAACAAGGATAATAAGGGGTAAAATGAAAACATAAACGTGAAAATAACACTTATACCTATATAAATTTTTTATTTACAAATATATAGTCTACACATTCCATATCATATAATATATGCCATTTTTGATTTATTTTTCTTATTTTTATCACGTATTATATGTTAATATTTCTGATAATTGTTACTTTTCCACCCACCCCTCTTATTGAATGGTATATCCTATCCACTATTCCTAAAACCTATTCGGCCATTTATCTTGACCAATAACTACCAAAATAACTTCCAAAACACCCTACACATTTCTTATAGGTTCTGTTATCACCAAAATACCAACCTAATGTAGATTAATGTGTAATCCAAAGGATGTTTTCCAAAGAAGTGCTATAATTCATAACCAAGTGTTTCGTGTTTTTTTCTTTTAAGACCTCATTAAAATATTATTTAACCATATTGAAATTATAATACCAGTATATTAAAAATACATATCTATTATTATGGTTATGGAAGACCCATTTTCTTCTCATTTTCAATCTCATAGGAAATTAAATCGTCGCTCATGTGTATGTGTGGACTAAAACATCCATAATGTGTTCTGTATTGTTTTTCATCACTTCCTCACAAGACTAGTTATAATTATTTGGTTATTGATTATATAATATTTTTTTATGTTATTATAGTTTTTTAATTATAAAATATTACTTTCTTTTATCCCATTTTTTTCATCAGAAATTAATAACATTCCTGATACATATATGTGGAATTCAGCATTCATGAATTGATGTCATTCATTTTTCATTACCTTATCACATAGAGGGTCATAAGTATTTAACTAATGAATAAAAATTACATGTCTAAAAAAATTTATAAAAAATATCTTCTACTTTATAAATTTTCTACCTAATAGAAAAATGAAATTTTCATTCATGCGTACGGATGGTCTACCATCCCCATGAAATGATGTAATTATGTTTTGATGATTCCCTTGCATGTATGATTTTAAAATTCTATTTACTCTCTAAAAATATAATTATACCATGATTTAAATTTTGAATATCATATAATAATAACCCCATTTACCATGGTCAACCTACTAGAGTTTTTTTGATTTATTAGCATAGAATCCTCAAAACGTCTGATATGTACTTAATCAATTTAGTAGCTATGAAAGAAATTGTAATAAATTTAATAAAAGGGTTTATGATAAGAGAATCATGCAATGAAATTTTTTTAATCAATAAAATTAGGAACATATTTTTATTATACATGAGTTAAATAATTTACATGGTGAGTTTGACTCGAGGTAATAGATTTCTCATCTCAATTTCCTTTCATTGAGTCTTATTCCATTTTCAATTCCTTCTTTCATTATTTGGGTATATAATAGAATATACATGTATACAATCATTAATATTCTTATATTTAAAAGGTCTACAAATCCATTAAAAATTCACTTCATCGATATCCTTTAATTCAAAAGGTACAAAAGTGGTAAATGATTTACATTAAAACATTGTCATAAAATTATCTTATCAAAATATTTATCTTATATATACTTTTTTGTTATAATATTTCAATTATTTTCATAAAATATTTTCAAATGAATTTTATATCTTTATTTGACGCTGTAAAATGTTTTAAAACGAAATATTTAATTATTTCCAAATAGGTCACATTTGAACCTTTTTATCAATGTCCCAAAGAAGGATTTATTATCATGTACACCATGAATGAATTTTCTATACATAATTTCTTTTATTAATTATAAATATTATTATTCAATTTTACATTATTTTATAATGATGATACTGTTCATGTTTATTTAGAAAAATGTCTAATTTTTTTTAAAAAAAATCTAGTTCTTCTCATTTTTAAGGGATAACTGAATATGGTTTTTATTATGATATGAAAGGAAAAATTTATGGTTTTTATAATGAAAATTGAAATTTATGAAAAAAAATATATGATTAAAACATAAAATTTTCAAAAACGTTATTTCATGATATTATAAATATTGTAATCTATTTTTTGTTTTGACATAAAAATATGACACTTAGGTATTAATGATGAATTTGAGATTATATAGTGAATCCAACCCTTATGATACTATGTACATTACGTGATGGGTGGGTCCATTAATTCCCTATAATGTATTAGATAAACAAATGGAGTAAACTGAGGTAATTTAACCTTATGAAATATAGGTGGAGTTAATTACTTTTATGCTATGAAATAGTTATCTAATATAAGTTACACCAATGATAATTTTTTAATGATATTGTTTGGTGATTCCATGATTTATGTATGATGCCCTATGATTTATTAATGTTTTATTTTATTCATTCATTTTGTCTCTCATGTAAATATATTTTATTTCAAAATTAAAAATGAGTATTTTTTTAATGGAATTCCATGATATTCTAAAGTTGAATGTTTTTATTTCATTGTATTTATTTAAAAAATTATTATTTTTACTTTATGATTGATACATAATATTAAAATAAAATAACGGTTATTGATGTTTGTTTCATGGGTAGGAAAATTATTATTTTTATCTCAAAAGATTATTATGATAGAAAGAAAATGTTCTTTGTGGGTTTTTAACAATTTCAAACAGATTAATGGGTTAACTATACTTTTATATCCCTACATGATATTTTTGTGACAATTCCATGTTTCAAAAAAAAATCATTCGGTATAAGGATAAATAAAAACTATTATAATGTCTATCTCTGAATAAAATAGATTATACCTGAATTAAAAGACAGTGTCATGAATGAAATTGGACTTTGAACTTAAAAAGCATGTTTTTGTAGGAATTAAATGATTTTGAGTAGAAGATCCCACTTTTTTATTTAATAATATTTTATTAAGTAATAAATTTAAACCCTTATTATAAATCTTGTAATTGTAGGTTATTAAAGTAATAGGTTGTTATAGTAGGTATCATCAGAAAGTTTTAGATAACGTAAGGTGTTAGGACGATTCAGATAAGTATATTTTTGAAGTATTAGACACCATCATTGGTTAATAATTATTTGGTTGATTAAATGTTTATGTAAATAGATACACATTTTGTGGTTTTATATGATAAGAGTAAATTGGGAGATATTTATTGAGTTTCAATAAATTTTTGAGGTATATGTAACCCTAATTTTTATCTTCTATTGCAATTAAATACTTATTTGTGGAAGAATTATTTTATATTTTTAAATATAATTTGAATGGTATTAATAAATTTTTTTATGATAATCTTTTATGTTTAGTTAGTTATTGTTTTTTATATTTTATAACACCAGATTTAAAAAGTATTTAGTGACTAAGTGATTAGTGTTATTTTTTATGAATTTAATAATATTAGTAAATTATATGATCATGGTAAATAAAAATATTTTTTTGGAAAATATTGGATATTATTTTAGGAATAATGGGTTCATTATTTTTTAGAAGCATATATGATTTCACTATGGCCTTATAGTGATTCATGTATTTTTAGATATTATTATCATGCTTTAGAGATTATATGATTGCGGAACATAAATTTATATTATATAACTTTAGGAGTTATTAATGTTATTTAGATATATGATTTAAGTGTATAATGGAATAATAGGTGATCATATAATTATAACATTTGGTTTTTTACTTTTTTAAGAATATTTTGAAGAGTAATAAGGTTATTTATTTTTGGAATATTTTATACTGAAATTCTTGATTTATTGTTGAAGATATAGATATGAATTTAATACTTCTTCTTATACAGGTTTATTTATAATTTATTATACGTTATATTGTGCTAACCATTGTGTTTTTCTTTAATATCAAAATATAGGAATAGTGTATTTTTATCCTTTTATGGATCTTGTGATTTTTAATAAGTTAATTTTACTATATTATGCATGAATAAATAAACATTAATTTCACTTCATGGAGTAAGTGATGATATAAACAGATTAATGGTCTTATATATTCCTTGATAATTAATGTTTTTGAAGCTATTATGTTCCTTATGATCATATTATCTATCAATCTCAAGTATTATTTATAAAAAAAATCACCACCATGTCCATATTTTCACTTTTTTCTTTTCATATCCTTCTGTAGAAACCTTCTAATTTGTTTTTATAGGTGACATTCATATGTTAATTCACTTTTAAAAATTATTTTTTTGTTATCCCTTATTATTATAAGGGTTATCAGTAATTTGGTTACCAAATTTATCAGGTTTTTTCCATTCATGATCATATTTTTTATCAACCACTCGTTGTAATTTCTTTAAATGTTTTAAACCGTTTTTAAGGGACTTGAGATAAAATTTTGTGGGTAAAATTTATTTAAAGGTAATATAATTTAATAATCGAAGAATACAGTGTTTTTTTAATTATATATATATGAGATATTCAGTGGTATATGTAGAACTAAGCTAAAATGTACCATGATATACTATAAAAATATTATTATTTCATTACGATTGTTATGAAATTATCATTGTTTTGGACCGTATGAATATAAATAATTATATATTATATATAGATATATAGATATTCCTTAATAAAATTAAAAAAATTATTACATTTCTTATTAATTGGTTGAAAATGAAGATAAATTATGTTGATGGTCGAAGAAATAATTTTCATAAAAAATATATTTATATTCATGTTGTTTATTTATATTATAAATTAAATAAATAACTATTGAAAAATTATTATAATTATCTAGGTAGATTTTATATTCATTTTAATGAATTAATATTCCCTTAATTATGGTTTTTGGGAATGGAATGATAATAAAATAATTTAACACTTCAAAAATATTCTTCCAAAATGGTGTTCATTACATTCTATGCACTAATATTATAATTAATATCTACCAATATCATAAATTTTATGTCAAAATATGGAAATTATTTTTTTAATCATAATTTTATATTTGTATTACTATTAATATTTGGATTTTTTATAGAAAATATTTTTTTAGTGAATAATGAAAAATATCAGTGTTTAAAAAATTATCATTTCTAGGTATTCAACTAATTAATTATAATTACCATATCATTTTGGATTTAATTATAATGTAAAATAATATCCATATGATTAAATTCAATATAAATAATTACTTATGAATCAATATTGTTTTTTATTATTTATAGGATTATTTCTGTGCTTAAAATGAAATTTTAAAAATGTTATTTATATTGAATTTTGAAAACTAATATTGAATTTAATTTATTACAATAATTAAAATAGAATATTAAAAAGGGATTTATTACTTCGAATTATGAGTTTCAAATTATTAGAATAGGAAAATAGAATTTTTAATCATAATTAATAGAAACCATGATAAAAGTTTTTCACCACGGTAATGAGTAAAACATGTTACTTAGTGATAAAACAATGGGGTAGGTCAAAAAATAAACTCAGGATTTATATTAATTTAATTGTACGGTATTAATTATACTATAATTTTCATAAACTTTAAAATATGTCATTTTTGGGCCAATTGACTTTGATTATGTCCTTCGTATTGTTTTATATCTGGAAATATTTAAAAAGGGTACTCTCTCTCTCATTTAATATCTACAACATATTTTCATATGGATATAATAATGAAATGAATGATTATAAATAATATTTTTTAAATATTAATAAATTATTTTTACAAAGATAATTTATTTTAAATTTTTTGTGATAGTATAATTTCTTTCAATGCTTATGGAATGCTAACACATCACTTATGCAAGCAATGGAATGTTAAATAGATAGTTTTAAAAATATTGAAAGTAATATCTTATCTATGAATTAGAGTGTCACAATAAATTAGTCGATAAATAATTTATATAATTGAAATATGAAAGGTTTATATTAATATTAAATTTTTATCTTTATGTATTTAAACTCAAGACATATGTATAGTCACAAAAATGACCTAAAATGGTATTTTACTTTTCAAAATTATGTTTATAAATAATTATAAAAATATTAAAACCTTTATATACTAAAAAATAAAGTAAATATCTATAAAATAATTAATGTTACATTTATTTTCCAATTTTCATTTTTTAAAATTACATTCATGACCCTTAGAGTGTGAAAATTGTGTTACAATGGTTACGTTAAAGCATATTAATTTGGGGGGTTAAATATAAGATAAGGTTCAAATTGACTTAAACCACTATCTAAATTTTATTATTTGATTATATTTGGACCTTATACTCATAATATTCAAATACAATATTTTTTTTATTTTTTTTTGTTATACACATATTATATGATAATATTTCAAGTATATATAAGTTTCTCACCCACAAAAAATATAAAATAGGTATCTTAAATCATCTCTTACTCACACTCATTGAGCCATTTATCTCATAAAACCCCTTATAAAATAACTTCAAAACACTTGTTATTAATTTCTTATAGTATATGATCACAACAAGTGGCCAACCTAATAATTCTTAATTTGTAATCAAAGAGTGGTTTTCCGAAGAAGTTGTATAATTGTTAATTGATTATTTCATGTTTATTTATTCTTATACCTCCTTCAAATATTATTAAAACCTACTGAAATATTGTCATAAGTATGTTAAATTATATAAAATTTTATTTTTATTATGTTAAATCCTTTTTCCATCTGATTTTCCATCCTATATTAAATCAAAACATCAATCATGTGTATGAGTCTACAACCACCTCTACAATGTGATGAGTTCTGTTTTCTATCACCTCCTCACACGAATGGTTATAAAGATAAAATGAAATAATATTTAAAATTAATATCAAATTATTATGATTTTATGTTGATAAAATTTTACATTCCTTATAACCCTTTTTTATTTTGTAATACGATAATGTCGCCCATCCATATGTTTGGGATACCACCTCGAGAAAATGATGTGTTTATTTTTTCTTTATGGTCTCCCATGGATTGTCATAATGATGGAAATATGAAATAAATATTTTACTTATGTAATTTGATTATAAAAGAGAAAAATATTACCTAATTTTATCATTTTCCACTGAATAGGAAAATGAAAATGTTGTTCATGTGTACGTACATACTATCATCACTATGAATGTATGTAATTAATATTTGAAGAACAATATAAATTAATCATAATAAAATTTTATTTAATGAATAAAAATCATAATTATTTCCTAATTACTATTTTTTACATCATATAATAATGAAATCTTTTACCCTGGTCAACCTACCGATGTTATTTTGGGATTATGAACCAAATGCCCTCAAAACATCTGAAAAGAACTTAATCAAATTAATATGATCATAATACATGGTAATAAATGTAACAAAAGAAAATATAATATGAAAATAATTGTATAAAATCTTATTATAAATTAAATAATTAATATAATTTTATTATACATGATTAAAATATGAATGTGGTGAGTCAAACTGGAAGTAAGGGATTTCACATCTCAATTTTCATTCTTTCATACTTATTCAACTTTCATGACATGTTACATTTTTTGTGGTGTATATACTTCTATATAGAAATAATGAAACATTAATTTTTTGATATTCAAGGGGTTTACATTTTATTTTAATGTATTATTATTCAATTTCCTATTGATCCTAAGTTATCAAAGTTGTAAGAGATTTTCTCTAAAACCATGTATAAAAAGTTTCTTACAAAAATAATTATTTTCCTTGTACTTGTTCATTAAAATTATTTTCTAATGTTCCTCAATGATTTTTGATGAAATTTTGTATGTATTCTACACAATTTTCAATGTTTTTAAAAATTAAACATTTACATTATTTTTCTAAAGGGTCACTATTACCTCTTTTTACCAAAGTGTGGAAGAATTTTTTTAAATGTAAATAATAAATATATTTTCCCACAATCATGTATTTTATTTATTATCACGATGTATCTACATGTTTTCATTTCTTTTAAATGTAGATAAAATGCTTATTTTTTTAGAATGTTTTGTTTTTAGATGTTTTCAAATGACAAAGATATTTCTTCTCATTTTTATGAGATAACATAATGTGGTTTTTCTTATGGGTTGACATTACAATTTTATAGTTTTAATGATAAAACATTACATGTGATAAAATAATATTAATTTTGATATGATGAAAATTTCTTGTTGTAAAATGTGTTGATTTAAATATATGATAAAATATACAATTAATTAATTTTAATGATTTTAAAACAAGAAACATGGGTGTTATTGATGAATGTGGTAATTGGGAGTGAACAAAAACCCTTATGGGAATCTTTTCATTCTATACTGGGTGGTTTTTGTAAATATTTAAAATTCATTGGTTAAAGTGAAAGAGTTAATTGATTTAATTTACTCCTAAGATAATGTGAATAGATTTAATTACTACTATGAATTGAAGGTGTCCAAAAATATATGTTAATTTTTGAATAATATTGGAACAATCATTGGTTGATTATGTCGTAATGAAGTTATGATTACCCATGTTTCATCCATATTTTCTTCATTATAGAAAATGGTAATTCATGGAAATATTTAGATTTCAAAAGGTAATAAAAGTTTTTTCAATTTAAATTAATAATAATGATCTTCTAAAGGTGAATGGTTTGTTTACACAGAAAATATTTCATGAATTTTTATTTTTCATTTATTCATGATAACATTATGTTTTATGAAAAATTTGGGTTTCATATTAATTAAATTATAAGATAAATGATTATATTTGAACTCAAATGTTTATTATATAAAAGGAAAACATTCTTATGGGTTTAATGAATTCAAAATCAATTAACATGTTTAAAATATATTTATATACCTTACTTGCCTTTTTTTTCTCATCCCATGTTTTAGCATTCATTTCATATGGCCTAATACTGAGTATGAACTATTATTCTATCTATCTATAAATAAAGTAAATTATCCTTGAATGAATGATATGTGTCATGAATGAAACAAGACTGTGAACTTTAGAATCCTATTATTTGTTTAAAAATAGGCTTTTAGTGTAATTTTGCACACTATAATGTAATTTTTTCATAATTCTATTAAAATATATTCCAAATATATCCCTGAAATATATGAAAGTGGAAAGGTTTTAAAAAATAATGTAATTATGGGTTCTATATGTTATGGGGTATTTCTAAAGTAGTATAGACATCACTCTTTATATTTTAATTATATTAGTAAATCTTTGTGAATTTCTTGAAAAATATGGGGTCCATTTTATTTTGTTTATTGATTTATCCCAAGAATAGGGAACATTCAATAAAATAAATAGTTATCCTAGTATGAGAAGGAAAAAAACATAATTTTAATTAGTTCTCAATTCAATGATGAGTTGAGATAGCTTCATCATATTATTGATTTTTGATGGAATACATGATTTATCCAGTAAAACGCCACACTAGAAACCTTCTATGTAAATATATCTTGTACATAAAAGGAAGGTTAAATCCTAGGTATAATAAGTTGGAGGACATTCTTGAAAAACCAATGTGTCTTATAGTTTGCTGTTTTTTTTTCTAGTACTATACTGTTTTATGGTCTAATAAAGTACAATATAGTTCTATTCTATGTAGTTTAATGTAATATGGAATGGACTCAACATCATTCAATTTAGTGCCAGTAAAAAAATAAGTTTTCTTGATGTTTAACATCATATTATAAGGATGTTGCTGAACCAACCTGAAATGCTATATAATATTTCTCATAAGGTAATTTCAGGTAGTTATGTTTTGTGTGATGAATATCATGAATATATTAATTAAGGTCTAGCTGATATGGTGCATTCCATGCGGCTTAACGAAATACATAAAAGGATTTTTTTTAACCCCATATGTATTGATTAAGAGATTTTACAATAATGGTAAAATAAAAAGGATTTTGGCTGGTCCTAGTATAATAATTTTATGTATCACTAATTATCTCATGGAATGTAAATTATTATATACATAGTTCTATAAAATTTTATAGTGTAACGGGACATTGTAAAAGACCGGATGTGAATTAATTGGACTCAAACACTGGGATTGGGCTTTTTTCAAAAGTAGTATTATAGTTAATTTAATTTTGAAGATATTATATAGATCATTATCATACATAAGAATGAAATTATTTTTTCTTATCCCACTAGGAAATTTAATATAATAATCCATGAACTGATGTAGCTCTTATATGGATATTGTTCTTATTCAAGGAAGTTATGTCACAAATGGTTTTCTATGCTAAAGAGTTTAACTTCTTATATTAATGACCATATGTTAAACCATTTAACATAATTTCGATGAGATTATATTATCTTTAGTTTAGATTCATACATCTAAGAATTTTGTCATGTTGGATATTATCATGTGATAAGGATATTTCTATAAATATTAACATCAAGTGGTAAATAAGGGAACCTAACATGATTTTTCCATTATAATGTGTCACTTGTTGAGTGAGAGTGACTCTCATACATGTTTCATGTATCATGGGGTCCTTTAACTCTCTCACTAAATTATCTATCATTGTCTGAAGATAATTATTAATGAATAATCATTCATTAATGTTATTTCCAAATTGTTGAAGGTATGGATAGTAGATGGGAAGATCATTCACACATTCCTCCTTGGGTCTCATGATCCTTGTGAGATCAGGAAGGTTTCCCTCAAATGATCGTGTTAAATAGGTGACCACATTATCAATAATGATGGAATTGACATTTTGTGTTAATTTATGAGTGATAGATAATCATGAAACATTGTAACGTATTGTGTTTTATGAGAAAGGATTCCATATGGATAAAGAGGATAATTGGGTGTCACTAGTGCCAATATCTCCTCATCTATATTCTATTGATTCCAATCATTGATGAAAATACAACCATCAATTTTATTCCCAAAAAATATATGGCAGGGTTTGTAATCTATATGTTCTATCAAAAATAAATCTTGAGGTCACATAATCCTTGGGTTACAAATTAAATTATTCCCCATGGAATAAATGAGATACATGATGACATGTTCGTTTTGGAAAGAATATTCTCCAATTACCTAGTATTAAGAGATGAATCATAACACTACCTCCCTTGTGTGATTCAAATACATCAATCAATATGTGAGTATGGTTTAATTTGTGATTTGGGAGGTGGTTCTATAACGACCCATACTATACATACATTGTTAATACTTCAAAATTGAAGCACACTTATTACAACATAATACAAAACCACAAAGGACCGTAGAGGTATAGTGTCTTTAGAAACTGGGAAACATAAACAACTGGTTCATAAATCTTCTACAGTGTCTCCCATTTATTTCATCATATCTAGGGTCCCTTTTAGAAAATTATACTTAATATCCATCTTCCTGACCTGGGGAAAAGAAAACATAAAAGGGTGAGCTCAAATGCTCCGCAAGGGCAAATAAAGGAAATAAAAATCATATCATATCTTTTTGAAAATCATAACCTGCAAAAGAGATCATAATATCTTAACATGGAATAAATCATAGAAGTGAAAATGAGATCCCCATAATCATAACATGAAACTTGAAACTTTGTGTCATGCACACATAATCATGGAACATCATTTCTTGTTAGTCATGGCTCACTGCCAAGACTATCTTAGTGGACAAAGTCCCTTTCTGAACTGAGTCACCCTCGTTTCAGTCCTGTTTCATTGAATCGGTATAACCTACCATTCCAGCCATGTCTATATCATAATATATAATATCTTTACCCAATGCATTGGAGGGAGATATAGGTCCCACCCATCTTATAATTAATCTTTTCTTATGTGTGCCACATAATCATAAATCATACATCATCGCATAACACATGTAACAAAAATGGGATTCTTGAAACATCATGACATCATAAAACAAACCATATAAGGTAAATTACTTCATAAAAATAATTCCCTCACAACATAATCAAATCAATATAATAATAGGGATAAAAACATAACCCAATATTATCTTAGATGGAAAATAATTTGAACTCCATTCTTGATGAAAATATCCTTTCTACTTCAAAAACACTTTTCTTTTCTTAACATGTCATACAATTATAAACTAAAAGAAGTTGATTAAAAATAATCTTGAAAACTTATAAAGGAATATTCTTGGATATAATGTTTTAAAAATCCATTCTTGCCGTATAAGTTAAAAAAACATTCTTCGTACTTTTGTCGGAAAAGTCAAAAAGTATCTCATACGAAAAAACGACAAAAGATTCCTTTCCTATTCTTTACTAAAAACTCACCGAAGGGTAAAATTGGATTTAAACTATTGTAAGTGGATGGAAAAAATATTACATATTTAGCGAACATGGATGTGGATGATAAAATACACCCCAGTAAATACTTATGAATAAACAATCTCGGATAAAAATGAGATTGTGATATTTCCCTTACCTTAGGTCCGATTTGCTTTGTACGTGTCCGAAGCTACTGTATAATTGTTTAAATAATGTTATTGACTTATTCTAGAATCATACATATTGATATGATATCATATATGGTCATATTCTTAGCTTCTTGTTAGTAATATTTCATTGTTACTTGTTACTCGGGTCCTTATTGCCTTTTGTTCTTATGCGTGTTTTGCTGAATAAATTCTTATTCTTATTTTAAGGTTATAGATACCTTATATCCAGAATGGTATTAGTGTAACATATATCATATTTATTCATTAAATTCATTTATATAATTACTATGTAATGATGATCATGTAGAACGAGTCGCATCACATCGTGGAGAGGGTATTCCGTATGTACGCACGAGTGATGATATCGTTCCTATGATCGTGGAACTGTATTGGAGTATATATATATTATTTCAGTATCAATATTAATTTATAATAATCATAAATAGTTACTCATTACACCATTATACCCATCCTTGTAAGGTGATGGTGGAAAATAGATTACACCACGGCGTGGAGACGGTATTCCGTACGTACGCACGCGCGGTGATTTCATTTTTCCATAGGATGGATAGAAGGTGAATTAGGGTTGTTTCATATTTATAATAACATATCAGTATGTATTTAATACTGATGTTATTACTTTATCATGAAGAAACTAAAGAAGAAGAAGTTGAAGAAGAATGAAATTGAAAAGATCGGTAATGGATATTACCTCTTCTTTGGAACGCCTCTTTGAATCCTCCACTTAGGGAACTAAGATTGGTCTTTGAAGAAGACCAGGACCTCTAGGATTATTCTAGAGAAGTGTAGAGGAGAAAATGGAAGGGGTTGGCCGAGTTTGAGTGCTCAAATTGGTGTGAGGAGGAGGGGGAGGTGGTGCCCTTTTATAAGGGAGGAGAGGGGCACCTTAGGAATATCTCAAAATATTATTTTATATTAAAGTCAAAATCGGTTTATAATGGTTCCAAAGGGTCTTATATCGAAGCTAAAGTGGGGATTGGTCGAAATACTATCAACCAATGGGCTTTAGACAAGTTTAGGGTATTATTTTAACCTTATCAATTGGATTTAACTCTAAGTTAAATAATTTAACTTTTACCGTGTCTTTTTGTTTTCTTTAACTATATGGTTAATACACTTACTATAACATGCCAAAAGAACCCCAAATTGTTTATTATTAATATATATATCCTTATCTAAGTCATTTGGCCGAACATTAGATTTTTGGGAATAAAATAACAATTAGTAATATAATATTTGATTTAAAAACTATTTTGTGTCAATTTTGACACTATTTGATATATGATTTTTGTGAAAGTCATAACAGAATTATATGTTCGAAAAAAATTCATTAAATCAACACTAATATATCATAATAACCTATAAAATTAGTGGAATTAATAAAAAGTCTCAAATTACATTTATTTTGGTGTTTATAACATCAATTATGTCAATATTTCATTAATAAGATAATTACTGCATCATTATTGTGTCATAATGAAATTAAATTATTTAATGTCTAAAAATTACAAATAAAATACCATTATGTAGTAAATCTTTTTATCTTTCTAATGAATATTTATAGTCGAATTTATCTTATGTATAACCCCATATTAAAAATTATTTACTTATTAAACTTTGATTTTAACTATTTTAACCCTTCTTTAAATAAATTAATAATAAATGTCCTAATCTAACCCAAGTGGGCCTAAATGGTCATATTTTATTCCTAAGTTTGTTTTTGGTCGAATTAAACTTATCCAACAGAATTAGGACATGTGTTAGGGTAATAGTAATATCCTTTTTCCCCTTAGTTACTGTATTTACTATTAACCGCGGTAAAAAAAGAAAAAAGTTACTATTCACCAAAAAATTATTTTTATCTCATTGAACCACATTTTACTTACTGATATCAACCGTGTCTGTCGGATTTTCGAAATTCCATTCACAGAAGCGGTAAAATTAAGTTTTATGCAAAAATTCAGTTTTTAACCTACCACTTAGTGGTTTCACTATTCATCAAAAATTGAAAGTTTTCAGAAAAATACCAAAATTTCACCCTAGGCTAATTTCGGTATTCCGAATCCAAAAATGAAGTCCATTTTGAAAAATAAAATTTATAAAATTTCAAAAAGTGGTTATTACTATTCATAACGGGTAGTTTTAATAATATTTTAATAGCATATCGTTGTTTAGTGAAACTCGGTATTGCGTACGACGCAAGCTATCGAGGAAGGTCGTGATTGCGTGTAAAGTAATCCAAGCATGTGTGTAGTGAAAAATTCCTTTGATGATATATAAAAACAAAATATTACTCATAAAAATCTCGGGTGTTACATTCTACCCCCCTTAAAAATAATTTCTCCCTCGAAATTTGTCACATTGTAACAAACAGATGAGGATACCTCTCCCTCATCATATCCTCAAGCTCACAAGTAGCTTCTTCTAATTGGTGTTTCCTCCATAAAACTTTCACCAAGCGAGTGTTCTTGTTTCATAGGACTTTTTCGCTACGATCCAGAATCTCTATCGGCTGTTCTTCATAAGAAAGATCTTGCTCCAGCGGTACAACTTCTAAGCTGAGTACATGTGAAAGATCTGGTATGTACTTTCTCAGGAGAGATACATGGAACACATCGTGAACTTGAGAGAGATTCGGTGGAAGCGCCAATCGGTAAGCTACCTTCCCAACACGATCCAGTATTTCGAAAGGACCGATATATCTAGGGCTCAACTTCCCCTACTTTCCAAATCTCATAACCCTCTTCCAGGGAGATATTCGTAAGAACACTTTATCACCAACTTCAAACTCTAGGTCTTTTCTTCGGTTGTCGGCATAACTTTTCTATCGACTCTGAGCTGCTCTTATGTGTTGTTGAATAGATCTGACCTTTTCTGCCATTTCATCAACGAGATCAGGTCCTAATAGCTTTCTTTCCCCAACTTCATCCAAGCAAGTTGGAGTCCTGCATTTCTTTCCATAGAGATCTTCATAAGGAGCCATCTGAATACTGGAGTGAAAGCTATTATTATAAGAAAATTACACCAAAGGTAGGTGTTGATCCCAACCTCCTTTGAAGGGTTTGAATTGTTATTTCAGACTAACCGTCTGTCTGGGGATGATAAGCAGTGCTGAAACTCAACTCTGTATCCAGAGTATGCTGAAGACTTCGCCAGAACATCGAGGTAAATCTCGGATCCCGATCAGATATAATAGAAAGTGGTACTCCATGCAATCTTACCACTTCCTTTACATATATCCTGGAAATCTGATCTACAGAGAATTCCTCTCTCATAGCAATGAAGTGTGCAGACATTGTAAGACGATCAACTATGACCCAAATAGCATTATTGCCTTTGGATGTTTTAGGAAGTCCTGTGACAAAGTCCATAGTGATGTTTTCCCATTTCCATTCGGGTATGGGTAATGGTTGTAACATCCCCTTAGACTTCTGTCTCTCAGCTTTAACTTGTTGACAAACCAAGCATCGAGAGACATATTCAGCAACATCTCTTCTCATGCCATCCCACCAGAAGTACTCTTTCAGGTCCCTATACATCTTTGTGCTTCCAGGATGAATAGATAATGATGAACTATGAGACTCATCCAAGAGCTCCTTCTTTAATTCGGGGATGGGAGGAACACAAACCCGATTCTTGAACATTATTATCCCATCACAATCAAGGTTGAATTCAGGAACATTTCTCACCTTCTTTTGTAACTCGACATCTTCTTTCTGTGCCTCTTTAATCTTCACATGTATAGATGGTTGAACATTCATTTGAGAAAGATAAGATTCTTCCCCTTCCATTATAATTCCAAGATCCATCCTTTGTAAATCCATAAATATTGGATCTTTTGTGATCCTCATCATGGATAAAATAGCATGGTCTTGTCGACTTAATGAATCTACCACCTTGTTTTCTTTCCCAGGGTGGTAATGGATTGAGCAGTCGTAATCCTTAATCATCTCCAACCATCTTCTTTGACGCATATTCAACTCCTTTTGTGTGAAAATATACTTTAAACTTTTATGATCAGTATAAATATCACACCTTTCACCATAAAGGTAATGCCTCCAAATCTTTAATGCAAAGATTACCATAGCCAACTCCAAATCATGTGTTGGGTAATTTTGCACATGGATTTTCAACTGTCGTGAGGCATAAGCTATCACCATATCATTTTGCATAAGAACACACCCCAATCCCTTCTTGGATGCATCACTGTAGATCACAAACCTGTCTCCACTACAAGGAAGTGTGATCACAACTTCACTGGATAACCTTCTTTTCAACTCCTTGAAATTCTCTTCACATTCCTATGTACAGACAAACTTAACTCCTTTCCGAGTCAACTTGGTGAGTGGATTAGATAATCGTGAAAAATATTTTACAAAACGTCGATAATATCCATCCAAACCAAGAAAACTTCGGATCTCAGTTACTGTTGTTGGTCTTGACCATCTTTCGATAACCTCTGTTTTTTCTGGATCCACAGATATCCCCTCTTTTGAGATTATGTGACCCAAAAATGAAACTTTTTGAAGCCAAAATTCACACTTGGTAAATTTGGCATAAAGCTTCTCCTTTATCAGGGACTTCAATATAATTCTCAAGTGATCTTCATGCTCTTCCTTGCTCTTTGAATAGACACGAATATCATCTATAAAGACTACCACAAATTGATCAAGATAGTCTCTAAAGACTCTATTCATTAGATACATAAAGATAGCAGGGGCATTAGTAAGACCAAATGGCATCACTATAAATTCATAGTGTCCATACCTTGTACGGAAAGCCGTCTTTGGTATATCCTCCCTTTTGACCCTTAATTGATGATACCCTGAACGAAGATCAATCTTGGAAAAGTATTGATCTCCACGTAGTTGGTCAAATAAGTCATCAATGCATGGGAGAGGATATTTTTTCTTGATAGTGATCTTGTTAAGTTCTCGATAATCAATGCAGAGTCTCATTGATCCATCTTTCTTCTTAACAAATAAAACAGGTGCTCCCCAAGGAGACACACTAGGGTGTATGAATCCATTATCAAGATTCTCTTGGAGTTGCTTCTTCAATTCCTGCAACTCAATTGGGGCCATTCTATAAGGTGTCTTTGAAATTGGCAAAGCACCCAGTACGAGTTCTATTGAAAACTCAACTTCACGATTTGATGGAAGACCCAGTAATTCCTCCGGAAAGACATCATCAAACTCCCGTACAATGGGCATATTCTTAATCGTGAGTTTCTCACCAACCATTTGAGATAAATAACCTTCATTTAGTGGAATCAATACCCATAATATGGAAGAAATTTCCACTGGAAGGTTATGCTCATCCTTGCATTGATAGACGATCGTAGATTGATCTGGAATATGAAATGTGACTTCCCTTCTTTGGAAATTGATATGAGCTCCATGTAGAGAAAGCCAATCCATGCCAAGAATCACATCAAATTCCACTAAAGGAAGGATCACAAGATTTTCAGGAAGCACTTTCCCACAAACATCGATCGGAGAAGAATTTTAAAATTTTGATGCAACTGTTGTGCCATTAGGTGTTGTCACAGCTAACTCAACATCTAATTGTTGAGGTAGTACGGTGATACCCTTAGAAAAATTTTCAGAAATAAAAGAGTGGGTGGATCCAGAATCAAATAAAACATTTGATACTTTAGAGTGGATGGTAAGTGTACCTTTCACCACTTCATTATCGTACTCCACATCGCTGATAGAAATTGCATGTGACTTTCCTTTGTCTTTAGCCTTAAGATTTTGTTGACGTCAACCATCATCATCAACCCTTGGATTTGGGCATTGATTGGCATAATGCCCCATCTCCTTGCACAAGAAACATTGAAGTGTAGTAGGTTCATTCTGTGTATCCCTTCCTTTGTTTGCATCATTAGACATCTTCTTCCCATTATCGCGGCATTCAAATGCCCGATGACCTTCCTTTCCACATTTAAAACATTTACTTGTCCCTTTAAGACAACTCCGTCCATGTTTCTTTCCACACTTTGAGCATAAGGGAAAGCTCATCTTCTTTTCAGTGTGCTATTTAGATTTTCCTTTCAATTCCATCTTCCTCTTCTTATCAAACCCATGTGACTGATGGGTTACTCTAATCTCCATCTCGACTTTGAGAGCACATCGAACGATTTCCTCGTAGCTATTGAAGTCGCTTATGGCTAACACCCTTCGAATACTTGGTTTTAAGCCACTAAAGAATCGATCGATCTTACTCTCAGGTTGGATAATAATACCATAAGCGTACCTTGCATGTCTTGTAAAATTTGCTTCATAGGTACCAACAGATTCATCATCCCTTTGCTTCTGTTCAAGAAACTCTTTCTCCATCTTTGTTCGGAGAATACGAGGGAAGTACTTATTGAAAAATAAGTTCTTGAACTCGTCCCATTCCATAGACTCAATTTCATCCCTTTTCCTCGTATTCTTAATAAGATTCCACCATTGATCAACATCTCCTTCTAAACAATACACTGCTAGGATGACTTTATCATGTTCAGAACATTGAAGAACTGAAAATATCTTTTCAGTAGTACTAATCCATTGTTCAGTAACTAATGGATCAGTAGACCAGCTGAAAGAAGGTGTACGCTGCCTTATGAAGGATTCAACAGAATGTTGCTCCTTCCTTTGCTCGTTTGGAAGTCCTGCATGATTCATAGCTTGAGAAAGTTGTGTGAGCATGTCTACAAGATTTTTCATTCCAGCTCCCATATTGTTTGGTTGCTCAGGGGGACAATCATTGCATTTCCCATCGCATTTCGCATTAACACGATTCCTTCGGGTTCCATCCATTGACTAAAACCAAGAAGAATAGTGTGAGCAACACTAATTATATTAGGAAAAACACATAATTCAAGAATAAAATTTTCATGCTTAAGGTCTTATCCTAGGTTATTCATGGCCATTTCTAAAACACTAAGATTGTGTTCTATGCTTAGACTTATCCTTAGGGTTCTTACTAAGGCTTTCACATCCTAGTTTCCAAAGGTTGACTATAACTTTCCTCTGATACCAACTATAATGACCCATACTTTAGATACATTGTTAATACTTCAAAATTGAAGCACAATTATTACAACATATGACAAAACCAGAAAGGACTGTATAGGTATAGTGTCTTTAGAAACTGAGAAACATAAACAATTGGTTCATAAATCTTCTATAGTGTATACCATTTATTTCATCATATCTAGGGTCCCTTTTAGCATATTCTACTTAATATCCATCTTCCTGACCTGGGGAAAAGAAAACATAAAAGGGTGAGCTCAAATGCTCAGCAAGGGAAAATAAAGGAAATAAAAATCATATCATATCTTTTTGAAAATCATAACCTTCAAAAGAGATCATAATATCTTAACATGGAATAAATCATAGAAGTGAAAATGAGATCCCCATAATCATAACATGAAACTTGAAACTTTGTGGCATGCATGCATAATCATGGAACATCATTTCTTGTTAGTCATGACTCATTGCCAAGACTATCTTAGTGGACAAAGTCCCTTTCTGAACCGAGTCACCCTCGTTTCAGTCTTGTTTCACTGAACCGGTATAACCAACCGTTCCAGCCATGTCTATCTCATGAGATATAAAATCTTTACCCAATGCATTGGAGGGAGATATAGGTCCCACCCATCTTATAATGAATCCTTTCTTATGTGTGCCACATAATCATAAATCATACATCATCGCATAACACTTGTAACAAAAATGGGATTCTTGAAACATCATGACATCATAAAACAAACCATATAAGGTAAATGACTTCATAAAAATAATTCCCTCACAATATAATCAAATTAATTTAATTATAGGGATACAAACAGAACCCAATATTATCTTAGATGGAAAATAATTTGAACTCCATTCCTGAGGAAAATATCATTTCTACTTCGAAAACACTTTTCTTTTCTTAACATGTCATACAATTATAAACTAAAATAAGTTGACTAAAAATAAACTTGAAAACTTATAAAGGAATATTCTTGGAAATAATGTTTTAAAAATCCATTCTTTCCGTATAAGTTAAAAAAACATTCTTCGTACTTTTGTCGGAAAAGTCAAAAAGTACCTCATACGAAAAAACGACAAAAGATTCCTTTCATATTATTTACTAAAAACTCACCGAAGGGTAAAATTGGATTTAAACTCTTGTAAGTGGATGGAAAAAATATTACATATTTAGGGAACATGGATGTGGATGATAAAATACACCCCAGTAAATACTTACGAATAAACAATCTCGGATAAAAATGAGATTGTGATATTTCCCTTCCCTTAGGTCCGATTGGCTTTGTACGTGTCCAAAGCTCCTGTATAATGGTTTAAATAATGTTATTGACTTATTCTAGAATCATACATATTGATATGATATCATATATGGTCATATTCTTAGCTTCTTGTTAGTAATCTTTCATTGTTACTTGTTACTCGGGTCCTTATTGCCTTTTGTTCTTATGCGTGTTTTGCCGAATAAATTCTTATTCTTCTTTTAAGGTTATAGATACCTTATATCCATAAGGTTATTAGTGTAACATATATCATATTTATTCATTAAATTCATTTATATAATTACTATGTAATGATGATCATGTAGAACGAGTCACATCACATCTTGGAGACGGTATTCCGTACGTACGAACGAGTGATGATATCGTTCCTATGATCGTGGAACTGTATTGGAGTATATATATATTATTTCAGTATAAATATTACTTTATAATAATCATAAATAGTTACTCATTACACCATTATACCCATCCTTGTAATTTGATGGTGGAAAATAGATTACACCACGGCGTGGAGACGGTATTCCGTACGTACGCACGCGCGGTGATTTCATTTTTCCGTAGGATGGATAGAAGGTGAATTAGGGTTGTTTCATATTTATAATAACATATCATCATGTAAGTAATACTGATTTTATTACTTTATCATGAAACAACTAAAGAAAAAGAAGTTGAAGAAGAAATAAATTGAAAAGATCGGTAATGGATATTACCTCTTCTTTGGAACGCCTCTTTGAATCCTCCACTTAGGGAACTAAGATTGGTCTTTGAAGAAGAACAGGACCTCTAGGATTATTCTAGGGAAGTGGAGAGGAGAAAATATCAGGGTTTGGCCGAGCTTGAGTGCTCAAATTGGTGTGAGGAGGAGGGGGAGGATGTTCCCTTTCATAAGGGAGGAGAGGGGCACCTTAGGAATATCTCAAAATATTATTTTATATTAAAGTAAAAATCGGTTTATAATGGTTCCAAAGGGTCTTATTTCGAATCTAAAGTGGGGATGGGTCGAAATAATATCAACCAATGGGATTTAGACAAGTTTAGTGTATTATTGTAACCTTATCAATTAGATTTAACTCTAAATAATTTAACTTTTACCGTGTCTTTTTGTTTTCTTTCACTATATGGTTAATAAACTTACTATAACATGCCAAACGAACCCCAAATTGTTTATTATTAATATATATATATCCTTATCTAAGACATTGGGCCGAACCTTAGATTTTTAGGAATAAAATAACAATTAGTAATATAATATTTCATTTAAAAACTATTTTGTGTCAATTTTGACACTATTTGATATATGATTTTTGTGAAAGTCATAACAGAATTATATGTTCGAACCAAATTGATTAAATCAACACTAATATATCATAGTAACCTATAAAATTAATTTAATTCATAAAAAGTCTCAAATTACATTTATTTTGGTGTTTATAACATCAATTATGTCAATATTTCATTAATAAGATAATTACTGCATCATCATTGTGTCATAAATAAATTAACTTATTGAATGTCTAAAAATTACAAATACAATACCATTATGTAGGAAATCATTTTAGATTTATAATGAATATTTATAGTCGAATTTATCTTATGTATAACCCCATATTAAAAATGATTTACTTATTAAACTTTGATTTTAACTATTTTAACCCTTCTTTAAATAAATTAATAATAAATGTCCTAATCTAACCCAAGTGGGCCCAAATGGTCATATTTTATTCCTAAGTTTGTTTTTGGTCGAATTAAACTTATCCAATAGAATTAGGACATGTGTTAGGGTAATAGTAATGTCATTTTTACCCTTAGTTACCCTATTTACTATTAAACGCGGTAAAAAAAGTAAAAAGTTACTATTCACCAAAAAATTATTTTTATCTCATTGGACCACATTTTACTTACTGATATCAACTGTGTCTGTCGGATTTTCGAAATTCCATTCACAGAAGCGGTAAAAATAAGTTTTATGCAAAAAATCAGTTTTTAACCTACCACTTAGTGGTTTCACTATTCATCAAAAATTGAATGTTTTCAGAAAAATACCAAAATTTCACCCTAGGCTAATTTCGGTATTCCGAATCCAAAAATGAAGTCCATTTTGAAAAATAAAATTTATAAAATTTCAAAAAGTGGTTATTACTATTCATAACGGCTAGTTTTAATAATATTTTAATAGAATATCGTTGTTTAGTGAAACTCGGTATTGCGTACGACGCAAGCTATCGAGGAAGGTCGTGATTGCGTGTAAAGTAAGCCAAAAAAGTGTGTAGTGAAATATTCCTTTGATGATATATAAAAACAAAATATTACTCATAAAAGTCTCAGGTGTTACAGGTTCCTCAATCTTGATCAATATAGGGATGTAAATTAAATATTTTTTTGAACAAGACATCGATTATTCTAGCCTTAGACATTATGAATCATATTTTACTAGGGGTAAATTGATGATATATGAGAATAAAATATATCCATAATTCAACTGATGAGGGGCTGAAGGTATGAAAATTCTCACAAACATATGTGATGGGGGCCTTCTCTAGTATAATAACTCAATAAATAGTGATGCGCCCAATTTGTGTATACATTTTCCATATATATAATTGCAGATAAAAACATGTTCTCATCAAATATATGTTGTTTTATGAACATATTCTTTTATTTTGGTGATTCTGTTTACTGTGAGGAGCTTTCTGGCTAAATACAGGAATCAAGGGATGCATGTGAAAATTTTGAAACTACACGGCGTGTACTTTTATACACGCAGTGTACATCTAGGCAGGGACACGGACCGAAGGAGGGATTACATGCCCATGTCACCAGGCAGAAGATACATACCATTTGTGGTGGTGCTACATGTCGTGTACTACTTTCTAGAAGCGGTGGTTACCAAAGAAAAGTCCACACGCCCATGTGGCCGTTGATGAAGGCACGACATGTTTGAACTTTACATGTCGTGTCTGCTTTTCTAGAAGGGGATGGTGGCCAAAATTTTTATACTACACATCGTGTATGGCATCTCTACATGAAGTGTACACTCAACTTGCATGCGGTTCCATGTTCAAAAGTCAAAAACGGCGTGCTTGGCCACCTGCCAGCGGAGAAAATGGCGCAAAAATTTGTTGACAAAAAGTACATGGCGTGTACTTTCTCTACACGCCCTGTACTTTATTTTTCTATAAAATGAGGGCTTAGCCTACGAATTTAAGGAGTTCAGAACCATTGAAAGGAAATAGAAGCTCTACTATCACCATTCCCGAAGCTACTGTCGTCACTCTTCCATTCCACCTTCCGATACTCTACCTCAACGCCTACACAATGAATCCGTCAGGTATCGCGTGTGTCATTTCTCTCCTAAATTCTATGTGTAACTAAACCCCTCGTGTTGGGGTTGTGGATGATGGGATCATAATTTTTATATTATTCTATATAGTTGTGTTTGAATCATTTTAATTCATCTTACTCTTCTTAAACCACTTCCTAATATAACTGAGAATTCTTAGCCGGACCAAGGGATGGATTCTCAGCTATACAAAAGATAAGTAACAGTAAAAACATTCATGACCATTGGAAGGTTTTCACCAATTCACATAATGTACTGGACGTAATAAAGAATTAAGGACATTGACTACCGGACCAAGGAGTCAACTGCTCTAATTCCAAACAAGCGGAACCAGACCAAGGAAATCTTGTATCAAAATGAAATTCTGAATGATTGAATTATTATGAACAACACAACCATTTAAACAATCTGCATAAGAACTCCTTATTCACCACAGCCCTGACACGTCTTTTCTTTCCATTTTTAAGAACTCTTTAAATTTACCCGTTGTTTTCTTTCAAATAGTATCCATTATTCAAAGTAAATCAATTTAGTTTCAATCAAAACCCAAAATCAACCTAATCGTTTCTAAATTTTGCATACTCCACCTAAATTAAGTATTAACTCAATTGAATTCATGCATGCCATGGTTCCCTATGGATCGACCCTGAACATATGCTATACTAAAGTTCTAAAAACAGGTAATTAATTTGGTATGCATATAACTTCAATCAATGACAAGCGAGACCAAATTTTGGCACCGTTTCTGGGGACACAGTTTTGGTTTTAGTGATAAGATTTAAATTGTGTTAATAATTAATTCAAGTGAAAATAAAAAAATATCAAAAATATCTTTTCTAATACCATTTCAAATTTTCTTTTTGTTTTATTTTTCCCATTTAGGCCTGGTTTCTGTTTTTTGTGTTGTGCAGAGCATAAGGTGTATGTTTCGACTCTTTACACAATCTAGAAGTGCTGAGTCTTCGGAATTAGTTCTTCTTGACCCGTAAATCGAACGGACCGTGCTTCATCGTCGGTGTACACAGACAGAAACTCACAACCATCAACCACAACCCATGGCAAACAAGGAAGAAGGAGCACCAACCGTAGATGCTGCGACTGAGCATCAGTACCAGGATCAGTAGCCTCTTGCTGCTGGTCTACCGGGGCAACCTTCTGGAGCCTTCATGGAATTCCTCCCAAAGGATTACTAATGGCCGCCACAACAACTCTTCCTGCGGCCATAATTTTCCCCTCAAGATCAGTTTATGCAAGCTCCACCGCATCAACAACAATCTCCAAGACGTACCCATATGGAGTACAGACTTCCATTGATTCACGAAGCTGATACAGGCGTCGTTCGTCCTCTGGTCTAGGGACAGCACTTCAAGATCAAGCCTGCTATCATGAAGCTGATCCAGAACACAGTCCAATTTGGAGACCTGGCCAGTGAGGACCTGAATGCCCATCTCTCCAACTTTCTGAAAATCTGTGATACCTTTCGGTACCATGGCGTGTCCGAGGACCCCATTTTTCTTCGCCTATTCCCCTTATATCTACGGGATAAGGCGAAGGACTGGATCAAGGGGTTACCACAATGATCTATCCTCACTTGGGAGGAGCTAGCCCATGCGTTCCTGTCGAAATACTTCCCACCATCCAAGACGGTGACACTCCGGAATGAGGTTCATAACTTCTAGCAGCACGACTTCGAGTCGTTGTACGAGTCTTGGGAACGCTTCAAGGAGATGTTACGAAAATACCCCCATTATGAACTCCCACTCTGGATGCAAGTACAGACCTTCTATGGAGGACTTACCACAAATAAAAAGTCCGTGGTGGACGCTGCTACTGGAGGTACGGTGATGCGGAAGTCCCCCGAAGAACTATTCGAACTACTGGAAGACATGTCAACCAATAGCATCCAGTGGCACTCCGAGCGGGGGACTCAAAAGTGAGGTATGAACAAAATTGACACTACCACTATGTTAGCTGCTCATTTGGATGATGTGTCCAAGAAAATCGACTCATTGAACCTCAAAGGAGCATCTCAAGTTCATCCGGTGAACCATCCAGCATGTGGTGACTGTGGTGATAACCACATCATGGGAGAATGTCCAGGTTCATATGGAGGCCCCTCGACGAGCAAGATGAGTTATGTTGCCCAAAATTGAGGGCCCAACTAGTACCAGTAGTACCAGAACTCGACATGGCGAGATCAACAGAACATAGGCTGGGGCCAACAACAGCAGAATCCTCTGCCCCAACGACAACCCAACTACAACCAGCCTCCATATCAGAACCAATTCCAAAGGCCGCAACAACCACAGCAGGGTCCTTATCAGCAAAAAGGGTATCAAAACCCTCGTCCACAACAGCCACGACAGCTACCTCCTCCACCGGCTCAACAACCACCTCAGTAGGAAAACACCTCACGGTTAGAGGATCTGATGACTAAATTCATATCTACTACTGAAACTTAGTTCCAGAATAAGGAAGCTTCAATTTGAGACTTGGAGAATCAGATTGGCCAGCTGGCAAATCAACTCTCAGGGAGGCAGCCTAGTACATTATCGGGGAACACTTAAAGAACCCAAGGGAGGAGGCCAATGCTATCATGATCCGAAGTGGAAAAGAGCTCCACCAGAACCAATCAGCACATCAAGGTGCATCCACACCAACTGTTGATGAAATAGGTACCAATACCGACCCCTCCTCATCCAAAAGCCCGTAGAAGGAGGCTTTACAAAATAATGAAAAGGAAGTAATCCAACCTTTCAATCGTGCCTTACCCTTTCCGGAAAGATTGAAGCATAGGAAGTTGGACCATCAATTTAGAAAATTCATGGATGTTTTCAAGAAACTACATATCAACATACCATTTGTGGGGGACCTGACACAAATGCCAACATATGACAAATTCATGAAGGAAATCCTCTTGAATAAGAGGAAGATGGGGGATTTGGGCGTTATTGCACTAACGAAGGAATGCTCCACGGTGGTTCAACGTTCCATTCCTCCCAAGCTCCAAGATCCAGGTAGTTTTACCATTCATTGTACCATTGGATCCTGTGGGTTTGGGATGGCCCTCTACGACTTAGGGGCCAACGTGAACCTCATGCCCCTCGGAGTTTTTAAGAAGCTGGGACTCCACGAGCTCAAGCCTACTCGCGTCGCCCTTCAACTTCCTGATCGATCAATCAAGCACCCAAAGGGACTACTAGAGGACGTACTTGTCAAGGTGGGTAGCCTGATTCTTTCTGCTGATTTCATCATCCTCGACATGGGGGATGATCAGGATGCACCTCTTATATCTGGAAAACCTTTCTTGGAAACTGGGAAGGTACTTATCGATGTGCACCAAGGGGAACTTATTTTTCAGGTAGGTGATGAAAGAGTTTCCTATAACGTCCTCAAAGACTTTAAACATTCTTCCTTGTCAGAGCATGAAGACTGTTATGCAGTGTCCACCATGGTTAATAATTTTAGAGACAAAGGGGATGAATTGGTATGTTCTTTTATTTTGAATAATTTAACTGATCCAGATATTCTATTAGAAGAAGTGCCAGAAGACTTGCAATTCATTGAAGGCCAGGGAGGCCACTATTGGCAGCGTACAATTGTTCCTGATAGTTTGGAATGGGGAAAGGTGCAGCCACTTGTGCCTTTGATTTTAAAGGAACCTGAACTCGAACTGAAGCCTCTTCCATCTTCTCTCAAGTATGGGTATTTAGGACCCAATCAAACATTGCATGTTATACTTATTGCAGAACTTTTACAGGAGCTTGAAGATGCACTTCTGCAGGTTCTCAAACAGCGGAAGCATGCTATTGGGTGGACAGTCACTGATCTGAAGGGCATCAGCACTACCATTTGCACTCACAAGGTGCTACTTGAAGAGGGTGCCAAGCAATCTCGGAAACCACAACGGCACTTGAATCCTCCCATGAAGGAAGTTATAAAGAAGGAGGTGATCAAATTATTGGATGCATGCATCATCTATCCCATCTCGGATAGTCTGTGGGTGAGTCCTCTCCAAGTGGTACCCAAAAAATGGGGTATCACTGTTATTTCAAATGAAATGAATGAGATCATCCCTACACGCACTATCACGGGATAGTGAGTTTGTGTGGATTACCAGAAGATAAACGATACAACAAGAAAGGATCACTTCCCCTTACCCTTCATGGATCAAATGCTAGAGAGGCTAGCATTTCACAACTTTTATTGCTTCCTTGACGGTTTTTCCGGTTACAACAAAATCTTCATTGCTCCAAAGGATCGGGAAAATAGCACAATCACTTTCCCCTATGGCACATTTGCTTATCGAAGGATGTCTTTCAGCATGTGTAATTCCCCCACCACCTTTTAGTGTTGTATGCTCGCTATCTTACATGACATGGCGGAACGAATCCTGGAGGTATTCATGGATGATTTTTCCGTTTATGGAAAATCATTTAACATTTGTTTACGACACCTAGAGCTTTTTTTGGAAATATGTGATCACACTAACCTAATATTGAACTGGGAAAAGTGTTATTTCATGGTGCAATGTGGCATAGTCCTTGTCCACAGAATTTCATCAAACGGGATAGAGGTGGACCCGGTGAAGATTGAAGTCATTTCATCACTACCAATACCGACTTCCGTCCGCGCCATCCGCAGCTTCCTGGGGTATGCAAGATTTTACAGGCGGTTTGTCCATGACTTCTCCAAAATAGCCCAACCCCTCACCAATCTTCTAACTAAGGATGCAATATTTGAGTTCGATGAAATTGTGTCAGATCTTTTGAGCAACTAAAACAGCACCCCCTGGAAGCTCCAGTTATGATTTCTCCCAACTGGGAGGAACAATTTGAGGTGATGTGCGATGCGAGCGACTACGCAGTGGGAGCATTCTTGGGCCAGCGACTTGACCAGATTTTCAAACCTATCTATTATTCCAGCAGGACGCTCAACGAGGCATAGATTAACTACACCACCACAAAAAAGGAGATGCTCTCAATGGTTTTTGTATTTGACAGGTTTCATTCTTACTTAGTGTTTTCTAAAGTTATTGTTTATACTGAACATGCAGCATTAAAGTACCTACTCACCAAGAAAGACGCAAAGCCCTGATTGATCTGCTGGGTACTCCTCCTACAATAATTTGATCTTGAGATCCGGGATAAGAAAGGGAGTGAGAACTTCATTTCTGACCATCTATCCCGCCTCGAGCTGCCTCACTTGGAGAAGGAAGAAGATCGGGAGATCAGGGGGGATTTTCCTTATGAGAACCTCTTTTCGATCAGTGAAACACATCAACCATGGTATGCTGATATCAGTAATTTTCTGGTTACAAGTGTCATTCACCCCGACCTCTCCTTCCAGCAAAGGAAAATATTTTTTTCTGATGTGAAAAGGTACTTCTAGGAGGATCCTATGCTATTTAGATCCTGTGCAGACGGAGTGATCCACTATTGTATCCTGGAGAATGAAGTTCACGGTGTCCTAGAGTTCTGTCACGCCTCACCAATAGGAGGACATCATGGGCCGGACCGTACCATAGCTAAGATCATACAGTCAGGATTTTTTTGGCCCACCATGCATAGAGATGCCCGAGCCTTTGTTTCCTACTATGATCGGTGCCAGAGGACAGGTAATGTGTGACGTAGAGCCGAGATGCCTCAGCAACCCCTCCTGGAGGTCGAGGTTTTCGATGTCTGGGGCATAGATTTTATGGGTCATTTTCCCTCATCTTTTGGGAACACTTATATCCTGGTCTGCGTCGACTACGTCCCTAAATGGGTGGATGCTACTGCTATAGCTCATGACACAGCAAAGGTGGTCATAAATTTCATGAAGAAAAATATTTTTAGCAGGTTTGGAGTTCCACGAGTACTGATAAGAGATAGAGGAACCAACTTCGACAACACACTAATGAGAGGAATATTGTCAAAGTGTGGAGTAAAGCATCAGATGGGAACACCATATCATCCCCACTCCAGTGGACAGGTAGAGCTCTCCAATCGTGAGCTCAAGCAGATCCTGGAGAAAACAGTGAACACTTCACGGAAGGACTTGTCCAAGAAGTTAGATGATGCTTTGTGGGCATATCAGACTGCTTTCAAAACACCACTGGGAATGTCCCCGTTCCGCCTCATCTATGGAAAGCCCTGCCATTTTCTAGTAGAATTGGAATACAAAGCCTATTGGGCCATCAAAGCCCTGAATTTTCATCTAAAGCAGCTGACGAGAAACGGAAGTTTCAATTCTTGGAACTAGATGAGATCCTGTTAGAGGCATACGAGAACGCCTAGTTGTACAAGGAGAAGACAAGAGCCATTCATGACCGTATGATATCATGCAAATATTTCCAACCCATTGATCAGGTACTTCTCTTTAATTCTCATATTCGCTTATTTCCAGGGAAGTTAAAGTCACGCTGGTCAGGACCATTCCACGTTATCCGCGTATTCCATCACAGAGCGGTATAAATTTCTAGAGAAGATGGTCAACCATTCAATGAAAACGGGCAGCGCTTGAAGGCATGTCATCCTACAGATAACATGCTGTGAACGTTTTCCACTATACTCCTCAAGTAAGCAAGGTAAGTAGGTCAAGCCAACGACCTAAAACAAAGTCGCTTCCTGGGAGGCAACCCATAGGTTACACGCTGTGTCCCACTTATATACACGGCATGTACTTATCTTTTTAATTTGTAAAATTAATAGTATAAATCTATAGAATAACAAATAAATAACCAGGGATGATGCCGGTGCCGATGGCAAAGTCACTGGAGTTTATTCGAGCCGTCCTCGGTTTGAATCCTCCTGACCTACCTTCGGCACGGGGTTCCTCCTTTTAATTACATGACATGTGTGGTATTTTCAATCTATATATATATATATTTGTTTAATAAAACCCATGGTGAGGATGGACCGGTTGGCTAGAATCGTAATCCGGTTTCAAAAGACCCGGGTTCGAATCCAGACAACCGTCCCATTTCCATCATTTGTTATTTTAATAAAACCACACAACGTGTACTCCTATATACATCGTGTGCGCCATGATTTTTCAAATATAAATGAAAGCCGTTTTAAAAATAATAAATTACATGCGGGTGGAGTTGGCGGATTGGAAAAGTCTCGGCACCAGGTCCACAAGACCCAGTTTCGAATCGCGCTAATATCCCAGCATCACCCCCATCCTTTCCTAAGTAAAAACCACACTCCGTGCTTTTATTTATTCTTGTGTGTATAGACCGTATAGAATAAATATATATATAAAATAAATATGAACAGCAGAACAACCTTTTCTCTAGTGGGTGAGGGCGTCCGTTCGAATCGGCCGATCGCCGTTTCGAATCCCGCCCCATGCATCGGACCAAAGGTTGTACTACTGTTTTTCTTATTTTAAAATACATGGTGTGTATTTCCCGAGATACGTCGTGTATAGTTTTTTTTAAAACAAATTGGGATACATAGCGTGTACCAAAACTACACACTGTGTACCGCGGCTATATAAGTAGCAGGATACCTGGCTTGAGGCCGTGTCGCACAGCCGTCCCACTTTCCTCCCCTCTTCCTGTTTCTTCTCCCGAACGCCACCCGAACCCCCCTTTTCTAGATCCATCGTTTTGGGGCATTTCACATTCTGATTCTTCTCACATTATGATCCTCAGTCCAGGTACGTCGTTCTGCACCCTCTATTTCATGTTTTTAGAGTCGTTTAGAGTGTTAATCGGATCGGCTGACCATTCTGGTTCCGCCTATACAAGGCCACGATATGAAGAACACACACCATGTGCAACTGTACACGGCCACATACAAAATATTTCGAAATTTGAATGTACACGGTGTGTATGTTCGGTACACACCATGTAGACCATTTCCATTGGCCCCTTTATGTGTGGCACATAACACGACCTGTCACCCCATGTTCCAGAACATGGTGTGTATGTTCGGTACACGCCATGTCCTTTATATCTGTAGTTGGCCCGTGTCTCCCCCTATACACGGACATGTTCTTCATGTGCAATAAAAACCATGGCCTGTACTTACATGGCGTGTATTGTTTTCTTGGATCTGATAGCAACATGGCCGTGTCGTTTTTATTACACGACCACCTGGACTTTGATGTGAACACGGAGTGTATGTTCGGTACACGCCGTGTCCTATTACATGGTCTCTTTCCACCCTCGGCGTGTCTTTCTAGAGAACACGGGATACTCTCCATTTCTAACTACACGCCATGTACTTTTATTTTACAGTTTTCTCACATTTTCTTTGTTTTTATTTTTCTTTTGTGTTGTTTTCTTTTTCTTTCTATTTCAGGATACGGAAGATCATAATACTTCCCTTGGGAAGCGGCCAGCCTCCGCCATTGAGGGCTAGAGGCCCAACTATCGTCGGATCTGACTCCGACCACCTACGCAGCCAGACCCCGATGCTCCGGTCTTTGAGCTCCCTCTGTTGGCCATTCTGCCACCACTCACTCCCTTAGATGAGGCAGGGCCTCCTTCTGCTGCACCAGCTGCCACTTTCTCTATACCATCATCCTCAGCAGCTGGTCCCTCTTCGAGCACCCCTTCCATTGAGCCACCTTCTTCTTCAGCGGATCCACCTCCAGAGCCAGATTCTACTGTTGCACCAGAACCTGGGCTGGGACCTTCATGTGCTCCCTATCCCTGCATAGTATTCCCAGTCACCGACCTCGCATATGACAAGATCTGACCCTTCTCTCGTCGGCCGATACCATTGAGCGGCTGGTACCCTAAGAGCATCATTCCGCAGCGGCTCGGTATTTGGGAGGAGTTGGAGGTACTTCTTGGGCACACCGCACTCCACGATATTTTCTAGGTCATCACTCCTATGTTCCGAGATTTATTTTTGGAGTTTGCAGCCTCCTTTGAGTTCGATGGAGTAGAGTACCGGGAGACACCTGGCGATGTGATGCCAGTAGTTCGATTTCGGCTAGGCAGCCGACATTTTTCTTTGACGATGACAGAGTTTGGCTGAGTGTCCGGCTTCTACCCCCATCCTATCACACCACCCCCCGTTTCTAACTTGACCCGGCCAGAGTGCTCTGACCTTATTGCCATGTGGCGGGAGATCACTGGGCTTGACCACTGATACTCCCCCACTTCCCAGAAGAGCACTCTTATAGCCGACCCTGTCCTTCTCTTCACCCACCGGTGCTTCAGCACCATCCTTTTTCCTCTCCATGAGGATATGGGGGTCGTGACCGGCCTTGACATGGAGCTTCTTACCTGTGTCATTCGGCACACCTACCTGAACCTCCCCTATCTTGTCGCCTCTTATTTCAACTCCATGTTTACCAGCCTCCAGGGCATCCTGAACGGCGGGTTTTACACCACCCGTCTTGCCTACCACTTGGGGGTATTTGAGCCCTCATTACCTCATGACTTGATAGGTTCACCCCAACGGATGGACTTCCTCATGCTCATTCGCATGGGATTGGTCCGGAAGCAGGGGCGTGCCTACATCCTTGCTCAGGCTTGAGCCCTGACACTTGCTGACCCTGCCCCAGCTGCTGACCCCGCTCCTCCTTCCCCACCCCCTCAAGCTTCTCCACCTCACCCACCTCCTACTGACCCCACTTCTTCTGACCTTCCTTCTTCTGTACCATCCCCCATCCCACCTACCCCTGCACCCTCGGTCGATCTGACCCTTTCCCTCTGCCTAGCCACGATGGAGCAGAAGTTAGCCCGTATCATTAGCTGCTAGGACACCATTGCACGCCATTTGATTCATCCGGACGGCCGCTAGGACCGGATGGAGCATCGGTTGGTGCATATTGCTCAGCATCTTGGTGTTCCACTGCCTCAGCCACCAGCCTCTGCCTCCGTTCCTGGCCCTTCTACTGCTGCTCCACCACCGTCTCCTGCGCCGGCCACCGATTCCGTTCCGATGACTATAGTGAGCTATACTTCTGCCACATCTGTTGGGCCAGGGCCTGCTGCTGAGCTTCCGATCCTGAGTCTAGCACATGCAGCTCCTACTTCTTCAGCTACCCTTCCTGATGCCGTGTTAGAGCCTCACCATTCCACGCCTCCTTTGCCGTCTTACCGGCCAATTCTATACCGGATAATGCCTCCCCTGAGGTGACCCCATGATAGTGACATTTTATTTTATATATCTCTTCTGTCATTTCTTGTGTTGTGATGTTATGCATGTTTGTAGTTTTTTTTTCTCGACAGTCACAGGTACGGACATGGAGCACCTTGGGCATCACTTTTCATGAGGGGATTATTTTTCCATTTCTGTTTTCATTCTTATTGGATTTACGTCTTCCACTGCTTTCCCTCATTTTGTTCCCCATTTATCCCCATTTCCCACCCTTTACCTTGCTGTTACACTTGGTGGACCATGTGTAGTATTATGTGTCGGGGTGCATCTATATCTTTTACCTTAGTCTTTTCCCTTGAACTAACCTAGGAGACATCATTATTAGACTCTATATTTGAAAATGTAAAGCAATTTTTGTTAATCACTCTTATAAATGCTAGAGTTATCAGTAGGGACTTTTGGAAAGGATACATGCTTTTTAGTTTTTAAGTATTTTAAAATGATTTCTGATATAGTTTCAATTGCAACCTTTCATCCTTGATTAAATTACATTAATTAGGCTAATCATTTATATTCATGTCATGACCTGATTGTCCCATTATTATTTTTCCACTCGTGAGAGGTATTCTAAAACATTTTTCGTATTTCTTTTCTAATACCCTCTTTCTTGAGAGATTATTAGGATATGCATCACTACCAGAATTTGCAAGTTTTTCTTTTCAAAACATGATGAAATTTTTGAATTACTTTAACATGATTGAGGCATTAGATTGTTTCAACCCCTTTATCTTGAGACCTACCCTACATTTAATCTTCATTAAGCCCATAAAATCCATGAACAACCTTTATAGGAAGCCACAATACAAGCCTATTTCCCTTCCTACCATATTTCTTTTTAAACGTTGCATGATTATTCTTTTAAGATTTAAAGAGGGAGTTGGCAATACATGGCATATTTTCGTGTATAGCCATGAAATAAAGTGTGGGGGAGTGCCTCTTGATTATTTGGGGCAGAATGCGTTCCAAACATCTAATAATTGTATTCATAAGGGATGCCCTTGTGTTTTTTTGTTTAAAAAAACAACAACAAACAACAAGGGGACCTTATGTTTTTTTGCCCATAAACCCTACTTACCTAAGGAAGTTGGTGACGATTACAAAAGCATTTGACTGAGATTTTGAAGGATGTATTTGTAGTGAGATTTACTTTGAATATCATGCAATGTTGTTTAAAGGAATTATCCATCCTTTTTCAATCCTCGGAATTTATTTTGACATCTGAACCTACCAACCCTTAGCAGCAGAAACATCTGAACCTTATTAATAAAGCCCTCATGATTTTTGTAATTCAATTTTTCGGAAGTAGAGAACAAGATATCTTGAAATCCTATGGATATAGTGTATACACCTTGGATTGAGCATAACAATGATAAAAAACAACTTGAGTCTGGAGTGTGATTTTAACTGGTAAGCTAATTTGTCAATTGACATGTTTATTTTTAAAAGGTTGAAAAATGTGTTGAAAGAGGATGAGAGTAGTTAATTACATTATATATGAGGCATGATTTTAATATCTTATGAATTGAATTTTTTTGTGCCTTTTAGAATTTTTCCTCAATAAATTTATCAGTTATACATTTGATTAATTAAATGACTTCCTTTTAAAGTATAGGCTCTCTTAATCAGATGTTGAGATTTTTCTTGAGGGAAAGCAAAAGACTATGTGTGGGAGAATTTGATGCACCAAATTTGTGTATACATTTTCCATATATATAATTGAAGATAAAAACATGTTTTCATAAAATATTTGTTGATTTAGGAACATATTATTTGATTTTGGTGATTCTGTTTACTTTCAGGAGCTTTCTGGATAAATACACGAATCAAGGGATGCATGTGAAAATTTTGAAACTACACGCCGTGTACTTTTATACACGCCGTGTACATCCAGGCAGAGACATGGACCAAAGGAGAAAGTACACGCCCATGTCACTAGGCAGAAGATACATGCCGTGTGTGGTGGTGCTAAAAGCCATGTTCTACTTCCTAGAAGCGGTGGTTGCCGAAGAAAAGTACACACGCCCATGTGGCTGTTGATGAAGACACGGTGTGTTTGAACTTTACACACCGTGTCTGCTGTTCTAGAAGGGGCTGGCGGCCAAAATTTTGATATTACACGCCATGTATGGCAGAGCTACATGCCATCTACACTCAACATGCAGGCGGCGCCATTTTCAAAAGTCAAAAACGGTGTGCTCAGCCACCTGCCAGCGGAGAAAATGGCTCCAAAACGCGTTGACGAAAAGTACACGGTGTTCTCTTTCTATACACGCCATGTACTTTATTTTTCTATAAAATGAGTCCTTGGCCTATGGATTTAAGGAGTTCAGAACCATTCAAAGGAAAGAGAAGCTCTCCTATCACCATTCCCGAAGTTACTGTCGTCACTCCGCCATTCCACCTTCTGATACTCTACCTCAACGCCTACACGATGAATCCGTCAGGTATCACATGTGTCGTTTCTCTCCTAAATTCTATGGGTAAATAAACCCTTCATGTTGGGGCTATGGATGATGGGATCATAATTTTTATATTGTTCTATATAGTTGTGTTTTAATCATTGTAATTCATCTTACTCTTCTTAAACCACTCCCTAATATAACTGAGAATTCTTAGCCGGACCAATGGAAGGATTCTCAGCGATACAAAAGAAAAGTAACGGTGAAAACATACATGACCATTGGATGGTTTTCACCGATTCACATAATGGATGGGACATAATAAATAATTAAGGAAATTGACTACTGGGCCAAGGATTCAACTGCTCTAATTCAAAACAAGAGGAACCGGATCGAGGAAATCTTGTATCAAAATGAAATCCTGAATGATTGAATTATTATGAACAAAACAACCATTTAAACAATCTTCATAAGAACTCCTTATTCACTATAGCCCCGACATGTCTTTTCATTCCATTTCTAAGAACTCTTTAAATTTTCCCGTTGTTTTCTTTCGAACTGTATCCATTCTTCAAAGTATATCAATTTAGTTTCAATCAAAACCCAAAATCAACCCAATCATTTCTAAATTTTTCATACTTCACCTAAATTAAGTATTAACAGAATTGAATTCATGCACGCCACGGTTCCCTGTGGATCAACCCCGAAATTATTCTATACTAAAGTTCTAAGAATGGGTAATTAATTCGGGACGCATATAACTTTAATCAACGACAAGCGAAACAAAATAGATGATGGCATTTCACCATGGATAAAATATCCATAAATAATCTCTAAAATCTTGTTTTAGAGCTATTTATTTTAGCATTGTATTAGGGTGAGCTATTATTCAATAGAGATTTTATTATCCTCCTCAAAGGGAAGATTTATTGTAGAATTATTAAAATGCATTCTCTTTTTAATGTTAGGACAGTTGAAGGATGATGAGGGCCCCAGTGAAGAATTGAATTACTGTATATTTTTTTTGAAATTAGAGGCAAGCTATATCAATATTGAATTTTGAGGAAACCACATTTATAATAATTCTTTATTTAGAAGTGATCAGGGTATCACCAATCCCTTTTTCACCAATTATTGTAATATAGGATGGTATATTCAATTGACTCTTAAGTGATCAAATAAGTGTAATGTCATCTCTATAGATAATATGCTCATTTGAACCAAGTGAACATTCATTAGAACTAGATTATATCATGATGACAGTTATTATTGTAACATAATGAACCTATAAATAAGATCTCAATTTGTGGGTAAATGTATATATCAATGGGTAGGATGGTTCTTATTTCACCATTTATAGGGAAAGTTCCCATGTAGAAGAATCAGGGGTCAGGACGGGTTGATTTGGTCATTTCTCTATAATGGTCTTAATGTGATCCAATTATTTCTATATAATTCATTCATAAAATTCATTTGTATTCTACATGAATCATTTTCTCCATTCCCCTCCTATTTCAAGGTAATGGATAATACACATTCCACACACACCATGGAAATATCTAATGATACTTCATCATAACTAAGCAAATTTTATAATTGATATTTGATGATGAAGCATTCATGGATCATGTGTCGTAGTCTGTGATGATAACTGTATTATTTTGGGTGAGTATAAATCCTTTCTTCTATAATTATATTTTATTGTAAAAATGTGATCATGTTTGTCTATAGGGTGGAGATAATGTACCCTAAAACATAATCATTATGAAAGGAATAAGTTTTATTCTTCCTATTTTCAATGTCATGTCTGCTAAATATTTTCCGTTTGAGGGTGAGGGTAGTAGATTATTCTTTATCTAAGTTACACATATGTGATAGATGTTATTTTTTATCATTTTCTTTGGTTATTTGAAAATAATTCTCTAAATGTTTTCATATTGTCATGAGATTATAGAAGTTGTTAGGTCTCTTCAAAGGGATGACTGTGGTTTGAAACTCATCTTGTAGGTTTTCCACAGAGATATCAATTTATTTTTCCTATGGGGATTTGATATCTATATATTATTTCAAGACATTTCATACTATAATGAAATCTATGAACCTCTCTTTATCCTATTGTTTGAAATTATAATGGTCATGAATAATGATTTTTTGGAACATTTAGGTGAATTGGGAGAATAATTTATGATATAGATCTTCCCATATCACAATAGCTCTAGTTTTAAAGTTATTTTACTAATAAAACATGGGGCCTTACAAGGTCTCTAAAATCAATTAGATTTATATATCATACTATTATTCTGGTGATCTATTAATTGGGCCATAATGGGAATAAAATTGGGATATATGATACTCTATATTCTCCATATTATTTAATATCGATAAGTTGGGGTTTATAATGTTTGATATAGGAGGATTCAAATCCACCTACATTGGATATGGATTCCTCTATGATTATACTAATGTATATTGACCATCACGATATTCCAACAAAAGATTGAGATCATCGAGAAATACCTAGGATGCCAATACATTAGTTGGCCTCAGTTGGATTCACAGGGTAAGGATTTGGTATCTTCTTAATGGTGGTAAGTATTCATAATCAATCAACATAGTATTTAAATGGGTAATTAATACTTTCTCATATTAATAGGTTGAAAAAACTTTACCTAGGTGGATCTAAATTCTTTTCCAACTAAAGAAATCCAACTGAAGGAGGCATGAAGGCTTTGGTATGTAGACCATATCGAAAGCTTTTATCACCTCATAAAATCCATATTTATATGTTCATATTATTCTATTAAATATTTTACCTAAGAAATATTCAATTTTTGGGAGATATATCCAACATTATTAGGTGGGTGGAAATTGAATGTGGACACGCCTACTTTTTCTTCAATAGTATCATGGTTTATAGCATAATTTTTTCTATCGATGATGAAATTTACTAATGTGAAATAATTTTCAAAAGGAAAATATCCTTTTACAATATATGAATCTATAATAATAGTGACTTCCCACTCACTATGTATTAACCAAAATCTTTTAAAATAAATTTCATATTTAATGTACTAATCACTATGTTGCTAAAAAAAATCATTGTTATAACCAATACAATAAACACAATTTTTCATCATATGTGATTTAAATTTGAAAAATGGCTTACACGGTTGCGTTCAGAAAGATATTTACGGTCTGATAAGATCAACATACATTTTTTGTGAATATTAACATACCCTTATAAATAGTAAAATGAATAGTAATATGACCCTTATGAATATTAAATCATATTAATATTTTATTTTGTTAAGGTTATAATATTATGTGATCTCGATTAATTTTTCAACGTGATGTAAAACGAATTATAGTTTTAGAATTGAAATTTATTGACTTAAATATGATTTTATATAAAAATAAAATTAATCATATATCTAAAGTTAGTTTCCAAAATTGGATTTAATTTTTAAATTCATAAGGTCGATATTTTGTTATGATGAATTTATTATAATTTTATAAAATACATCAGTTTTTCGGGAATATTAAAAACACATTTTTGAGTTTTTTGTATGAATAATGACATCATAATAATATAATAATTAATATATGATTCAGTTCGACAATTTTACATTAAAATATTATATGAGGTTTCCCAAGTATCCTATACCATGGGAAAATACCTTGAGAAAGCCTGTGGTTTTGCAATAACCAATAATTAGGTGTCCATTAAAATTAAGAAAACTCCTTCTCTTTTACTATAAATACTCACCCATTCCTTTGTTTTCCTTCATTACAAATTTATCATCTTCTAATTAATAGTATTTTTACCTTTCTATGAGTCCTCTTAATGTGTCATCAATACCATGAGGTCCCAACCATCTTGTTTTAGGAGTTACTCTTCAAGGTAAGAGAATCTACCACCCTTCTCTTCTTCAAGAACTCTTTTTTATGATATTCTCTTTTAATTTCATATCCATTTGGATGGGATATGTCATTAAAATCCACATTAATTTCCATATTATGTAATAATGGTGAATTCCAGTTTTTATCTCATTAAAATATTTTATGATTTTTTTGCGACGCAGTTTGGATACCGAATTATCATAAAGGATTTCTCAACTTATCTTTTTCAATCAAGATATTTTCATTTTATTTTTTCACCTAATTTCATCCAATTGTTTTGATAACTCCAATACAATACATGTACTATAATTTTTTTATAATAATTCAATAATTCAGTATCATCTCCCATTTCCCCTTGTATTATACTTGAAATGAAAACACCTTCTGAGATGTGTTAATTTTACACATATAGGGATGATGGGGTTTGAATTTCTATTATCATCTTTAATTTTGGTCATGAATCCATTTTAATGGTTGAAAAGGACATAAAAAATGTATGATGGCATTTTTAAGGTTTTGTAATCTTTTTTAACACATTATGGTAATTTTTAAATCAAAATGAGTATGTTGTCATCAAAACACGTAATTAACCCAAACAATTATCATTAATGGTTTTTATAATGATTAGTCATAACTCCCAATAACCAAATAAATTTTAAATTAATTTAATAATATATATGTTAACAATTAAAATAAAACTTCTATTTTGGACAAAAATTCTCACCTTTCATGTTTATCCATACATGTATCTAAGTAAACTTGTCATGAATATCAAGGAAGAAAACGCTCCCAAACAATAAAATTGAATCATATAATCCCATAAATAAGGTCATGAATGAACATAATATGGATATAATAAATCAATTTTATAAATTATTGTTTCTTAAAAAAATTATTCTAGTATTTAATTCGGTTATCCATGACTCTAAGATAATGTGAAGAACACCATCGTACATAAGGTAAGGGTTTCTTCATCAAACGTTGATTTTTGTGAGATATTCTTTATCAACTACTATTACTTGTGTATGGTGTATGTATACTTCCCATTGATGTATAATATAATGAATCGATTTATTTTCGTTGTATTAAATCTATCATTTGACTATTATTAATTTTGGGGCATATGAATTGACTGATTACAAATTTCTAAGGGATTTCTACCCATTCCTCCATTTTCATTTGGATTATTCTTATTATCTACATACATCAATTAAATTTTTATTTATTCTTATTTACTCATTTAAAATCTGTGTGAATATTTTATATATTGTTACCGACCATACTCCTAATTTATTTTATTGTAATTTACAAGTTTTTAATGGATTTTTCAAAAATTATTCCCGAAATACAAGCCTGATTCAAGGGATCCTCTCAAATTCTTATCTATTTTAAAGTAGACTCTATAATATTTTTTAAGACAAAATTATATTTATAAAATTACTAATTTTAATTAAAAATCATATTGGTTCAATTATGGTTTTATGAAAACAAAAATTCTTTTCCTCATTAAAATCTCTCAAATATTTTACTTAATCCACACTAAATTGTTTTATTTCTAAAGATTCTGTGAGAAATATTTTTTCATGATTTAACATCAGTGGGACATAATTTATTCATAAAATATAATTTCAATTTTTTTTCCTATTATTTTCTGGGATATACATGTTTAAAATCTAAGTTCATGAAAAATACAAAGGATTTTCCAGAAGAACTATTATTTCCAAAGTAAATAAAATGATTTTTGTGTATTCTCACTTTTAATTTTTTGACACATATTCCTTGTTCACCACATATTCCTTTCAAGTGGTTTATGTACTTACCATTCATATATAATATCAAGAGTCTTATTATTCTCCAAATATTCTATTGGATTATGATTTGAATGTTTAATTCTAGTTTGAGAATATTTGGAATGATTATGGATTATTTCCTTAATAATTATTCAATGGTTTCATTTAAAAGTATCACTATTTATGTCAACATCAATTGAAGAATATTTTACATCACCGAGGTTTATATATTATGATATCATCTAAAATATGTTGTTCAAAGGTTTCTGATTAGTTTGAATATGGATGTTATATCTTAATATAATTCACCATATTATTTCAAATGGTAAGTGTTTATGTTTAATGTTTGGAGAAATTTAATTACATTTCATATGTTTTTTTCAATACAAATCCATGTGTTATATATGTTTATCCCTGTTCATATGAGTAATGCATTGAATATAGTATGTTTTGGGTGGGGCCCACTATATCCCCTTATGGAATTGGTATGTCTCATGAGATAAACTACCATCTTGAAACGATTCATTGAAAAAATAGTTTTTATGTTCATAGCACGAGGCCTTGATGGTATCTGTATTATGTCCCGCATTATGAATACCCTCATTATGAAGTTGGAAAATGATATTTCATGAGTTTATTCGACTAATAGAATACGCAGAGTAATTTTTTACTATTGAATTATTTATTCCACTCATATTCCTGCAAGAATGTGTTGAAGATTAATATTTTGGAAAGACTGGGTTTTTAGTTGTTCATCATGAATAGTGTTTATGTTTATGATTACATCCACTATATTTATAACCCTTACTAAGAATATTAGATCACCCAATTTTTATGTTTCATTTTCCCAGGGCATGAAGTGGTATATTATGAATGACTTGAAAGGGTATTCTAGGAGTCATAGATATTCCCAAGGGAATTGTTATTCTGTATTTCACTTCAAGTTCTAATTTTGAACTTATGATTGCATCTAGATTTCCAAAACTACTTAACTAATCATTTCTTTGAGTTATTAATTTCTTGTAATCATCCCAATTTAATAAAATATTTTAATGGCTCCGAGAAATTGGGGTTGTGGCATTACAGTAAAGATAAGTGAAAGTTTAGTAGAAAACCTGGAAAAAATATTTAAGAAAATATATATTATGGAACAAAACCCTAATATATACATGAATATACACGTACAATAACATTCTAGAATTTCGGTAAGTATTATATTATTTGGATCATCCTATAAAATAAACCCATGCATGCATACTACAAGTCGACATGGATCAGGAAAATATGTGCGTTGGAGTAACAACTCTGACAATGTTTTTCGAGCTTGACCAAGGGAAACATGGTAAATGAAAATGGGCCTTACTGTGCAGCTGGTTTGGCACTCTCAGGGGATATTCTTGGGATAAATCAACTTTCCATTATAAGGAATTATGACATATTTATGACCCTAATTTAACCAACGTATCTAGTTCTAGGATCTATGATGCATGAATTTATGTAATGTGTTATATCATGTTCAGTGTCATATAGAGTTAATAATTTTATGAGCTAATATAGTATATGTAATTGATTATAAACTGTTTCTATTAGAAGGAATTAGAGCTTCACCAATGCACATGGTGAAAAAAAATAATATGTTTCGAATCACTTATGGTCTTAATCCATCATTTCAAAGGAAGATAATCACCTATGTATCCACGTAATATGAGGAAAAAGTATCATGCATTAAAAATATCTGTAAATAATTATCTTAGTCATATGGATTTAAAATAAATAGTGAAAATAAGTGGATGTTATAGAAAATCATGGATAAAGGGAATAAGGGAAAGAAGGATTTTCCCACTTGTGATAACTATGGAAATAATCACCCTATAAATTCTTTAATGTAATGGGAGTTTTTTATAAGTATGGAGAAAATGGACACCAAATTTGTGATTGAAAGAGAAAGAAAATAGTTTCCAGTGTAAAACGCTTCAACTACAAGGAGATGAGGCACTATAAAAATCAATGTCCCATGCGACAAATATATTTTCCCCATATGATGTTACTAGATAATGATCGATTCATGATACATCCACAGATGATGTGGAATGATTAATATGACTCTTCAAGAATCATGTAATTTGAATATTTTATCAAAAATGTACTAGTTATAAGGATTATGGAATATAAAAGGATTGTACTACAGTACTATTTCCTTATGTATTTGAGGTCGTATGATGAATTCTACCAAGGATAACTAACTTGGTAGAAATGTAATATCTTGAGAAAGTATATGGTTAAGGGAAAGACATACTTAAATATATTTCAGATTATTACAATAATGATAATGAAATGATTGGTTTGGATAAGTGTTAACTACCTCAAAACAAATTATTGTCTTTTTGAAAAGTGTTCCTTACTATCATTGATGGAGTTTACAACATTTTTTGATATATGGAATATATCCAATAGCATCTGTAAGGATGAATGCATGGGTCCAATAATGTTTTATGGTAATTTGAGTTATTAATATATTTTAAGAGGACACATGATGAAGATATTTACATTTCTGGAATGTGAAAATTTATGGCTGCATCGTGTTGTTTAAAGGAAAATAAGGTAACATATGCATTGAGCAGGATAGATTATATAGTTCTAAACAAAATGAGGAATTACAAGGACCTCACATACATAGATCTTGCCTGGATGGATATAGGAATGAGTTTAACGTATTGAATCATGATCATTTGTGAACTAAAACTGTTTTTGAAATGGTTTAAGATGATCATTATATGAGGTATTAAAGATTAATGTCAAAACATGATGCAATATGTGCTAAGAGACAATGTATTAATAGTTCGAGGAACAAATAAAGGATAATATTGTGTTTATGAAATAGAAACATATATTTATACTCATATAGAGTGGAATAATTCATCAACTCTAGGAAAAGAGTCTAAAATAAATTTTTTCCCTATAATCATATTTTATTCATGATAATAATGAGTTTTTTCATAACTATAGTTTATTATTATTTGGAAATGATCTTTCATCTGAGTGTGTTCTCTATCAGTTTCCATCATAACATGATAGTTTTATTATTCTTCCATGACCATGTATTTTATTATGAATTCATATTTTTTAGTAATCAGTGCATTTCCATTTCCCTCTTATTAAGAATATATTTTAACCATATTCTTGATGTGAGTTTCCCATAAGGGAATTTTTAAGAATCAACCATTATCTTACAAAATTTCATTTCAAATTTCAAGGATGAAATTTTCATAAGGAGGGAATAATGTAACACCCCAAGGATTTTCAAATAAATGTAATATTCAATTCATTATACACTAATTCTATATAAAACAACACTTTATTATAATCGAGCCAATAAACATAATTTTTCACTTCTATGATTGGAATTTAATAAAAATGACATACGCGGTTGCGTTCAATAAGATATTAAGAGTCTGATAGGATCAACATACATTTTTGGTGAATCGTAACATACCCTTATGAATAGTAATATGACCCTTATGTATATGAAATCATATTATTATTTTACTTTTATAATATTATATGATAATGAGATCTTGATTAGTTTTTTAAGGTGATATAAAATGAATTATAGTTTTAAAATTGTTATTTTTCAAAGGAAATATGATATTATTTCTAAATTAAATTAATCATATTTATAAAATTATTTTCAAAAAATGGATTTCGTTTTTTAATTCTGAATGTTGATATTAGGATGTGTTGAATTTTGGAAAATTTTATAAAATACTTTAGTTTTTCATGAATAATAAAAATATAGTTTTTAGTTTTTGATATGATTAATTACTTTATAATAATTTAATTGTAAATATATAATATTGATGTACTTGTGTAAATTAAAATAAAATATTAGGTTTCCCAAGTGTCCAATACAATGGGAAAATACCATGGGAAAGCCCGGGGTTTTTCAAATACACTAATGAGGTGTCTTTTGAAATTAATAAAAAAATCCCACACTTTTACTATAAATAACAACCCATTACATCATTTTAAATCATTATTATTTCAACATCATCAAGTATCTGGTAGTTTTACCTCCCACGGAGTCCCCTCAAGGGGTCCTCAATCCCCCAAGGTCTCAACCTTCATGTTGTAGGAGTTACTCTACTTGGTAAGGGAATCTACCACCCTTCTCTTCTTAAAGCTCTCTTTTTATGTTATTCTATTTTAATTTAAATTGGATTATGTTGGGATTTGTCATTAAAATCACCCTTAATATCCATATTATGTATGAAATATGACATACCCATTTTTCTCTCATCAATATATTTTACTAATGTTTAAGTGTCATTATTAGACTGTCAAATTTTTTTAAACTATTTCTCAACATATCTTTTTCTTTCAAGTTCCTTTCTTTTTCATTCCTCACCTTATTTCATAAAAATGTTAAGATAACACTAATAACTTAAATGTACTGTAATTTTGTTATGATAGTGGAATAATTCATCATCATATCCACTTTCCCCATCCTTTGAACTAAAAATGAAAACACCTTTCGAGATGTGTTAATTTATCACATTCAAGGATGATGGGTTTTCAATTTCTCTTACCATCTTCAATTCTAGTCATGAAACCCTTTCTATGGTTGAAATATAATATAATATATTTATTATAATTTTTTTATTCTTTTTGAATATTTTTTATGTGTTATGTTAATTTATAAATTAAAATTAGTTCGTTGTGAGAAAAAACCGCCAATTAACCGAAAAACATAATCATTAATGTTTTATATAATGATTCATCTTCACTAAAAAAACTAATTTAATTTTATAACCATTTAATAATCTGGATGTTTACAAATAAAATACAATTTTTATTCTATAAAAATATTTTCAAATTATATCATTATCTTTACATGTATATAAATAATCTAGTCTTGAATTCCAAGGAAGAAAACGCTCCCAAAAAATAAAATTGAATCTCTAAAACACATCAAAAAGTCCATGAATGCACTTAATAAAGATATAAAAAATCACATAAATAATTAAGTGGCTTGGGAAATATTAATTAATGAATTTAATTTTGTTATCCAGGACACTAATACCAAGTGAATAACGCCATTGGACTTATGGTAAGGGTTTCTTCATCTCACTTCCATTTTGGACATATATTCCTTATCAACAACTATTACACAATTATGGTGTGTGTATACTGAAAATTTATGTATCATATCATGAATCCCTTTATTTTTATTGTATTCAATTTATCATTTGAATATTATTAATTTTGGGTCATATGAATCGATTAATAACAAAGTGGAAATGGATTTTTACCTGAACCTCCATTTTCATTCGGGGTACTTTTATTTTTTACATACCTCAATGAAATTAATATTTATTCTTATTTACTCATCATAAATTATATTTTAATTTTCTATATATGTTTACCAACCACAATCATTTTTTATTTTTTCTGTATTTAGATGTTTTAAAATGATATTTTAAAAATTCTTCTTGATATAAAATCCTAATTCAAGGGAAATTATGGAATTATTATCTATTTTAAAGGGAACTGTATGCTCTTCTTTGCGTAATTATTATAGTTTTAAAATAACTCAATTTAATATAAAAAAAATCTTTGATCATTTTGGGGTTTATGAAAACAACCATGCATTTCTTCTATTAAATCTCTTTAATATTTTCCTTAAACCTAACTAAAATGTTCTAGTTTTAAAGCTTCTTTAAAAAATATTTTTACATGATTTCACTTAAGGTGGAAATAATTTATCATTTAAATATAATTTCAATGTCCTTACATTTTATCTTCTGATATATACATGTTTACAATATGATTTCATGAAAAATTATTTTCCTCGTCTCACTTTTACTTTTTTGGATATATATCCCTTGTTCGCCACTTATTCCTTACAAGTGGTAATTTTTCTTCCATTTCTATATATCAAATCAAGATTATTTTTATTCTCATGATATTCTAAGGTATTTTTATTTGAATATTTTAAAGTGGTATTGGAGTATTTGGAATGTTTGAGGATTATTTCCTTAAAAATTATTCCATGGGAACATTTAAAAGTTTCTTTATATATTTTTAAAATTGTTTAATATTGTACTTTATTGAGGTTTATATGTTATGATATCATCTATAATATGTTTTTTAAGGGTTTCTAATTAGTTTGAGTGTGGATGTTCTATATTAATAAAATTCACAATATTATTATGAATTGTTAGTGTTTAGGTTTAATGTAGGGAGAAAGTCATTTACATTTTTTATGTAACATTAAATATGAATGAATATGTTGTATATGTTTAGCCCCATTCATAAGGGGATTTAGTTGTACTTAGTTAGTGTTGAGTGGGGCCCTCTATAGCCCCTCGATGCATTGTTAGGTATCATGTTATAAACTACGGTCTTTGCATGAGGCCTTGACAAAATAGTTATTTCTGGTCTTGGAACAAGGCCTTGATGGTATGGATATGATGTCCGTCTATATAAATTCCCTCATTAAGAAGTTATAGTATGATATTTAATGAGGTTATTTGATTAGTAGAGTTCCAATGGTTATGTTTTACCATGGAATTATTTAATCATATCATATTCCTACCATAATGTGTACAATAATATTATTTCTAATGGCATGTGTTTCTAGATGTTCATTATGCCTAGTGTTCATGTTTATGGTTATTTAGCTATATTTTTTACCCTTTACTGATCATTTGAGCTCACCCATTTCTTATAATTAATTTTCCTATGACATAAAGAGGTATATTAGGAATGAATTGTTAGGATAATCTTGGAGTCATATATATTCCCAATAGAATTTCTATTATGTATTTTAATTTATCTTGTAATGTTGACCCTATTTATATATCTTGTTTTCCATATATACTAAATAAATCATTCTTTATGGGTATGAATTTCTTGTAATCATTCCAATTTAATGAAATAATGAACTAGATCTGGGAAATTGGGGTCATGGCATTACACAAATGATGATACTATAGATGAATTTCTAGTTTGAAATGGTAAAACTTCTCCTAGATATATTGGTCAGGGCTCTCCTTGGAATTCAATTTTCACCTAAGAAAACAAAAATTGTGTTTGGATATTCTAGATAGGGATGATATGATATTGGACTTGAACTACTATCAAGATTAACTGATGAGTCTCAATGGTGTGGTAATTAATAGTGATATGGTCTAACTCATTATTTTTAGTGGTTGTATACCCATTGTGGGATCCCCATTTAGAGTCCCTAGTATAGGTGGCTGGGGTGAGAACAACATCATTTGCAACTACTTGTAAAATTAAGGCCACAAATCAGTGATGATGACCATGATATATAGGATCCCTTGCAAGAACATCATGTGTGGTCATCTTGACATTAATAATGTCTACCTCTACTTCCCTATAGTATGTGATATAGATATTGCTTCACACTAGGTTTAGGAACTCGAAGTGGTCTAATGTGTTAATGGGGTCTATGGTCTTCTATTGGGATTTTCATTGATAGTATGTTATTTTGGTTTATCATTTTTAAGGTTTTCATGTTTTATCCATAAATGTGGTATGGATTCATTAAGAAGTAATTCAACTTCTAGGGTGTTCACCACCTATCATTGGAGGATATGGGTTGTTGATAGTGTGGATCGGTTCAACAAGGACATTTTCTATTGGGTATTTGATGTGTATATTTGATGTATCATCTAGTTATGCATAGTGGATTGGGGTTTCATGTGGGTTCTACTATCTTTAAAATGAGATTGAGATTCATTTGTCTAATCGATAATTCTATTTGTATTATAGTGATTATTGGAGATCATGAAAAGTAAACATAATTAATATACCAATTTTTGCATCATCATTAGTGAGAAAACATGGTTGATTAATCACTTTCATAGTAAAATAAATCATATTGGGTTTACTATTCTGATTCTAATGGAAACTTCCAACATACCCCCACTGCATGATGGTTCAGTGTGAATCTGTTTTTTTGAACTTATTTCAAAATTTAGGTAGTAGTTTTGGTTTCAAGTTAGTGATGATTTGGAATCCAATTTGGTAAATAGGATGGTATGTTGGTCTCATCAAAATTTCTTCCATGGTTTAAATACTACTAATAAACTCTATTATAAATTTAATATGTTTTTGTATGGCCTTCCCAAATTCTGTTATAGGACTATTCACTCCTATAAAAATGATATGAGATAATATGTGTTGATATATAGAAATCATTATGTATTTTACTTCCTCATTATTTCTCTTATTAATTCATGATTTATTGGTTTATAGCTACATAGTTTGACAATGATGAATTTATCACCATCTAGGGAGGATAAAGGTGTTGCTGAATTAGGATTAGGCCTATGATAGGGCTTCCTATGTGGACCTATGAAGAAAATAAAATTCCACTTAGTTTGGTGATATTGTACAAGACACATAAAAACATTTAAGTCGATGTTCCAAGGACAACATCTAATAATTCGTATAGAATATGAAACAGAATTCCATGAAATAGGTTTCTGGAAAATGATTTTGTGAGACTTATTCATTGGTGAACATTTCTAGATAATCCAATATATTAGTAACTATGAAGAATGTATGATTGGATATTACACCTCATATAAAATACATGGATAATACATGTGTTGTTAAAGGGGATACAATGGAAGAATTATTAGGGCTTATGAAAGAAGGTTTCACTTATATATTTGGCATAATATGCGGGTCATTTAAATTTATTTGAGACACATAGAGGAGTATCTCAAATCTTGTGTTCATGGGAGACTGTGGGGAGTATCTCAAATCATGTCCAATAATGGAACAAATAATAGAATCATGACACAGGTACATAAGAGAAACTATGTAGAGAATGTCATTTTGGGGAATTATGTAACCCTAAAATATTATCTTGAATAAATAATATTTCATTATTATCCAAGAAACCCAATTATTCCAAATATTCAAAGCACCTTCACAAGAGGATTTCCAAACCATAATATCCCAGCCCAGTTATCATCCAAATATTCCAATAAATCCATTTTATTTATAGATTTTAACAAATAACCATAATGTAATCTTCCTTGAACATGACACATTATTCTATGAACATAATTAGATGTTTCATAATAGTACAACTTTAAAACATTGAAACCATACATGTAACAAAAAAATATTCAGAATTTTCATGGTAATGGTGTAAGCGTACAACGATTCTTATATATATTGTAAAGTTTACCCCCTCATTTTCTCCATGATTACTATTTTTTGTTCCAACCACTATTAGAGTTGAAACATGATTTTACTCCTCCATTAAAATATTATTTGAGAATTATTTCATATTATTCATCAATGAAACAAATTTATTTCCTTCATCTTGATGAACTTTTAGTCCAATAAAATACATCAATTCTAGGATAACTTATATATGAAACACAAAATTCATTAATTTATCAAATTCATTGATTAGATTCAACTTTATTCCTCTAAATATAATTTCAAATAAATACACCAACACCAGGAATTACCACTCATCGAAATTTTTTACATATGGGTTATGATTAACCCCGCCTATTTTAATCTCTATCTGCCTCAAAAAAATATCCAAACATGAATTCCTACCACTAAATATTTTCATTATGCCCTTAAAATATATTCTCAACCATTAAACATAAAAACCATTATTTTATATAACAAATTCAACTGATTTTCAAATATACAACTCTTCAATCAAGATACCATTGAAAAATTTTGTATTCACATCCATTTTATATACATTAAACTTTCTTTTGAAAGAAGCTGCTATGAGTATTATAATATATTACATCCCTTACACTAGTTTGAATATCTCATTAATTTAAAATCCTTCAAGCTATGTACATCCCTTTAAAACTATCATTACATAATTTTGGATAACTTTTCCATTTTCATATATATTATTCTTGAAGGACCACTTTGTATCATTTACATTTTTTTGTATGTATACAAGATCTAAATATTTTTTATTCAATTTCGACTAATCCTTCTACCATAAATGTTATCCCACGTTTATAATTCAATTCTTCCTCAAATTTGGGTGAATCCACATGTGATAAAATATAATTGTTCTATAATGTTCTCATTATTAATGTTTTGTATGTGTAATTTTATCCTCATTAATATCGGTCTCATCAAACTAAATGTGACTCTATATTTTTTTAGTCACAGTTTAATTTTTTTGGGGTCATTTTAATCTGTGGATTTTACTTCAAATTCTCCTTCAATACATTAGACTTTTTAATTTTCTATTATAGTTATTTACTTGTTCTTCTTCTCCCCCAAAATCATCATTCAAATATGGAATTGAAAAACTATTTTGTTATTTTTCTTCAACAACCATGAGTTAATTTCTTCTCAACTGTTTTTTTAAAATTATTTTTGAGTCATTAATAATATTTACTATTTAAAAATAGCCTAAAAATATCACAGTATCCAAAACATTTTTTTATTTTTTTATTATTTTTTTTTCTAATCAATCACTTATTCTTGAACACTCTAAAATGTGTTATTGTTGGTTTTCCTTCATGCCACATTTCAAGAGGAGTTTAATGATCACTGAGACTCCGTAAAACTCGATTCAATGAGTAAACTTACACTTATAAAACATTATTTCAAAAATGACATGATATTCCACTATCTATCAAAAAATAAATTTTCATTTTTTACCATATGATTCCTCCTTTGTACAACACAATTAATTTGTGGTGTTCTCGTGTATGAGACCAAATAATTAATCAAGTGATTCTACATATAATTATCTACCTTAAAATAAGTTTATTTTGAACCGTTATTATATCTTAGAACCTTGATTGTTCTTCTGATTTCATTATTTACTCTTCTGTAAAACCACATATGCATTCAAGGACATCAGTTTTTTTCTAAAAAAATGATTTGACCAATTTTACTATAATCATTAAATAAAATATTGTTATACTTTTAACTATAGGAGTTGGGAATATTTGAAGTTATTGAAACATTAGTGTTAATTACATCAAATATATATCATGATCTAATTTTCTTTATCTGATATGAATTTCTTAGAAGATTTCATTTTACACTAAAATCTCAGGTTTTATGTTGATTTCATTTCAGGTTTTATTTGTTCAATTGATACTTTAAATTTTAAAATATTTTCCATTAGATTATAATTAATATTTTAGAGCCTATGATACCAATGAATTTTTTCTACTTCTACTAAAAGTGTACAATTGTTTTCCCTAGTGTTTACATGATATGAGTTTCAGTTTTTTACCAAACATATCATATACAAATTTTAATATTTTCATTTAATGTTCCTACCCATACAAGTAAATATATCATTCAATATTGTGTCAAAATGTTGATAAACACTTAACAAAGTATATTACAAATAATCAACATAATGTATATAAGTTTTTTTCAACTCTTCTCCAACTAATTGAGTCTTCATATCACCTCTTATCATCAATTATATATCATTTATGTGGTGTATAATTTGATCAAATCTTACGTTAACATTAATAAATAAGTTATTATTTCATATAATATGATAAAAAGTCTATTTTATAAAATTAAGGTTCTACTATTATTTATTTCCCATAAAAAGAAGTTTCACCATGTTTTCTTTCACAATATTCCATTATTCATTCAATGAAATTCCTTAATTAGTTGATACATTTTTTCCTTTCCCATTATTTTCAACCCATGAAATTAATTCAAATTATCAATATTTGAGTGGAGAAAACATATTATTCAAGGGTACTAAATTATATTTTCTTGTATCCATTTTTTTGTTCAATAAGAATGTATTCCTCATCTCTATAAAAACCCATAGATATGTACATCTCAATTATATGACTTTAAGGAAAATAAATTATTACATATATTTTCATGATATTTTAGGTCTCTACTTTTATAGAATTATGAAAATTAAAACCCTATGTATTTTTCCTCTAAAAACATTTTTCCCACTATATAAGAAACTAATTAATCAATAACAAGCATTAAACATCTACAAAAAATCCCCTACACGTGATACACTTCCTGACATATCATATGCATTAGTATTCTTCTTAACCTGGGGAAATGGAAACATATGAAAGTGTTGAGTTAAAATCCACTATAAGGGTAAACATAAAAGTAGGCACTAAATGATCATAAGTGAGAATTATATGAGCATGAGTATGTAATAATATAATCATGTTAAAAGAAAACATAATAGATAAATCATACCCAATAAAACATGAATCATAATCCAATAATCATCAAATGATGATTCTAGCATAATAGAATAGTTATCCCAGGATCTAGACATCAAAATATTATAACCACAAGATATTATATGACATCCCAATAATATAAAAAACTTTCAACACTAGGGTTTCAAAAAATCATATTACCAAATGAAATTTAATAAGGTATCATAAAATATGACCAAGCCATGTTTTGAATGTACCATGAACATGTCATCTTCAAGGATTTATTATTTATCTAATGCATTAGAGATCTATCAGGTAGAAAACATCATATTAAACTTGTTTTTTCAAAATTAATAATAAAAAATACAAATTCATGTCTCTAGGTTATCATCAACATATTATCTCTTGAGATTAGTTTATTAATTGATGAATTGGATTACTATCTAGCTATACCCTTCATTTGGATATCATTATATATTCCACATTAATCAAAGAAAATAAAATAATATCATTTTGACCCCAAGATTTTGGAATTTCAGATTCCAAAATGGAAGTCCCCAATAAATAAATAAATGTTACATCTATATGGATATCCTTGAATGATATTGTAATTGGGTATTCAAAACATGAATATATGACACGAAAATTCAAGGAATGAAATCTATAAAATAACAGGTAAAAAAGTGATTATGGAATAGGTTTAATGAGATATAAGAGTAATATATTTTCTGTAAGAAATAATTTTAAGATTTAATGATTGATAATAAACAAATTTCATAATTTTAATATCAAAATTAAAAGGATTAGAACATGAAAAGATGACATGTAAAATCAAAGATTTATTTCAGTAGCATGATGGATATTCAAAGAAGATTATGGAATATGTTTAATATGAGATATTAGTGGTATATCATCAACAAGGAATCAATTAAATAATAAATAATTTATCATGAACACATATAAGAACAATCATATTTAAAACAAAGGTATTTTAATAAATAATGTGATAGAATTTAAAAGAGGGGCTAGAGAATACCTTACCATGATTGGTAGATTCTTAATCATTGAAATTATTTATCATAAAAATTATAAGGTGAAACTTATTTACAAATAAATATTTTATGAAGAATTATTTTAGATAGATTCATACTAATTCAAAAAATAAATATGAGACAAATGTCTTTTAAAATAAAACATTTAATATATATAAAATCAATTTTTATAAAAACAACTACAGTTTTAATTGTAAGGTTTTATTAATATTATTTTAATTTAGTTATAAATTAAATTAGGTTTAATTTTGTTTTTTTCTAAAAAGATTATTACATTCATAGATTAAAATAGATTAATTTAATTTAGAAATGCACAGAATTTATAAAAGTATTATTCTTTTAAATGTCACTCTTTTATTGTGGTACTTATATGACCTTTTTAACATAATATTATCACAAAAAAATAAAATTCACTTTAATAAATAATTCAAATATTCTGATTAAACATAAAAAATTATTTCATTCAATTTATTAAATCGATGATAAAAGTTAATCTTAATTTTCATGCACAAAACATGAACAAAACATTATTAGAAAAAGTGTATATTTAAGAGAAAAAAATATATTCAATAAAATTATAAATATTATTTATTTACATAAAATTAATTAGTTTATTATTAAAAAAAAATTTAGTTATAGGATTTAAAAATATGTCCTAACTAGAATTCTACCCTGTGATATGATAATTAATGAAAATGATGAAAAATGGGTTTTTATTCGAATAATAGTTTACTTAAGTTTCAAAATATAAAATGTATGTTTTATAAATTAAATATATTATTTTTAAATTAATCACTTAATTCCTTAAATAAATCATTTGTAATAAATAATTTTTTATGAAAGTTTTAATTCATTCTTAAATCATGATAAAGTCAAAAATGCTACATTATTAATAAAAACTGTATGTTTCATTATTCAACTAAAATTGATTTCTTCTGGAAAATACAATAAAAATAATATTCAGATAAAATTTACATTATATATCAAAAAATGAATTATATTTCTGGAAATTAAAATTATATAATTTAGAAAATGATATTATAAATAAAAATATAAAAATATATTCAAAACTATTTTCGAATGAAAATTAATTTTAAAAAAATTTAACTGATCTTCTTCTAATTTTATATAAATTGTATAACAAACTAGTATTTCTTTATTATTAAAATAAAAAATATATTTGATTGATAATATATTTAGTTCCTTTAAAAATGCATTACTTTTTTTTAAAAGGTTCCATTTTTAATAACAAATCAATCTTATGTTTTCTTTAATTATACTAATAGTATTTTTATCAATGAATTATTACTAATAATGGAATTTAATTTTATTTCATTACATATTTCATAATTAGGTTAGCTATATGTTTACCCATTATTTCTATAGATACTTTTTAATTGTTGTATAACACTCCACAATTCATCTTAGTTTGTTGTTGTGTGTAAATAAAGCTATTGGATGCATTAGGTTTTAATTAAAATTATATACATTAAAATATTTGGGTGTTACATCCCACCCATACCACAAATAAGTTAAAACCATTCAATTTTAGTTTTCAATCCCAATTAAAATTAGGTCATGGTGTCTTAAAGATAGGCATTACTCTGGATATAATTTCAAATTATATTTCTACCATAATATCTTAAGTAAAAAATTTAGCACATCTCTTCCATTAAAATGTTAACCAATTTCATTTTCCATTGTAATCTTTTTGTTCAATTGACTTTTTTTAACACACACAAAATCTTCTAATTCCACGAATTAGTTCTTCTGAGTGCCTCTTTCCACATTACAAAAGATTAAGAAATTGAATCTTGTTTCTTTCATCATCATCATCATATGAACATACATAAGAATATATCTATAAATTATTTGGTTAATTTGGGAACTCAAATAATTTCATGATATAAATCATAATTAGTGATATATTATTAGCAATTACCAAAATATTTCTAACTCGAGATCATATCTCATTAGAAATATCATTGGTATAATCATCACATTTTTTATGTAATACATTAAAACTTGGTTTCTTTTGGATTCCTATATAGATAATACTTAACAGAGTTAATCATGTGTGATAAATTATTAACACCAAATAAAATTATTATGATATGAAAATTCGACCTCAAAATGTATTATTAATCAAATTTATTACATTATATTTTAATTAAAAAATAAATCACTCTATGTTCAATCTTGGTTTCTTTTTGTTAAATTCTATAATATTCCCTAACCCAATTTCATAAAATAATAAATATTTAATAAGGGGTAGTAAATAGAATTTGATTGACCAAATTATATTCCCTAGAAGTTTCTTTCAATATTTTTATTCTTATGCTCCCTCATCGTGCACTAGAGGGAAGACTGAGTGGATACTCAAAGAAACGTTTTTGGGTGATTACCCATAGAATAATCAAGCCCAAAACATCATCCACTATCTAATATCTAGATAGTAATTCAATTTCTAGAATAACCTCACAGTCTATTCTTTCTCAAAATTTCAAAAAACTTTCCCATAATTAAACTTATCACTTCGAATTGTCCGTAAGAGTCTCACTGAGGTTATATTATATTAATCCCAAAAATATTCAATTTTACCTCAAATAACATAAATTGTTTTCTATACCAAAAAAATATTCGAAAACATAACTTATCAACCATTAAATTATCCATAACTAAAATCCTAAATTAGATATTTATTTAATACCTACTCTAATACCAACAAAAAACCCCATGGACAAGACTATCTCAATTTAATGACCATAATAATTATATGAATTTAAATATAATATTTCATTATATATATTACCATGATGATTTAGGTTTATACTATTATTGAATTAGGATTAAAAAAACCCATGCCTTTTCAAAAAATGAAATTTTTTCCACTATATAGGAAATTGATTAATCCATAATGATCATTCATTTTCTACCAAAAACCCTCTAAAGATATTATTATTTTGGATATATTACATGTATTAATTTTCATAACCTAGGGGAAAATTGGAACATAATTAAGGGTTGGGAACAAATTCTATATAAGTGTAATTATAAGCGATAACAATCATTGATCATCACTATGAATATGATGGCCATATGGGTATGATAATATAATCAGGGTAAAAGCACATAAAAGAGAAATCACACCCCATAAATCTTTAATCATAATCCTAGAATCATCAAATAAAACTTTTATCAAAATGGAATATTTATCATAGGATCTTGGAATAAAAATATTTTCCCCACAACATAATACATAACGTCAAATTAAATCAACATAATATCATCATGAAGGTGTTTTAAATCAAATTACCAAGTTTGATTGCCATGGAATTATAAAACATTACCAATTAATTTATCAGTGTTTCATGAACATGGAATATATATATATATATATATTATTTTATTACCAAATTCAATGGAGTGATATAATTATGCACCCTTCATATTTACAAGGATTTTTACCAATGTGTCAAGAAACATTATCGAGGAAAGAATTCAAGTAATTATAAACATGTAATCTCCATATATTAATTCTTTACTCAATCCATTGGAGTGTTATTAGGGATCAAACTTAATATTTCTATCATTATGTGTGCCATTCCAATGAAAGATAATAATAATATATATTTTTACTAATTAGTTGGTATTTTGGGTTTCAAATATGTAATTACCCATTAATGAAAATAATTTAATATATTTATTGATACCCTTGACTAATATTAAAGTTGGGTATTCACAATATAAAGACATGACATTGAAAATCAAAGAATGATTTCATTAGAAAGATGAGTGTACCAAAGGGATATGGAATTCATATAATGAGGGATAATGTTAGTATCTCATTAACAATGAATAATCTAGATAATAAGTGATTGATTATAACACATTTCTGAATAATCACATTTAAATAAAAAGGATTACAACATGAAAATATTTTATGAAAAATCATTGAGTGATTTTGGTAGCATGAAAGATATAGAAAAAGCATTATTGAATGGTTTTAATGATAGATAAGGGTATAATCTCAATAATAGTGAATCACATGGATAGTAAATTCTTGATTATGACCTCTTGGAATCATAATCAAATAGAATCCAAAAGTATTTTAAAAAATTAAGTGCTTGAATCATAAAGATGAGGGAGAGAACCTTTTACCATTCTTGGTAGTCTATTAATGATTAATGAGTGGACCATTGAAATATAGATTCTATTTGGGAGGAATTTTGAGAGGTAAATGGAGGGTAGAATTTTAATAACAAAATTATGATGGAAATGGTTCTGAGAAAGGGAGGAAGTGACCTCCTTTTATGAGTGAAAATGAGAGGACATTCCATGGAAAATATTGCATAGAAAGGGGTATGAATAAAATAACATGGGTGTTATGTGAGTTAGGTGGGATGGGTGGGAAATTGTATTGAGACATATTGGTATGACTATAAATCCTATAAATTATATTACAAAAGTTATATGTTTCTAATTTATTTAGTTAAATTAGTGCCACATTGGATTATCGATTTTAATACCTGTTAATCATGAATAAATATTAATCATAAAACTTATTTTATAAAAAAATATAATTATTACCTAATTTAAACTATATGAATATGAATTTGGGATCCATGTAATATAAATAAATTTCTGAATATGATAAAATTAACTATTAAATTAAAACATATAATGTATACAAAAACTATTTTGTAAAAAATTATGCTTTTAATTATCTGGTGTTCCTAATATTATTTAACATTAATTACCTACAAAATGATTGTTAATTTATTTTAATATATGTATAAAAATCACATTAGAGAATTAATTTTAAATAAAAATATTTAATTTAAAAATATAAAATATTTTAAAATGTATCATTCTTTAAAAAGTAATAAATTTACCATGATAAATAATATTTACCTTTTATCTAAAATTTAATCCTATAATTTAAATTAACCATGATACCTAATTTAAAAATTCTAATTAAAAATATCAAAAAAGGTTATTTTATTGAATCACTAAAAGTGATAAAAATTTAATTTTAATATTACCACACCTATCGTGAAAAACAAATTACTGGAAAAAGTGATATTTTAAATGTAAATGTAATGTTTATGATAAAATTATAAATTTCAATGATCCCCATTAAATTAAAATTTTTATTATTAAAAATAAAAGATTCATGAAACCTAAAAAATAGATAAAAAATAATTCTAGTTTTTTATATCATAATTAAGGAAAAGGGTAAAAATAGTTGTTTATTTTAATAAAATAATACATAAGTTTTTAAATGTCAAACATGTGTTCTCTATATTAAATATAGTATTTAAAAATGAATAATTTTATTCATTATATAGTTATTATTCCTGCGAATTTTTTTTATAAATTTTTAAATTCATGCATTGATAATGATAAAATAAAAAATCATACAATATTAATAAAATTTTATTTTTCCCTCTTCCCATCAAAATTATTATTTTGAGAAAAATTCGAAAAAAAATTATTCTCAACATAGTATTTATATTATAAATACAAAAACAAAGTCCATATTTTGAAATTAAATTTTTATAATTTAGAAAAATAACTTTAAAATAAAAGATAAATATATAATGAAAACAATTTTAATAAGAAAAAACATTTTGAAAAAAATTAACTATTCAAATTTTTGTTTCATAACAATTTATATTGAAATTTGCGTAAATATATTATTCATATCAATAAGATATTTTATCAATCATGTATTTTTTTCCTTTAAAAACACATAAAAAGACAGTTTTTATAATGGTTTCATTCTAACGAATAAATCAGTTTTATTAGTTATTTATCAACACTAATTGAATTTTAATCAATGAATTATTTTAGTAATGACTAAAATTTTTATTTTTATCTATATTTCTTATTATTTTCACCTCTTCTTTTACTCAAAAATTATATGGATATATTTTAGTGGATATATAACATTCTTCATGTCCTTTCGATTTGATGTTGTGTGTGAAGAAATATATTGGACACGTTCTATTTTAAATGAATTTATATAACTTATAATATCTTAGTGATACATTATATTCATGAATTCAAATTATTTGTTCCCAATATTGAAAAAATAAAATAGTGATAATAGAAATAATTCATTCCCTTATATGATGAATATTTTCCAAATCTTCTTTTCTTCTAAATTTTTCTTCTATTATATTTCTTTGAATTTCACCATAATAAAACACAATTTGGAAATTAATCCCATATAATTGTAATAAATAAATAGAAATATCTTTTAGTTTTCACCTCTCCAAAAATCTTAAAATTTTGAATATTTCCTTGATTTTTGATATTGGCTCAATTATTAGAAAATAATAATTTTAACGGATTCCCTATGCAATTCATTCTTAAAATCATTCTTTTTTTCGCTTCACCATCAAATATAATTCCAGTTATACCATTACATTTTTTCCTTGATTGATGATAATTTTTTCAAATACTCTTCAACCTCATCCTTCACTTGTATTAAAAACATCAACAGAAATGTTCCTAAATTGTTTTTAAGTTTTAGAACCATCAATTTTGACCTCTGGTTCAACATTATTTATTAAGGAAACAACATCTAATTCAACAATTTAAAAATTATAGTCTTTATCCTTACAACATAAATTAATATCTCTAATGATATTAGTTTTTTATTTAATAGGTAATCTATAATTCACAATGTATTCTGATTTTATTGATACTTTTTTATACTCTCTAAAAAATTCTCAATAAGATCATATTCAACTTCAATTTCAACAAAATATCTTGAATACTCCTTTAAAAAAGATATAATTTTTCTTTTATTCATTATTAATAGATTATTCTCTTTAATAGATACTTACAAATCCACATAATGTTAAATATATACTTCTTTTGGATCATTATCATATTTAGTTTTTTTTCTTGAAAGAAATTAAATTATATAATCTAAAGCATCTACGATAAAATTAGTTGAAATACATTTCAATGAAATAAATTTTGTATTCTATTCTTATTTTTTTATAAGAACCTTCTACTAAATCTTCTCACCTCTTAAAATAATTCAATTGATGTTCCTTCTAGGTGAAAAATTTTTCTTCTATTTTGGTGGTTACTCATACTCACTATCCTCTTCATCAAAAATATGTGAACATCAAGTATTTATGTGTCCATGTTTTTTACAATGGAAAATATTTAGTCATTATTCCCTCAAATTTTCATTTTCTAATTGTAAAATCCCTTTTAATAAGTGATCAGAAATAATCCATTAAATTATCCTCGTTTTCAAATTCTTGAAATTAAATATCTTTAAAAGCATCAAATTTTATCACTCTATAAGAAGTTTTTATAGAGTTTTATAGAATCAGATGTATCTCATATACAACAGGATTTATGTTCAAGTGAATAAGAGACTACACACTAATAATCATATCCTATATTCATGATACATTTAGATTATATAAAGAAGGTAATACTTAACTAATCATCTCTATACTATTGTAATACTTGATATCCTGAAAATTTTCTTGAATTAAACCAAAAAAACATCAACAAATTTATTAAATAAACCATCTATATTTTCATTTGAGATAATCTTCAAATCATAAATCTATAAAGTAAAAAATTAAAATTTTCTCCCTTCACTTTTTGGTCTCATTCAATAGTATTATCATGTTTATCCCAAATACCTTCTGTTGGTGATAAGTACATCAATATTATATATCTCTAATTAGAAATAGTTTTTTATAAGGAATTTTGATCCTAAGAATCAATAAAATCCATTCTTATTTCATCTTATATAATTGATATTTCTGTAGGATTACAAACCGGTATCCCTTATACTATATTAAAATGTGCATCAATCCCAAAAAAATATAGATGATATCTTATCTTTTCAGTTCATATTTTATAATTTCATCCATAAATTAATGTAACTCCATTTGAATTCATAATATTCTCTATGAATTTGAAAATATCTCAATATATTAATGAAAGAACCAATGGATCTCATACCACATTTTTACCCCTACTTCTATAATACACCCAATGTGCGTGTGAATAAATGTAATGAAAATTATTCTACCTTTATATTAAATTGGGAACTTTTTTTGTTAGCAAAAAAACATGATTCTAATTATTAATCTTAATTGAATTACTCAATATAAGGAGAAATAACATAATGATATTACTTGGTTAACCTATAAATGGATACTCCATGTAAAACATATTAATGATGTGTAGATATTCTAATTTACCACTAATTCACAATTATATGAATATAACATTAGAATGATCTCATTATTTCACTAAGGTTCATTACTTATTCATCTCATCCACACACTTATTCAAAGAGGTATATAAAGATAAAAAAAACTCTAAGGTCGATATTACATGATTTAGATTAGATATAACAAAACTAAAAAAATATTTCTCTCCAGGAAGCTCTATTATAGAATTCCATATTTAACATAGAAAACAATAGTTAAACCATTTTTCAAGAATAATCTTCAAAGAACATCATTTTAATCAAACATCACAAATCAATATCAGATATTAGTGATTTTTATCATTTTTTTACCTCATAAAACTAATCTTAAAAACAAATCATTTTTATTTAATATAGGTGATATCCAAAATATATAGAGAAACATTTTTCTTTATTTGATGAATCTTTGAATCATAAAATTAAAAATCATACTCAAATTAGTCTCACTATGAAGTCCAACCATTGAGTAAATTTCTATATATATCACCACCAATGAATTCAAAATTAGTGGTTTGTGAAGTTTAAATATCCAGAAAATATCCAAGGAAAAGTCACATTATCATTCATGTTCAGATTCTATAGAATCCATATATCACAATACAACATCCCTCTCTACAGTGTGATATGGTGGTTTTGACTTAACAATTTTTCAGCTATTGTGAAGATTGCGGTGTGTAATGGCCCATCACAACGTATCTCCCCATAGTCTTTGGGAGAAACCAAACCATTGAACTACAAAATATATACCTTACATGGTGTAGTCTTATTCATTGGCCTGTAATACTTCTACTCCACACTATATGTGTCATGGATTTTCCACCATCATATGGAAACCTATAGAAACTGTAATACTCAATTTTTCACACTACCAAAAACACCCATTATGCCATTGGGAACATATTGTGGTGTGGTATTAATCTATTAATTTTTTTAGTAAAATATATTTTCAATGTAGACTTATATCCACAATGTCAGTACATTAAAACATCCCATGAAACTAAAATTTAGCTAAAAACCTCTATTACATAGTCACTATATCTATGATGTATAAAATGGACTTCCAAATTTTAAATCAACCCTTAATAATCCACATCATGGAATTCAAGCTTACAACACTTCCCACATTAACTAAATCCCACATAATAAATCATTTCAAAAAATATCTCTTTTATAATAATAACCACACCTCAGTGGGTTTAAATGAATAAATTTGGTAATACCCTGGTCAGTGGTTCTCTATGACACCCTACATGGTGTTATTGTCCCTAGTTTTTCCTCATTCCCTGGCCCTTATTACCCATAACACTATCTCATTTCTAGATATATCCTCCTTATCTTCCCAACTTGGAACTACGGTTGAGATTAGTGCTACCTAAAAGTGGTTCTTTCCTTCTGTACTACTATAAGGATCTGGCGTCTATAAACAAAACAATATGGATCTATGTTTAGAGGCTTCTAATTCATAGTACCACCAAAATTTCCTTACACATAACGAAATTATCCTTACACAACTCTGTCCATGTAGTGGTTTACTCCCTTACAACATTTTTTTCTACATTTTCTAAGACATTAAATTCTTCAATATTCCTTTAAATTATTTCACACGTCATCCAAACAAGTTTTAATTAACAAAAAAATACAATCATCCAAAAATACCTTCAGTTCCAAATATTAATAGTATGAATTTATAAATTATTGGTCATCCAATGTTATGGAACATGATGAAAGAGTCTGAAATCCCATCGTACATTGATAATTTTCTTAAGACACTTCCCAAATGGTCTCAAATATATAATATTATTGAGAATCCACCATGAATGGAACATTTTACTCTCATTTGGGTTGTATCATCAAGAGTGGTTATCCCTAGAAGAATTAACCTAATAAATGATTTAGATTCCCAAAGTAGTTAAATAGTAAAAATATTGAAATACTGAAAAGTCTTAGTCTGGGGCCCGATACCCAAACACATAAATTCTACATCACCTATATAAAACATATTACTATGGGAAAAATTTGATATAAACATTTCCATTCAAGACTCATTTTATGTAAGATTTAAAATTCATTTTCATGGATAAATATTTATTTATTTAATAGATATTAAATTTACCATAAAATTCAATCATCTTGTTACTATATAAAAATTAAGAGAAAGTGATGAAACCATATCCCAAACACAGTGTAAAAATTAAAAAAATTATAAGATCGTTAGATATAGTAAATTTTATTATTTACCCCTCTGTTGGAACTTGGGTTTTTTATCTCAAAATTAACAATAGTCTACACCATATAAAAACATGGGTTCTTAAATTTCATATTATGGCATTTCAATGAATGAACATTACTGACCTACCACAAATCATCTAGGGGTTTCAAATCATTACTGAGGTATCCAATATAATAATTGGAAGAATTACCTTTAACAACAATCTCTCTACTACTAACATGAAATATCTTTTAAAAAAATAGAAATGAATAACCGATAACATAATATAACACATGAATATATTACCTATATCCCCAAAATATAATTTAATTTAATCAAATTAATCTCTACATAATAATAATATATCCTAATTTTTTTATAGAAATATCAAATTGAGATTAACTAAGACCAATGTAGTTATAAAAAATATATACCAACTATAAGCCACTATATCTCTTTTAAGAAACCACCATAATTCTGCATGCAAGGGTGGAAAATAATTCATTTAATGATCATCCAATGAAATTATCTAACTCTCATATACTACAAAAATTAGGTGAACTATAAACATGTATTGATTTCAATCAAAATAAGATATCACTAATTATTATAAGATTGTCCACGATTAATTACATGTCATTATACCCATATATCATCATTACTTCTCTCACCAAAAAATAATGAACATATATATAATCATGTATTGAACGTTTGCTTATATTATAAAAACAAGGGACCCAACAAACTATGTTCTTATACAGACCACTTTAATATTAATCCCTCAACTCAATGCCTCTATCTAGTCCTTTTACTTGAAGAGTGGTATAATAGTCCTAAAAGTCAATAAATCTACATAACCATCACTCACCTCCCTCAAAAGGTTTTTTAAATAATCCACCTAACATTTGGATTGTACTATTTTTATAAAATTAACATGTTATAAAATGAATATATCATCTCATATTGTATTATTAATCGCATGTCCATTGAATCACGCAAGATTCACCACAATCTCATGTTGGAAAATTTCTTCTATAACAATTATCATGTAAAATTCATACATCTAGGGAAGTTATGCCTCAAACATTGATATTAGGATGATAAAGGTATATGTAGTAAGTGTATCATCATCTTTGTAGATCCAAAATTTATTAAATTTAGTGAATAAATATGTAGGTGAATAACTATTTTTAAAAACATAGAATAGTTGGTGTCAAGAAGAACAGTCTCAGGATTACCATAAATAGTCTGAACTCCAATATATGTGTGAGAATATAATGAATGATCATATTCAATCATCTACCTCTAACATAGTTTATTGGGTGAGTTTAAGAACAATCCAACATGTATAGAATAACTATAAACATCTTCCACCCATTAGACTACATCACATAAACAAAGTGTGTTGAGATGGGAAAGACAATAAGTCACACAATATAACCAATGATCAATCTATTGGTCATATATAATTTCCCAAATAATAATCGGCAAAATCATTATTACATTCTATGAGATTTTAAAAATATTTAAAATAATAAAATCTGATAATAATTTAGTGTCATTTATAGAATTATCTAGTTCATAAAATTATCCAAATATTAATATTAATATCAACACCGTGAGTTCATATCCACTGAATTATTATTTAAAAAAAATCATAAAAATATTACCAAATAAGAATCATATTATTTTTCAACATATTTATCTCGAAAGGAACACCTAAAATTATATGTTCCAAATCATCCCCAATCACTATCATCATAGGAATTACATTTTAACCAACAATTATTTGTTACATCCCCAATGGAATGTCATTACATTACCTAAATATATTTATATTTTCACCAAGATAGATTAATATATTTTTTAAAAAAAATTCATCACTCACCAAAATCATTTTAGAAATATATTTATAAAAAAAATGAGATTTCACTACTTCTCCCATAATCACTGAATAATATTTATCACGCTTCAAGGATTTTCATTATTCACAATATCCATGGGTAGTCAATATCATCTCTCATGAGATATAAATTATTAAAAAATTACTAAAATATATATAAATATTATTTTACCCACTAAATCTTAATAAATAAATACTTTACATTTAGTAGAACTCCATATCACTTTATCATTGAGTTTCACTAAATTCCAAAAAATATTTGACATATCATCATTAATAATTATAAACACTATCATAAATAATTCACATATTTCTTATGTAATTATTTCCATTATGAGAAGATAATACTCAACTATAATAACCCATAACATCTAAAAATAACATATGTAATCAAATTATTCACAGCTAAGATAATTTGTAAAATAATTATAAATTATCATATTTCCTATAATAATTAATCATACAATCATAATTAGACAATATAATCACTTTAACAAGTTTAGTTAAGTACTATAAAGCATTCAATTCACTAATTAAAGTATTACACTGAAGATAATACTTAGGAAAAACTAACATAGGCTCCTAGATTCCCTTAAAATAAAGTTCATCATTTTAGATGATTCTAATTATCCAATGGCCGACATAACTTTTTAAGAAAAAAAAGAAACAATATTAATCGGGGGATTTTTAAAGGCCAAGTTAACATTAATATCATTATTTATTTATTTGAACTACCCAACATGTTTCTTTTAAATTATCCCAATAGTATTTGAAGATCTTATCGTCACATTCTATAAATGAAAAGACAAAAATTGATAATTCACAAATCCAAATCATATTTCAAACCTAAGAGTTATATTTTTTGTTATTTATAAATATAATAATAAATTTAATATATATTTTCTAAAACATAGTAAAAAAGATTTAATTTATAATCGATTCCACATATATTTATCCCACCATATAAAAACACAAGGTGATACCCATGTATGTTTTTACACATTCACACACAAATATACATTAAAAGGAAAATATATTTTCATATAAGAGGAATGAACATATTTACACATTTTGTGTATATTTAATAATATATTTATATACAAAAACACATAATAATTCATTTAAACCACATAAAATTATATAACATAGAAAATTGTTAATTTTATGGTTAGTCTATTCTTAGTTCGATTTTAAAATACATATTTTATAATAAGTCAATATTCATGATGTGTTTCTATGATAATTATAGTTATTTTTTATTTTTTTAATGAAATTTGACCACAAATTCATATATTTTCATTGTAATGATTGATGAAAACAAAATGTTACAAGATTAATCTCATGACAAGGATCTCATAAATATAAATTTTATATGAGAAATGATTCATTAAGACCATAAAAAATTATAGGTAATATATCATTCATAAAAATGTCTCAATTAAATATATTTTAATTCATCCGTTAGATCATCATGGTATTTATCTCACATGATTTTGTATAATAATACAAACAATGGTATATCATTTTTAAAATAATTATTAATAGATTTTAATTAATCAAATTTTTATAAAAAAATAGTCCCAAATATATTCTGAGAATTTCCCTTTAAAAAAATTAAAATTTTGAAAATAATACATTAATGGAATGATATTATAATAAGTAATCGAAATATATAATCCACTCTATGGGAATTCATGTTTTATCCAATTAAATTTTAAAGATAAATTTGTTAATATCAAATGTTTGACTAAGAATTATATTAATTAATAACTCAAATTGATGAAATTATAATTACATTAGAATCATCAATACATTTTCTATATCATATATGATATTTATGTAAAAATTTATACCATATAGTTTTCTGGAAAATAATATAATTTTATGGATCAAAAGTATTCTAATGGGGTATTGGAGTCAATTATTTATACCTTATTCTTGTGTATTTTTCAAACTCTATAGAATTCTCCACTCGTTGATTGGCTCAATATAGGTAATCCTATAGGTCTAGTTATTTTTAAATATGTAAAAAATATATGGATATATAAGGAAATTTTTGTGTAAAATATAGTTTTACAAAAGTAATTATATTTTTAAAATATTCTCATCATCTCTAATATCTCTAATTCTATTTGAAAATTATCAAAATATCATCCCAAATAAAACTAAATATTTTTCACTAAATGATAAATTTGAATTCTTAATATGTGAATTTGATAATATGTACATTATAGTTTCAACCTTTTCATTCATAAAATAGTTTATACTTTCCAAATTTATCATGGAACTCAATAGAACCATAGGGAAACCACAATTAGTAAGTATGGTTATCTATAAACCAAATGATATCAAAACAATCTCTAAATTTCAAGTAATAGATAATTCGTACTCACGTTTAACTCAAAATAATACATTCTAGCCACCATTATAACATTTATACCATTAATAAATAACCATCCACAAATATTTTTATCAACAAATCCAATTATCTCAAATCATTTTATTTACATAAATAAATCATTTATCCATTTATCAATCAATAAAAAAAATATTATCCAAGAAAATTACTAAAAATACTATATTAAACTACTTATAATTTCTAACAAGATATATAATGATAAAAAATATAATCTAAATAGATAAACATAAGGATTTAACACTAAAAATGTTTTAAAAATTTATGAGAATGACATATCATGACTTTATGAAACAAATATCTTAATGATAGTATGTTTTCTAAAAAACATTTCAATATTGGTACATTCATTAGATCATTTTTAAATGAAATCCAAAAGAATTTTAACCAAAAAATATATTACCAAATAAAAAATAACTACTAATATTAAAATATCCAAAAATAATTCTAATGAAATAAATGATAAGAATAGATATATTATAAGTTTATATATTCCCAATCCATGTGTAATTATCTATACTACACTTAAATAAACATAATTTCCCTTAAAATTAAACATATCCTTTGACATAAATAATCATATGTCTCTCATTACAATGATCCTCATTCACAAACAATATAAAAAATATATACTATTCATCCATATCTCAATTATTGAAGTCACATCATTATAATGTGAACATTATAAGAAAAAAGCATAATTACAACACCTACCCCCTCATAAAAAATCTAGGGTTGATTTTACAAATCTTGTTTAACCTTATAGTTAAAAATATCCCAAATTAGATAAGAAAACAATTAATTTATATGTTGACCTAAATCACATTCAAAATAATAAAACATTCAAAATCTAGGACACATATTCATTAAAATAAAAAATATCACATCCCAAAAGTGTGTTATTTTTTGATAAATTTCCCTTCATATATTGTTAAATGCATCCATTCATATTTTAAAATGAGCACAAAGATCCTAACAATTAAGAAGAAACATTATGGTTTCACACACAATAATATCTTATCATGCCAAATATCACTATCAAATACTTCTCAATCAATCACAATAAAACTCAATCATGAACAGAACATAGCGCACCCTCACTAGAAGAAACTTTACCATATAATCCATAATAAACCCCACTAATCTAAACATAAAAACATTAAATTCTATAAATTTTTTGAATTTAATTTTTTGCAAATTGACTATTTTTTTACTTTGGTCCCACTTGAACCCTAAGAAGGAGTGAATTAGTGTGATGAAATTTATTCTTTTCTTTAGATAAATTTTGTTCTTGTCTTGAAATTAAAAAATGTTGCTTGAATCTACTTTTAATATCCTCCAAATAAAAATAAAAAATAATGAAAAAGTTAATTTTACTTGGTTCAAAAATAACAGGATAGTCTTATGATCACATGTCAATAAAATTGATATATCAATTAATCACTTCTTCACTAGTATGTGAATAAAAATTTAGGGATATCTCACTATTCCACCATTGTCCACGACTATATCCATGCTACCACTCACTTATTTAAATATGGGTATACTAATAAAATTGGCTCATAATTAAGTCTTATTGAAATTATATCAAATATAAAAACACCAAATTGAAAGGGTATTCTTCCATGATGCTCCAATCATCACTTATATTTATCAATGATGAGTGTAACAAAATATTATTTCAAGAATAATTTTCAATGAACATAAATCTTCACACACATATATTCTGTATTACTGTATTAAATGATATTAAGACCCCTATAATATTTAACTAAATAATTTTATAGTCTCTATTATTTTTTCGATACCCATTCTCCTTCATAGCAACATTCACCATATATAGATAATTTTTGAAATTCAAATTTTAAATCAGTTTATCACTTAAAATCATTCTTTATTGTGCTTTAAATAGTTCTATTTTTTAATATTCTACACAATATCAATATTTTATCTCGACATTCATATTTTCAGATATTTAACTGACCACAACCCCCCCCCCCCCAAATAGACACAATATAAATGTTGTTTGAATTATGTAGAATCCATATATTATGGAATATCTTACACATTTGAATCATGATAGTTTAATTTTTAATTAAACATTATTCATCATTAATGATACTTATGGAATTGAGATCATACTACTGGTTAAATGACCTATATACTTGATAAGGATATCAACTGTCAAAGTTCCCATAATAGACCCTCTATTGTGAAATCAAATTCTGTAATATGAATGATTTTTTCTCCACTTGATTTTTGACCTTGTCATTCCTCCATGATGTGGAATCATAAATACTTTGAAAAAATGAATATTCAACACATCCCAATACACACAACTCATGTCACAATGAATATTCTATAGAATGTAAACTAAAAAATATCCAACATTCCTGGAAAACATTAGGCCATTTATGTGGTGTAACATATGTTTCTAATGGAAACTTCTAATTTACCCCAATATCATGAAATTCCATTATGAATCATAATTGAGAGACTTTTTTTCCAATGGTAGGTTGTCACATGGATTTATATAAAGTGATGATTTGGAATTTTTTCGATAAAACGATGGTAGGTTGGGCTCATAACAGCTTATTGAGGGGATTCATTCATTCTATTGGATGATATCATATATTAACGAAGTTTTTATGAATCCTTCCCAAATCCAAATGTGGGACTAGTTATTCATATTCCAAAAAATATAATAAAATCCATGCAAAGTTGTGGAAATATTTTCGTAATAAAGGCTCTCTATTTTTCACTAATTAATTCAAAAATTTTTGTATTATATCCAAATAGATGGGAACTATAATTTATCACCCTCTAGGTAGGCATAAGGTGTTGGGGAGTTTTTATCAGTCTCATGAAAGTGTTATTTATGTGGCCCTATAAATGGAATCATAAGCCTCAATGTTTATCTCTAATTAATAGTAAATGTTTTAAATTTTTTGGTCATGTGAAAAGGACCAATTCTAAGAAGTTTTATGCAAGACGAAATGGATAACTATTTGAAAGGTGACTCTCAATGCCTATTGTTGGACTTCAATATAATAATCTCATTTGGTCTATTAATATTTATTGGTATCTAAAAAGGATAAGGTATGATTGGGTATTACACCTTGTAGGAATCCCATTAAAGATACCTATGCTGTGAAATGGGAGATAGTATGATACTGGATGATGATTATTCCTGAATATTGACCTTATATACCTGACCTAATATGTGGGTCAAGTAAAATTATTTCATGTACAGATAGATTATCTCAACTCTGGGTGTTTTGAGATACAATGTAGAGTATCTTGATTCAATGAAAAAAAGGGAAATAATAAGTGAATATTGAATCACATTACATTAGGGAAACTAACTGGATAATATCAATAGGGTGTATTATGTAAACAAAGAGTATTATCTTGAACAAAGGTTTATATGGGAAGTGTTTTTCATTTTAATCATTATAAATAATAGTAAAGGATTATTTAAGGATATTAGGATTGAGCCTCAAGAAGGAATCATACAAATCCTGGTTAACAAGAATCAAATCCCACAAAATTCAAGATTCATTGTTTAATATCGTATGTTAGGCCTGGTCTATATAGTATAAAATCATGTTGTAATGTGATGCACTGTGCAGTTAAGAGTCTTGCGGTGATGATATAAATGTTTATTTTTATGATTCATCTATACAATAATAATGAACATTCTAATCCAAACTCTAATCCCATGAGGGTAAATATTATTTTGAGAAATACTATATTGGAGATCAATCATATTTCATTATATTTAAAAATAAGACATTGAGTGTGGAATAATAATTAGATACCCATGTAGGTTCCATGGGTATTAAAATGGGTGGAAGCAGTAGATCGAGTACATGAACTAATAGGTCGGTCAGGTGAAGTTATTTTTGGGTGTTGAAAGGAGAATTTTAACTCAACTAATTATAGGAAACCAAGATGAGTGTCTCCAATCATGGTATATAAGGAAACTAAGAGGATTATCTTGAGTTGTGGTGTATGAGGAAACCAAAAATAGTATCTTAAATCAAGGTGTTTCAGAGACCCGGATCATTATGTTGACTCTAACTATGCTTGGTGGGGATGGATTCTTGGGTTAGAATCCTTCTTGAATTGGATCACTGGTGCTACACATGGTAGAATTGGTTCTTATCCATATTGATGTATTGCTAGGGAACATCTCCCAATTGAGAGATATCAATGGTGATTATCTCTAACAAAATATAGCGGCAAACATTTCCCATGTATTGTTCAGATTAGGCCTTACTCTAGGAATGTCTCATCAAGGAGGTTCTCCCTATTATAGGAGCCTTGGACAAAGGGTCATCCAAGTGAAGGGCATTGGGAGAAGTATCTCCCAAATTAAGGGTCTTTAATGAAAGGTCACCCAAGTAAAGACTTTCCCAATTAGGGTTACCAAGGCATGGGACCTGAGAAATGATGTTTTACCTAGTATAGGAACTCATGTGTAGGACATTATCAAAGTAGTCCTCTAAAGTGTGAATGATTATATGTTGTTCCCATGTGTGGATTATTAGTTGGTTTTTTTTGTGGGGAAGCATAGGTCGTGAGCCTAGGTGTGAGCACTTTGGTGGTGCACCCATGTGTGGGTGCTTTGTTGGTGTGCCCATATAGTGGAATAGTCTAGTCATGAACCCATGTTGTACACCTAGGTGTCACAACCATGTGGAATTTAAAGGTGTTGGAAAAAAGGGAGATCCTAACTCTCTCAAACATAAACCAGTGTGTGCTTCTCTATGTTAAAAATAGTTGGTAATGGTGTCTATTTATATGTTGTATTGAGTCTCTAAGAAAAGTAGAGTTGTGTGCATGGGTTGGTACACCAATATAATACCTAGGAGTAGGTACAAGGACCTATGTACATGGAATTAATAAAATTTGGATCTAAGATAGGGATCTGGGAAAAGGAGTTGAGAATAGGACATTTGCATGATCCTAGATTTCATTATGAGAAAATTCCATCTTCAAATCACCATAACATCTAATTATTATGTTTTTTTCTTTTTGACTAGTCAAATTGAATCCTATGAGAAACCCTGGGACCATGGATGCTATTTAAAAAATAAAATGATGCTTTTAGTCTGATAAGTTCATATATGAACCTGATTTTTTTTCTTGACACCCATTCTTCAGTAATTGAAAACATCCATGTACTACACTAGAAAAAAGGTTCAAACAAACATGTCACTAGACTAGGAATTCATTTTGATTAAAATCTATCCCTCGTGGTTTGAGAAATAGTGTGGTGGGAATAGATATAATTTTATACCATATCGAGCCTAGAGATACTTCTCCATTAAAACTCAACATGAATCATTTCAGTGAATAAACTGTAGTAGATTATGTACAAAATCATGTGGAAAAATATCCCATTGCTAAAAAATACCCCCATCTAGTAGAATGGAATGCATTTATAATGAAATGAATTCAATCCTATGGTAAATATAAGGAGCTTTTCAACATTTTTGTGCACCTGGTGGACTTTGGGACAAAACCCACCAGTGGGAGAAGCATCAAAGGGTTAATCATTTTGAATTTTACCAATATAAGTATCCTGACTCATGATCTTGATATCCTAAATTGGAAAATTTCAAAATTCAAAGATGGAAGAGCGAGTTACAAGGAAGAATTATTTTTTTCATGCCCCATGATCAAAGATATAAATGTCAATATATAACCTATATTAATAGGAATCAATCCACATATAGTTCTCATTTTCCTAACCATAGATCTGGATCATGTGTAATATAAAATATCCACATTTTGGTGGATAGGAGAAAATATTTCATTGATCATGAAAAATAATTTAAGGGGGTGTTTTCATTACATAAGGGGACCATATATATTGAACTAAAATTTATTGATGTTCGATGGTTATATGGAACTCATGTAAGGAAATTAGGTTATATAATACAAACCACTCTGATCAGTTTAAATTTAATGCATCATATACCATCTTTGATACTGTTTAATGTCATCCAACTAGAACCATACACCCTTTTAATAGAAGGGTATTCTAATTTTTACTTAGGAAGATGGACATAGAGATGATTTCTCATTTTTTCTAGGGAAGAATAGTGGTCTCTATGAAATATTTATCTTTCTCATTTTCACCCAAAAATTTTCTTGATCCATTATTATATAGTCTGGTAGGCAGGTACTTATATTTTTCTTAAAACACCATATTTGGTTTTTCAAACTAACATGTTTTTTTCATTTTATTTATTTTTAAACCAAATATTTTTCATAAGCTCTATAAGGGGCTTATCTAGTAATTGGATAAGCATGTACTTACCTTTGTATGTTTTCAACAGAAAAAGTACAAGGAATCGTCCCATTGGATGTATCAAGTCTTTCAAGGTAAACCAATTTTGTAAGTGTTTAAAAAGATAATTCTTTGACCATAAAGTGAGGTAGCCTGCATAAATACAGAGGTGAAGATAAAATGATGTGAATAGGGATCTCAATGTCACAAATGTAGAAACCCATAAGTAATAGAGCACATACATTTGGTTCATAGTTATTAAGACCAAGATTTTGATGTTCAAGGTGAAATATCTTTGACCAAATGAGTGAGACATTGTATTTAGAAAGGTAAAGGTAAAAACTAACATGAAATAAGGGTTTATTACTAATATAAACTATACAAAAATTTTGGAATATTTTTTCTAGTCATAAATCTCGGATTGTTGTGTCATGTAATTTAAATTCACATAATGAGGACTAAAATGCATTTTGGAATGTTCCTAGAGGAGTATATCAAATCAATGTTTTAGTATTACCAAGAGGATTTAACAACTCATGGAATTTGGGGCTCCACAGGAGGTGCACACCAAGATATAAAATATCACAATAATATCATGTCATAATATTTATTTGAATGTATTAATGATGAAAAAAATTCATAACATCAAGGGTATTTTAATATACAGTAATAGATAGTTTTTCAAAATAGTTGTTCATAATCAATGAATGTACTAATAAATGGTAAATAGATAATGGTTGGAGTTGGTTAACCATTAGTAAGGGATGGAACTGGTACCACACAAAATCCATAGAATATCACATGAAGTTAAGGTGAACTAATCCTCTAAGATTGAAATATCCCATGGGGGTTACTTAGTAGCTCAAAGGAATTAGTTTTTTTCACCATAAGATCCTAGTGTGACACTTTTAGATCAATGAATCCATGAAAAAAATATTTTTTTAAAAATAGGAACCAAGATGATTATTTGACTCATGGTATGGGATTCCTAGAGTTGATTCCTAACTTGATGTATTTAGTTAGTGATTTAGCCATCAAATATATGAAGTGGGTTCGTGAAGAAAAGAATATTCAATATGGTTTCAAGCACCCAAAAGGTTACACCACCATATATTGAACACATTCTCAAATTGAAAGAATATAACATTAAATTATGGAGTATAAAAACACTTAAAGGGTGATCACATTAGTGTGAATGGATAGTATTCTCATGAATGAAAATTTACACATTAAACAGATTAATCCAACTCCATAGATAAAATAAATATCTACTCAAAATTTTACAAGACCAGTAAATTATAGAAAGTAGAGATTTACTTTTTCTTTTTAACATTATTTCATCCTTAAAAGATTTGGGACGTTTTCATTTTATGCTCTAAATATTTCCTAATAAAATAAATGGGATAGATTACAAATTGATTCCTTAACATTTTCCCTAGAATCTCTTTTATTGGTTTTTAACCTGCCAATCCTTTATATATATTTTTTTATAATTTAAGGACTTAAAATTTGGGATATAAAGTGATACATGTTAAGGTCATATTTCTTTGACCAAAGGGTGAGATAATTCATATAGAAAATAAATTACAAAACCCAGGAGTAATGTGGAGATAATAATTCTAATATAAACTACCTCATGGAATGGTACATATTATATTAAGGTCATGTTTCATGGAAATAATTTGTAACTATTCATATAATATGACATATTTTAATCACTTCATATCTTGAAATTATAGTAAAAATGGCACATATAGTTCTTATAGATATCCTTCTTGAAATTATCCATCACATATATATGAAAGGGGGACTTTTTAAATTTTATCTGGGAATAGGATCAAAATGAAGAGAAGCTCCATTTTTTGTATCTGAGATAGGATATCTAGGTCTCAATATAATTGGGTTCATTTCTCTGTATTGTGTATTAGATATACATAATATGAAAGTGACACGTACATGTATTTGGTATGCTAGTAGGAATTTGAATGTATGTGGAAAAACATACTAGGCAATTGAAGGTAATGTAGGGTAGACCACATGTCATATAGTTTAATATATTGCAATAAGAACGTCATTTTTTGTAGTTTAAATTTATATAAATATGACCATTTTTTGGGTAATGTTTGAGGTTAGTTTCATATCTTTGACCTTATGTCATGAATGTTATGCTCATGAAAATTATAACTTCGTCAATATCATATATAATGAACAGGATCACAAAACACTGTGATATTTATAATCCATTTGAACATTCAGAAAATAGATTTGGCAAAAACATTTTTCCACATGTCTAAATCAAATATGATGGAAGAAAGATCGGTGGGAGTGGGTTGACCATTATTAATGGTCAAAAACAGTTTCACAACATCATGAAATTACACATGGGGTTTTGGGGGCCCTTTCAACAATGACCAGATAAAACCCAAGGGGATAAATAGTAGTACATAGGAATCCATGTTGTTCAGTATAAAATACTTGAATATTCGATTATGATTTATCAATCCTCGTTACCAATATTTTAATGAATAGGGGAAATGAGAAGAATCCTTGAATCAAGGTTGTGTGTTCCATGGATGAAAATCTTGACACAAGTAATTTGGTTGAATCAGACATCTAAATGGTATGTAGTATATTGGGTAAAAGTGGGGATGTATAAAATTCTGGGAAATACTATAAATATACTCCATCATGTAATAGGAAGGCAATTTGGGTAAGAAGGATAGATCCAGAAAGAGTAAGAGAGTAAGATAAACCTCACAATGAATATTTTAAGTACTCAACACATAATGTGGTAATCATGTTAATTGACTAAGGTGATTGTTGACTAACCTCATCGGGTAGCTAATGGTCCTACGGGATAGACCTTGAACTATATTTTTTATGTTCATTCGGTAAAGACCATGTTCCATAAATTTTAGGGTCTAATTGCTAGGACCACATGTCATATAGTTTAATATCAAACAACATGGACCTATGTGTCATGTAAATTAAGGTCATATTAAAACGTCCATGATACGGAATTTCTCTACATATACTTCAATATATACTCTATTGTATGGATACCCATATTGAATGGAAATTCAAAAAAACATGAAATATACCCTAGAATATAGGGTCATTTCTTCAATATATGGGTTCAAAAACAAAGAACACAATACCAATGGTTTTCAACATAGATCTATCTCATTCATGGGAGTGGGGGAATGGTCATGACATAGAATCGATCTATGAATAGAGGATCTTATCAAGACCAAGTCTCAATGAAATTTCATTTTTATATTCTTCTATAGGATTACATGTATTGTAACAACCTAAATATAATAACCCAAATCTAGTTTTTGGAATGTTAAATTGGTTCAAGATATAAGGTAACACGCCATGAGAGATTTATTAGTTTATCTATCATGGAAAAATAGATACATAAATAATTTTTGTATTACATTATAAATATAAAAACATAACATAAGAAACATTATTTTACCTTTGATATCATTCGTAATATCAAAAATCATATCATAGGGATGGAAAACAACTAAATGGAAAGCATCAATTATATTTAAGGGTTATATATAATGAATTCTTTCATGATTAAATAAGTAATGATCAATATAGTAGATTAGATAATCAATAAAAGTTCCATTCAATAAACATTATAAATTCAATGAATAGAAATGGGTAATATAAATATAGAAACACATAAAAAAAGAAGGTAAATTTTTAATAAAAAAATGCACAATTCTTGAAAGTCGTGATCTAGGACACTCAACCAATATATCATGAATCTTATCATAAAGGCCTATTAATTATAATATCATTCCTAATAAATGGGTAGTTGTAAACCAATTACCTATACAAAAATTCATGCATGTTTTTTATCTCATGAGACATATCGATGCTTCTAGTGGTTATATATAACTAGTACCCACCCATCACATGCATATCATATTAATTCATAATATTTTTAATTATAAATAGAATTTAGTCTCTGAATACCTTATATGTAAATAATTATTTGTATTTAATCAAGAATATAGAATATCAATCTTCTATCATCATAATTGTAAACCATCCAGTGAAATAATAAATATTGTATAATTTTATCATATCTCTAGTAACATAAATTGGTGTTTTCATAAATTTAAATTCTATTAAAAGATCACAACAACATTTCTATAGGAAAATACCCTATAAATTTTTTAAAATAGGTAATTGAAAATCTAAAACATTCCAAAATATTCGGAATAATATATTATTTGAAAATAAACATGAAAAATTAAAAACGTGATTATATATTCAAATAAATTATTATTCATAATGTTGGGAATATTCATTCATGTTTTAAATGTTAAAATAGATATTTTTCTCACACATTTGGTAAAAAGTACCTCATTTAGAAAATTATAAGAATATCGCTTTTAAACCTTTTTATATAATGTCAAAAATGGGTAAAAATGAATTTAAGAAATCTATAGATAATAATAAAAAAATATTTAAAACATTTTATGGAGGATATATATATGGAAGAAAAATATTTGGAATTAAAACATTAAAAAAATACTTTTAAAAGAAAGACCCTTATATGTAACTAACATGTTGATTTTTGATCTAATTTGAAAATAAATGGTAAATAAAAATTTAAATATAAACACTAAATATATCCAAATAAAAATAAAAATAATTCATGTTTAATAGATAATAATCCCATGATTTTCATAAAATTAATATGAATATAAACTATCACGAAATAAAATTAGATTATAACATAAATCCCTTACCTAAGATTTGAATTGTTTCATACATTATTTTGAACTCATACATATAAGTATAAATTTAATATTAATATATAACATAACCATAATGATACCTTTGAAATCACATATGATCCAATAATTTCATTTCAAAACCTATTTATTATTAAATCCTTATTAAAATCATGGTTATATGTTTTAAGACTTTCATTTTTTATGTAAGTTTTATTCAGTAATTTTAGTCTTTTCATATTTCTAATATATAAAAGAACAATAAAATAATAATAATGATATAAATAATAAATATATATATATATATTTAAAATCATCCTTGAAAGGATAACATTAAAAATGAATCATATCTCCCCATGTTAGTGGTAGTACACATATACGGACGAGGGAAATTATAGTTTTTTAATGGGTGGAAGCGTAAGAAGGTAAATGATTTATTATAAATTCATAATCATAATTATTTCATAAATATCGTATATATTCATTATTTTCCATCTTTATAACCATCCAAGTCAATTGGAAATTGAAAACAAATTATAAGACTAAGTCAAAACGGTAGATCATACGTATGTACGAGAGATATTTACAATTTCCATAATATTGATAGGCGATGAATAAGGGTTGTTCTACCAGAATAAAAAAATATTATATAGAACACACTTCTATTATTATATTATATTTTTTATAAAATATTTTATGGTTTTAGAAAAGTAAATAAAATGAAAAAAAAATGTTAATAACTATTCCACTTCTTCATAACCCCTCCTTAAATTTATAGCTAAAGCCTTTTTATAATATTATTGTAATCAAACTTGGACCACTAGTAAACGGGTAGAAATTTTGTAAAATGATTTAGGTATTAATTTTTCAAACTATATGTCTCATAAAGTTTTAGTAATAGAGGAGATGTTCTGTAATTTTTTAAGTGGTGGAAAGGACACACTTGGAATATTTCAAAATATTAAATAATATTAATTTCGAACTCAATAAAAATGTCTCAGACATGTAATAAACTATAATATTGTTAAAATAAGATAAAAGTAATACAAAAATTGATATCTAAGAATGTTATTTGGATTATATTGAAACCTTATACCTTTATTTTTAACCCTTCTAACTTATTTTACCTTTAACCGAGGTGAAAAATATTAAACATGATTACTATTTATCACGACCAAATGTTATGTTGAATTTTTACCTAGTATTAATTATTATTATTCCAAATATGGAATCAATTTTAGATGTTTTATTTTCTACAATTTTAAGAAATTAATTTTAAAATAAATTATTAAAACACGAGGAAACTTTTTTTGAGAAAAATACCTCTTATGTATAAAACTATTTACATACAAACAATTAGAGCAACATATATTCCAATGAGATTAATTGGATTATATATATTTAAAATTATATAATTAAAAATATAATTTAATTATAAAATGGTACATTTTAACTAGTGGAATGGAAAAATAGTTTTCTATAAAATCAGCATTTTTTACTATTCGTGGAAAATTTGTCTTTCTAGAATCATTTTAAATTTTAATTCTAACATAATTTTGATATTATGATTTAAAAAATTGTGTATTTTTATCAAATTTAATTTATAAGGAAAATTTATTTTATTTTATATCCTCATTCTGGAATAAATCTATGTATAGTATACTTTTATTTCATTATAAAGGAAATAGTACATACAATAATTGAATCTCAGGTGTTACATTCTTCCCCCTTCAAATATTTCTACCTCAAAATTTTCAGAAAAGCATATAATTAATATATTTGGGTATTTATTCATCAAAATATAATAGATTCCCATTTCACCTCATATATATTATATTTTCTACAAGATACATTTACCATCTTAGTGGTCTGATTCCTCAACACTTGTTATCTAGTGTTAAAAATATGAATATAATCTTCCAAGTTAGATAAATCATGTTCCAATTTTATTTCTTTATATGTGAGAATATTTTTTATTTCTATCAGGTACATCATTAATAAAGAGATATTGAACACATAATGATCTTTGAAGGGGTTCTATGGCATTGACAAACATCAAGTTACAGTTCCAATTCATTTAAAATTTTAAAATACTTAATATACCTAGGAATTTGTTTTCTTTTATTTTTGAACCATATAAAACCCTTCCACATGTATAAATTTTGGAAAACATGATCTCTTAATTGAAATTATAAATACTTTCTTCTACTATCCTTATATCTATTCTTACTTGGTTGGGTTTCCTTAATATGACTCTAAATGGTTATCACTATTATTGTTTTCACCTAAAATTGTTATAATCCTAAAAACATACTTTCCCCAACTTCATGCCAATAATATGGAATATGAAATCTTTTCACATAAAATTTTTCATAATGAACCATTTTAATGCTCGAATAGAATCTATTATTATATTTAACTCATACCAAAGTTAAATATTGATTGCACATACTATTAATGTCAAGTGAGAATGAACTCAGAAGGTCATTAATGATTAAATAGTCATTTAGATTTTCCATTTATATATGGATAAAAAGCAATGATCAAATATTCCTTGATGTAAAGATCATTCTGAAGAGTTATTTATAACAATGATGTAATCCATTAGTTATTATCAGATGAAATATAAAGAGAGGAACCATGATATTAATCCATATGAGTCACTCTAAATGTAAATTTTCCAATTTAGTGAGGGAATGTGAAAAAAATTTATAATGATCAGCAATAACCCATGTTAAAGCATTATTTCTCAGAGCCTTTGGAAATCTATTTAAAAATTCTAATGTCCTTTCATCCCATTTCTACATAGGAACAAGTAAAGGATTCATGACTCCATTGGTATATTATAACTCAACCATTAACTGTTGAAAAACAAAGAATCTTGACATAGAATCTACTATTTCCCATTTGCTATCATCCACCCAAAAAAATACCTCAATTCCCATACAATTTTTGTTTTATCAGGGTGTAAAAAGAAATTTATTTTATGGTACTAATCTAATATTTATATTTATAACTTAGGCACAGATTGAAAACTACTATATTTTTAATTTTTTGTATACCATCATCACAGTTTATGTATACAAACTTCCCACCATTCATGGATTTGATTTTATTTTGAATATTATTATCATCAATCTACTACCTTTTATTTTCTTCAATAAGTATTATTTTGCAATAATTCTTAATAAATTGATGTCTTTCCTTCTCTAATTTTTAAAATATCTAAATTTCCTAAATCCATGAATATAGGATCTTTTCCAATATTTATTTTAGTCAAAATCCCATAATATTTCCTACTCAACACATCATATACCTTATATTCCTTTATAGGATTATTTTTATTGAGAAATAATAATATTTGAGTTGTTTTAACCATCAACTATTCTTAAAGTCAACCTATATCAATGAGAAGATATATTTCAATCTTTTTTCATCCTTATATATTTCAAATTTTTTAATATAAAGGTAATGAATTCATTTATTCATTGAAAATATTGTAGATATCAAATAAGGATCATGGGTATTATAATTCTAGTCATGTATTTTTAACATCTTTGATTCATATAAAATGAATCTATCGTTCTTCATAAGGACACTTCCACATCCCTCATTAGATACATCACTATATATCAAAAAGTCACCCATTCCCAGTGAAAATGTTATTATGAGTGCATTAAATTGTATCCCCTTTAATTTTTTTAAAACATTATTTTTAATGTTCAATCCATTTGAAATTAAACCATTTACATGAAAACACGGTTAATAGGATAGATAATTGAGTGATATTATGAATAAATCAAATATGGTAACATGATAATCTATAGAATCTGTGTAGCTAATTTTTATTCAATACCATTAGAAATTCCATCATTGACATGGAAAGATCAACTGATATTCCATCCTTAGATACAATAAGGAAAATAAAATATAAATTTTAAATCCAGAATTCTCACTTACAAAGATTTTCCATGTAGCTCATTTTCTCTAATATTGTTATTAATTATTCACATATGACTCTTATACCCACCATAACTTTTCAATAATATCAATATAACAACAAAAAATATAGAAATGAAATTATTATAATTATCCTTGAATACTATATTCATCAAATAAATAAAAACATGTGGTGTATTAGTCAATCCATAGGCTATTAATATAAAATTTTAATGTCCATACCTCATTTGAAATGTCATCTTGGGAGTATGATTATTATTTACATATAATTAGTGATACCGAGAATGAAGATAAATCATTGAAAAATATTGATTTCCCTATAGTTGATCAAACAAGTCATCAATGTATAGTAGTGGATACTTGTACATTATGGTAATGGAATTTATTTTCCTATAATCAATGCACATCCTTATAGATTCATATTTCTTCTTAATAAAATGAACCTGTGTTACCCATGGTGAAACACTTGGGTCTATAAATTCATTATCACACAACTTTAATAGTTTTTCATTAATTACACTAATTAAATTTTTTCTATCATCTAAACATTATTTGATATAGACTTTTTTACCATGGATGGAATCAATAGAAAAGGTTTCTTGATGGTCAGGAAGTTTTTTAGGAAAATTATTTATGAGACATGTCAATATATTCTTATATAAGAAATCAATCCTCAATTATAAGGATTTGTTTCCAAATAATATGTTATTTATGATCTTATTATCTAATAATTTCATTATGAAGATCTAATATAGTTGTATCCAGAAACGATTATGATGATGTAGTCTCCCCTCTGAAGATAAGGGATTCCACATCTCCATCACTAATTGTAACCTATTTATCTTGGAAATAATTTTTTTTATTATAATTTGAAATCAATATCAAGGATTATATTATTTTAAAACATTGGAATAATATGAAATTCTAAAAATAGTGTATGATTATATATCATTATGTAATTCAACTAACACATTCTTATTGTAATAAGATTTCCACTATGAGTCTTGATTGACAACACCCTTATTTGGTGGTTAAGGATATATGAAATTTTATTGTTAAACATGAAAAATATAAAATAGTGAAAAGATCCATGATCAAATAAATCTTTATCTAAATTTGAGGTTACGTTAAAAGTACCTTCCACCAAATATTAGGTAACATCTACATCAGTTGTTGTAATCACATAATATTAATTATTTCCCTTTAACTCCTTCTATGGGCGATTCTCATGATGCTTGTTACATTAGTTTGAGTAATTCCCCATTTCCTAAAATTTGAAGAAGTCAATAGGATATATTTTATTCATTTAATTTATTTCAATATCCTTATAAATCCTTTCTTATGAATTTAAACAAACTCATGTTCCCATTAAACAAGTATCGGTTCATTTCATTCCATGGTTATCACATCTTATAAATTGTATCCATCCTTCCTTCTTATTTTACACAATTTTTTTTCATGATTCACATTCTACCGCTTTCTTTCTTGATTTACTTTAATGATATAATACCTAGAAAAAAATAATATTTCCTAATGGCACTTGATAGTATGCCATCATATGATAAAAACATTTGGGAATGTAGTTCCCTTAATATACTCTACATAACCCTTACAAAGAAAAATCAAATCTTGATTTGTGGATTATGTGTATTTTCTACATTATTCTGGGATATTCTTGTAAATTTATCCTCATAGTCAGAAGCATTTTCTTATTCCTTCTTCATGAAAATTAGGAACTTCTTCTCCATTTAAACATGATGTTCTTAAAGAATGTATTTCTAAAATAATATCACATTAAGTGTTCTCAATTCTATATATTAAACTTCATCAACTACTTTAATGTTCTAGATTATTTTAAACCATTGATAATGTAACATTCTATAAGAACCCATATTTTATTTTCATGTATACATCTTGATTTCAGGTTTTTTTAAAAGGGGAGTTTTAGAAATTTTAGAAGTACACGTCATGTACCAAGCTATCAGTGGAAGTTGGGAACTAGCCATGTAATGGCTGAGACATGGTCGTGTGGGGTAACCTAGAGACAACCTAATGTGGGGCCCAGTTGAGGCATGTATACAGTGTGTACATTAAAGGAACACATCATGTAATTTTTATTTTATTGGATTAAACAAACTGGGGTCATGTCTAATCACTAGTTTCAACTTCTTTTGACCTTGGTTCATCCAACTATGACTGAGAACGACGATTCTTCCCTGAGACACCACTTCTCTGTGAATTTTCTAATTCAATCTTTGGTGGGTGCGTTGGAATCCCACCGGTAAGTCCTTCCTTTTTCTAGTGCATCTCCTCATGTTTTCATATCTCTCTCTCTCGAGTTATTCAAGGTTGAACGTTTTTGACATTTTTCAGATTTTTGATGTTAATGGTTGATTCAAGGAACAACGTTCGATATTGATCATCGTACAACGTTGAGGTAGGTGGTTTGTTTCCTTTCATTGCCTTTGTGTTTTATATGCCGAAGTGCATGTTACCCATGTTTTGGGTATTTTAGGTTAAGGAAATTGAACCCTATATTTATCTACCTATGATTGATTGTTGGACTAAGGATTTTTTGTTGTGTAATTATGTGAAATTACATATTAATAAACACCCCCATGGGTTTGATTCCTTATTTAATTATTTAGGGTTGTTTGTTCTAGGTTTCCTATAAGGAAGACCTTGATTACTTGCCTTTCTTGATATGATGGAACAAAATGCCTTTTTACTGCTTGTTGAATTCTTGTTATATGCATTAGATTTTATTTATCCAAGTAGTATTTGAGATTAATTTGGACTCCTTGATATCATTTATTCATGAATGAATTACACAGGGTTGTGAGAACCTATTGTAGTTATCCCATTGGGGGAATTGACGTTGAGTGCTTCCTTAGGGTGTATGTTATATTTCACGCTAGGAGACCACAGGGGGGATTGATGGTGAGTGCTTCCTGAGATTGTATATAGTTTTATTTATGAGACCACAGGGGGAATTGACATTGAGTACTTCCCTAGAGAGTCTATAGTTGTTTTGCAACATCCATAGGGAGAGTTGAATGTGATTTTATTCTCAGATTTTCTTTTACATTTTATTGCATCACTTGGCCAGAGGGGATAGACCATGTGAGCTACCCAAAGGGTTTATGTAAATATTGAATGTTTGTGATGTGTCTACCAATCCAAAGAACAAGCTTGGATTCATTACTATTAGGTATACTATGAGGTACCTATTTTTTATACTTGATTAAATGATGAACATTAAATGTTAATGAATGTAAATCAGAACTATAGGATGTGGTAACTTTTTTGTACTCCTAGTTTCTTTGCAGCATTTCCATTATTACCTGCTATATATAATCACTGAAATATAGGCATATATCTTATGGTGGTTTCCTACTAGGTTTCAACTCACACCCTATTCGGTTCAGGTTTTGGATTCAAAAAGATTATATGGTTGCAGGTATAGATAAGGTAAATATCGCTTCATCAATAAGTACTTGATTGTTGTGGAGATAGAGAGCATGAGACCAACCTGAGTCATGTGATGCTACTAGAGTTTACTTGTTTTTCTTTTTCATTTGGTTTAGTATTTTATTTTAATCATTGTGAGATGTTTTTCTGTTGTCCAAGACATTTGTGACATTCATCATTTATATATGTGCTCCAGTTTTTTAGTTACTTTCAGTCATCCATTATTTACTTCTCATATGGTATTATTTCTTCTACTACTATTTATTATTTTTTATTCTGCTTGGAATACTCTTCCAAAGAGGTAATAGTTTCTCTACTATCACACCCAAGGCCCTCTCTTCTAGTCGGTAGCTTCTGCCATTCAGGGAAATAAACATGAGGCCATGTGACCAACCGGGTGCGGGTCACCTTTTGGCGGCACCCAGAACCGGGACATTACAAAGTGGTATCAAAGGTGTTATTTTCTTCTTTGTCTTACTATTTGGAGCCTATATATTGGGATAATATGGAATCAGTAGTGTGTAATATGATGTTCCTAGGGTAGCTGACCTATGTACAGTGAAAATCCAAGTTAACTAGATTATTGCAATTTTTATGGTTTTCAATTGTTACAGTGGATTTGATTTCCCCATTTGGTGGTACACTTGATTCGTGCTATTATGATTTATATCATTGAGGTTATATTTCTTTTACAACCTGATTATATGAGGTTATTCCATCTCATGCATCATATAGGAACTTTCTATATATCACATATCGTGCATTTTTTTCATTCTATTTAGGATGCATTATTGATTACATGTTGTTGTGATAGATGTTGTGCTACATATACATGTTGTTGTGATAGAATACCTACTATTTTGATATGGTATTAGGATATTTAAATTTTTCATTTGAATGGGCACTAAACTTTGGTCCCTGAGGTTTTATGGGCCTTCTTGGATAGGAATTTGGTGGATCATATTGAACTTTATCGGAATTCTGTTGTGATATGACATGAATAGGATGTCAAGATTTGATTCGTGAAGAGTATGGGCCCCATGGGTTGATATTTGGAACATAAATTCTTGTTTCATTTTTTTATTGGGTTCTAGTGTAGTTTTTGAGGCTTAATGTCTGGAAAAATCCAGAATACACATTGTGTGATGATAAATGCACACCATGTATCCTTCTATTACAGAAGAAAATGTTTTTCTTAAGTACATACCATGTAATATATGTACACAACATGTAGTCTGTGACCGTGTGACTGACTGTGTGGGTAGAGAAATGGGGTTTGTAAATGTTTGGTAGAACACACCATGTACTTTTAGTACACGCCGTGTTGTAGAGGCCATGTATTCGGCCATGTGACTAACAACATTGGGGGATGAAACATAGGTTGTACACATTGTGTCCTGTTCTCACACACCGGGTATAGTTGATCGTGTCTCCAACCATGTGACTAATGACACATATGGTTAAAGATTAAGGGTTACACATCATGTCTAGGGTGAAAATTCCATGTTGTGTTACCTAGGAAAGAACTGTGTCTTTAGACTTGTAGAAGAAATTGAGAAGAGGGAAATGATTCAAGTACATGCCATGTCTCAAGGAGAACATTCCATGTGTATGAGTGTTATACAAACAGTTTTGATAGAGATGCATTCCTTGTTAAAGATTAAGGGGCACGTTGTGTAGGGGTTATACACATCATGTACCCATGTTTTCAAAAACATGAATTTTTTTCTTTCCCATATTCCTTTCATGAAATTCATAAATTCAGTCCATGATAAGCTTGAACAAAGGTGTGTGCATGACCTTATTGACTTATTCCACTGAGACGTCTCTCGTTTGTACACCAGGTACAAGGCAATGATCAGACATGAGATGTAGAAGATCAGGGACTACCATTCGATCCTCCTGTTGTGCTCCTCTTGGCACCAGCAGTTATACTAGACACAGGTGTTGATTCACATTTCTGAGAAGACTTTAGGATGATTATGAAGACCTTATTTGGAGCACTAAAACCAACCCAATATGTGCTAGAGTTAACATGGGTCTTTCAGGACCAGCATCCTCCCACTTTCTTAGAGGATGGAGGACCTCCAGATACAGAGTCATGGTTAGAATCCAAGATGCCTATCTTCGAGCATCTAAATACACCTCTTGAGGGGAGGTTGAATCTCTCTACGTACATGCTATGTGATTCTTCCAAGAGAAGGTAGTATGTGATATCATAGGCAGTACACAAACAAGTTATGGCATGGGATGAGTTCTAGAGGACCTTCTATGACTACTTCTACCACGATAACTTGAGGGCCGACCGAGCCTGAGAGTTCACGAGTTTAGAGTGGGGTACTCTCTTAGTCATGGATTATTCTTCTCTCTTCATAGATCTACAGTCATTCACACCCATATTGGTGGTCGGTGAGTAATTTCTTGCAAGGATGTTTGATGATGGTCTCAGGCATGACAACCGATATCAGGTGAACATCTTCAAGTTGACTTCCATATATTATAACGTCAACTAGGAGTTTATCACTGAGCATAACATGAGGGATTTTGGAGTTGTGGTCTAGGGATGTTCAGCATCTACAGTTAGTACTCTTTCGACTGATAGCAAGAAGCACTACAGGGAGTCTACGTGTGGAGATCCTAGGAGCTGGTATTTTCCTTGAGGTAGCTAGGTGGTGTGATACCAGTGTAGGATAGTAGGAAATAAGAAACATCAATGCCCGAGAGACCCAGTTGAGTGCTGGTCCTATGGAAATATGGGAAATCTTTATCATTTCTTCAAATCCACCGTTCATGCAGCATGTAAGGGACGATCTATCTTGAATCCTCATAGATGAGCATGACCACCAGTTCCACATTAGACTAGGGGTTGGACTTCATTAGGTTTCTCAGGCTGAGGTGGTGGTCGTGGTCGTAGTGGTCAAACGCATGGTTTTCAACAGCTGTAGGGTTGATTAGATTAGGGATATTAGACAACATCACAAGGCTACAAAGTAGGACATGCTTTGGCTCTAGAGCAGACCTAGTAAGAATTGGATCACAGAACCTCTATAGTTAGAGGTAAGAATTTGGTTGCCTCAGTTTTATCTTCTTCTCTTTTCGATATAGGGGCATCCCATATCTTTATATATGTGCTTGTTGTGGAGATCCATGGGCACAATATCTTTACTTATGCAGATATCATGACGTTGGACACTCCCTTGGGAATAAGAACGACTAGTGTAGGTCAGTGCAAGGAGTTCCCTTTTGGGGTTGGTGGCTGTCACTTATTATGGGACCTCCATATCTTATAGATGACGGTCTATGATGTCATTCTCAGAATGGATTGGTTATCTCCCTTCCTGGATGTTGTCGATTTCTATCATTGTAGGGTGAGTTTCATGTCACCCAAGGGAAGATTGTTTCTACATAAGGGTGAATGGCATGTCTAGGTGACAAGAGATGGACCCGTGCATCATGTGTTGGGAGGTGTTACATCCCATATTTCTAGTATCTATCTTGATGGCTAGGTTACATCCCACATAGACATTCCTTCAATGTTGGATCATTTTAGGGGTTTTTTGCTAGATGAATATTCAGTTTTTTTAGAGAGAGAGGTAGAATTTTCTATTTATCTTATGCCAGGGGAAGCACTGGTGTCAATTACTATTTATAGGATTGATATAGTAAAGTAATAGGAGCTCAAGAAGTAGTTGGAGGAGTACAGGCAAAGGGTTCCATCTGACCCAATACATCACCTTGGGGTTCTCCTGTCCTATTTGAAAAGAAGGTGGATAGTACCCTCAGACTTTTTGTGGATTATCAGAAGCTGAACTAGTTCATAGTCTAAAATCGATTTCCCTTATCAAGTATTGATGATCTCTTTGATTGGTTTTGGGGAGCCTGAGTGTTCTCAATGATTGAATTGAGATCTGGTTATGGCTTGTTGCATGTTAGATCATCATATATACCTATTACAGCCTTTCAGAGCAAGTATAGTCTATACAAGTTTGTAGTTATGTCATTTGGTATCACGAATGCTCTAGATGTATTCAAGGATCTATTGAACCAAGTGTTCCATCCTTACTTAAACTCTTTTGTGGTTGTTTTTGTGGATGATATCTTGGTTTACACTCAAACTCAACATGACCATTCTATACATCATGAGATAATTTAGAGTACATAGAGAGAGCATCAGTTATATGATAAGCTCTCAAAATGCCACTTTGGGATGGAACAAATCAAATTCAGGGGTAATGTTATCTCAGAGATGGGAGTATCAATAGACCCAGAGAGTAAGAATCCAGATCTTCATTTCAGGTATGGATATTGAATTTAGGTTTTTTTGGGAAAAAGGGAAGAATCTAAAAATTTAAGGAGTACATGTCATTTACTTAAAAATACATGTCGTGTACCTATTTGTTGCGAGTAGCCATTTACTGGATGTGTAACAGCTGAGTACATGTCCATATGCAGTGACCTAGATGCCACCTAAAGTGTAACTCAATTAAGTCATTTACATAGTGTGTACATTAAAAGAACATGCTATGTACTTTCCTTTTTTATTTGATAAATCAGACCGGAGTCACGTCTAATTTACAAAAATAGCTTCTTCTAGTCATGTCTCATCTAGGAGTGATAGGTATCGATGAATCATCTCTGAGACCCCGATCCACCATCCGTTCTCTGAATCAAACACCATCGATTGCATTTGAATCACCTTAGTGAGATCTTCCTTCTTCTAGAGCCTCTCTTCTTGATTTATTCTCATGTGTGAGTTATTGGAAGATGACTTTTTTGATGTTTTGTAGATATACAACATTCTAGGTCGATTAAAAGGCTGAGTTTCGACTATATCGATTATAAAATGTTAAGGTAGGTGGTTTGTTCCTTTATGTAGTTATATTTTGATTATATTTGCAATATAGTTCCCAATACCCTAGTTTATGTTATTAAATGTTTAAGAAATTTAACCCTATTATTTTCCTACTATGCTTTGTTTTCTTGAGAAAGGGATTTTGATTATGAATAGGGTTATTACCATTATATAGATGTGTGTCACCATGTTTTTTTTATATTTGACATTGGGTCTAGAACTGCATGTTAGGCTATTTTTTTCCCTGTCTTGTTCCATTAGGATGGAGTTGATATTATATGACATGATTGTGATATGTATTGTAGTTGTTTAGCCAATTAGTATTTGAGTTTTACTTTTGATGCTGGATATCATTTCTAAATTATTATTTTACACAGGGCTATGGGAACCTAGTGTAGTTAGACCACATGGGGAATTGATGTTGAGGTATTCCTAAGATTGTCTATTATAGATTCTACATTGTGAGATCATAGGGGGAATTTACATTGAATGACTCTTTATAGATTCTATATACTATCGTTAAAAACATAGGAGGAATTGATGGTGAGTACTTCCTCGGAGAGTGATTGTTTTCATGAGACCATAGGAGTTAGACTATGTGAGCCTTCCATTGGATCGTTATTTCATTATTTTTTAAAATATATGCTTAACTAGAGGTTAGTTTGTGAGAAATTTCCCAAAGTGATTCTTTTTAATGATTGGTTGAATCAATAATAAAATAAAATGAATGATGTTTTCAATTGTAGGACTATTTACTTATGTGATCTTCCTAGTTTATTACTTCATTTTTAATTTTCCTACTATATATATTCACTGACAGTTAGGTGCCAGTCATTGGGTTTTTTCCTACTAGGATTCATCTCACACACTATTTGGGTCATGCTTTTGGGCCTAAATAGATTATATTGCTACAGTTATAGATATAGTTAAGAGCCTTTCTACATCAGGTACTTTATTGTTGTGCATCTAGAGAGCATGGGACAAAGTTGTGGCTTGCGATGTAGCTGGAGTTTACTTGTTTTCTTCGTACTTTGTTTTAACATTGTATTTCCATCATTGTGACTTATTTGGCTACATTCATAAAGATATGGGACATGCATCATTTATATATGTTCTTCAATTGATTATTTACTTTTAGTCTTCCATTTTTTTATTGTTTGGTATTACTACTTCCATTGTTGTATTTTATTGTCATTATGATGTGTTACTCTACCAATGAGGGGATAGTTTCCCCACTATCACACACATATCCCTCACTGCTAGTTGGAAGCCTCTGGAATTTGAGGAAATGCGCTTGAGTCCATGTGACCAACAGGGTACATGGCACCTTTGGGCTGCACATGGAATTGAGGCGTTAGAAAGTGGTATCATAAATTGTCCTTTTCTTCTTTGTCAAACTATTTGGAGCCTATAGACAGAGATAGTAAGGAATGGGTAGTTTGTAATAAGATGTTCCATGGAGTATCTAACTTGTGTATAGGGAAAAGAAAATTTACATTGATTATTGAATTTTTTCTGCTTTTTCAATTATTATAGTTGATGGATTTCACGGTTGGGTGATTCACATGATTTGTGCTATTATTATTGATATTTTGGGTTCTATTTCTATATCAACCTGATGAGATTAGGGTATTCCATCTCATGGATCATACAAGTACTTTCTAGAGATCACATGTCATTCATTCTTATCATGCCATTTATGTTGAATTACTGATTGCTTGTTATTTTGGTAGATGTTTTTCTAGATATGCATGCTATTGTGATAGATGCCTTGATAAAACTCCTCTTATTTTGACAAGGAATTGGTAATTGAAATTTTTTGTTGGGATGGACGCCAAACATTGGTCTCTGAGGTGTTATGTGCCCTCTTGGAATAGAATTTGGAGGATAATGTATGATATTTGGTTGAATTTTGCCATGTGGTAATGTGGAATAGGATGCCAATCTTTGATTTGTGGGATTATAGGATCTCATGAGTCATAATTTTTCCTTACATGGGAAAAATTCGTTGTTTTTAAGGGTTCCGTAGAAGTTTTAGATGGTTAATGTCAGGAAACATATAAAATATAACGTTTTTGTTTCATAAACACAAGCCATGTGTTATTACATTCTAGAATAAACATCATTTCATTAGTACATGTTTTGTTATGTGAGTACATGTCATGTAGAGATTTATCATATGACGGACTGTGTGAGAAGAGACCCAGGTTGATAAATGTTTGGTAGAAAATGCTATGTACTAGGAGTACATGTCATTCCAAAGAGGTCAGGTATCTGGCTATGAGACTAATGAAACATGTGGATAAAACTTAGGTTGTACACACTGTGCCCTTTTCTTACATGCCATGTAGAGTCGACCGTGTCTCCGACCATCTCTGACTGTGTGGTTAACGACACTAGTAGTTGGAACATAAGTGCTACACATCGAGTGTAGGGTTAAAACGCTCTTTAGTGTTACCCAGGAGAGAACCGTTTTGTTTATCCATGTAGAGGAACTCAGGAAAGGGGAAAATAATTCTCGTACATGTTCTGTCATGGGAAGAACATGATGGGTGTAGGGGTGTTACATGGCGAGGTTTGGCAGAGGTACATGCCCTTTTTGAAACCTAAGGAATCACATCGTGTGGATGGTATACCCACGTGTAACCCTATTTTGAAGAACAAGAATGTTTTATTCTCTTGTTCCTTTCTTTCACTTCTAATTTTAAGTTCTTGAAAATCTAAAACTAAGGTGTGCACTTGGCCCTGTAGAGTCATGCCACAGAGACATCCTTCAGTTGTATGCTAGATACAGGGAAACAATCCGACACTAAAAATGGTTGATCAGGGACTACCAGAAGATCCTCTTGTAATTCTTATCTTGGTTCAGCTATTATACCAGACATAGGTGTAGATGCAAAGTTTAGAGAAGTCTTTATAAGATTTATGCATAGTTGATGCAGCTTTTTTAGCCATAGTATCCTCCCACTTTCTTAGGGGATGGAGGACCTCAGGCTACAGAGTCATGGTTAGTAGTTGTCTTTTCTATCTTCGATCATATCGAGACACCTCTTGTTTGGAGAGTGGTGAACGCAACCTAAATTCTTTGAGATTCTTCCAAGAGATGGTATAATGTTATATCACAGCCTGGACACAATGAGTTGTGGATTTGGGATGAGTTCCAGCGGACTGTCTATTGATATTTCTTCCTAGATAGTTTGAGTGACAATCAAGCCCGATAGTTAATGGGTTTGGAATAGGGTACTCTTTCTGTCATGGAGTGTCTTCTGTCTTTAAAGGGCTGCAGCACTTCACACCCATTCCAGGGGGTGGTGAGTTATCTCTGGCCGATATGTTTGAGGATGGTCTCAGACATGGCATATGATCCCTGGTGAACATCTTCATGTTGACTTCCATATATTCTATTGTCAACTAGGCATTGATCACCATGTTTAATCTGAGGGAGTCTGGAGTAGTGAGCCAGGGCAGTTCAGCATCCATAGTCGGAACCCTTTCAACTAACAGTAGGAAGCGCCGCAGGTAGTCTACGTGCGAAGATCTGAACAGGTCGGATACTATTTCAGGTAGCCAGGTGGTATGCTACTAGTGCGGTTATAGTGGGCATACGAGGACACATTTCCCAAGAGATGATCAAATTTTCGACTGCATCAAATTTTTTGTTTTGTTTTTAAAAGAATTTCAGTTGTATAGCAGCAACCCTAGGTCGTCTCTTGATAGAGCCTTAGATAATTATTTGAAAAAAGGGGTATGATGATAAAAATAGTAGAGGAATGGGATTTAATAAGACTTGGGTTTTTATGATTAGTGGTTTTAATAGAAAAAATAAAGCAATAAAACAAAGTAGAAATGGACAAGATTAATTAAACTTGATCAACCTAAGGGAGTATCGTGATGCTCATCCTTCGTCACTTAAATAGAAAGGGTAATGATCTTTTAATCCTATGTTTGAAACACCTATTAAATTCTTGTTATTAAGTTTAAACTAGGATTCCTCCTAGGGTTCAGTTGAAATCACAAAATTATTCACACGACACCGCAAATGATTGGGGGGGTTGTGTTTGACTTGATAACTATAACTCACCAAGTAAATAGGCGAAGAACTCTATTTTGTTTTCCATGTTTTTTTGTTATATCATTCCAATACCATGAAATAAATCTACCTGGACTTGATAGTGAATATGTGAGTTTAATTGACCAATATAAACCCCATAAAAACCGAAATTGAATGAGAAAGGAAAAAGGGATGAACGATGTCTGAAACATCACATGAATGGGTACCCCCAAAAATGATTATTTGAGGTTGAGTATAACATACCAGTATAAAAATAAATTAAATAAAAAAATAGGATTATGAAAAACAACTTACAACCTAGAATTAAAATGTTCATTCAAAATAATACAAGTCTGAATCTTGGGATTACATCACGTTCCTCCCCGAGTGATCACAAGAGGTTTAAAAACACATGGGAGGGGATGAAGAAGAATATGTGTAAGTAGAAATTTCCATTGCCTCCTGAACATATAGTCATGCTGAGAAGACCCCTTGGAGACTCCAAAATGGCCGCACCATTCCTCCTGTCTGAACTCCAAAATGAGGTGCCCAAGGTGTTCTTTTATTGGCAAATTGGAAGGTGGTTTTGAGTACACAAATTGTGTAAAACCATTTGGATCATAGTTTTTGGACACTAGAAAGTTGAATCTCACTTTGGAAAAAACTATAAAGTTTTTTTTACAATTAGAGATATCACTACCGAATGTTTAAAATATTGTGTACAAGTGGATTCGGAGAGATTGATAAAATACAGAACACCACTTTTCACTTGTGAAAATTTTATTCCCTGGAAAGATCAGTTTAGATGGGCATTTTAGAGGCTGAATGGGGCTTGGGATTAGTCATAAAAAAATGTATCTCATTAAATTTTGGACCAGCCCACGAAAGCTCAGCCCATTTGAATATACGATTTAGTATTTGAATGTGTTTTTTTCCACTGGTGTGCTTTGATCATGGGAAGATTGGCCCATTTGTCTTGGACTTTATTATGGGTCCTCCACATCACCTCCACCTACTATATAATTATCAATAAAATAAAATTTCCCTTTTAAAAGTTTTGATCACAAAATATGTGAAACAAATATGGAGTGAAATTTGTTATTATACATGTAATTTTCTATACAAAACTAGTTTAATACATTAGTATAAGGGTGAAATAAAAAAGTGAATCATGGTGCGATCACACCCCCACACCTAAGCATTTTCACTCTTAGTCCAGGTATAATGTCCTTATCATGTCCCATTCCAAAATAAATGGTGTGAAAACATAAAATATTCTTTTGAAATGAAATTCATCATGTCCCATTTACGGAATCACTTTTCCTTTCATCTATCTTTTCTCACATTCGAATTTTTTCAACATCATTGGTTCACCCATACAACATGTCACATCCTACCTCACATAGAAATTTTCCCTCTTCCCTCAGGGAACATATGAAAGTTATGTTATTCTATTTTTCCTGAGTTCATGTGATCTTACCATATTCTTTAATGATTCTAGTTTATCTACTGCAAGAAACTAGTGTGCTACTCAAGAGGACATCCAAAATGTTGTTCTGAGGATCAAGGGTTGGTAGGATTTAATGTTTAAAAATATGAGTTAGAAGAGGAGTGTTTAATCTCTTATATACAAAACATGTCAAAATTCATCAAGTGTTCCAAATGAATGTACACACTCAACCCCTCAAAAAGTGTATCACCTCTAACTCACTCTCACAATTATCTATTTTTGTGGGTCACAACCAAGCAAGGAATAATAATGAGTAAACACCCTCTTTTCTCCATTTTTCATTTGTTCTGTTTTTTTAATGTACATAACTATTTTTTAAGGTATAGTTTTATTTGAGATAAATATAGAAACATGTGTAAAACAATGATATTATATGGATTGTGAACCCATTTCCCACGAAAAATGTAGGCACCCTTTATATTGACCCATAACAATGATTCTCTCCCAAGAATTCCCATGGAAACACCCTCTCTCCCACACTTGTTGAAAATAAAACAAGAATATACACAAGAGATGGGTTGGTATGGATATATTAACTTGTAATGTGGCTACCTAACAGGAATTAGATGGTATCTAAGGCTTAAGAAGGATAAAATTTCATGGTGGGCAAAAATATAGGTTAATTGTACAATGTTTTCAATGAATGATGGCCTTTATCATGAATGCAGTATACATGAATCTTATGGCTTCAAAATGAATCAAGGAATGTTCTAGTTTCTCTACATGGCATGAGACTCTCAAAAAGTTATTAAAAGGAAGAATATGTAATAAAGGGCTTATAATGTCTCTTGTCTAAAGGATTAAAATATTGGTCTATGCTAATGAGGCATGGGAATCAAAAATCCATTAAACACCTATGAATGATTTGAAAAAACAAATTCTAGAAAATGATTCCATATCAACGTTAATTTGAAAACCCTTTTTTAAATAACAATGGAAATTTCCACACAATCGAGTCAAGCATGAAAATTGATTATGGATGTTCTTTTTAAGATCAATTTTTATCTAAAAACACAAAATAAGGAAGTTGAAATAAAAAATGAAAGAAACCATTTTTCTTTTTTTTTGTTTTGTTTATTTTTTTAATTCTATCTATGTCATATCTCCTTCTCCCCCACTCCTAAAAGTTACATTGTTTTCAATGAAAGTATTTAAAATAAATATACAAGTTAATAAAGGTTTGAAGAAGGGAAAAACTACTATGTGGTGTCATTTTTGTCATCAATCAGTTGGATTTCCTCCACGATATTCTTTGGAAAATCCCAATAAAAGTGTTTGAGACTCTTCCCATTGATAGTATTCTTTTTTCCACTCTTGTCATTCCAAAAATGTATATAACCAAAAGGATATACATTAGTAAATGTATAAGGATCGAGCCATCGAGAACGAATCATACTTGGGTGGAGCTTTAGCCTATAATTATACATGAGAACCTTCTCACCAATATGGAGCTTCAGCTGATGAATCATGCTATCATGGATAGCCTTTTTATTCTTTTTATAGATCCATGAGTTCTAATATGCATCACACTAATTTTCATTCAACTCTTGAATCTGCAGCTTCCTATGCTCAGATGCATCTGAAAGATTCATATTACATTGTTAAAAATTCCAATATGCACGATGTTCTACCTACACCAGTAGGTGACAAGCCCTTCCAAATAAAATTTTATATGTGACATTCCGATTAGGGTTTTAAAAGCTTTATATTATGCCCAAAGTGCATCATCCAAACGCAAAGTCCAACCTTTCCAATTGGGTAGTACATATTTTTCATGATTTGTTTAACTTCCCGATTTGAGATTTCGGCTTATCTGTTAGTTTGAGGGTGATATTCTGTGGAGCCTTTATGAACAACTACATACATACGAAGAAAATTTTTCATGTTACGATTTCTAAAATGTAAACTCTGATCACTGATGATGAATCTTAGTAATCAAAACCTACTTAAATTTTAAGACATCCCAAAATAAACAACCACTCAAGAGTCATCGGTCCTAGTGGCCTTTTCTCCCACCCATTTAGATACAAAGTCAATGCCAATAAGTTGTACAAAAAGCCAAATGAATTTATAAAAGGACCCATGAAGTAAATTCCCCATGCATCGATGATCTCCGATAATAACATGGATTGTTGGGGCATTTCATTCTACTTGGAGACATTCCCTCTAAATTGACAACACTACATGACTAGAAAAATCTATGGGCATCCCTATACAGTGTTGAACAATAATTTCTTGAGTCATGGACCTTTCAAGATGTATGTTGAGAGCCAATGTGTCCCCCATAGGCCAAAGTGTGGAATGTAAAAACAGAGGTGAACACATGGTTAGGGACACACCGACAAACTACAAGGTCACCACAAATTCTCCACAAATTTGGGTCATCCAAAATGTTCCACCAAGACTCGTGCTTAAGTATCTGATATTGTGAAGTGCTGAAATCATTGGGGACCTAGATGCTAATATAAAATTCACAATATCATCATACCCAGGGGTAAGGTCCACAACATCACAATGGTTGACATGAAGGAAAAATTCTCTAATGGGGAGGGGTGAGTCAACATAATGGTCCAATGGTGGGGAAATCCTACTAATTTGGTTAGCTACGACATTTTCCACTCTTCTATTATCTCTAATCTCAATGTAAAACTCCTAGAGGAGAAGAATCCACCTAATGAGTCGGGGTCTATCTTCAAGTTTTTTAGGTGAAAATAAAGGGCATCATGATCAGAGAAGACAATGATTTTTGACCTGATAAGATATGAGAAGACTTTTTCTAAGGAAAACACAATAGAAAGATGTTCATTTTCAGTGGTTGTGTATTTTTTCTGTGCAGGGTCAAGGGAATGTGAGGTATACATAATGACATGAGGAGATTTCTCATCCCAATGTGATAAAACTGCCCCAACTACAATTTTAGAGGCATCACACATAAGCTCAAATGGGAGATCCGAACATGGTGGTGTGATGATGAGTGGTGATGTGAGACTATCTTTTAGTAAATTGAATTCATCCCCACAATTTTTATCAAACACAAACTTGGAATCTTTTTGTAATAACCAGGACAGGGGAAGTGTGGTCTTAATGTAGTCTTTAATGAATCGATGGTAAAAACCACCATGACCCAAGAAATATTTCACCTCACAAACACATTTTTGATATTTAAGGGTTGAAATTAATTAAATTTTTGATTTATCCACTTGAATTCCCTCTTTTGAAATAACCTTACCATGAACTATCCCACATTCAACCATGAAATGAAATTTCTCATAATTTAATACAAGATATTTTTCAAGGAAATTGTAGAGGATATAACCTAGGTGAACCAAATAATCATAAATGTAAGTTCCATAAACCTTGCAATCATCTATAAAAACATCCATGAAATTCTCTAGATACTCTGAAAATATACTCAGCATACAGTACTGAAAAGTATTAGGAGAATTAAAAAGACCAAAAGGAATCCTTCTGTATGAAAATGTGCCAAATGGATAGGTAAATTTTGTCTTCTCTTGATCCTCCTGGGCTATATGGATGTGTAAATAACTAGAATTTCCATCAAGGAAACAATAATGGGACATACTATCTAGTCGTTCTAACATTTGGTCAATGAAAGGTACAGGAATGTGGTCCTCTGCGTAGCATGATTGAGTTGACAGTAGTCAATGAAAACATGCCAACTATTTTTCACATGTGTTGGAACCAATTCAATCCATTCATTTGAGACAACTATTATTCTTGTTTTTTAGGCACAATTTTTACTAGGATAACCCATTTACTATTAGATAGAGGATAAATGATCCCCAGAATAATTAATTTGCAATCTTCCAATTTTATCACATCAAGGAGAGTGCGATTCAACTATCTTTGATATTGTCTTATGGTATTATCCTTATCATCAAAATGTATTTGGTGCATATAAATAGATGGGATGATCCCAGGAATATCATCCAATATCCATCCAATTGCCTTTTTACACTCTCTCAAAAGGTTGATTAGTTGTGATTCTTTATGTTGAGTGAGGTTATTGTCAATAATGACAGGAAATTAGTCAATAACCTTATAATAGGCATATTTAAAATTAGACCGAAGTTGTTTTAATTCCAACACCGGGGTTTATGGACTGAGGGAGGTAATTTAGGAGGAGTAAGTTCCATGAAACTATCTATATGCTCATGTTTAGTCTCTAAGGATGGAGAATCTCCTGAAATGAGATTTGAGGAATCATCGACAGTCAAGGGAGTATCATAATGAACACACTCATCAATTAAAGCATTGAATTTACACATTTCATAACCCACACAACACTCAAAATAGGAATCAAAACTCAAATCTTCCAAGGTTGAAGAAGAGGAAAATGAATTAGAGTATGGGTTGAGGAGAGAATTGTGTGTGTGTGTGTGTGAATCATTTGAGAGAACTTCCATAAAATAGACAGGATGAGTGGAGTGCTCTTCAATAGGGTGTTTCATAGGCTCAAGGGATTTTAAAACATTCATTTTCTCCACTGAACTCCATGGATAGTGTACCATTTTGAACATTGATGATCATATTTTCTATTTTGAGGAATGTCCTCCTATGTATGAGAGGGGTATGTCCTTGGGTTTCAAAATCTTCCATATCAAGAATGTAAAAATCATCAGGGAATATGAGATTCATCACTCTTACAAGGACATCCTCATTCACTCATGTTGGATGCATAGTACTATTGTTTGTAAGTTGGACGACATTGTATATTGGTTGAAGCTCTCCAACAAGTAGATAAGTATAAACGGAGTGAGGCATTACATTAATGGAAGCACCAAAATCTGACATAGCATCTGAAATTAATGTCTCCCCTATGGTACAAGGTATCGTGAATGTGCCTGGTTCCTTGTACATAGTTGGAATTGCTAGTTAAATCAAGGTGGAATCATTTCTTTCTAGGATGACTCTTTCATTCCCCTTCAGCCTACATCTATGGGTGTAGAGTTCTTTAAGAGATTTATCATAATGTGGGATTTTCTTAACTATATTTAACAATGGAATATTAACTTGAACTTTTTGAAATGTATCCATTATTTCATTGTCAATATCATTATCAATGTTTTTCTTAGATTTAGAGAGTCTTTGAAGAAAAGGAAGAGGAATGGATTGTTCATAGGAATCCTTAATGATAATTTGATTACTCTTATTTTTCTTGTTTTTATTTTCTTGAAACATTTGAGGGTTGGAGAAGAGTGTTTTCAAGTGGGGGACATACATGCTGCGTCAAATCAGTAAAAGGAGAAACTTATTTAGGACTAAAAAGTGTAACTGCACATACGTTACCTTTTTCCTTCAGATTGGAAATGGGTAGGGAAGGTAGTTGTCCATAACCTTGTATATTAAGCACACCGATGGTATTTTCTAACTGCCCCACTTGAGTTCGTTGGTCTTGAATTTCTGATTGTGAGCTCTGTTGGAATTTGAGGTTCTGGGTTTCCATTTTTTTCACCATGTCCTCTGTAACGCCCCGACCCCAGCTACCCAGAGTCGGTGCATTACTTCCTAACATTGGCATGATCACAAAAGATCAAGTCTCTAAAGACCGATTAGTTTAGTAGCCTTGGAAACACTAGATACATTCGTAAACGTTACATTACATCATAAAGTGAAAAACTACAATAACAAAGTCTCCATAGTCCACACTCATATCCTCTTCTCACAATCCCTGCCGGTCATTCATAAAATACTTCTTCATATCCTGGAAAATGTTAGAACATTGAAAGGGGTGAGCTCAGATGCTCAGTAAGGATAAGAATATTGCGGAAGCTTTCATAAAAAAATTTAAGCCAATGTATAACTAAAACAAAAGCCTTTTAAACTTCAACATCAACATAATATGGCAAAAGTAAAATGATATAATGCCATTTACTTATTCACATTGATATTCTACTGGTCGAATAATCACATGCAATATCAATAACCACTTTCATAATGAGGGAATGTATAATGCCATACATTCTGAAACATTTTGTCAAGGACTCGGCCAAGACGTCTAAAATGATTAAGGCCTCGGCCAAAACCATAAATCAAAATGGGAAAGGTCCTCGGCCAATTCCACGTCTAGTTGTCTCATGAGACCTACTGATGCATCGAGGAGCTATAGCGGGCTCCACCCGTCACTTATTAAGTCCAATACATTCCTCATATGAATAGGTTTAAACATATCATAAACCATAACATAATCGTATCACATAAAACATGCATAAAGGAAACATAAAATTTCCGCATTTCAACCACAAGATATCAATACAACACATTGATATAATAAAAACGCTTTCAAAACCATTTTCAATACCAAAATAAAAGAAAGTTAAAACTTTGTATTTATTTTTCATTAAAAAAAGATGGCTTGTAGAGGAAGTCGAAACTAAAATAACGGTCACGGTGGCGGAGAAGTCGTTGTCGCCGCATAAGTACGGAAAGAAAAACATTCCCTTTTGTCGTTTAGCAAAACGCTTCGTATAAAAAGATTCCTTTTTAATAAATGTAAAAGTCAAAGGGGTTTATACACCGTATAAAAGAAAGTTGTATATAAAACCAAATATGCCTCAATGAAAGGGGATTGAGACGAAGTCCTTAAAAAGATAATTGTTTTTATAAAGTAGGTCTATTATGTGTATTCACTATAAGTACACATAAAGAATGTATAAATAAAAGATAGTACCTAATAATATCATGACATAATTTGAAAGTAGAAGATTAACCCAAAGAATAGAAACTGGGTTAAGAAGTTCCCTTACCTTGCGTCTTGTCCTGACTCGACCGTTCTTTAACCTCCTGAATAATAAACTAGAGTTAATTTCTATTTAATTAAGAACCTTTTTCATGTTCATTATTCCTTTTATATCCCTTATTACCATGTTATGAACATTATTTAATTATTTAAGTTAATAACGGTCGTTTTGTCGATCTTTGGTACTTGAGTCAAAAATAAACTTCTTATAATTACAAGTTGTTCATGTGGTGAAATATCCATTATATCCAGAATTATATTCATGATGTAGATATCATATATATCATATATACAGTATATACATTCATTCATAATGTCACGTAACATTTAGAGGTAAGAAATGAAATGCACCGTTCATGGAGACGGTAAGCCGTACGTACGCATGAACGCTACTTTCATTTCTATTTCATATTTAATAGAATGAAATCATAATGATATAAATTTATAATATAATTACAGTATAATATAGTGTATAATACCATTTAATCAATCCTTTATACATCCCACATATGGCATTAACGATTCAAATCACTTTGAGGGGGCGGTAGTCCGCACTTCCTAAAATGAAATTATCGTGTTTTACCCATAATGGAAATCATAAAGTATGCCATAAATGAGAAATACAGAAGCATAAGAAAAAAATAAACATATTTTATATCATATATAAATATAGTGACATCTTAATGGCCACCTTTGAAGGTGTTATATGAGTGTTGAACAATCATTGTTTCGTGAGGCAGAAATTCTCCATCCACAGAAACCGTATGTTCTTTAACCATTAGATGTAGGTGTGTGTAAGTATAGCTCGAATACTTATTATAAAAACATCCTAGTATATTGAGGATACTGGTGTTGTTACAAAAGAAATTAATAAAAAGAGTTTAGGGGGTTGGAGAAGAAAAATAAAACAAAACAACATTAGAGAAGACATTACCTCATAATCGGGTAAGTCTTTTTGATTTGAGCCAAAGGCTTCCTTGGGAAGAATTATGCCCAAAGAGAGGCTTCTAGGAGTAAGTGAGGGATGTTGGGAGAGTATTTGGGCAGAGGTTGGCCGAGCCAAATGGCTTGAAAGTGTAAGTGAGGTGGGAGAGGTGGGGGCCTTTTATAAGTGGAGAGGAGGGTCACTTTTGGAAAGATTGAAATGTTATATCATTTCACAATGCTTTTCGGATTCTAAAGGTCCCAAACTTATATACTTCTAGGATAAGGTGATAAGGTTTCGAAATATCTTCATCCAATATGCTTTGGACAAGTTTAAGCCTTGGATTTTGCATTATCTTCTCATTTTATTTAAATCGTTAAATAATGAGGTCATCGCTGTATCATAATGATGTCATAAATAATTTAATTTATTTAATGTCTAAAAATTATAAAAAAAATACTATGATGTAGGAAATCTTTTTATCTTTCTAATGAATATTTATAGTCAAAATTGGGACTTGTGTAACCCCACTTAAAAACTGTTTTAGTAAAACAACTCAAGTTTGTGTCAATTTAATTTTAACATTAAATAAATATATATTAATGTCATTTTCCAACTAATGTGGCTTCATGGGGTCCCCAAGTTGACCCATGGGTTGTCTTGGTCGTCCATGACTCATCCAATAGGAGTAGGACAAGTGTCAAGCTCATCTCATATTATTAAAACATTATGTTTACCTTAAACTACACTAATCACCTCTAATCGCGATTAAGAACTTAAAAGTTACTATTCACCAAAAAATTATTTTAATCTCATTGAACCACATTTTACTTCTTAATGACAACCATGTATGTCGGATTTTTGAAAATCAAATCACAGAAGTGGTAATATTTTATTTAAACGAAAAATCAGTTATTTAACTACCACTTAGTGGTTTCACTATTCATCAAAAATTGAAGTTTTTCAGAACAAGGCCAAAATTTCACCCTAAGCTATAATTGATATTCCAAATTCAAAAATGATGTCTATTTTACAAAATTCCAAACATATAAGTTGCATTAATTAATTTTATAATTAATTCCCACTGTTACGACAAATAGCGTGTTTTTAAGAAACAATTTATATCAAAAGATTGGAAATTGTTTATGTCCAATTTCAATGTTAAATTAATTCTAATGACCACCATTGGATAAAATGGTAAAAATATATTCTAATTATACCTTAAAACCACTAAATAGTATAATTTATCAAAATAAATTTTTTTGATTAAAAAAGTTGTTTTAAAGTATTTTTCACTATTCATAAAAATTAGAAGTTCTCAGAAAAATACCAAAAATTCAACATAGGCTAATTTCGATATTCCGAATCCAAAAATGAATTCCATTTTGAAATATAAAATTTCTATAAATTTAAAAAGTGGTTATTACTATTCATAACAGCTACTTTGATTAGTCGCGGTGTTTTAGAACTCGAAGTTGCGTACAATGCAAGCTATTGCATTATTTAATGAGAAGCGTGTCGTGGAAGCTCGGGGTGTTACATCCTCGAGGCTTGGTTCATATTTGGCATGAGGGAGATGGTCGTTTTGAGGAAGTTAAAGGATAAGACAGTTTTGTACCTTGTTCTGGTTGATACCAATTATTCTTGGGGGTGCTTGAGTTTTCTTCTTATCGGTTCTGGGGTTGTTCTTGTCACCCATGGTTTAGATTTGGCCTGAACGGTTCATGCTTGAAGGGAGGTGATTGTTGGTATGGACACCCTGGGAACATGGTTTCACAAGACTCAGGTTAATCTTTAATTTGTTGGAACTGGTCCGAAAAATGAGTATTGTCAAGGAAAATACCATAATGTAATTGTACTGAAGAATAGTGTGAGTAACCTTGTGCATCATTGTTTACGACGCTTTCGTCGGGGCGCGCGCGCATCAGTCCGCGAGGGGGGGGGACGCGCGGCTTTGTTGCCCTGCATTCCCGCTTTCCAAAGGCGGGCGGCATTCGTTCCTTCTTCAGGTACGTCTGCTCCTTGATCGAAACGGGATGATGGGATGTCGGTTCTCCCTTCCGCGGATTCCTCCTCAGAACTCGTCACCTAGTCCGGGTCTCCCTCATATATTTAATACATAGTTCGTGAAACTCTTCCCAGTGCCATGTTTCCATGGGCGCCGGTTAATTACACTGCTTCTGTCGGACATTCCAAAGGGTCCAGTCAGAGCAGCAACCATCGGTCAGGGGAGTAGTCACGTTGAGGCATCAGTAGCGTGTCTGGATGCTGGGGTACCTAGCATGTCTGTTTTTTATCCTTGACCACAAGGCTTCTCGAGGGCGTGGAAGCCCGAGGCATCCCACATCGAGCGCGGGGAATTACATGTCATAGACACGTATCTGAGGTTTTCCTCAGCTTCCCATGTTCAACACAGGGTATGCCGCGAGTTTAATGTCTAGCGGAGACGGATGAGAGTGAAATGGGACCATCGCAGGGGGGCGATAGTGAAGTTGGGCTTGAGACTTGACGAGGCTTCTTACGTATCCCCGTGGCAGGGAATCAAAGTCCCCGTAGTTCGTTGGTGCCGGTAAACCGACGTGAAAGTAGACCTTGGTCCACTATTGGTGGGCTTGAACCTCGTGGAGGCTTCCTACGTACCATGCCTTGACACGGATCAAATTCCTCATAGTTCGTTGGGATGGACGGGTCGCAATGGCTTACCACTGGACCGGAGCGCAGTTTAAAGTCATACTGGACGGGGGTGAAACCCGACGTGAAAGACGGGTGGGCTTGAACCGCATAGAGGCTTCCTACGTACCATGCCTTGACATGGATCAAAGTCCTCGTAGTTCAAATGGGGTTTTGTCGGTGAACCGACGTGAAAGTAGACCTTGGTCCACTATTGGTGGGCTTGAACCTCGTGGAGGCTTCCTACGTACCATGCCTTGACATGGATCAAAGACCTCGTAGTTCAGGTGGTCACAACGGCTTACCGTCGGACTGGAATGGGACCCGACGTGAATGAGCGACGGGTGGGCTTGAACCTCGTGGAGGCTTCCTACGTACCATGCCTTGACATGGATCAAAGACCTCATAGTTCAAATGGTCAAAACGGCTTACCGTCAGACTGGAATGGGACCCGACGTGAATGAGCGATGGGTGGGCTTGAACCTCGTGGAGGCTTCCTACGTACCATGCCTTGACATGGATCAAAGACCTCGTAGTTCAAATGGTCACAACGGCTTACCGTCGGACTGGAATGGGACCCGACGTGAATGAGCGACGGGTGGGCTTGAACCTCGTGGAGGCTTCCTAAGTACCATGCCTTGACATGGATCAAAGACCTCGTAGTTCAAATGGTCACAACGGCTTACCGTCGGACTGGAATGGGACCCGACGTGAATGAGCGACGGGTGGGCTTGAACCTCGTGGAGGCTTCCTACGTACCATGCCTTGACATGGATCAAAGACCTCGTAGTTCAAATGGTCACAACGGCTTACCGTCGGACTGGAATGGGACCCGACGTGAATGAGCGATGGGTGGGCTTGAACCTCGTGGAGGCTTCCTACGTACCATGCCTTGACATGGATCAAAGACCTCGTAGTTCAAATGGTCACAACGGCTTACCGTCGGACTGGAATGGGACCCGACGTGAATGAGTGACGGGTGGGCTTGAACCTCGTGGAGGCTTCCTACGTACCATGCCTTGACATGGATCAAAGACCTCGTAGTTCAAATGGTCACAATGGCTTACCGTCGGACTGGAATGGGACCCGACGTGAATAAGCGATGGGTGGGCTTGAACCTCGTGGAGGCTTCCTACATACCATGCCTTGACATGGATCAAAGACCTCGTAGTTCAAATGGTCAGTTTTGTCAGGGTCGGTGCTCACTCTAAGCCCACGTGAGTCATGCTCGGTGTGAGAAACAAGAGGTTGCATGGACCTGGCGATCACGTCGCGAAGGGTGCGTCCGTGAGAAGCGAAGAGGGGCTTACGCGTTGGGTGGCCCATGGTGTTGGGACTTACTCCAGGATGGAGGCCCATGGCGCGACAGAGCGCGGGGAAGATGGACCTTGGTCCGACGATGGGAGGTGCCTCATTCCCTATCACGTCCTCCACTGACCTTGGTAGTGGGGAAAGTACCGAGATGCACGGGTGAAATCATCCGTACCAAAGGTTAGGGGCTTACGCTCTGAGGTGACCCTTCCCCTGCGAACATACACCACTCCGACAAGGAGGATCTCATTCCATGTGCGGAAGAGTTCCATTCCCGTGGAGACGAGTGGTGTAAAAAATGTTCGAGTTGGGGGGACCCTTCATGAGGGAGACGAGGTTGGGCCACAGTTTAACGTCATGTGTTGAGGACGTGGTGCTTGGCAGTTTAACGTCCTGCAGCTCGGACGAGGTGGGTTCACTCCACACCCCTAGGGCTTACATAACTGGTACCCTCTGGTCCTTGGGGAAGGGAAGGTGTCGATAAGGCCATGGTAAAGGGGGGTCGTGGGACGAACCACCGAGGGGTCCACGTTAGCGTGGCTATGCGAAGAAGCAATAGCCCTTAGTGTGCCTATGCGAAGAAGCATTAGGCGAAGCAACACTACGGGAGGTGTTGTCCATGGGACTTTGAAATCACATCGTGCAAACCTGGAGGGTCGCACGGAAAGAGGAATCGCTAAGCAGAGGAGTGTGCTTCGCGAAGTGGGGTGCCTTGGCCTTAGCATGGGGCATAGGTGGGAGTGGGATGTGCTTCGCGAAGTGGAACAGTGTTCACGGAGCACTGCCTCGCGAAGAAAGAGTGGTTCGCGAAGCAGGGTCCTGCGAAGCAGTGTACTTCGCGAAGTGGAGCGATCCTACCTTAGCATAAGGATTACTCGTATGGGTTGGGTGTTTCGCGAAGCACAAGTGCTCTGTGGCTGCCCGGGTTCCCTTGGGAATCCCCTTCCTTTGCGAACGCCCTTGAGCTTCGCGAAGGGCATCCCCCTCGGAAGAGGGGCTCAAAACGAAACAAATCAGAGTCGTCTTGCGAAGTAGAAATACCTCGCGGAGCTCATAATTCCCGGGGCAAAGCGTGCTTCGCGATTCGGGAGAGGAGAAGCCGAAGGGTCGGATTGTCCGTCTCGGGGACTCAGGGGGAGTCGAGTATTTATAGGGAAGGGGCGCCACGAAGCAGGGCTCGCGCGCCGCCTTCGGGGCTTCGCGGCGGCTCGCGAATGTCAAACGGGTTCGCGGAGGATTACCGCCTCAGGAGCTTCGCGGCGGATCGCGAACGTCAAACCAGTTCACGGAGGATTACCGCCTCTGGAGCTTCGCGGGGCCGCCATGGTTGGGACGCTTCGCGGCGGGGCTTCGCGGCTGTGCTTCGCAGCTGTGCTTCGTGAGGCAGCGCGCCAGCTGTCTTTTTCGTTCCTTCCTTTCGGGCCACATTTTTGGCGCCAACAAATGCCCCCCCTCAGACTTGGAGCCGCGGAGGGCGAAGGGTCGAAGTCTGAGGGACAATCGCCAAAACTGTCGATGGTTCGCGATGTGTCATCGCGAAGGGGGGCCCGCGCTGCTCGCCTGGGCCGCGGATCCGGAAGCGCCGCGATGCTTCACGCGGGTGATGCGCGCCGCGATGCTCCGAGGTCGTCGCCTATAAATAGGGGGTCCGCGTTCTTTTGTCTTTACGCGCCTTCCTTGTCCTTTTGTGCTCTCGATTTCGCGACGCTCCGCGTACTCCGCGACAGCACTCCGCGAATCGAGCTTCGCGGCGAACCGCGAGTCCCCGACTCCGCGTCCGCGCTAAACGAACCTCTGTCTGCCTTGTCCAGACTTCGCGGCTTGGTCTCGCGACCGATCTTCGCGATTCCGGCTTCACGGTCGAGCTTCGCGGCCGAGCTTCACAATCCGTCCGAAAGAATTCTTTTCTGAGGGCCAAAATTAAAATGGCCCATCAAGAAGCTGCCTTGGGGGTCCTTGCAGACGCTGCTCGTCGAGATGAGATGGCCAACCGTCCGGGTTTGGGGGAGATGATTCGGAGCCACTCGGACCACACTTCCTTGACGGACCTGCTGTCGGAAGGTCAGAAGGATTACCCGCAGTTCAAGAAACTGCCGTTGTACGGCTTCATGCTGAGGGATGACGTCTTCATCCCTGAGGCAAGAAGGGATGAACCATCTTGCTGGTTCAGGAGCACACCATGCCAACACCAATGGTTCAGGGCGGCCGATGGTCATGCACAGGAGGATTTCACACCCGTCACCGCTGATTGCCTCTACAATCATGTGAACGACATTGACGGGAGGCCACTGCAACCGGAGACGTCCCCTCCTCTCTACCGCATCATGCTGAAGGCGGCTCTGTAGGATCCAAAGAAGGGATGGTCCGATGAGTGGGACCTGCGCCAGGGCGGAAACTTTACCGATGACTGGGCCTGGGCCTACTGGGTAGGCGCCTCCTGCGAGGAGTTCGAGGCTGAGCTGAGGAGAGTGGGATTGTATGAGGCGGCATGAGCCTCCTAGTTCCACATTTACCAACCAAAGCAGTTGATGCCGGAACTGTTGAGCAGATGGTCGTCCAGAACCAACACTTTTCACCTGCATCACGGGGAGGTGGGCATCAGCCTGTTGGATGTCAACCCGATTTCCGGGGTCCCGATTTTGGGGGCCATGTATGACGAGTTCCTCCCCGTTGCCAGTGTGTGGGGAGATGCTGAGAAAATGCCACGGCTGGCGTCATCACTGATGGTGCTTGTCCCTGGAGAGGACAAGGAAGCAGTGAGGGATGTCCACTTCAGAAGATGGTTCAAATGCTTCCTGAACTTCCCAGAAGATCGAGAGTTCCCTCCAAGGCCTCGAACTTGTCCGAGGGCAGCCCAGCGGGGCAAGGGACATTCTTACTGGCGGGTCTTGGAGGACAGCCAATGGAAGACTTGGGGTTTCAGCGTCAGCACCGAACAACAGCCAATAGTCAGGCTGGCGGCGTTCATCGCGGCTCTCATCTGTGGGTCGATCCTACCGGTGAGGGATACAAGCATGGGGGTGCGGCCCAGCTCGTTCATCATGGCATCGATGTTGGCCATGGGGCAGCGGATCAACCTGGGGATCCCGATGCTCGCCAAACTATACAGAATGCTGCGGCGTATTAGCGAGGGCAAGAAGCCGCCAAGAATATGCGGGCCCTTGCACCTCCTGTATGGGTGGATCGCGGCGCATATCAGGGGGATTTACGAGTATACAAACCCCATTTCGCCGCCGGGATCAGACTTTCGCCCCTCCATTCTGAATGCAGTTGGGAGCTTCCCATTCAAACTGGCCGTTCCGATGGTGCTGAATAGGGTGTGGAGGGCGGACGATTTCAACTTTCATCCCTTCCCACTGCCGACGGGGAGGATTAATGATGATGGACGGGGGACGGAAGAACATCGGGCTTACCTCTTGGCCTTCCGAGGTGGGGTTTTGGTGGCTCGGATAGACAGTGAGCCAATCTGTGAACCGTACACCCCGTATCGTTTTGCGAGGCAGTTCTGGTGCCTCCAGCGGCTGACCCCACAGGTATACTGGGAGGTGCGTCACGAGGAGCACCCGTGTGTGATGAGGTAGCTGTGGCTCATGTTCACATGTGAGGATGGAAGGATGCAGATCGCATTGCCTCCGTCCACCGCCACTTTCGGCTTAGTGAAGGAGTACGCCATCAGCTGGGAGGCCGCTTACCCCGGGGAGATGCTGAAGCAGCCAACGATTTGGGTTGGTGACGGTGGGCCTCCTTTATCTCGAGGTCGGGGTTGTAGGGCAGCTAGGGCCGCTCGCGGCAGCGGTGCTGCCATGGCAGAGAGACCCGCACTGGCTGAGAGTATGGCAGCAGCGGCGGATCCGGTGGTTCCGGGAGAGCAGGGTCATCCGGAGGGGTGGCCACCGAGGGGATTCCGTCGGATATCCGCTCAGGCTCCGGGGAAGCGGCTGCGTCACATCGACATGGCAGAAGATGCCGTCTTTCCGGAAGCTTGGGACATTTGGGATGTCAACCGGCAATTCCTCAGCCCACCCGATATGTGGGCCCACTTGAATCGCCTCGGGATGAAACTGCCGGGCATAGGCCCAGTTCGGGCTGGATTCGTGGTGTCTCCGGCGGAGGCGGAGCAATACTTGAACGAGCTGGAGGATTACGTCCACTCCAGTGGTGTCCCTCGCCCAATGACAGACCAGGTGAGGGTACTGTTAAATCAGACGGTGCCCCCACAGCTATCGGCTGCCGATCTGAGGGAGCGCTTCCCCTTGCCGGAGGAATCAGGGGACTCTTCTCAGGGGGACAAGGCTGGAGGAGGGAGCCCGTTGGAGGAGGGTGAGGTCGGAGACCGAAGCTCAGAATCCGACGACTTCACTGAGGCTCTCGAGGTAGCATTCCGAACTTCTCTCCTTATGATCTGTTCTTGAATCCCTACGGACTTCTCACCAATGTTTGATCCATTCAGGAGGAACTTGTTCGTAGGCCTCGTTCTCGCTCCTTGGCGGGTGATGTCGCGGGACCTTCAGAACCCGCGCCTATGGCTGCGTCTAGTTCTGCATCTGGTGGGACCAGGGGGTCTGAGGTGGCTCCTCTGGGCTCTCCAGGGCTTCCAACACTATACGGGGGGCCTCGTCTCGGAGTCCCATCAGTACCGGCCCAGGAGCAGTGCTCGGAAGTCGATCTTCGTAAGTCTCCTCTACCGGTCTCCTCGTTGCCACATGTGGGCCATGCCGACTAACGTTTATGTCTCTTTCTGTCATACAGTTCTCCGACTGGCGTGGGCTACTGCATCGAGGCTGTTCGGGATGTCTGGCGGCGTCCCTCCCAGGGGCATGCCGGTGATGGTGACGATAGTCCCCTCACCTCCTCAAGCTGCGGCGCACACCATCACTGGCGGGACCACCAGCAGGGCCATACCTGAAGTCATCGAGGTGGACTCTGAGGAAGAGGATCAACCGGTCAGTCCCAGTCCTGTCGTGCCTGTGCCGTCGTCAGGTTTCGTACCAGACTCAACACCAGATGCAGATCCCACTGAGGAATTCCTGCAGGCATATCCTGCGTACGAGCCTACCGACCGCGCGGATTGGGACGAAACGGCCTCTAATGAGGAAGACAGCAGCATAGTCCACCGCCGGTCGTGGAAGCTGATCACGCGCTTTATCAGGGACACTCCCCAAGTGCAATGGCTGGCCGAAATGGATAGGCTCCGCTCGCGGTTGCGCGAACTGTGTGCTGGGGGAGTGGATGCCCAACGCCCTCACGCGCTCACCCGAGACCTTATGGCTGAGAAGATCCGGGAGCATGATCGTGGGCTGAGCGTGGGATGGCAGCGAAGGAAGGCGACCAGCATTAGGAAGCTTCAGGAGGTTGAAGGCGAGGTCCAACAGATGCAGATCCGGGCCAACGAGCTTTCGGCCACTCTCGATGCGCAGTCCGAGCTGGTCTCACAATTGAAGATCCAGCTGGCAGAGGCTGAGGAGCACATGGAGCAAACTTCTGGAAGGATGGCTGCCGTTCGGGCGGAGGTAGAAAGGGCCAGGGCCAGGGTTGACGGATTACGCCCCGCCGCTGCTGAAGAGGAGCGGGAGTTGAATCAGCGGCAACAGGCTTTGGACGTCGCAAGTCAACGGGTGCGGAGCTGCAACGCTCCTTTGACGGGGTCAACCCGTCCATGGGGGAAGTCGACCCCCGAGTATTGTAACAAACCCGAAAGAAGCTTTTATTAACACTTTTGTGCTTCAACTCTTTCTTTCTCCTTTGTTTTGAGTTCCGTAGCACGCACGATTTCCACTATTGAATTGCCTTGTTGCATCCCTACAATGTTTGCGGGACCTTTGACGAAAATTCCCTCAAACCAGTCCAGATTCCCGAAAGATGGGGAAGGCTTGATCGGAGGAGGAAATTCCAGGATAGGCGAATTACCGTTTCTCCAACGTGATCTTATGCACGAACGGGGCAACACCAGGGGCGCTGAAATCGGTTCAAACAGATGAAAATGGGAAGTGTGAATCACGATGCCCAAATTCGGAACACGGTGGGGATGGCGTGACAATAAAGGACAACTGTTAACCGTGGCGGACAAACGGTATCCTTACTGCGTTAGCCTGAAATGGGGACAACAAATGAGCATCTACCGCTGACCATATTCGCAACGCGGGATTTTATCGATTTGTTGTCGATCAATCTTCCAGGACATTGGCCCAGGACAGTTGGTGGACCATAGGTCAGACATCCATACTATTAGGGGGTCCTTCCAGACATTACCAGTCTTCCAGAACGTTGGCCCAGGACGGTAGGTGAGCCGATGCGGCATAAGACCAGGCCGTTAGGGGGTTCCTTCAGACATGAAAGAGGACGAGGGTCCAAATAAGGGACACGCAAAGCGTGGAACATGGAGTGGTGGTTTGTTCAAATAGAATCCAACACCTTGGTAGTTGCACCACCGTGGAGGGAGTACGCCAAATTGGGTGCATTGGCTTGATCATGGATCATTCCCTCTTCCAGACAGGGCCTCTGGCGAGGGCTGGAAATGGAGAGGAGCAAGATTTCGTGATTCCAGGGGCTGAACCATAGGTGAAATGCCTGGGTGTCTCTACGTATCCCACGTGATGATGGGAATCAAGCCGCACGTAGTTCTGGAAGCGCAGTTTAACGTCATACTGGACGAGGAGCAGCCTAACCGTGTTGGTACACATCTAGCCAAAACTACTAAGCCCACGTGAGTCGTGCTCGGTGTGGGAAACAAGCAGTAGTGGTGGGAATTTCCCGACGCAGAGAGGGGAAGGTTAGGGAAAAGGGATGCTCGGTGACTACCGGCCCGATGACACTAACACGATCATTCAGCGCTCTTAAATGCGCGAAGAGAAAGAGCCGAGTATGATGGAGTTCCACTTGAACATGAGGGAGTGGAAATGTGTGAATCATGAAGCTCGAGATTCGGGTCACGATGATGGAGGCGTGGCGATAGAGGATTACTGCTGACCATGTTTGCAACACAGCATCCTGTCGCGTTAGCCTGAGGTGGGAACAAACAAATGAGGGTTGACCGTTGACCATGTTCGAAACATGGGACCATGTCACAAATGTTGTCAGAGATCCGTGGGGACGTTGGCCTGAAACGATTGAAGGGACCTTAGCTCCAGCATTCATGGAGAGCCCTTAAGCTTAGTATCCACGTCGTCCGAGGGTCCTTTTGGATGTGTAAGAGGATGAGGATCCAAATAGCGAGCTCACGAATCTTGGTCATGAGATGAGGGGAATGTCCCTGTGGAAATCCCATGCTTCGGGCTCTTTGTCAAAACACATCTGAATACGGCAACGAAACGTATTAGAGAGAGGGAGCAGATTCCTTTCCCTTGGGGTGATCTTAGTTTATGGTCATAGAATTCAGACCATGGATGGGAAAAGGGGATCAGGGGACGCATGACATCAAAACCTGACGTGAATGAGGACATAGCCCTGCTCACCATGCGTTCTCTGGGGAAATGCTCGAGTCGAGGGACCGAACACAAGGGTTAGGCTGGGCCCGCGGGGAAGTACCCGGGCACTCCTACGTATCTCATAAGGATGAGAATCAAGCCATACGTAGTTCTGGAAGGTGGCACGGTAAGGTACCAGTGCCAGGGGAAAAGGGGAGTGCGGACGTGGCCCTTGCACTAAAGAAGCGGAATTTGATGTATCTTTTTTGTTCTTTAAGGTGGATGGTTTTTTTTTGTGAAGCGACAGGCCTAGAACAGTAGGTCGTGATGTCGCCACAATAATCAAGCCATGATGGGCGTTGACAAATGGCATGGAATGTGACCAATACCCAACGTGATGTCCTCTACAGCGAGGTCACCACAATGCGGTGCCGTTTTTCATCGTGCGGCCAGGACGATAATGTCACAGTTTAGGGTCGTATGATAGGACCAAGCATGCATTTTATCATCATGCAGCGCAGACGTAGCAGAGACGATGCTAGGCAGGAAATGTGCGCAGTGTTATAAAACACAATTGACGGAGACATGATCCCACATCACATTGTACGCCATCCGGAGAGGGAAACCTCAGGCCGAGGGGCCTACACATAGGTGAAACAGGGAGAGAGACTGGCTTCCTGAATGGGTTATACCCAGAGACAGGTTGTCTGGGCGGTCCTACGTATCCCATGAGGATTGGAATTTGAACGTAGTCCCGAATGGGTCTTAGTTTATGGTCTTAGATCTCGGACCATGGGAGCCCCAAAGGGCTCCAGATTGCAGCTTTGTCCCCCTAACATGCAAAGGTGCACTGAGGGATAGTGCCAAAAGTGTCGAGATTCCACCTGGACATGATGGGGTGGAAATGTGTGAATCATGCAACCAACATTCAAGGACTGAAGGAGCTGGCGTGACAACAGAGGATTACTGCTGACCATGTTCGCAACACAGCATCCTGTCGCGTTAGCCTGAAATGAGGACTAACAAAACGAGCATCGACCGCTGACCATATTCGCAACGCGGGAGTTTATCGATTTGTTGTCCGAAACCCTGGAGGGCGTTGGCCCGTATCGGTAGGAGAGCCCTTGGGCGTAGTATCCAGGCCGTTCTTTGGAGTCCCTCCGGGTGTGAAATATGATGGAAGTCCGAATAGAGGGGAACACGAAGCTTGACAAGTGGAAGGAACTTGATCAAGTTGAATCAGACACTCTTGGTCCTAGACTAGAGTGCTCTTAATACATGGGTGAACCACTGCAAGGAGTCAAGGGACTCAACTTTGAGGGTGACCGGGAAATGGGGCTGGACCCAAACTTTGGACATCTAGGTGGTCCTACGTATCCCATTAGGATGGGAATCAAGACATACGTAGTTCTGAAAGGTGCCTTTTAACGTCATGCAGGACAGGGAACAGGAGGACTGAACCTCAGAATGGGGGCGTGCGTGGTGCAGTTGTTGCAAACCCGACGTGAATGAGGACGTAGTCCTACACTGCGCCACGCAGCCCTGTGATCAGGGTCCTGAAGGCAGGATTAGAGAGGTAAATTTGCTGAACTCAGGCAGGGTCCGAAGACAAGGGGTCTTGAACGTAGTCCCAGATGAGAGTCTTAGTTTATGGTCTTAGAGCTCGGACCATGGGTGGTGACAGCTCCCGAGTAGGCACAGATGTTAACCCAATCCCTATGCCCACGTGAGATAAACTCGGTGTGGGAAACAAGGGGGTATCCTCATTGCAATACTTGGGGCATCCATCAAAGGGGAGTCAGCAGAGAGTTTCGAAGGACACCTTTGATGTAGCTTGTTCCTCGAACGCGCAGACGTGCACGGGGGAAAAGTACCAAGAGTCCCAAGACTCTACTTGGACATGATGAAGTGATGAAGGGTGTGAATTGTGTACCCGACATTTGGGCTTAATGGGTTGGCGTGACGACAGAGGAAAACTGTTACCCATGACGGAAACACAGCGTCTGTATCGCGTTAGCCTGAGGTGGGAACAACAAACGAGCATCGACCGCTGACTATATTCGCAACGCGGGATTTTATCGATTTGTTGTCCGAAACCCTCGGGGGCGTTGGCCTGTATCGGTCGGAGAGCCCTTGGGCATTGTATACAGGCCATTCTTGGGGGTCCCTCCGGGTGTGAAAGATGATGAAATCCCTGATGCGAGGATACGCAAAGCCTGGAAAGCGAGTGCGGACGTGTCCGAGTAAAGCTTGGCATTCCAGGTAATAAACCAGAGAACTCTTAAGCACATTGGTGAACCGCTGAAGAAAAAGGATCGACGAAACAGCTCATCATGGGAGGGGGGAGCATGGCGTAGTCATCACGAGATCGTCGTAAATGAGGACATGATCTCACACCACACCATATGGTCCCCTCATGGAGGAAGGATAGGCCAAGGGTCCAAGATGGGATGGGGATTCCCGAGAGATGGGGCTGGACCCGAAGCCTAGACGTTCAGGTGATCCTACGTATCCCATGGAGATGGGAATCAAGCCACACGTAGTTCTTGAAGTGCAGTTTAACGTCATGCAGGACGAGGAGGGGAGTAATATACTCCGAAACAAGGGAGGTGTGCGGTATGGAGAAGAAGCCGAAGTGAATGAGGACGTAGTCCTACACTGCGCCACGCACCCTGGGTAAGGGGGGAACCTGGGCCGTGGCCTGGAAAGGCCAAGGGGCCTAAGGTCAGGCATCAGTCTGGAAGACCTGACTGGCTTGTAGTTTAACGTCTTACATGAGGACGTGGGGCCAGGGGCCCAAGGAGGCCAAAGGGCCTGAGGCTGGGCCTCATAAGGGGAGTTGTACGGCATGGTACATGATCCCGATGTGAATGAGGACGCAGTCCCACACCACACCGTACACTCCGGGTGAGGAATCCTGGACCGTGGCCCGAATCGCTAGCACCACCTGGGGAAAGTTTGTCACCTTGGGACAGAATCCCAGTCAAGGAGTAGGTGAAGCTCAGTTGTGTTCATCCACGAAAGGAGAAAACACCTCCAGGGGGAATATGTAGCCGGGGTCGAGGCTTGCTCGACGTGGTTTGGGGCAAAAGTGTGCGCCCTGCCATGTCCTGCCCCGAGGGGAAGATTTTGACTTTTGGGCTGGGCCAACGGACGAAATGTCCGGGCGTTCCTACGTATCTCATAAGGATGAGAATCAAGCCATACGTAGTTCTTGAAGGCCATGCAGTTTAGCATCATGTGGTGAGGACGTGGGAGGGTAGAAGAACGGGAGTGGGCGCATGGTGAGACCTTTACAATCTTTGCGCGAGTGGGGTTGCATGAGAGGGGCCAAGAAAGCCAACTCCCTGCTACACAAAGATCCTCCAAGAAGACTATCCCCAGGGGGAATAGCGGAAGAGAAAAGCTTGAGGCTGGGCTCAAGACGAGGCGTCCGAGCATTCCTACGTATCCCATAAAGATGGGAATCAAGCCATACGTAGTTCTTGACATGTAGTTTAACATCATGCGAGACGAGGGGCATCTCATTCGGGGGTGTGTACAGTATGGTACATGATCCCAACGTGAGGACGTAGTCCTACACCGTACCGTACGATCCCATAAGAGGGTAAGTCGGAGAGAAACGAGGGGGCCTGAGGCCAGACCGCGGTGGAGACGGGGCCAGGGGCCCAAAGAGGCCGAAGGGCCTGAGGCTGAGCCTCGGTCAGGAAGACCTGACTGGATTACAGTTTAACGTCTTGCAGTGAGGAAGGAGAGGCAGTTTAGGGTCATGCGGGACCAAGTCGCAGTTTAGGGTCGTGCAGGACCACTGCAGTTTAATGTCGTGTGGGACCCTCTCGCAGTTTAGGGTCATGCAGGACCACTGTTTTGCCCTAGGCGAAGTATCACTTGAGGAATTTGGCATTGGTGGGAGGAGTTACACGCTCTCCATATGTGGTCACCAAGGAGTATGCTCCGTTGGGGTAAACCTTATGGATGATATAAGGCCCTTCCCATTTGGGTTCTAACTTGGGTGGTTTCCTACTGGGAATCATTGGCGCTCGAAGGGCCAATACCAGGTCAACCTGTAGAAAAGAGTGGAGACGAACCTTCTTGTCAAAGGCTCTCGCTATCTTGTCCTGATGCCTTTCCAGATTGTGTAGGGCACGAAGCCGGTTCTCGTCCAGTGCCTCTAATTCAGCTAGACGGATCTCGGCTACTTCATCTGATGTCTGGTGATCATAAACTGCGGTGCGTAGCGATGGCAGCTGGATCTCAATGGGTAGGACGGCCTCAGCTCCATACACCAGGGAATATGGGGTCACCTGGGTAGAGTTACGAGTCATCGTCCGGTAAGCCCAGAGGGCGTTGGGGAGCTTGTCCGGCCAACTCTTCTTGTTCTGACCAACCATCTTCTGCAGAATGTTAGAGAGGGTCTTGTTGAACGCCTCGATCTGCCCATTCGCCTGTGCGTGGTAGCAGGAGGTATGGTTCGACCGGATGTCGTACTTAGCGTACAATTTCTTCAATTCAGCTACCCGGAAGTTGGTGCCGTTATCGGTGAGGACAGCGTGAGGGACTCCAAACCGGTGGATAATGTTGGAGCTCACAAAGTCAACGATGGAACGGGCCTTGACCTCTTTGAGCGGAACTGCTTCTGCCCACTTGGAGAAGAAGTCTGTAGCAGTCAGGATGAACCTACACTGGCGGGCTGTTACCGGCGGATACGGTCCCACTACATCAAGTCCCCACACCGCAAATGGCCAAGAGTACTTGGTGGGGTGGAGGGGTTCTGGTGGCCGATGCAAGAAGTTGGCGTGTACTTGGCACGCGTGGCATCTTTTGGCGTATCCAATACAATCGTGGATCATGGAGGGCCAGAAGTACCCTAACCTCCAGATTTGCTGGGACAGCTTCGGCCCAGCTTGATGGGTGCCACAGGAACCGGCGTGAACCTCTTGCATAACCTGAGGTATCTCTACTCCTTGGATGCAACGGAGGAGGACACCATCGAAACTCCGCTTATAGAGGATCTGATCAAGACTAGGGCCGCCCTAGAGGGTAAATTGCAGCGCGCGGCGTCGGATTCGCTCGCGCTCGGCCCGGTCGTCCGGGAGCTGACCATTTTGGAGATACTCAACAAAAGGTGATCTCCAGTCGGGGGTGGTTTCAACCACTGTGTCTGACAAACCCAGGACTCCCGACCTGGATGGTCCGGTGGTGAGATGACTTACCCACAGGCTATCACGGTCCTCTTGGGTGACGGGAGCAATGACTCTCCGGTGGGCCACGTGTATGACCAAATCATCTTGCTCGAGTTCTGCGAGCGACGCGGCTAAGCCGGCCAGGGCGTCCGCTTGTCCGTTCTGCGATCTTGGGACATGGGTAACCTCTGGCCGAGGAGAGAACTGGGCCATTAGGAGGAGGGTGTACTCCAGTAACGGTGCAAGCTCTGGCTTCCTGACGACGTAGTCGCCATTAACCTGTTTGATCAGCAGCTCGGAATCTCCCTTCACATGTAGATGGGGAACATGGATCTCAAGGGCCAACTCGAGACCGGTGATGAGAGCCTGGTACTCTGCCTCGTCGTTTGTACAACCTTCTGACAGCAGGAACGAGTACGGCAGGACGGCTTGCGCCGGGGTAATAAAAACAATACCCAGGCCCACTCTGTTGAGCTTGGGGTCGTTGAGCCTTCTACCGGTGGGGCTCCGGGAGGCGCCGTCGAAATGCATTTGCCAACATGGGGTAGCATGATCGACTGAGAGGATCGTCTCGTCGGGGAAATCCAGGTCCATGGATTGATCCGCGGAGGTTGGATGGGCAGCTAAAAAGTCTGCCAACGCTTGTCCCTTAACGGCCTTCTGAGGCACGAACCTGATATCAAATTGCTGGAGAATCACCGCCCACCGTGCTAGTCGGCCAGTCAGCCTGGGGCGGTTCAGGATGTACTTCAGCGGATCTAACCGAGAGATTAATTGTACCTCATGGTGTTGCAGGTAGTGCCGCAACTTCAGCACAGCGAAGACGAGCACGAGGCAGCTCTTTTCGATGGGGGAGTATCTGACCTCCCTATCGAGAAGCATGCGGCTGAGATAGTAGAGACTGTTCTCAGTGCCCTCGTTATTCTTCTGGGCGAGCAGCGCACCGAGGGATCTCTCCAGGGCGGTCACATAAAGGACTAGCGGCTTTCCGGAGACGGGTGGCATCAAGACCGGAGGTTGGAGCAGATACTTCTTGTTTTCCTCAAAGGCGGCCCGACACTCCTCATCCCATTCGTAGGCAGCGTCTTTCTTCATGAGCTGGGAAAAGGGCTTGCACTTGCCAGCCAAATTTGCAATGAATCGGCGTATATAGGCTAAGTGGCCTTGCAGGCCTCGAAGCTCCCGAATGTTGCTCGGGGGAGGCATTTGGCTGATGGCCTTGATCTTCTCCGGGTCGATCTCGATACCTCGGTATCTGACAACGAAGCCCAGAAACTTCCCGGAGGTGACTCCGAAGGCACACTTCAGCGGGTTCATCTTTAGGTGACGGGAACGGAGGAAACCAAACACTTTCTCAAGGTCTTTGAGATGGTCCTGGCGCTGGCGTGACTTGACTACAAGGTCGTCCACGTAGCATTCCACCAACGTCCCGAGGATCGGTTTGAATATGCGATGCATGGCCCTTTGATAAGTGGCACCTACATTTTTCAAACCGAATGGAATTACCCGGTAGCAAAAGGTACCCTGGGGAGCCCTGAAGGCAGTGGACTCCTCATCTTCGGGGGCCATCTGGATCTGATTATACCCGGAATACCCATCCATGAAAGAGAGGGCTTGAAACCCGGTCGTGGCGTCAATCAATAGCTCCGTCACTGGGAGTGGGAAGTCATCCTTTGGGCAGCGGCGATTGAGATCACGAAAGTCGATGCAGACTCTGATATGCCCATTCTTCTTCCTGACCGGCATAATGTTGGCGAGCCTCTTGGGGTACTGGACCTCCTTAATGAAGTTGGCTTTGATAAGCTTTTCAACTTCGACCTCAACCATATCACCATGACAAGGGTGCATTTTCCTGGGAGGCTGCTTGAACCCACGATGTTTTGCTGGGAGGCCCAGACGGTGGACGACCACTTGGGGATCCAGCCCTGACATCTCATCCTAACTCTAGGAAAACACATCGCGGTGCTGTTTGAGGAAGTCTACATACTGTTGCCGCTCCTCGAGGGACATGGCCGCACTGATCAATGTGGGTCTTGGATCTGCCTCGCTACCAAGGTTCACCTGTACCAGTTCATCAACCGTGGTAGAGACGCCTTCTTCAAAGGCTGGGGGAGCATCCTCCAAGTCTTCCTCCCCAGCCATGGGGGGACTTCTTGCGACGGAAGATGCTTCTGGGCTCTCAAAACCCGAGGGGCAACTGGTGCCGGCTTGGGCAGCAGCGGTCATCAAATCAGGAGACTCACTTGTCGTTGATACCATAGCAATGAATGCATTTGATCCGATCCCATCTGGCCTTCGGCCCAAGGGGCCACGCTTGATGATATCAAAGCAGTGGTGACGTGTCGGCCTGAGTCGGTTAATTCCAGCCCGGCGGAATAGACATGTATGACGCACCATCGTTTTCATGAGCTTGACGTCCCAGTACCGTATAGGGGTAGGAGGTTCCGGGATGACCCGAGCCTGGTTGATGTAGGAGTATGAGGTGATTCTCCGCCGTCGCTTGGACACGGGAACATGCCTTCCTTGCGTACCTGAAACAACAAAACATTGTCCCATGTCGGGGGTCGTGGCCTCCAATCGGTGGATCGGGAGGATGTAGGCATCGTCCATGCATGCCCATGGATCACTTGTGATCGGGGTGGGCTCATCCTCACTGACCAAGATTTTCTTTTCCTTACTTTTGTAATAACCCGCATCCAGATAGCGGGCCTCACAAGAAGCGAAAGGGGACACGTCTCCTTGGAGCACGCCTACTCGACCGTTGAGCGAGTACTTAAGGCACTGGTGATACGACGAGGGGACCGCTACATGCAGATGGAGCCATGGCCTACCCATCAATGCGTTGTAGGCGGTGTCCTGAGAAACAACCATGAACTCGGTGCTGGCAATTAAGCCACCGAACTGGGTCTTCAGGCGGATCATGCCGACCGGGGTTTGCTCTGTCCTGTCGTATCCCTGGATCCTGAGGTTAGAGGGAGTTAAATCACCTTCGGACAGACCCAGCTTTCGCAGCGTCCGGGTCGGGATTAGGTTGATTCCAGAACCCGTGTCAATGAGGCATCGGCGGACTTCCACACCGTTGAAGTGGCCAGTGATATACAGTGGGAGAATGTGCCCCTGTATAGGAGGGTCTTCATCTTCACCGAAGAACGAGATAACCGCCTGGCATTTGGCGTTTTCAATTGTCTCGGTATGGAAGGCTTCCGCAGCTGCCACTTCCGTCTCGAACTAGAGGGGGCTCCTTAGGGCCTCGGCAAGTGCCTCGCGCATTTCAGATGACAGGCGAAGGGCCTCGAGGATGGAAAGCCTCGCCGGGATGCCGTCCAGATGCTTCATAACATCGTACTTTCGTTCCAAATGCGAACCTCTGCTTACAGGAGGTCGTTCGGCATTTGGATGCATAGCGGGTCCGGCTGGCTGAACTGGCGAGTAACTAGTACTGGGTGCATCTTGCTGCCTACCAGTAGAAGCCTGAAGAGTAGTCGCCGGGCTAGGATCGGACAGCAGAGGCTGGCCTGTCGCCGGGCAAGACTGGCTGTGATATGAACGAGGCGGCTCTCCCTGATCCAGCAACACGAACGGCGGTGGAGGTAGAGCCGAGGGTGCCGGATGGGTCTGCGCGTGCTGAAATCTGCGCTGAGCCTGCTGCCAGGTCTCGGTAGCGTGCACAGCTTGGCCGCAAATGTCGTCCGACGTACCTCGATGACCGGCGCGGTTGCGATTCCGCCGATGTTGACGTCGGCTGGAAACGTTGGGGAGGTCTGCCTAGGGTTCCCCCTCATCGGGGGTCATATAGGGCTTTACCAGCTCCACGGTGTTAACCGAAGCGCACCCTTGACTGTCGCTCGAAGAGTCATCCACCGCTGGGCGGATTCTGGGAGGAATGCCCATTTCGGGAGGCATAAAGTCGCCAAGAGTGCGGGATGACGACGGCACTGACGGTGCACGTTGCTCCTTCTTGCGTCGCCGCTGCTTGCCCTTTTGGGCAGAGGTCGACTGTGAAGACGATACTGAGGCACCGGCTAATTCTTCTGAAGGTTCCGACTGCTTCAGGCGTGCCCGGATGATACCCTAGGCACAGACGACGGTTTTTCGAGCCATCCAGTTGTCGTATTTCTGGGACCCGCGGCTAGGGACCTGCTGCCACTCACCCTCGCTGTCACTGCCGATTTCTGATCCCGCAAAGACGCATGCCACTTGCGCTGGTGTTGGGCCCAACTTGACTATGTTGTTGTTGACCTGGTCCTGAAGCCAGTCTTTAAACACATAGCATCGCTTGAGGGTGTGCCCCAGGATCCGATGATAAGGGCAGTAGTTGGGGTGATCGGTGAGATGCGCCTCTGCCGGCCTCCTGCACTCAGGCAGACGCACAATCCCTTGCTCTAGAGCACTTCGGAAGTAGCCAGGGACCTGATTTTCGTTGAACGAATTGGTATGGTACTTTCTTTCCGGGTAAGGAGCCATGGGGGACTGGTCCTGTCGAGGGACCGGAGGGGCCTTCTGAGGAGGCGGCGCCTGGTTGTCTCGCCTAGGTGGCGGTGGCGCATTGCGCGGGGGAACCTGTCGGTTCTGAGGCGGTCGCTGCTGGGCAGGAGCCTGTTCTTGAGGTGGAGGACCTCTGCGGGGTTGCGGGGGTGGTGCCGCCGGTAGCAATTCTAGCTGCCTCGGGGCTTCTATTTGAGCCACCGCGGCGGGTTCAGCCCTGGCAGCCCTCCTGGCTGGGATCATAGGGGGAAGCAAACGTGCCTGACTACCCTGTTGCAGGGCCTCCTCGAGGCGCTGGGCCTTATCCGAGAAATCTCTGAACCCTCCAGGGTAGTTCTGGGTAATCAAGGAGGGTACCAGCTCTGTCTTGACATTCCCCACACACATCGTCAGTAATTGCTCCTGAGTCAGTGGCATATCGAGAGAATACGTAAGTCCTTTCCACCGGGCAATGAAGTCTGCAACCCGCTCATCAGGCCTCTGTTTGCACTTGAAGAGGTCCGCAATGCTGGTCTTTCGCGTGGTGGAGCTGAACTGGTATAAGAACTACCGGCGAAGATCCTCCCAACCGGTCACTGATCCGATAGGGAGCTGGCTGTACCAGACGAATGCCGGACCTTCCAATGTCTGTACAAAACATCGGAGCTTAGCGGCTTCTTGCTGAGCTGGGGTCCCCAGCATGGGGCCACACCTGGAAGAGAAATGAGCCAAGTGCTGGGGTGGGTCCCCTGTCCCGTTAAAAGGTGAGAAGGTGGGGTTCCCAAAACCCGGAGGCGCGGGCATATCATCCACCCACGCGGGATAAGGCTTGCCATCCGGTGGGACCGCCACCTGCCGTGTTTCCAACGCCTCGAGGCGGGCTGTGAGTGCCGCAATAAGGTCCTCCGGGTGGGGGTCCCTGTCTTGACGGGGATCCCTAACCACAAGCGCATTTCCAGGTTCTTGAACACGGTAGACGGCTTCGGCCGCTCGCGGGTCAACTGGCTGGACGACCTGCTGGGCGACTGGGGGAACCCGGGTTGGATTCTTCAGATTGCCCCATCGCTCAGGGGGGTTTGGCAAGACGTATCGCGCCCTCTTGCCGTATGTTCCGGCTTCCGCCCTGTCCACGGCAGTAGCATGATCAGGGTTGCCCGGAGGCGTCTCACCGGGGGAAATTGTTCCTGCCCCTGCTGCCCCGGCCTGGGATTACCATAGTCGGGTCGTCGCTCCGCGGCGCGTTCAGCCAAGAGTTCGTCAACCAGCCTCTTCTGCTCAGCAAGCTGCTGGCATAACGCAGCCTTCTCAGGATCCTCGTCTGTTTTCTACACAGAGGAGGACGGGTCGGAGTGCTTGACGGTTCTGACGTGCTCTTTACCTTTGCCGGTGTTTCGACTGAGTACCAGCGACTCGGTGGGTACGGGCAGGCCTAGCAGGTTCCTCTGCTGACGGGTGACTCTCCCTGATGGGTCGAGTAGTGGCGGTGCACCGTCTGGGGGGAAGTCTCCATCAAGGAGTTCCAGTTCGTCTTCCCTGTCCACAATTTCGGCCATGTGGACCGCGATTCCTCTCGAGGGAATGTCCTCGATGTCGCAGAGCGAATCGGGTTGTCGTCGAATAGGATCGAAGAGAAGGGCAACATAGTGTCCCCAGCCACGGAATTGCACATGGGGGGTGGCTTCCCCGACGATTCTGCGGAGTGCTTTAAGACTCTGAACACATTTTCGTTGAAGGGCGCTCTAGTGGCCTAGCGACTCAGGGTGCTGGAATGCAAGAAGTGCGGCTGCATCAATCAGGTGGCATTGCTCGCCGATTTCTTCGAAGTGCTCACGACTTCTGGGGTACTCCACCCGTTCAAAACGAAGGCGATAGTGTGTCGCCTGCAGGGTTCGACAAAGGCATCCCACTTCTTCAGGGGTAAGCGACTCGGGTACGCGGAAATTCAATGCCGCCGTGGGACAGAACTTCTCCGGGAAATAGTCCGCTGTAAGAATACTCCAGAAGCTCCTGGGTTCGTCCTCGGGGTTCGGCCCTACATTACCCCACTCGTCAACCGGGGGAGGCTGAGGGACCGGTAGCGGTACCGAGGCGGACCTCTGGGATGGAAAACTCGGCGGTGGAGAATACGGCGAGCGAGCATACTGGCCACCGAATTCTGGGCTTTCCTCTGAAGAGAGAGGTGACCTGACCACAATGTCACGATAGGACGGGCTAACAGCCGCTGCTTCGAGTACGGGAATCGCCGTTACCGGTGTCCGATCATGTCGTGGCTCTACCACCGTTGACCCCCAATACAGCTCCTCGTGATCCCGAGTAGAGGTAGAGGGCGCTTCGGGTGACGATGGCGGTGACTGCGCGGTCGAAACCTGCGAAGTTCTCAGAATCTCTTCCTCCTGGATGTACCTGCGGAGAGAGACGGGAATCCGGTGAACCTCAAATTCTGGGAGAACGAGGCTGACGCGTCTGGTTCCTGCCCCAGTCCTTGATACGGAGGAGCTGGGAGAAGGTTCCAACGCTGAATTGCATTCCGCTTCCGAATCGGAGAAGCGGGCAGTTTTGATCTCCGCCTGGGCCTTCCCAGGATTCTTCTTGTGGCGGCGACGACCCGCTCTTCTGCCTCTGGTTGGCTCTTCGGGACAGGGTTGACCCCTATCAGGCAGCCTTGGGGCGGTGCTGGCGCCGTGGCAGAGAGGGCCCCCACTCGAGACAGCCAGGGTGCGAGGGGCACCAGGGCAAATGTCAAAGGGTATATGGGGAGGACCTCCATGAACAGTACCCATGTGGGCGGGGCCTCTGTTGGAACTGGCAGGAGCATGGGGAAGACCTCCATGGTCGATGCGAGTAGAGCGAGGCTGACCTTCACTCCTTGAGTTGCTGGGGCGAGGAGGACCTTCGCCAGTTGCAGAAAGGACGTAGGGGGGACCCCCACGTGGGAGAAGGACTGGATGGACAGTGCCTTCAGAAGGATGGGCTCCATACCCTGTACAGCGGGCGCGGGAAATGTTTCCGCGCTGAGCATCACTGCCACGGGGCAGGTCTTCCAGCAGGATGGGGGCAGCACGAGGCATGCCTCCATGATGAACCTCGGAGCGGGGAAGGCCCACGCTCTGTGGAGTAGTGGTACGGGGAGGACCTCCGTACGGGGTGGCATCACCGTGGGTTAGCTCGCAGCGATCACTACTTGGGCCTGCAACCCGGAGAGTCAACCCAGCCTGCCCGCGGGGCGGTTGGGGTCTCGATCCCGGTTGGGCGAAGGGGTTCCCCTTCTCAATGTACGCGGGGGCTTCATAATGTACGGCGGCGGTGGCTCGGGCCACTGTAGCTATCGACGTGGACGCGCCTAGGCGAGCGTCCTCAGCCCGGGCCCGGTGCTGACGTCGGGTCAGGCGGGCTGGTGCAGGTGGTGCAGGGACGTAGTCTGCCTGCTCTTCCTGCGGGGCCGGACGACGGCGCTGATGTGGCCGGACGGGAACTCTCGCCTGGGGGCCCTGGTTCGGGGCCCTGATCGGACTGAGCCGGACAGCGCCCGCCTCTTCAGCGTAAGGCGAAGAGTCATCAAGGCATTCCGGAGATAGGCTCCCGAAACGGTTGAATGTCTGGGTGGGGAGCAGGGGCTCCCTGCGCGGCCGGTTAGGGCGGCGTTGATGGCGGGGCCTGGAGGCCTCCAGGTCCAAGCAGGCCATATCCCTGGTCGGGATGACCCCTTCCTCCTCGTACCTGCGCACGAGGCTGTTGATCACCCTTAGTTGGATGACCTCTGATGGTGAAAGGGGACGTGGACGTCCCGTATTCCGTGATGTGGCAGCCGTCGTGGCGGTGGTGGCGCCATGTGGAGTGGCCGTCGTGGTGTTGCCCCTGCCCCTGCGCGGGCGAGGAGCGGATGGTGACCGCATATCTGAAATAACAACCTGGTTCCTGGCAAGCGAAGGGATCAACTCATCTGTGCTGAGAGGAAAAGGATTGACAACCAGTGCCCCAACGTTCTTCCATCCTCCATTTCTGTGAGAAGGATCCACGCCAACACGCTGCAGAGCGGAGTGCCCCACGTTCTACTACCCCGACTGCCAGTGAGTTTCACGGCAGGCCCGCCATTTGCCTGGCGGGACCAGGCAGCGGATATCTGAATCCGGTGACACGTCAATCTACTGGTGTCTCGAACGCTACTAATATCCATGCTGAGGAGAAGAATTTCACGTCGGGTTCACCATTTCTGTTTCCGACGCTTTCGCCGGGGCGCGCGCGCATCCATCCGCGAGGGGGGGGGGGACGCGCGGCTTTATTGCCCCGCATTCCCGCTTTCCAAAGGCGGGCGGCATTCGTTCCTTGTTCAGGTACGTCTGCTCCTTGATCGAAATGGGATGATGGGATTTCGGTTCTCCCTTCCGTAGATTCCTCCTCAGAACTCGTCACCTAGTCCGGGTCTCCCTCATAGATTTAATACGTAGTTCGTGAAACTCTTCCCAGTGCCATGTTTCCATGGGCGCCGGTTAATTACGCTGCTTCTGTCGGACATTCCAAAGGGTCCAGTCAGGGCAGCAACCTTCGGTCAGGGGAGTAGTCACGTTGAGGCATCAGTAGCGTGTCTGGATGCTGGGGTACCTGGCATGTCTGTCTGTTATCCTTGACCACAAGGCATCTCGAGGGCGTGGAAGCTCGAGGCATCCCACATCGAGCGCGGGGAATTACATGTCATAGACACGTATCTGAGGTTTTCCTCAGCTTCCCGTGTTCAACACAGGGTATGTCGCGAGTTTAACGTCTAGCGGAGACGGATGAGAGTGAAATGGGACCATCGCAGGGGGGAGACAGTGAAGTTGGGCTTGAGCCTTGACGAGGCTTCCTACGTATCCCCGTGGCAGGGAATCAAAGTCCCCGTAGTTCGTTGGTGCCGGTAAACCGACGTGAAAGTAGACCTTGGTCCACTATTGGTGGGCTTGAACCTCGTGGAGGCATCCTACGTACCATGCCTTGACACGGATCAAAGTCCCCGTAGTTCGTTGGGATGGACGGGTCGCAATGGCTTACCACTGGACCGGAGCGCAGTTTAACGTCGTACTGGATGGGGGTGAAACCCGACGTGAAAGACGAGTGGGATTGAACCGCATAGAGGCTTCCTACGTACCATGCCTTGACATGGATCAAAGTCCTCGTAGTTCAAATGGGGTTTTTTCGGTGAACCGACGTGAAAGTAGACCTTGGTCCACTATTGGTGGGCTTGAACCTCGTGGAGGCTTCCTACGTACCATGCCTTGACATGGATCAAAGACCTCGTAGTTCAGGTGGTCACAACGGCTTACCGTCGGACTGGAATGGGACCCGACGTGAATGAGCGAAGGGTGGGCTTGAACCTCGTGGAGGCTTCCTACGTACCATGCCTTGACATGGATCAAAGACCTCATAGTTCAAATGGTCACAACGGCTTACCGTCGGACTGGAATGGGACCCGACGTGAATGAGCGACAGGTGGGCTTGAACCTCGTGGAGGCTTCCTACGTACCATGCCTTGACATGGATCAAAGACCTCGTAGTTCAAATGGTCACAACGGCTTACCGTCGGACTGGAATGGGACCCGACGTGAATGAGCGACAGGTGGGCTTGATCCTCGTGGAGGATTCCTACGTACCATGCCTTGACATGGATCAAAGACCTCGTAGTTCAAATGGTCACAACGGCTTACCGTCGGACTGGAATGGGACCCGACGTGAATGAGCGACGGGTGGGCTTGAACCTCATGGAGGCTTCCTACGTACCATGCCTTGACATGGATCAAAGACCTCGTAGTTCAAATGGTCACAACGGCTTACCGTCGGACTGGAATGGGACCCGACGTGAATGAGCGACGGGTGGGCTTGAACCTCGTGGAGTTTCCTACGTACCATACCTTGACATGGATCAAAGACCTCGTAGTTCAAATGGTCACAACGGCTTACCGTCGGACTGGAATGGGACCCGACGTGAATGAGCGACGGGTGGGCTTGAACCTCGTGGAGGCTTCCTACGTACCATGCCATGACATGGATCAAAGACCTCGTAGTTCAAATGGTCACAACGGCTTACCGTCGGACTGGAATGGGACCCGACGTGAATGAGCGACGGGTGGGCTTGAACCTCGTGGAGGCTTCCTACGTACCATGCATTGACATGGATCAAAGACCTCGTAGTTCAAATGGTCGGTTTTGTCAGGGTCGGTGCTCACTCTAATCCCACGTGAGTCATGCTCGGTGTGAGAAACAAGAGGTTGCATGGACCTGGCGATCACGTCGCGAAGGGTGCGTCCGTGAGAAGCGAAGAGGGGCTTACGCGTTGGGCGGCCCATGGTGTTGGGACTTACTCCAGGATGGAGGCCCATGGCGCGACAGAGCGCGGGGAAGATGGACCTTGGTCCGACGATGGGAGGTGCCTCGTTCCCTATCACGTCCTCCACTGACCTTGGTAGTCGGGAAAGTACCGAGATGCACGGGTGCAATCATCCGTACCAAAGGTTAGGGGCTTACGCTCTGAGGTGACCCTTCCCCTGCGAACATACACCACTCCGACAAGGAGGATCTCATTCCATGTGCGGAAGAGTTCCATTCCCGTGGAGATGAGTGGTGTAAAAAATGTTCGAGTTGGGGGGACCCTTCGTGAGGGAGACGAGGTTGGGCCACAGTTTAACGTCATGTGTTGAGAACGTGGTGCTTGGCAGTTTAACGTCCTGCAGCTCGGACGAGGTGGGTTCACTCCACACCCCTAGGGCTTACATAACCGGTACCCTCTGGTCCTTGGGGAAGGGAAGGTGTCGGTAAGGCCATGGTAAAGGGGGGTCATGGGACGAACCACCGAGGGGTCCACGTTAGCGTGGCTATGCAAAGAAGCAATAGCCGTTAGCGTGCCTATGCGAAGAAGCATTAGGCGAAGCAACGCTTCGGGAGGTGTTGTCCATGGGACTTTGAAATCGCATCGTGCAAACCTGGAGGGTCGCACGGAAAGAGGAATCGCTAAGCAGAGGAGTGTGCTTCGCGAAGTGGGGTGCCTTGGCCTTAGCATGGGGCATAGGTGGGAGTGGGAGGTGCTTCGCGAAGTGGAACAGTGTTCGCGGAGCACTGCCTCGTGAAGAAAGAGTGGTTCGCGAAGCAGGGTCCTGCGAAGCAGTGTACTTCGCGAAGTGGAGCGATCCTGCCTTAGCATAAGGATTACTCGTATGGGTTGGGTGTTTCGTGAAGCACAAGTGCTCCGCGGCTGCCCGGGTTCCCATGGGAATCCCCTTCCTTTGCGAACGCCCTTGAGCTTCGCGAAGGGAATCCCTCTCGGAAGAGGGGCTCAAAACGAAACAAATCAGAGTCGTCTCGAGAAGTAGAAATACCTCGCGAAGCTCATGATTCCCGGGGCAAAGCGTGCTTCGCGATTCGGGAGAGGAGAAGCCGAAAGGTCGGATTGTCCGTCTCGGGGACTCAGGGGGAGTCGAGTATTTATAGGGAAGGGGAGCCACGAAGCAGGGCTCGCGCGCCGCCTTCGGGGCTTCGCGGCGGCTCGCGAACGTCAAACGGGTTCGCGGAGGATTACCGCCTCAGGAGCTTCGCGGCGGCTCGCGAACGTCAAACCAGTTCGCGGAGGATTACCGCCTCTGGAGCTTCGCGGGGCCGCCATGGTTGGGACGCTTCACGGCGGGGCTTCGCGGGGCCGCCAAGGTTGGGACGCTTCGCGGCGGGGCTTCGTGGCTGTGCCTCGCGGCTGTGCTTCGCGAGGCAGCGCGCCGACTGTCTTTTACGTTCCTTCCTTTCGGGCCACATTTTTGGCGCCAACAATCATCTAATTGACATAGAAGGGTTTTCATCTCATCACGTTTATGATCTAACTTTGGTTATATAGATGAATGGATTACCTCATGAACTCCTTGGGTTGGTGAAATTGCTCATGTACCAAATTTTGGTCCATTTTGAGCAATGTTGGCTGTTAAGTCACGTGCGGGGAAATTAGTTTTATCAACAAGGCCACCACCAGCTGTATCATCAATCATTCCATGATCCATGGGGATAAGGACCTCATAGATGTATTGGATTAATATTTTTCACTAATCTGGTGGGGGGGAATCTTGAGCAACATCTTTTGAATCTCTTCCAGTATTAATGAATGGTCTCTCCTTATGATTGCCTAATTCCACATATTTCATTTCAAATTGATGTAGTTCATGAGGCAGGGAATAAATTATCTATAAGTATTTGTTTAAGGTCATTCCAACCCCCAATTTTTGTAGTAATATAGTATATCTAGTCTTCGGATACACCATCAAGGGAGAAAGGGAAGGCCCTAAATTTAATTAAGCCCTCAGACACATTTTTGGGTTTCATGGTAGAGCACACTATGTGAAACTCTTTAAGGTGTTTATGAGGGTCCTCACCAAGAAGACCATGGAATTTGGGAAGTAGGGGGATGAGGCCTGATTTTAACTCAATTTTGGCTGCTTCCCCCAAGAAATTGGATGTACGCAGGTTGGTACTCCATATCGAGGGTGAATAGTTATTTTAAGGTTCGATTATTTGCGGCCATGTTTTCCTGGTTTTGATTGGGTTAAATTTTGGATTGGGTTAGGACCCCTTGAGGTTACACAAGGGGTTTTTCACTATTACATGATTGACCTTCTTCGGATGCCTTGAATTGTGTGTGAAGTGTAATTTCAATTTCAAGGTAAAATTCTAGTCGTTTTTCTTTTTCTGACCGGGTCTTGAAAATAAGTTATGAGTATTATTTTTTTATTATTGAATATGGATAAATCACAAAATAATAGTTAAAGGAGAATATAATGTTATACTACATAATTATAGAGAGATAGAGAAGAATAGAGAGATATAGAGATAAAGAGATAGATATGAATAACACACAAAAAAAACAAAACAAAACAAAAAAAAAATAAAAAGGGGGTTGGGTGTTTAAATGATTACTAATTAAGAAGTAAAATAAATAAATAAAATGAAATAAAGGAGAAAAAATTATATTGCATCCCTGGAAATGGCACAAAATTTGATCGCGTTGTCAAGCATGCCAAATTAGTGGTTTAGTTTTTACTAGAATTACAGCATTATAGCAACAACCCTAGGTCATCTCTAGAGAGTTCCTTAGATCATTAATTGGAAAAGGGGTTTTATTATGAAAATAGATGAGGAATTGGATTTAATAAAACTTGGGTTTTAATGATTAATGATTTCAATAGAAAAACTAAATCAATAAAACAAATAAGAAATGAACAATATTAATTAAATGTGATCAACCTAGGGGAGTATCGTGATACTCATCCTTCATCACTTCAATAGAAATGGTATATATATTTTAATCCCAGGTTTGTAAAACCATTTAAAATATTGTTACAAATTTTATACTTGGACACCTCCTAGGGTTCAGTCAAAATCACACAATGATTCACGGGACACCATCAATGATTGGGTGATTTGTGTTCGACTTCATAACCGAAACTCACCAAGGAAACACGCGAAGAACTATTTGTGATATCCATGTTTTTATGTTATTTCTTTGTGATACCATGGTATAAATTTACATTGATTTGACAGTGCATATGTTAGTTCAATTGAACAATATGAACCACACAAACACCACAATTGAATGAGGGAGGAAAAGGGGATGAATAGTGTGTGAAACATCACATGAATCGGTACCCCCAAACATGATCATTTGAGTTTGAGAATAAAATACCAGTATATAACATAATTAAATAAAAATTGAGGATGATGAAAAAAACATACAAACTATAATTAAAAAATCATTCAAAATAATACCAGTATGATGCTCAAGATTACATCATGTTCCCCCCAGGGGGATCACAAGGGGTTTAGAAACCCATAGGAGGGGAGTAATAAGAATATGTTGAAGTAGCACTTCCCATTGTATACAGAACATATAGGGATGTTGAGAATAATCCCTAGGGACTCCATAATTTCAGCACCTTTCCTCCTAGCTGATCTCCTAAATGAGGTTCCCAAGGTGTTCTTTTATTGAAAAATTTTAAGGTGGTTTTGAGCACATAGATTGTATAAAACCAATTGGGTCATTTTTCTTAGAAATTAGATAGTCAAATATCCCTTTGGACAAAAGAAGACCATTTTATCCCCACATCAAAGATATCTCCACTGATTTTTTGGAATCATTTTGATAAGTGGATCTGGTGATATTGATAAAATACAGAACATTACTTTTGACATTGGCATATTTGATTCCCTGGACAGATCAGATAATATGGGCATTGTAGAGGCCGAATGGGGCTTGGGTTCTTTTATATGAAATGTATCCTATTAAATTTTAGACCCTTCCATGTAATGGAAACCAATTTGGAACCATGGTTTAGTAGCATCATGCGTTTTAGTTCACTGGTGTTCTTGGATCATGTGCAGATTGGACTATTTTTCTTGGACATCATCATGGGTCCTCCAAATCACCTCCACCAACAATATAATTATCAAAACAAGTTACATTTCCCTTTTTAATAGTGTTAAAAACATAATATTTGAATTAAACATGGAGTTAAATTTGTTATTATACATGTAATTTTCAATACAAAACTATTTTAACACATTGTTATAAGGGTGAAATAAAACAGTGAATCGTGGTATGATCAAGAAACCTAGTTCAGTGCCGATATTGTTGAAAAATGAGTCATCTTAAGTGGTTATATATATTTTTCACACCAGCAGCTAGTGTAATAAGTTATGTTTTAACTCCACATTCAGGAGTAGTACCACGAGTTTATCATCAGTTTAGAAACTAGAGTTTGTCAGGCTATTCTGGCTGAGGAGGTGTCCATGGCCATGAAAATCAGGCAACATGTTTCCACCAATAGCCACAAGATGAATCAGGTAAGGGTAGTAAGCTAGGGTCACAGGGCTGTGGTGGAGGTCAGACATTTTCAGTGGAACAGACCCATCAAGAGCGAGATCCCAGACCCTCCACAGTTAGAGGTAAGATTCTATTTGCCTTAGATTTAATTTTTACTCTTTTTAATACATGTGATCTTCATAGTTTAATATTTTTAATCATTGTAGAGATCGTTGGGATCTATATAATTTCTTATAAGGATGTTATGACTTTAGACACTCCCTTGGGGGTTATGATGGCTAGTGTACGTCAGTGAAAGGAGATCCCTTTTGAGGTTTGTGGGTGTCACTTCTTATGGGACCTCTATTTACAAGATATCACAAGATTCAATATCATTATCAAAATGGACTGGTTATTCACCTTCCTGGGCCAATTTTTTACTTCAATCATCATAATGTGATTTTCACATCACCAGAGGGTGGATATTTTCTATACAAGGTTGAATGGGATGTCTTTCCAGATGACTTTAAATGGATGCCTTTCCAGACAAATTTTCAGGTTAACCTATGGAGAGAGGTAGATTTATCTATTGAGATTGTGCTAGGATTAACCTAGGTGTTAATTTCTCCTTATAGGATGGCTACATTAGAGTTATAGGAGCTCAATAAGAAGTTATGTCAAATACAGGAAAAGGGTTTCATCCAACCCAGCACTTATCCTTGGGGTTCGCCTGTCTTGTTTGCAAAGAAGGTGGATGGTACCCTTAGTCATCAGTGGATCAGACCCATCAAGAGCTAGATCCCAGACCCCCGACAGTTAGAGGTAAGATTCTATTTGACTTAGTTTTATTATTTAGACATTTTAATACATGTGATTATTATAGTATAATATCTGTTGTCATTGTAGAGATCCTTGGGATATATATCTTTACTTATAAGGAAGTTATGACATTAGACACTCCATTGGGGGTTATGATGGCTAGTGTACGTTAGTGAATGGAGTTACCTCTTGAGGTCGGTGGGTGTCACTTCTTATGGGACCTCTATGTACAATATATTACAGGCTTCTATATCATTATTATAATGGACTGGTTGGTCCCCTTCCTGGACTTTTTTGACCTCAATCTTCGTAATGTGAGTTTCATGTCACCAGAGGGTGGATATTTTCTATACAAGGGTGAATGGGATGTTATTCCAGATGACTTTACATGGATGTCTTTCTAGAAATTTTTTCAAGTTAACCAATGGAGAGAGGTAGATTTCTCTATTGATATTATACTAGGAGTAACCCTGGTGTCCATTTCTCCTTAAAGGATGGCTACATTAGAGTTATAAGAGCTCAATATGAAGTTAGAGGAGTTTCAGGAAAAGGGTTTCATCCGACCCAGCACTTATGCTTGGAGTTCTCCTGTCCTTTTTTCTAAGAAGGAGGATGGTACCCTCAAAATTTGTTTGGATTAATATAAGTTGAACCAGTTGACGGCCAAGAACCGATATCCCTTGATCATGATTGATGATCATTTTGATCATCTTCAAGGATCCTGAGTGTTCTCGAATATTAACTTGAGATCGGTTTATCATCATTTGCGCGTTTGACCATTAGATATACCTCTTATAGCCTCTCAATGCAGGTATGGTCTATACGAGTACATGGTTATATCGTTCGGTCTCAAGTACCCACCAACAATTTTCGTGGAACTGATGAACTGAGTGTTCCATCCTTACATGGACTTCTTTTTAGTTGTTTTCATGGATGATATCATGGTGTACTCTCACCATCAACATGACTTTTCCACCCATCTAGAGATCTTTTTGAGTACAATGATTGAGCATCGGCTATATGCTAAGCTCTCAAAATTCCACTTTTGGATGGACCATATTCACTTATTGGGTCATGTTATCTCAGAGACAAGAGTATCTGTAGGCCTATATAATGTGAGATTAGTAATTTCTTAGGAGAAGCTGAAGAACGTCTTTGAGGTATCGAGTTTTCTGGTGCTGGTTGGTTACTACATGCATTTTATGAATGCCTTTTCATGCTTAGCATCACCACAGAGGGGCCAGACTAAGAAGGGTGAGAAGAACTCATGGTCAGTTTCATGTGAGTCAGACTTTCAGGAGATGAAAGGGAGGTTGAACTCAGCACCAATAATGGTCTTTCCAAAGCTGTGCAAGAGTTATACCATTTACTGTCATACATTAGGTATCAAGATGGGTGCAGTTCTTATTCCTAGGGAAGGAGTCATTGCGTAAGGATCTCGGCGGATGAGGCCACATGAGAGTAATTACACAATGCACGATCTTGAGTTACTTGTAGTTTTGTATGATATACACTTTTGGAGACATTATATTTTGGGAGAGAATTATGTGGCTTTCAATTACCACAAAAGTCTCAATTATATTATTACTCAGTGTGATATGAATTTGAGATAGTGAAGATGGGTTGAGTACCTTTAGTCCTTTGACATTGATCTTGACTATACACATGGGAAGGGCAACGTAGTGGTTGATGTGTTGACTTGGAGGACTTAGATACAAGAAGTTCATATGTTAAGCAGTGAGTGGTAGCTTGTGGATTTATTCTCTGAGATTCATTTGGATGTTCACGACAGATTGGGGAAGACGTTTCTTTCATTTATAGCTACTACCACTACTCTTCTTGATCAATTGTGAATAAGGAAGCTATCAGATTATGAAGGTCTGGTTCTATAGGAGAGTGTATCATGAGAAAACACTATTCCTCAGTGGACATTAGGTGAGGATGTGATCTGGGGCTTTCATGGATGTGTATGGTGTTAGAAGACATACGTGAGTAGTTGAGGTGGGATTTTCATTCATCATCTTGGGATGTTCATCCTGATGCCACTAACATGTATTGATATTTACAATCATCAGTATTGGTGGCCCAGAATGAAGAGAAATGTTTCTGGTTTTTTCATGAGGAATTCCACCTGTCAGTAGGTGAAGGCGGAGCATCAAATACCAGTAGGTCTTTCACAGCAGTTTTACATTCCCGAGTGGAAGTGGAATGATGTAGAGATAGATTTCTTGATATGGTTACCAAGATCGCCTTGATGGAATGATGTGGTATGGGTGTTTATTGATAGGCTTAGAAAGGTTTCACACTTATTACTGATCAGGGATACCTTCAGTGCTGATGATTTGGAAAGGTTGTAAATCTGAGAGATTGTATGTTTACATGGGGTTTCAGACTCTATAGTTTCAGAAAAGGATGCATGTTTTACTTCTCATGTCTGGCAGGGACTTCAGAGGGCTTTGGGTACATAGGTACTTCTGAGTACAGCTTACCAACCATTAAAAAATGGCTAGTCCGAGAACATGATTCAGGTGCTAGAGGACATACTTCGATCCTACGTCATATATTATGGAGGATCTTGGGAGAAGCACATGCCTTTGGTGGAGTTTTCCTAAAATAATAGTATTTAGGAAACTATTCATATGGAACCTTATGAGGTTTTGTACGGTGGGCCATGTCAATCACCCCCTATGTTGTCCGGAGGCTGGATAGGTAGCTATACTGGGACCTCGTCTTGTCCAGGATACCACAGAGTAGGTGGAGTTGACATGGAAGAGAATGGAAACTACACGGTCATGATATAAGTCTTTTGCTTATCATCGAAGAAGATCTATTGAGTTTCAGGTGATAGATCTGGTTTTCCTATGTTTTACATCGAGGATGGGACATAGGAGGATTAAGGGATCGGGTAATCTTTCCCTGAGAAAGGTTGGGATAATTGAGGTTTTGGAGAGAGTTGGGCTAGTTTCCTATTGATTGCAGTTACCTAAGAGGTATTGAGCTTTGCATGATGTCTTCCATGTTTCTTAATTGTGGCGTTACTTCTCACACCCCTCTAATGTTTTCCAACCAAAGGAGGTTTAGTTAGAGGTGGAAGCATCACTCGAGAAGCACTATATCTATATTTTTGATCAGAGCACAAAGGTTCTCCATGGGCAGTCTATTTCTTTGTTATAGGTGTTGTGGAAGCACAAACATGTACAGGAAGAGACATGGGAGAGGGAGGTCGTTGTTCGATCGTAGTGGATGGTGCTATTTGAGGATTCATCTTTTGTACCTCCTTCTTAGGGAAATTTGAGGATGATTTTTTTTAAGGTAGGGAGTTTGTAATAACCCAGATCTTCATTTTTGGTATTGATCATGTTTTAGGGTGTTTTTAAGAAAAATGACAGAATTTGGAATTTTAAGGAGTACACACCGTGTACATAGGAGTACACATCATGTACCCAGTGGTCGTGGGTAGCCATGTAATGGTCGGGTAATGGCCGAGTACATGGCCATGTGGGGTGACCTGAAGATCACCTAATGTGGAGGATGGTTAAGGCATGTAGAAAAGATGTAAATTAAAAGAACACGCTGCGTACTTTTCTTTTTATTTGTCAAATCAGACTGGGGTCATGTCTAATTGCCCTAATGTCCTTCTTCTAGCCTCGTCTTGTCTAGGAGTGATGGGAACCTCCAAATCTTCTCTGATCCCTCGACCCTCCGTCTGTTCTCCCAATCAAACACTATCGATTGCGTTGGAATCACCTCAATGATTTCTTCCTTCTTCTAGAGCCTTTATACTTGATTTATCCTCTTGGGTGAGTTATTGCAGGTTGATCATTTTTTGATTTTTTTCCTAGATATATTCCTTTCTAGGTCTAATCAAAGGCTAAGTTTCAACTATATCGATCGTACACCATCAATGTTGGTTGTTTGCGCCTTTCTATAGTTGAATTTAGATTATATGTGAAAAATATTGTCTAATACCCTAGTTTAGGGAATTTCATTTTTAGAAAATTTAAACTGATTGTTTGCCTACTATTCTTTGTTGTCCTGAGAAAGGGATTTTGATTATGAATAGGGTTATTAAATTTCTATGATTTGTTTCCCTAAGTTTGTTTGATATTGGTCGTTGGGTCTAGAACTGTGTGTTAGGATATTTTGTTTCTATGACTAGTGTTCTTACGATGGAGTTGATATTATATGACATGATTGTGATATGAATTGCAGATATTTGGCCAAGAATTATTTGAGATTTACTTTAGCTGATGGATATCATTTTTACATGATTGTGTTACACGGGGCTGTGAGAATCTTATTTAGTTAGACCATAGGGGGAATTGACAATGAGGGCTTCCCCAGAGGTATTGTTATACTTTTTACATCGCTAGACCATAGAAAGATTTACAATGAGTGTTCTCTCAGAGTGTCTATAGTATACCATTACGAGACCACATGGGGAATTTATGTTGAGTTCTTCCTATGATATTCTATATTTTATCGTTAAAATACCACAGGAGGAATTTATAGTGAGTGCTTCCTTAGAGAGTCTTTGTTTTCATGAGACCATAGGGGTTAGACTGTGTGAGACTTCCCAGAGGTTAGTTATATATTTATTGTTTAAATGATAAGTTGAACCAGAGGGGTAGACTGTGAGAACAATACCATAATAATTATTTTTAATGGTGGGTTAAATCTGTAATAAATTTAAATGAATGTAGTTTTCAACTATAGGACTGTTTACTTATGAGTACTTCCTTGATTATTACTTTATTTTTCATTTTCCCTGCAATATATATTTACTAACAGTTAGGCCTAGATCTTTGGGTTGTTGCCTACTGGGATTCATCTCAAACACTATTTGAGTCATTCTTTTAGTCCAAGTAGATTAGATTAATGTAGGTATAGATAAGTGTAAGCACCCTTCTACTTCGTGTACATGATTGTTGTGGAGTTGGAGAGCATGGGACCAATCTGCGTCTTGTGATGCTATATGAGTTTACTTGATTTCTTTGTACATTGGATTAGAATTTTATTTCTAAAATTTTGAATCTTTTGGATACCTTCCTAAACATATGTGACATATAAAATTTATATATGTGATTTAGTTTTTTATTTACATTCAGTATTCCAATGATTTCTTATTGTATGTTATTACTACTTCCACTATTGTATTTTATTGTCATTCAATTGTGTTACTCTTCCAATGATGGAATAGTTTCCCCACTATTATACCCATGGACCTCACTACTAGTTTGATGCCTCTGGAATTTGGGGGAATGAACGTGAGGCCTAATGACCAACCAGGTATAGGGAACCTTGGGGTGGTGCCGGGAACTGGGATATTACACAGATTAAGTGAGAGAAGTAGTTTCCTGGGAGTAGTGAAGAATTTCATGGAGGATTAGAGTTTTCTAGGGCTGGATGGTTACTAAAGACACTTAATATAGGACTTATTATGCTTAGTAGCACCACAGACAGTCCTGACTACGGAGGGTGCGAAGTACTTGTGGACAGATTCTTATGAGTTAGTCTTTCTGGAGCTAAAGGGAAGGTTGACTTCTTTACCTATACTGATTTTTCTAGAGCTGGGAAAGAGATACACTATTTAATGTGTTTCATTGAGTATCGGGATGGGAGTAGTTATTATGTAGGGTGAAAGCCTCATTGGATTCGGGTCTCAACAGTTGAGTACATATGAGAGGAATTACATGATGCATGATCTCAAGATAGCTACAGTTGTTCATGCTTTATGTTGTTGGAGACATTATCTATTTGGAGATATTTTTGTGGTGTACACTAACCCAAAATCCTCAAGAATATCTTTACTTAGTGTTATCAAAATTTGAGACAACGAAGGTGGGTTGAGTACCTTCAGTCTTTTGACTTTGAGCTTGCATATATGTTAGGGAAAGGTAATGTAGTGGCTGATGCGTTGAGAAAGGGGACACAAATATAGTATGTTTAGGATTCTAGAAGTGAGTGATCTCTTATAGATATATTCTCTGAGATGAATTTGGAGGTGTGCAACAAACAGGGGAAGACGTTTCTTTCTTATGTAGTTCCCTATACTCTACTGGATCGGGTTCCAATGAGGTGGCTATCAGATCCTGAATGCATATTCCTAATGGGGAGTGTGTTAGGAGAGGACCCTACTCCTAGAAGGACCATAGGTGAAGATGAGATCTTACATTTTCATGGATGTGTATGGGTGTCAGCGGACATACATGAGAAGATGATGTGGGGTTTTCATTCTTCTTCTTGGGCATTTCACCCAGGTGTCACCAAGATGTATCATGATATACACTTTCTGTATTGGTGGAAAGGTATGAAGAGAGATGTTGATGGATTTTTTATGAGATGTTCAACCTATTATCAGGGGAAGGAAGATCATCAGTGACCGGTAGGGATTTTAAATAAGTTTCCCACTCTCGAGTGGAAGTGGAATGATGTCGTGATGTATTTCAGGACAAGTCTACCGAGGTCCCCACAAGGGAATGATCCAGTTTGGGTTGTTATCGATAGGATCATGATGGTTGGAGACTTCATACCAATAAAATATACCATTAGTTTTGATGGGCTTAGAAGGTTTTACATCTTAGAGATTGTACGTTTTCATTGAGTTCAACTCTCTATTATTTTAGAAAGTGATGAATGTTTTACTTCCCATGTCTGGAAAGGACTATATAGGGATTTTGGTACACAGGTAATTATGAGTATAGATTACAATCCCCAGACCGATTTCCTGTCTGAGCCCAGGATTCAGTTGCTATAGGAAATGCTTCGAGCATGCAACCTAGATTTTGTTCGTTCTTGGGAGAATCACATACCTCTGGTGGAATTTTACTATAATAACATTTTTCAATAGATAATTCAGATGGCCTCTTTTGTGGATTTGTATGGTCGGCCATGCTCATCACCCCTATGTTGGAAGGAGAATGGAGAGGTAGCTTGGTTGGGACCTCATCTTGTCCAGGAGACCACAGAGCAGGTGGAGTCGATTCAGAAGAGGGTGGCTACTACACAGTCTTGGCCGAAGTCTTATGTTGACTGAAAATTAATTTTTATTTATTTATATGGACCCCCTTTTTAGGGGTAAGGTGGAACCCAAAATACTTCAAGAATTAAAAATATTCAAACCCCACAGTACAATGACCAAAAACCAAAAATAATCAGATTATTATAAAAAGATGGTCCCCACCCTAGTATAAAAATAATTATGTCAAGATTTCACCATCTCATTGCTTCTAGCTAGCAGTCACGTGCACGAATGCCTGGGCATAAAACTGATGGAGAATACCTTTCATTCTAGAGTTCAAGGATGGAGTTCAGGTTTTCTAACATGTCACACTAAGGATGGGATAGAGAAGGATTAGGAGATAGGGGAATCTTTCACCGAGATACATCGGGCCGTTTGAGGTTTTGGGGAGAGTCAGACCGGTTGCCTATTGGTTGAAATTACATTAGAGGTAATGGTATATGCATGGAATCTTCCTCATTTATCATCTGTGACGTTAGTTCTCAGACTCATCTCATGTTTTTCAACACAAGGAGGTTGAGTTAGTGATGGATTCATCGTTCGAGGAGCATCCATTCCGGATTGTTGATCACAACATGATGGTTCTCTATGGCCTGTATATTCTTTTAGTATGTGTGTTGTGGCAGCATGGCTGAGTGTTGGATGAGACTTGGGAGAGAGAGACCGATGTGCGATCGTAGTGTCCAAATCTATTCCACGATTCTTCATCGCCATCTTTTTAGGGAAATTTGGGGATGAATTTCCTTAATGGTGGATCTTTGTAATAACCTAAATCTTCTTTTTAGTATGGATCTTGATTTAAACTATTTTTGATAAAAATGAGTTTTTGGAATAGAAGCGCACACCATGTACATAAGAGTACACTTAGTGTACCAGGTTGTTGCAGGAAGCTATGTACTAGACATGTAATGGTCAATACATGGTCATATGGGGTGACCTAGAGACCACTTAATGTGGGGGTTAGTTGAGGCTTGTACACGGAAAGTAAATTAAATGAACGCAGCGTGTACTTTTTCTTTTACTTGATTAAATTCACAGGGGTCACATCTAATTTCCAGTTTCATATTCTTCTTGTCTTGGTTCTTCCAGGAGGGACTGAGAGTGAAGATTCTTCTCTAAGCCATAATTTATCCAGGAAAGGTCCAATTCGATCTCTAGTGGGTGCATTGGAATCCCACTGGTAAGTCCTTCCTTCATTAAGATCTTATCCCCTATTTTCTCTTATATCTTGAGTTATTAAAGGCTGAACGTTTTTAGTGTTTTTGTACTTATATGACATTCCAGGCCGATTCAAGGGCCAATGTTCGATACTGGTCATCGTATAATGTCATGGTTGGTGGTTTGTTGCCTTTCGTTGGATGTATTTGTGTTTTATATGCCAATGTTCCAATTAACCATGTTTTGGGTATTTTAGGTTAAGAAAATTGAACCCTATTTTTATCATTCATAGATTGATTATTGAAATAAGGGTTTTTTGTTGTGGAATTAAGTAAAATTTAATGATAAGGAACACCCTATGGGTGTGTTTCCTTGTTTAAGTTTTTTGGGTTGTTTGGTCTAGGTTTCCTTTGAGGTGGACCTTGTTTCATTTCCTTGCATGATAGGATGGAACTGAATAACTTTTTTCTTCTTGTTGAATGATTTTGATATGCATTGGATTTTGTTTATCCATGTACTTGTTGAGATTACTTTGTTCTTCTTGATATCGTTTATGGTCAAATTAATTGAGCAGGGCTATGAGAACCTAGTGTAGGTAGACCACAGGAGGAATTGACATTATGTGCCTCCTCAGAGTGTCTGTTATATTTCACACTACGAGACTATAGGGGGGATTGAAGGTGAGTTCTCCCTAAGACAGTCTATATTTTACGTTACAATACCACATGGGGAATTTATGTTGAGTGCTTCCCTAGAGAGACTATAGTTGTTTTAGAAAGACCATAGGGGGAATTGACGATGAGTTCTTCCTCAGAGTTTCTTTTCCTTTTTGTTATATCACTAGTATCAAGGGGTTAGACTATGTGAGCTCCCCATAGGGTTAATGTAAATATTGAATGTTTTTTATGGATCATTTAAGAAAAGAGAAATTTTGGATTCATTCTTGTTAGGTAGTCTTCTGAGATACATGATTGTGGTATTTACATGATTAATTGATTAACATTAAATGGTAATGAATGTCAATGGAAATAGTAATATTTGGTTACTTTTTTGTACTCCAAGATTTTTTGTTGTATTATCATTATTACCTAATTTATATACACACTGGTTGTTAGGAACAGATCAGGTGGTGGCTTCGTACTGGGATTCATCTCATGCCCTGTTTGGGTCATGCTTTTGGACCCAAACGAATTATATGGTGTCTAGTATAAATAATGTAAAGTTCCCTTATTCATCAAGTACTTGATTCATTTGGATCTAGAGATCATCGAACCTAGAATAGGCTTGTGAGGCTGCTAGAGTTTACTTGTTTTTCTCTTTCATTTGGTTTAGTAATGTATTTCTAGAATTGTGACTCATTTTTCTATTTTTTTAGAAATATGATACATGAATTATTTATATTTGTGCACCACTTGTTTATTTACAATATGTATTTCACTGTTTACTAGTTTTATGGTATTATTTCCTTTGCTGATGTTTATTATTATTTATTCTGTTGTACATACTCTACCAATGAGGGAGTTGTTTCTCCACTATCACACCCAAGGACCTCACTAGTTATTAGAGGCATCTGGTGTTCGGGGAAATGCGATTGAGGCCATGTGACCAACCGGGTATGAGTTACCTTTGGGAGGAACCTGGAATTGGGATGTTAGAAAGTGGTATCAATGGTGTTCTATTCTACTTTTTCATACTATTTGGAGCATATATAAAGGGATAAGAAAGAATATGTAGTTGGTAATAAGTTTTTCCTGGGAGTATCTAATCTATGTATAGGGAATAGCCAAGTTACCACAAACTATATCAATTTTTATGGGTTTTGAATTGTTATAGTTGATTTGATTTCACCATTGGGTGATACACATGATATTTTTCGTTATGATTTATATCTTTGAGGTTTATTTCTATTGCATCCTGATGAGATGAGGGTATACCATCTCATTCATTGTATACACACTTTCTAGAGATCACATGTCATGCATATTTCCATGCCATTCAGGATGCATTACTGATTGCATATTGTTGTGATAGATGTTGTGCTAGATATGAATGATGTTTTGATAGAATACCTTCTATTTTGATGGGGTATTGGAATATTTAAAATATTCCTTTGAATGGGCATGAAAAATTGGTACCTAAGTTGTTATGGTCCCTCTTGGATCGGAATTTGGTGCATCATATTGAACATTAACTGAATTATGTTGTGAAATGACATGAATCAGATTCCAAGCATTGATTCATAGGGAATATGTGCCCCACACATCGGAATTTGGAACTTTGATGCTTGATTCAGTGGTTTTATGGGGTTCTAGAGTAGTTTCTGATGATTACTATTTAGAAAAACCCAGAATACATGGCATCTGATGATAAATACACACCATGTATCCTTCTATTTGTGAATAAAATGTTTTTATTAAGTAAACGTTCTGTACTATATGTACACTCTATGTAATCCTTGACTATGTCACTGACTGTGTGGGTAGAGATAAAAAGTTGGGAAATGTTTGGTGGAACATGCCATGTACAAATAGTACATGTCTTGTTATAGATACCATGTATCTCTCCATGTGACTAACAACAGGGGTGGATGAAACATAGGTTATACACACCATGTCCTATTCTTAGATGACCTGTATAGTCGACCGTGTCTCCAACCATGTGACTAACTACATGGATGTTTAAAGTATAAGGGGTACACACCATGTCTAGGGTGAACACGTCGTAGAGTTTTACCTAGTAAAGAGCCTTGTGTTTTTTCATGTAGAGGAACTTGGGTAGGGGGAAATTATTCAAGTACATGTCAGGTCTCAAATAGAACACACTTTGTGAATGGATGTTACATGACCATTTTTGGTTGAGATGCCCACCATGTTAATCCTTAGAGGGACATGCCATTTAGGGGCCATACAAACCTTGTACCCGTGTTTTGAAAAAAGATGAATTTTTTCTTCCTCCTATTCAATTATTCCACTTCTAAGTTTCAGTCCTTGATAAAATGGAACTAATGTGTGCACTTGACCATGCATATTCATACCACAGAGACATCCTCTGGTTGTACACCAGATATAGGGCAATAATTCGACACCAGAAATGGTAGATCTGGGACTACCATTCAATCCTCTCGTTCTACTTGTCTTGGCACCAGCGGTTATACCATACATAGGTGCTAATGAATAGTTCCATGAAGGCTTCAGGAGGTTGATGCAGACTTTCCAGGGATCATATAATCCTTCCCCATTTATGCTAGAGTTGACCTAGGTTTTTCACCTGCAACATCTTACCACTCTCTTAGGGGATGGAAGAACTCACTATAGAGACCCATCCTTTTCTTAATTTACTATTACATCATTTAAAATATAAACAAAAAAATATTATTACACATAGAGGATACAATGGTTTAGTGTCATGGGAAAACTAGAACCATACATAACAAATAAAACAGCAAGCATAAAACTTTATTTAATTTCTTCTTCTCTAGCTTCTTATTGACACTTGTCATCTCCTTAGTACATATAGCCACCTGAGGATATATATCAAAAGGGGTGAGATAGAATCCCAGTTATAGGATAGATAAGAACAATATAGCGTGGAGTGATCATAATCATAACATGGGAAAAAGATCATGAACATGAGAAGAAGCATAAATATAAGACTTGAAATGTCGCAATGCATAAAAATGGAACATCATGTCATAGTGGTTAAATACCATGAATAATTTTTTACCAAGCTAGAATCTTGTTCACAAATCATTTCACATTTACTCATGAGATTCATCACTTTACCCAATGCATTGGAGCAATCTATACTTCTGGGCACACCCGTCACATTCAAACATTCATATTGCGCTATATAATTCCAGGCGCACCCATCACAACATAAAATTATCATTAACATGCTTGACACATAGAAAATATATCAATAATTAACCTAACTAATCCATTTAATGGAATGGGTTTCATCTCATACGAACACATTCATAAACATTGTTTTCCCAAAACAAAGATGCAATAACATACTTGATACAAGAACCATCAACTTTGGATGAGAAGTAAAAGGTGAGTTCTTAAAAGAAGAATTCGTTTGGAAAACATTTGGTTTTTCATAAATAAAAGTGAAAAACATGTATATACCATAAAATTAAAGGCAAATATGAAAAAAAATATTTTTAAGGAGTAACCATATCAAAAAGGAGTGAAAGAGGGAGAACCCGAAGGATGAATGTTGGGTTCGATAATATCCCCTTACCTTGTATTTGAATGCTTCCTTCTATTTAATTTCATGTATAATGACATTATATTCATTAATTAAAAATCAATAACATTTTGTACATTAATATGGTTCATTATGGTTTCAATAAGTGATTTTATGTTCCTTTGTATGAGTTATAGAGTTTAAAAGCATTATTTGGGAATGTTTGTTTTTATGGTTTTCATGAGTGGTTTACTTGTATTCTTAAATTGAAGTTTGGGTAGAACATGGGTAAAAATCCAGAACTGATATTACATGTTATTAATGATATTACAGGATATGGAATGATCTTATAATGAATAATATAATATCCATGTGGATGAATCATTAGATTAGAATTAAATGATGATTATTTGGGTTAGTTTGGGAGGTTTTTCGACCACAACAAACTTCTTTTAACTTATCACTTAGTAATATGGCCATAGGTTATTACCAGAACATTAAATAGGAAATAATACACATAATAAATTCTGGTTCAACTAAAAAAATGGTTTCATGTCCTGTAATGAAGGTAGAACTGGAAGAAGAATGCATATCGTTCTTGAAGGTGATAAATTAACACCTCACGAACAACGTTCTCTTTAATAAAATAAAAGAAAGAGGGAAAGGGGTTGGGTGATATAATATCCCATTAGAATCATAAAATTACAGTAGATGTACAATAATGGAGATATAATACCATTAAGATTAAAATAGGTGGGGAGAGATCAAGAAATGAACTTGAACTTGAAAGGAAATTTAAGGAGAAGAGGGACAGAAATTACCTCTTAAATCCTCCCCTTGAGATCCTCCTTAAGGGCCTAAGAATGGTATTTTTATGGAACCAAAATCTCTTGTATGTGGTAGAGGGGCTAGGGACGATGTTTGGTAGGATTTTAGAGAAGTATTGGAGCTTGAGAGGTGTGAGAAAATGAGGGTGTGAAGGGTGATTTTTATAGTGGAGGGGAGAGGGGTTTGCTTAATATAAAATTGATTAGTTTCTCAATTTCCCTAAGACAAGGATTAGTGAGTCTTCAATGACCAAGAATAGTTATTTTACCATGTGATCCCGAACCAAGTGGGCTTACATCAATAGAACATCACACATGACTCTATAATTAGCTTATTTAGCTTATTTTTTGTAAATTACGGTATTTAACTATTCATCAAAAATTAAAGTATCTCAGAAAAATCCCAAAAAAAATTTCCAACCATTTTTCGATGTATATAATAATAAAATGAAGTCCATTTTTTAAAAATAGTTTTATAAATATTATTAATTTAATATTTAATTTAAATCAAAATTTACTTAAAAAGAGTTTTTAAAATTAAAAAAGATTTTATAGTGCTTTTAAATATTATACAGGGTCTTCTAAAATTATATAAAAACTATAAGACATTGATTTGATAATTAATGAGCACATTTTAAGAAAATAATATTTCTTTTAAATTAATTATTTAATTATAATTAATTATTTATGACTTACAAAATATCAAAATGGTTATAAAGGTCAAATTGTCACTTTCTAAGATGTCTAAATTTTATTTAATTATTCATGGATAAGGTTACTCATATGTTGGATGATATACTATTCATAAGGGTCATATTACTATTCATAAGGGTATGTTAGTATTCACCAGAAAATGTTTTTGTTTTATTAGACTCCAAAAATCATCTTGAACACAACCATGCATGTTAGATTTTCGAAATTCAAATCACAGAAGTGAAAAACTTATGTTTAAAGATCACTTAGAACTTAGAAGTTCTTTATGTTGTGTTTTCATGTGATTTTATGGAATATTTATAAGAAGGAAATTTCCATTGAAAAACATTGGGTCGTTACATTCTTCCCCCCTTAAGAAATTTCGCCCCCGAAATTTCACTTTACACAAATAGGTCGGGGTACTTCTCCATCATTGCCTCTTCTGGTTCACAAGTTTCTTCCTCAAACTTATGGTTCCTCCACAACACTTTGACAAGATGGTTTGTCTTGTTGCGTAGAACCTTATCTCTCCGATCCAAAATCTTTACTGGCTGCTCCTCATAGGAGAGATCATCTTCGAGCTGCACCACCTCTGAGTTTAGTACATGTGAGGGATCATGTATGTACTTCCTTAAGAGTGATACATGAAAAAATCATGAACTCAATCCATATTCAGTGGAAGTGGAATCTGATAGGCCATGGTTCTTATGCGGTCAATGATCTCAAAGGGGAGAATATACCTTGGGCCTAGCTTCCCTTTCTTCCTAAATCACATGACTCTCTTCCGTTGAGATTTTCGAAGGAAGACTTCATCCCTAATGTCGAACTCCAAGTCCCATCGACAGTTTTCAGCATAGATCTTTTGCCAACTTTGAGCAGCATTGATGTGTTTCTATATGACATGAACCTTCTCTATCATCCCTTGAACAAGATCATGTCCATGTGGCTTTCTTTCTCTAACTTCATCCCAACAGGTTGGAGTTCTACATTGCTTCCCATAAAGAGCTTCATATGGAGCCATCTGAATACTCGAGTGGAAGATATTGTTTTATGAGAACTCAACCAATATGAGATACTAATCCCATCCACCTTTGAATTCAAGATATTAGACTCTTATCATATCTTCATGCATCTGAATAATCCATTTAGATTGGACATCAGTTTGTAGGTGATAGGTCGTGCTGAAATTTAATTCAGTACTCAAGGCATGTTGAAGGCTCCTCCAGAATTTCGATGTGAACCTCAGATCACGGTCAGAGACAATAGAGAGTGGGACACTGTGCAGTCTCACCACATCCTTCACATATATCATTGCAAGTTGTTCAAGTGAGATATCTTTCTGAATAATGATAAAATGGACAGTCTTGGTGAGTTGGTCAACCACAACCCATATCACATTTTTTCCCATTAATGTCTTCGGGAGACTCATGACTAAGTCCATAGTAACATTTTCCCATTTCCACATGGTTATAGGAAATTGATGCATCATAACTTTGGACTTTTTTTGCTCAGCTATAACTTGCTGATATTCCAAGAACATTGATATATATTCCACAAATTCCTTCTTCATGTTATCCCTCTAGAAGTGTTCTCAGAGATCACGGTACATCTTGGTACTCCTATGATGGATAGAGAATGTTAAGTTATGTGCAATATCCAATAGCTCATTCATTATCCTGGGTGATGAAGGCACACAAAGCCACAGTCCAAACCAAATCACACCATCATTTTCGATATGGAACTCTTGTAGTTTCCCTTACTTTACAGCATTACCCTCTTTTGTATCTCCACATCATCTCTGTGTGCTTCCTTAATAGTCTCCTATATGGATGGTTGCGCAATCATTTGGGAAAGGTAGGATGTATCATCTACCCTTATGATTTCCCAATCCATCCTTTGAATATCTATTAATATAGGGTCATTCTCAATCCATAACATGGATAGAGTAGCCGTTCTTTTCTGCTTAGAGCATCAACTACCTTTTTTTCCTTTCCAGGATGGTAGTGAATAAGGAAATCGTAATCCTTGATTATCTATAACCATCTCCTTTGATGCATGTTGAGATCCTTTTGTGTGAAAATATACTTTAGGCTCTTGTGGTTGGTGTATATGTCACACTTCTCACCATAAAGGTAGTGCTGTCAGATTTTCAAGACAAAAATTATGGCTGCTAGCTCAAGATAATGCATCTGGTAGTTCTACTCATGGATCTTCAAATGCCGTGAAGCATAGGCTATCACATTGTCATTTTGGATGAGTACACATCCCAAGCCTTTCATTGAAGCATCACTGTATATCAAAAATCATTCTCCACTTTTCTGTACTGTGAGTACAGGTGTAGTGATCGGCCTTCTCTTTAGCTCCTTGAAGCATCCCTCACGTTCTTCTGTCCAGACATACTTTACCCTTTTCCTTGTAAACATAGTTATCGGGCTTGACAATCATGAGAAGTTTCTCACAAAATGTCAGCAGTACCCAGAAAATCCATGAAAAATACGGATTTTCGTGACACTAGAGGACCTGGGCCCTTCCACGATCACCTTTTTTATGGATCCATAGAAATTTCATCACTTTTGATCACATGTCCCAAAAATGTTACTTGCTTCATCCAAAAGTCAAAATTTCTGAACTTGTTGTACAACTTCTCCTTTCTTAATGTCTCCAACACAAGTATTAGATGTTCTTCATGTTCCTCCTTTCTCTTAGAGTATATGAGAATATCATCAATAAACACTACCAAAAAATTTGTTGAGGTAATTTCTAAAGACTCTATTAATAAAATCCATGAAGATTGCAGGGGAATTAGTAAGTCCGAAGGGCATCACCAAAGACTCATAGTTCCCATACCATATATGGAAGGCAGTCTTCGGAATATCTTACTTATTCACCTTTACCTAATGATATCTAGAATGAAGATCAACCTTTGAGAAGTATTGAGATCCTCTTATCTGGTCGAACAAGTCATCAATCATTGGGAGAGGATACTTGTTATTTATGGTTATCTTGTTGAGTTCCCAATAATCGATACAGAGCTGCATTGTTCAAACCTTCTTCTTCACAAAGAGCACTAGCGCACCCCAAGGTGATGCACTAGGGCATATGAACCCTTTGTCCAGATGCTCTTGCATCTACTTCTTTAACTCCTTTAGTTCGATAGAAGCCACTCTATAGGGACACTTCGAGATAGGAGTAGCTCCAGGTATGAGTTCAATTGAGAACTCTACATCACGATCCGGCGGAATTTTAGGTAACCCTTCGGTAAATAAATCACTGTATTCCCTCATGATGGGAATTTTCTAAATGTTGTCACTTTCATTCTACTCAACCATTTGGGTGAGGTATGCTTCTTCATAGGTAATCAACACCCACACCATAGAAGGATTTTTCAACGGAGATTCATGATCTTCCTTGAAATTGTAGAGGAGCATGGGATGGTCTGGAATATGAAAAGGTATTTCCTTTTCCCGATAGTTGATATGTGCTCTATATAGCGAGAGTCAATCCATTCCCATTATTGCATCAAATTCCACCATGGGAAGTATTACGAGATTTACCGGAAGAATCTTCCCATATACGCCAATGTGAGAAGAGTCAAACACTTGAGTTGAAATGATTGCACCACTTGGTGTTTTTACAGATATCTCTATATCTAGGTTTCGGGGATTCGATTCTATAGTTCTAGAAAACTTGAAAGATATAAAGGAATGTGTAGAACCAGAATCATATAAGACATTTTCCATTCTTGATTGAATAGGAAGTGTACATTGTATGAATTCCTTACCATGCTCCCCCTCTGCAATAGTAGTGGAAAAATCCTTCCCTTGTTCTTTTGGCTTTGGTGGTTTCTGACATTGATTACCATCAAGAACTCGAGGTTTAGTGCACTGACTTTCATAGTTCCCTAGCTCCCTACAGTTGTAGCATTGAACCATGAGTGGTTATCTCCTTTTTTCTACCACATTCTCCTTCCTTTTTGTGTATTTTCGACACTCTTGAGCATGGTGTCCTTATTTCCCACACTTGAAGCACTTCCCCATCCCTTTGAGGCAGTTCCCATACTGCAACTTTCCACATTTTTGGCATGTGGGTTGTTGAGTTTTCTTCCCACCGTTATCATTAGATCTACTGGCTTGAAACTCCATCTTTTGTTTCTTATCCCTATATCCATGGGACCATTCTCAAAACTCCATCTCCACTTTGAGGGAACATCGAAAAATTTCTTCATAACTCCCAAAGAATCAAATTGCAAGAGCCTTTTGATGGTGTGGTTTTAATCCACTAAATAATCTATCAGTTTCTCTATCATTGTTGATAACAAAACATGAAGCATACCTTGAAAGCCTTGTGAAATTCGCTTCATAGGTTGTGACATATTATCCTTCTTTTTTCTTCAGCTCTAGTAATTCTCTCTCCATATTCGTGTGAAGAGTTCTTGGGAAATACTAGTTAAGAAACATTATCTTAAAGTCTTCTCATTCCATATCTTTAATTTCCTCTATTGGCTTATCCATCTATATGATAAATGTCCAGGGGCACCTTCTCCGTCTCAGAATAATGAATCCCAGAATAGATATTCTCCATGGAGTTGACCCACTGTTATGCAACTACTGGATCAGAGGATCCACTAAACGTCGGTGGTCGTTGCCACATAAAACATTTGATAACAAGTTTCAACCTATTTGGTGAAGGATGATGTTCCCCATTATTATGGTTATTATTCATAACCTGAGATAATTGGGTAAGCATTTCCATGATGTTATTAACTCCACCTCCCAAATCATTGGGGATGTCGTTCGGGCAATCATTGCATTTTCCCTCGCATGGGTTGTTGGCCTGATTTATCCTGGTTCCAACCATTTTCTAAAATAGAAAGGTTAGAACAAAACATAAGTAAAAAATTCATTAATAAAAAATTCATTTAAACAATTTATACCAAAAACATAACATATGAGATCCCTATGTAAATATTCTTGTGTTCATTTTTGTACTTAGTCTTATGCTAGCGGTTTTCTCTGGGGTTCACTAATCCTAATTCCCAAATTAACTAAACCTTGCCTCTGATACCAACTATAGAGAACCATACTTTTCTCACTTTACTATTACATCATGTTATAGACAAACAACATAATAATATTACACATAGAGGATCTAAAGTTTTAGTGTCTTGGAAAATCTACGACTATACATAACAAATACACCATCAAGCATAAACATTTATTTAATTTATTCTTCTCTAGATTCTTATTGGAACCTGTCCTCTGCTTAGTACATGTTTCCACCTTAGGATATACATAAGAAGGGGTGAACTATAAGCTCAGTAATAGGATAGATAGGAACAATATAGAATGCGGTGATCATAATCATAACATGGGAAAAAGATCATGAACATGAGATGAAGCATAAATGTAAGACTTGAATTATGGCAATGCATAAAAATGAAACATCATGTCTTAGTGGTTAACTTCCACACATACTTGTGAACCAAGATATCATCTTGTTCACAAATCATTTCACATTTACTCATAATATTAATCACTTTACCCAATTCATTGGAGCACTGTATAATTTCAGGCGCACCTGTCACGTTCAAACATTCATATTGCCCTATGTAATTCCAGGTGCACCCATCACATCATAACATTATCATTAACATTGTTGCCACATAAAACATATATCAATAATGAAAATAACTAACCCATGTAAAGGAATTGATTTCAATTCATAAGAACACATTCATAAACATTGGGTTACCAAAACAAAGAGGGAAAAACATACTTGATACAAGAACCGTCAACTTTGAATGAGAAGTAAAAGGTGAGTTCTTAAAAGAAGAGTTCTTTTGGAAAACATTTGGTTTGCCATAAATACAAGTGAAAAACATGAATATCCCATAAAAGGAAAGAAAAATATTAACAAAATATTTTTATGTAGTAACCATATCAAAATGGAGTGAAAGAGGGAGAACCCAAAGGATGAAAGTTGGGTTCAAGATTTTCCCCTTACCTTATATTCAAATGATTAATTCTATTTAATTTCATGTATAATGACATTATATTCATTAATTAGCGATACAAAACCTTTTTTACGTTAAAATTGTTCATTATGGTTTCATTAAGTTATTTTATGTGCCTTTTGATGAGTTATAGAGTTTAAAAACATTATTCGGGAATGTTTGTTTTTATGGTTTTCTTGAGTGGTTTACTTGTATTTTTAAATAGAAGTTTGGGTAGAACATGGGTAAACATACAGAACTGATATTACATGATATTAAAAAATATTAAATGATCTTATAATGAATCATATTATATCCATGTGGATGAATCATTAGATAATAATTAAATGATGATTTTTGGGTTAGTTTGGGCGGTTTTTCGATCACAACGAACTTGTTTTAACTTATCACTTAGTAATATGGAAATGGGTTATTTACAGATCTTTAAATAGGAAATAATACATATATAAAATTATTTTTCGACCATAAAAATGGTTTAATGACCAGATCTGAAGGTAGAAATGGAATAATAAAACATGTCGTTCATGAAGGTGATAAATTAACACCTCACGAACAACATTCTCTTTAATAATATAAAAGGAAGAGGGAAAGGGGGTTGGATGATATAATATCATATTACAATAATAAAATTAAAGTATATATATAATAATATATTTAAAATACAATTTATATGAATATAGGTGGGGAGAGATGAAGAAATGAACTTGAACCTGAAATGAAATTAAAGGTAAAGAGGGAGAGAAATTACCTCTTAAATCCTCCTCTTGAGATCCCCCTTAAGCGTCAATGATTGTTCTTCTGATAAAACCATCAGCTCTTGGACGTGGTAGAGGGGATATGGAAGTTGTTTGGGCAGAGTTTATATAATTCTTGTACCTTTATAGGTGTGAGTAAATGAGGGTGTGAAGGGTGATTTTTATAGTGGAGGGGAGAGGGGTTTCCTTAATATAAAATTCATTAGTTTATAAATTTACCCTAAGACAAGTAATAGTGAGTACTAAATGACCAAGAATAGTAATGTTATCATGTGATCCCGAACCAAGTGGGCTTACATCAGCAGAACATCACACATGACTCTATAATTTGCTTATTTAGCTTATTTTTTGTAAATTATGGTATTTCACTATTCATCAAAAATTCACGTATCTCAGATAAATACGAAAACATTAACCCTACCATTTTTCGACGTGTAGAATCCTAAAAAGAATTCCGTTTTTCAAAAATAATTTTTTAAATATTTTTAATTTAATATTTATTTAAAATCATAATTTACAAAAAAACAGTTTTTAAAAATAAAACTGATTTTTATGTGCTTTCAAAAATTACACAGGGTCTTATAAAATTATCAAAAAATTATTACAAATTGATTTAATAATTAATTAAAACATTTTAAGAAAATACTGTTTCTTTTAAATTAATTAATTAATTATAATTATTTATTTATGACTTAAAAAATACCAAAATGTTTACTAAGGTCAAATTGTCACTTTCTATGATGTCTAAATTTTATTTAATTATTCATGTGTAAAGATACTCATATGTTGGATGATTAAATATTCATAAGGGTCATATTACTATTCTTAAGGGTATGTTACTATTCATAAGGGTAGGTTACTATTCACCAAAAAATATTTTTGTTTTATTAGACTCCAAAAATCATCTTGAACACAACCGTGTATGTCAGATTTTCGAAATACAAAACCCAGAAGTGACAAAATTATGATTAAAGATAACTTATCACTTAGAAGATCATTATGTTGTGTTTTCATGTGATTTTATGGCATATTTATAAGACGGGAATTTCCATTGAAAAACATTGGGCCATTACACTCAGGCTGTAGGGTCACAGTTAGAAGCCCTGATATCTATCTTTGAGTATCTCGAGAAACCTCTAGAGAGGAGGGTGAAGCTCGCTAAGTACATGATACGTGATTCTGCCAACAGATTTGGGGGATGTGATATCAAAGGTGGGATGTTAGTGGGTTATGGATTGGGATAATTTCCAGAAGACCTTCTAGGACTACTTGTACCCGGAGTCCTTGAGGGCTGACTAAACCCGATAGTCCATGAGCTTGGAGCAGGGTAATCTCTCAGTCATGGAGTATTCTTCTCGCTTCATGGGGCTGTAGTTCTTCACACTCATTCTGGTGGGTGATGAATTATTTCTTGTGAGTAATATTGAGGATGGTCTCAAGTGTGACATCTAATCTCAGGTGAACAACATCAGGTTGTCTTATATAACTTATGTCGTGAACCATGAGTTGATCATCGAGCACAACCTAATGGATTCTGGAGATATGGTACAGGATAGTTCAACATCCAGAGTTTGTACACTTTTGACTAATAGCAGGAAGCACCGTAGGGAGTTTATGCATGGAGAACCGACTAGGTGGTATTTTCCTTTAAGTAGCCATCTGGTGTGATACCAGTGCGGGAAGGTGGGACATAAGAAACCTCAGTGCCCGAGAGACCCAGTTGAGTGCCAATTTTGTGGAAAGATGGGACGTCTTCAGCGATTCTACAACACCATCCTTCTTGCAGCTAGTGAGGGAGGATCTATATCATCTCTTGGTACTAGAGTAGGACCACCTGTTCCAAATCAGACTAGGGGATAGAGTTTTTCAAGCTGCTCAGGTAGAGGTGGTGGTCATTTCCATAGTGCTCAGACATAGGGTTTTCGAAAACCATAGTCTGGATCAGGTTAGGGATTGCTGACAGCTTCATAGGGCCATGGAGTAGGTCATTCTTTTGCACTGGAGCTGACCCAGTAAGAACAGGATCCCAGACCCTCTATGATTAGAGGTTTGGATTTGGATTCCTCAATCTTATCTTCTGCTCTTTTTGATATAATTTCTTTACATAGATTTATATCTATGCCTATTTTAGATATAATTGGGCCATATATCTTTAACTCTGTTGATATCATGATGTTTCACACTCTGTTGGGGATTATAATAGATATTGTACATCAGTTCAAGGATTTCCCTCTTGAGGTTGGTGGGTGTCACTTATTATGGGACAGCTATGTCTTAGAGATGATGGGCTATGAAGTCATTCTAGAAATGGACTAGTTAGCTTCTGTCCAGGATGTTTTTGATTTATATCATTTTATGGTGATCTTCACATCACCATAGTGAGGATTGATTCTATATAAGGGATAATGGGAAGCCCGAGCGTGCAGAGCTAGACCCAAGAATCATGCATTGAGAGGTGTTATAACCCATATTGCTAGTCTGTATCTTGATGAAAATGGGACTTCCTAGAAGGAAATTCATCTAGTTTTGGATCATTTCAGGGATGTTTTTCCATTATACTTTTCAGTTTTTCCTTCAGAGTGAGAGTTATAATTTTTTATTGAGCATGTGCCAATGGGAGCACTGGTGTTCATTCCTACTTATTGGATGGCTACACCAGAGTTACAGGAGCTCAAGAAGCAGTTAGAGGAGTTGCAGTCAAAGGGTTTCATCCTACCCAGTACTTCTCCATGGGGTTCACATGTACTGTTTGAAAATAAGGAAGATGGTACCCTCATACTTTTTGTGGATTATGGTTAGATGAACAAGTTGATGGTAAAGAATCGATATCCATTACTGAGGATTGATAATATTGTTGATCAGCTTCAAGGAGCCCGAGTGTTTTTAAAGATTGAATTGAGATCTGTTTATGACTAGTTCCATGTTACACCATCATATATACCTCTTACAACCATTAAAAGTAGGTATGTTCTATATGAGTATGTTGTTATGTCTTTTAGTCTCGTGAATGAACTAGCAGTTTTCAAGGCACTGATGAACTGAGTGTTCCATCCTTACTTGGTCTCCTTTGTGGTTGTTTTTATGGAAGATATCTTGGTGTACTCTCACACTCGACACGACCATGCTATCCATCCTGAGATCGTTTTTATTTCACTAAGAGAGCATCAGTTATATTCTAAGCTATCAAAATTCCACTTTTTGATGGACCAAATCCACTTATTGGTTCAGGATATCTCAGAGATAGAAGTATCAGTAGACCTAGAGAAAGTGAGAGAAGTAGTTTCCTAGGAGCATCCGAAAAACATAATTCAGGAACATATTTTTCTAGGGATGGATGGTTACAATAGATACTTTATGCAGGACTTGTCATGCATACTAGTTCTAGTGATGGGCCTGACTAAGAAGGGTGTGAAGTACTTCTAGATAGATTCTTGTGAGACAGCCTTTCAAAAGTTGAATGGAAGGTTGACTTCAGCACGAATACTAATTTTTACAGAGTTGAGAAATAGTTATGCAATTTACTGTGATGCATTAGGTATCAGGTTGTGAGTAGTGATTATGCAGGGAGAAGTAGTCATTGTGTATGGTTCTTGACAATTGAGGGCACATGAGAGAAATTACCCAATGCACGATCTTGAGTTTTCATCTGTTGATCAGGATTTATGATGTTGGAGACATCATCTATTTAGAGAGCATTCTTTGGTATACACTAACCACAAAAGTCTCAAGTATATATTTACTCAGCATGATATTAATTTGAGATAGTGAAGGTGGGTTGGGTAACTTCAGCCTTTTGACTTTGAGATTTCATATATTCCTAGAAAATGCAATTCAGCAACTGATGTATTGAGTTGGAGGACACAGATATAGCCAGTTCAAGAGGCTAGAAGTGATTAGAAACTTATGGATCTATTATATGAGATGTATTTGGATGATCAAGAAAAAAAGGGGAAGTCTTCTCTTTCTTCTGTATTTGTTACATCTACTCTGCTGGATTGGGTTCGAATGAGGAAACTATCAGATCCAGATGGACAAGTCCTACGGGAGAGTATTTTGGGAGAGGACACTTGTAAGAACCCAACCCCAGTTGCCCGAAGCTGGTGCCTTATTTGATTACATTCGCATACAAACAAGGAATAAACATCCCAAAGGATAAAATAGTTTAGTATTATTGAAAACATGTTACATACATAAGTTTAACATTAAAACATGAAGGCAAATAAAACACTATTTTATTCCACTAGAAACATCACGTCTCCTACATTATGCTTGCAAGTCATTCATAAATTAATTCTTCATGTCCTGAGAAAATGAAACATAAGTAAGGATTGAGCTCAAATTATCACTAAGAGTAAGAAATACAGCGGAAGATAATATAAACATTAGACATGGTGAATAATTTAAAACACATTCCTTTAATAATAATCTTAAACACATTATTGTAGGAATATGAGCAGAGTAAATAATTCCATAATAAAACATAATCAAGGGTACTTTACTAGTCGAATAACCTCATGAACTTTCAATTACTAGATTCATAATGGGGAAAGTGCATATGTCGGACATTCTGGAACATTTATTCAAGGCCTCAGCAAGGACTTCTAATGATAAAGGCCTCTTCCAAAATCCATATATCACATTGGGAAAGGCCTCGGTCAATTCCACGTCTATTTGCCTCATCGGACCCACTGATGCATCGAGGGGCTATAACTGGCCCCACCCATCACATAATAAGTCCAATTCATTCCTCATATGAATGGGGGTCAACATAAACATCGTATACATTCATATTGAAACTATTATATGAAATGTAACTAACTTTCCCTAATCAATAAACATAAAACACCAACCATTTGGAGTAATATGGTGAATGGTTTTAGGATAGATCATCCACAATAGAGTTAGTCATAAACCATTAAAAAAATATGGTAGATGACTTCATTAATTATTAAACCCAATAATACCATGGAATCAACAATAGTGTTTAATTAGACAAAAACACTCATATAAAATCATTAAGCAATTCTTGTGAAAAATTCTCTTTTATTTGGAAAAGAATAGTTATTTTGGAAAAATCTTTGTATAAAATCAGAAGTGAGGTAAGATAGTATTTTTATAATAAAATGTGTGATTTAATAGAGATATAGGTTTCCAAAAATAGATTAAATATTTCCCTAGAAAATATGTAAGAATTTGAGAAATTCCCTTGAATCAGGCTTGTATTTTGGAAACAAATTTGAAAGTTCATTTTAAAATGTGAAACTATGCATAAAATATGGAAGGGTTCTAGTTTGTAAACATATATATAATACTCGCACAGAATATTTTAGGAGTACTTAACAATACATAAGAATTTCATTGAGTTAATTGGACAATGAAAGTATCCCGAATGAAAATGGAAGTGTGGGTGGAAATACACTTACCTTAACTCCAAACATGTTCCTCTGTTGATCTTAATCTCCTAGAATATGTAATTATACATATTAATTACTTATTTAAGAAACTATTATACATGTACTAAGTTTATCATTATTATTTTTAGTTCATTTACACCCTTATTTCTATGTTATTATATTGAATCGCGTTGTTCTGGGGTGTTCGTTTTCTTTATTTTCATAATCAGTTCACTTTTTTCATGTGGAATGGTTATAAATCTCATGAATTGAAATTATATATTATTTTTAACAAAAAGAATTGATAATTTTCATTTTTATCATTTGGTTATGTGGAATGTGGACGACTCATTTGATGACAACCACTTTGATTATTCGGCGGTATTTGGATTATTATAAACTAGTTTTGTCATATAACATAATTATATGTACATATTCTGGTTACTGAATATTAATTAGGTTATAATACATATATAATAGTCTAGAGTAACGATAAATATGGTTTCATGACCAGTAATGAAGAATAAATTGATGAATGAAACTTTGTCATCCACGAAGGGTAAAAATTGGAACCTCATGGATATTGATTTCATTTATAAAAATAAAATTGAGGGAGTAAGAATATTTATGATGGGTCTTCAATTCACAAGATATAATTCCAGTATATAGATGATACTAGATTTATAATTATCATTTGGACAGAGGAGGTTAGGTGAGGATAGAAAAATAAGATAAATTAAAATGAAACCAAATGAAAAAGAAGGGTGCTTTACCTCTTGAAATAACTTCCTTGAGAATCTCTTTAAGGGAAGGGGTTTTGGTCATTTGGAAAGAATAGAAACTTCTTGAAAGTGGGGAGAGACTAGGGATGGTTAATTGGGAAGAACTTTTAAGAGCTTCAAGGATTAGATGAGTAAAGATAATAGCGAGTGGTGAGGGGTTTTTTTAGTGAAGGAGAGGGGTAAATTTTGAATATTTAATTCATTATTGTGTTATTTCCCTTGAGAAAACCAATAGTGTTGTTTCATGTGACCCCTAATAGTAATAAGTTAATGTGAGTTCAAACCAAGTGTGCAGAGACCCGAATCTTGATGTACATAGACATTACATTACTTTTTTGGAATATTTAATACATAACAAAAAACAGACTCCAAAGGACTGTAATAGTTTAGTGTCTTTGGAAACTCGGAATGTAATCTTCTAATCATGGTGAAAGATCTTCAACATCTCCCATAAAGATCATCCCCTTTTTGTTTTATTACCTAAAACCATTATTTATATCCTAGGGAAAATAAAACATAAAAAGGTTGAGCTCAAATGCTCAGTAAGGGTAAACATAGAGAACATAAAACAATCCATAAACATTTGAATGGAAAAGCTTGAACATAAAATCTAAACATCAAAATCATGAGTAAAGACATAAATATTGGATGTACGTAAGGCATATATCATAATGGAACATCAATCATGATAAAATAGCATGGGAATAATACATTTGATTGTGGAAAACATTAAGCACATGATATGATTTCCATAGTAGCCAAGGCATTGCTGCCAAGACCATCTTAGTGGACAAAGTCCCTTTCTGAAATGAGTTCACTCCTCGTTCTAGTCCTGTAACACTGAACCGGATTAACTTACCATTACAGCCATGTCTATATCATGAGATATAAATATTTAACCAATGAATTGGTGGGATATATAGGTCCCACCCATCTCATAATGAATCATTCTTACTTGTGCCATAGAATAAACATAAATCATTTATCATAACCCAAAGTATAAAATGATTTTTATAAACATCATCCCACCATAACGTAATCCATATAAAACAAATGGATATAATTTCATCATAAAAAGATTCAAACCATGTAAATAATATGGACATTATACTTGAAACATAATCATACGAAATAATATCATCTTAAATGGAAAATAGTTTTAACAAAACACTTGAAATGAATTCTTGAGTAAAATATCCTTTCTTCTTCAAAAGTCATTTTTTTCACAAAATGCCATGAAATTTTAAAAGAAAAGGATTTTGTTGAAAATAATCATGAAATATTGTGGAGTAAGCTTCAGGAAAATGAGGCTTTATGAAACCATAAAAATCCATTCATGCCGTATAAGTTAAAAAACATTCTTCTTGTACTTTTTCTAGAAAAGTCAAAAAGTTCCTTGTATGGTAAACAAAAGAAAGATTCCATCCATACGATGTGGTAATAGTAAAAAAAGGGAAAAATGACTTTAAACATACATGGATTAAAATTAAACATTCTATGAAAATATTTTGAGAACATATGGATATGGATTATTAACATAACCCCAGAAAATACTTACGAATAAACATTCTCGGATAAGAATAAGATTGGAATAATTATCCATTACCTTATGCATGATATACTTCGTATCTATCTGAACCTCCTGTATAATGATTTAAATAATGTCATTGACTTATTAAAAAATCATATTCATTGTTATGATATCATATATAATTTACTTATGACTTTATATTACCCGTTCTTTTGTAAATTTGATGTAAAAGAAGCAATTTGGGTAAAATCGTTTCATTATTGTACGTGTTTTGACTAGTTTTTCTTGATATTATTACTTATATAGTGATTTAATTAATTACAGAATGTAAAACATGATTTATATATAATATATATTCAGAATATACATATATATATGATAGATCGATAAATGGAATGAAATACACCGTTCATGAAGACGGTAGGCCGTACGTATGCATGAACGCTGTTTTCGTTTCCTTATTGAATTGAATGGAATTAAGTAGATGAAATACATATATATATATATATATATTTATATATCCAGTATCATTATTATTTCATATATCTCATTATTATTCATTATATATACTTTATAATCATTCATGAATGGTTAACATGGAGAATGAATCTCATCGCATCACGGAGACGGTAGTCCGTACGTATGCACGAGCGATGATATCATTACCATGATCGTGGAATTATATTTAAGTGTATGTATAATATTTAAGAATCAATATAAATTTAAAATAATCATATATAGTTATTTATTTACACCATTATACCCATCCATGTAAGGTGGTGTTCGAAAATAGATTACACCACGGCGTGGAGACGGTATTCCGTACGTACGCACGCGCGGTGATTTTTTTTTCCATAGGATTGATAGAAGGTAAAATAGGGTTGTTTCATATTTATAATAACATATCAGTATATAAGTAATACTTATGTTATTACATTATATTGAGACAACTAAAGAAGAAGAAGTAGAAGAAGAAAGAAACTTGAGATAATCGAAAGAAGAGATTACCTCTTCTTCGACGCACCTCCTTTAAGCCTTCTCTTAAGGAAGTAGAGTTGGTCTTTTGAGAAGACAAGAACCTCCAGAATGTTTATAGGGAAGTGGAGAAGATAAATGGGAAGGGTTTTTCCAAGCTTCAAGGCTCAAAAGGGTGTGAAGAGAAGAGGTAAGGGGTGCCCTTTTTATAAGGGAGGAGAGGGGCACCATTGGAAAAACATTAAATCTTATTTTATAATAAATTAATAATCCATTTTTAATAGCTCCAAATTGATTTATGTATAAGCTAAAGGTAGTTATGGGTAGAATTAGTCTCAACCAATAGGTTTTATACAATTTCAGGTTACTATTTTATCCTTATCATTTAGATTTGACTCTAAGTTAAACAGTTTAACTTTTACCGTGTCTTTTTGTTTTCTTACACTATATGGTTAATAAACTTACTATAACAAGCCAAAAGAACCCCAGGTTGTTCATTATTAATATATATATCCTTATAAAAGTATTTTGGCAGATACATAGATTTTTATGAATAAAATAACAATTAATAATATAATATTTGTTTTAAAAACTATTTTATGTCAATTTTGACACTATTTGGTATTTGATTTTTTTGAAACTCATAACAGCCTGATTAGTTTTAAAAAAGATAATTAAATCAATAATAACAAGTCATATTAACCTATAAAATTAGATTAATTCATAAAAAGCCGCAAATTACATTTTGTTTTCTATTTATAACATCAATTATGTTAATATTTCTTTAATAAGGTAATTACTGCATCATCATTGTGTCATAAATAAATTAATTTATTTAATGTCTAAAAATTATAAATAAAATACCATTATGTACGAAATCTTTTTATATTTCTAATTAATATTTATAGTCAAATTAATCTTATGTATAACCCTATATTAAAAATGATGTATTTATTAAACGTTGATTTTAACTATTTTAACCCTTCTTTAAATAAATTAATAATAAATGTCCGAATCTAATCCAAGTGGACCTAAATGGTCATATTTTATTCCTAAGGTTGTTTTTGTTCGAATTAAACTTATCCAATAGAATTAGGACATGTGTTAGGGTAATAATAATATCATTTTTACCCTTAATTACACTATTTACTTTTAACAGTCGTAAATAAAAGTAAAAAGTTACTATTCACCAAAAATTATTTTCATCTCATTGAAAAACATTTTAGTCGTTAATATTAACTATGTCTCTCGGATTTTCAAAATTCCACTCACAAAAGCAGTAAAATTATGTTTTATGTAAGTTTTCAAAAAGCTCCTAGGATGTAGGTAAAAGACGGGGAAAAGTTCAATAAAATTTTTATATATCGAAAATTATTATAAAATGACTACAAGGGATTACATTGAACATATATAGATATTATGTATCAATTTTTTCCTAAAATAAATTTAAATAAAATAAATAATTATTTATATAAAAAGTCGGTTTTTAAATAGTAACCTAGTGTTTTCACTATTCATCAAAAAATTGAAAATTTGCAAAAAAAATACCAAAACATCACCCTAGGATAATTTAGATATTCCAAATCCAAAAATGATGTCCATTTTGAAAGATAAAATTTAAAAAAGTGGGTATTACTATTCATAATGGCTAGATTATATAATATTTTAATAACATATCGTTGTTTAGTGAAACTCAGTTTTGCGTACAACACACGCTATCGTGGAAGGTCGCGATTGCGTGTAAAGTTAGCCATATCTGGGATAGGTTTAGTGAAAGCTCTGTTTGGTGTTTCTTATAAAATAATCAAAACTTATTTCATTTATACATTAAACAAAATCTATACTTAATGTTGCAATGAAAAATTTCCACAAAACAAACTTGAAATTCTGTGTAACACGAGCCAAGAATAGTGTTGCATATACTGCAAGCTAAAATGGTATTGCGTATAGTACAAGATAAACTTAGTGATGTGTATAATATAAGACATCAATGAAATTAAAAGAATATTTTTCATAAAATCTCAGGATGTTACATTCTACCCCCCTTAAAATGAATTTCGCCCTCAAAATTCATCGGGGTTATAAATGGATTACTACTTGTAAGTTTCTTTTATTGAAACCTACATCATAAAAAGGAATACCAAAATTTGACTTTAAAACTAATGTATGAAACATAACGGTTACCCAGATTAACCAATCACTGGGTTTCCACATTAGAGAACATAGGTGAAAATATGGATATGGAAGAAAAATATAACCATGAACTTCTGATGAAGAGTGATAGAGGACATGGATATGAAAAAGCCAACAATCACAAAGCCATAAATTTGTGATGATCTAAGGTACCATCTGATTCATCATATCTGAGAGCACTAGGACTACATTTTTTTGTTTTCAAGATCATTTCCCTAATGTTGAAGAATTGTTGAATTAAAAGAAATACTTACTTGATTTTGGAACAATCTCATCGTTGCTCGTTTCGCGAACAATTTCTAATTCATCTCTTAAAAAAATGAAGTTGAATTTCTCTTCTATGAAGTGTTAGAAAATTATGCGAAATAATGATAGGTCATTCCATCTATTTCTATCACAAAACGTTTAGCACAATTTATTAAATATACAGAAGTCCATCTTTGGTGAGATTAATCATATACGGTTTCTAAAATGGACTTATACTTCATATATCATAGCGCTTAATAGAACAAAACTAGTTTTTACTAACCAGAGACTTCCTGTAGGCTAGTGGTAGGTGATAAAAGCCTGTCACACTTTGGTTGTGGGTTCGATTCCCGCATCCTTGTCTGATGCGACGGGTTGTCGCCCATCCTGCAAGTTGTCCTTTTTCTAAAACTACATTATTATAAAATTCCACCAATATTATCTAAAAAGTTCTAGCCTTAAACAATATTAACTTATTTCAAACATAATCCATTCCAATATTTAGGCTTATTCAAAATACTTATATCCAATCTTATAGTATAAATAAAATTATTACTAGAAATGTCATCTACCGAGCATGTGAATACTATCATTTATCACCCATATAAGATATATCTTGTTGGCCACATTCTGAACATGTGAATACCTTAATCTTGTATTCTCTTGAAAAATTAATACCCATTGAATCCTAGAGAAAACATAAATGCTATCAAAAGATAACTCTTTCAACATACCAATATCCAAAAATTATATATACTCAAACCATGATATAACTTTTTCCTTATATCAGTCATGAGCTCATGAATACTGTCAAACATTTCATTTTCTCCTTATCCCATTATTATGCGTATATTATCTTCTTTCCAAAAATATCTCAATCACTTTCCATGGTTACCGGTACCATAAATTTATTGAAATCCACAATAGACCGATACATAAATATTCCAATATTCCACGATAATATATATAACATTATTTGGGAATCCCATTACATAAACACTCAATCATTCGACCACATCGTTTTCATATTCAACATCGCCAATAGTGATCACATGTAACTTCCCTTTGTCCTTTACCTTAAGTGGTTTCTCATGACGATCATCATTAACCCTTGGATTAGGGTATTAATTAGCATAATGCCCCATTTCCTTGAACTTGAAGCATTGAAGTGTTGGTGGTGCGTTCTCTGCAGTCTTTTCATTATTCACACAACTAGCAACGCTTTTTCCATTACTTCGACACTCAGCTACTCGATTTCCTTCTTTTCCACACTTAAAACATTTTCTAGTCCCTTTAAGACAATCTCCACCATACTTCATTCCACACATTGAGCATAAAGAAACATTCATCTTCTTTTCACCATTTTTCTGAGATTTCTACTTGAACTCCATCTTTCGTTTCTTGTCAAAACCATGATATGGATATGTTACACCAACTTCCAGTTCTACCTTGATAGCACAACGCACAATTTCTTCATATCCAATGAAGTCTCTTATAGCTAATTCCCTTCGAAGACTTGGTTTTAAGCCACTGAAGAATCGATCAACTTTACTTTCAGGTTGGATGATAAATCTAGATGCATACCTTGCAAGTCTTTTAAAATTCAATTATTATATACCAACAGATTTATCATCCTTCTGCTTAAGCTCAAGGAACTCTTTTTCCATATTTGTTCAAAGAATATTAGGGAAGTACTTACTGAAAAACATGTTCATGAACTCATCCCATTCCACAGATTCAATTTCATCTTGGGGCCTTGTATTCTTAATTAGAGTCCACCATTGATCTACTTCACCTTCTAAATGGTAAATATCCTGAATGACTTTTTCATGTTTCTAACAGCGAAGTATGGAAAATATCTTTTCAATGGTACTGATCCATTGTTCAGTAACAAGTGGATTAGAAGACCCATTGAATGAAGGTGGGTGATGCCTCATGAAGGACTCAATAGAATATTGTTCCCTTATCTTCTCATTCGGAAGTCCAGAATGATTCATAGACTGTGAAAGTATAGAAAAAATATTTTGAACTCTATCTCCCAAAACATTGGTCTATTCAGGAGGACAATCATTGCATTTCCCATTACATTGATCAACACGGTTCCTTCGGGTTCCAGCCATTGTCTAAAACCCAAAAAGAATAGTGTAAGAGGCAAAAATTATGCTAGGAAAACAACATAATAAAGGGGGAGTACATTCGATATCTAACATCTTAGGATAAATTGTAATATCATTACCGTAATTCTAGTACTATAACCTATACTAATTATTAACATTAGGGACATCCCTAGACATACCTTATAAATATCTCTAGGGATCTCACTAAATTTTTTTCATCCTAGTTTCCAAAGGTTAACTAAACCTTTCCTCTGATACCAACTGTAGAGACCCGAAGCATGACATACATAGAAATTACATTACTTTTGTGGAATACTTAATATATAACAAAAACAGACACCAAAGGACTGTAATAGTTTAGTGTCTTTGGAAACTCGGAATGTAATCTTCTAATCATGGTGAAAGATCTTCAACATCTCCCATAAAGATCTTCCCCTTTTGGTTTTGTTACCTAAAACCTTTCTTTATATCCTGGGGAAAAGAAAACATAAAACGGGTGAGCTCAAATGCTTAGTAAGGGTAAACATAGAGAACATAAAACAATACATAAACATTTGAATGCAAAATCTTGAACTAAAATCTAAACATCAAAATCATGAGCAAAGACATAAATCTTGGAAGTACGTAAGGTATATATCACAAAGGAACATAAATCATGATAAAATAGCATGGGAATAAAACATGTGATTGTGGAAACCATTAAGCACATGATATGATTTCCATAGTAGCCAAGGCATTGCTGCCAAGAACATCTTAGTACACAAAGTCCCTTTCTGAAACGGGTTCACTCCACGTTCCAGTCCTGTAACACTGAACTAGATTAACATACCATTTCAGCCATGTCTATCTCATGAGATATAAATCTTTACCCAATGAATTTGAGGGATATATAGGTCCCACCCATCTCATAATGAAATCATTCTTACTTGTTCCACAAAATAAACATAAATCATTCATCATAACCCAAAGAATAAAATGGGTTTCATAAACATCATCCCATCATAACGTAATCCATATAAAACAAATGGATAACATTTCATCATAAAAAGAATAAAACCATGTAAATAATAGGTACATTATACTTGAAACATAATCTTACTAAATAATATCATCTTAGATGGAAAATAGTTTTGACAAAACACTTGAAATGAATTCTTGAGGAAAATATCCTTTCTTCTTCAAAAATAATTTTCTTTTCACAAAATGACATGTAATTTTAAAAGAAAAGGATTTTGATAAAAATAGTCATGAAATCTTATGGATTAAGCTTCCTGAAAATGAGGATTTATGAAACCGTAAAAATTCGTTCGTGTCGTATAAGTTAAAAAAACATTCTTCTTGTACTTTTGCTGGAAATTTCAAAAAGTACCTCATATGGTAAACAAAAGAAAGATTCCTTCCATACGATGTGGTAATAGTAAAAAAAGGGTAAAAATTACTTTAAACATACATGGAAGAAAATTAAACATTGTATGAAAACATTTTGAGAACATATGGACATGGATGATTAACATAACCCCAGTAAATACTTACGAATAAACAATCTCGGATAAGAATGAGATTGGAATAATTATCCTTTACCTTATGTCTGATATAGTTCATATGTATACAAACCTCCTGTATAATGATTTAAATAATGTCATTTACTTATTAAAAAATCATATTCATTGTTATGATATCATATATAATTTACTTATGACTTTATATTACCCGTTCTTTTGTAAATTTGATGTAAAAGCAGCGATTTGAGTAAAATCGTTTCATTTATTATACGTGTTTTGACTTTTTGTTCTTGATATTATTACTTATATCGTGATTTAATTAATTCAATAATTTAAAACATGATTTATATATAATATATATTCATAATATACATATATATATGATAGATCGATAAATGGAATGAAATACACCGTTCATGGAGACGGTAGGTCTTACTTACGCATGAACACTATTTTCGTTTCCTTATTGAATTGAATGGAATTAAGTAGATGACATACATTTATATACATAAATCCAGTATCATTATTATTTCATATATCTAATTATTATTCATTATATATAATTTATATTCATTCATGAATGGTTAACATGGAGAATGAATCTCATCGCGTCGTGGAGACGGTAGTCCGTACGTGTGCACGAGAGATGATATCATTCCCATGTTCGTGGAATTGTATTCAAGTGTTCATATAATATTTAATAATCAATATCACTTTAAAATAATCATATATAGTTATTTATTTACGCAATTATACCCATCCAAGTAAGGTGGCGGTCGAAAACAGATTACACCACGGCGTGGAGATGGTATTCCGTACGTACGCACACACGGTGATTTTGTTTTCCGTAGGATGGATAGAAGGTGAAATAGGGTTGTTTCATATTTATAATAACATATCAGTATATAATTAATACTGATGTTATTAATTTATAATGGGAAAACTAAATAAGAAGAAGTAAAAGAAGAAAGAAACTTGAGAGAATCAGAAGAAGGGATTACCACTTCTTCGACGCACCTCCTTTAAACCTTCTCTTAAGGACGTAGAGTTAGTATTTTGAGAATACCAGAACCTCCAGAATGTTTATAGGGTGGTGTATAAGAGAAATGGGTAGGGTTTTTCCAAGATTCAAGGCTCAAAAGGGTGTGAAGAGAAGAGGGAACGGGTACCCTTTTTATAAGGGAGGAGAGGGGCACCTTTGAAAAAACTTAAAATATTATTTTATAATAAAGACATAATCGGTTTTTAATTTCTCCAAATTGATTTATTTGGAAGATAAGGTGAATATGGGTCGAAATCCTCTCAACCAATTGGTTTTAGACAAGTTTAGGTTACTATTTTATCCTTATCATTTAGATTTAACTCTAAGTTAAACAATTTAACTTTTACCATGTCTTTTTTTTCTTACACTATATGGTTAATAAACTTACTATAACAAGCCAAAAGAACCCAAAGTGGTTAATAATCAATATATATATATCCTTATCTAAGTAATTTATCCAAAAATTATATTTTTTGGAATAAAATAACATTTAATAAAATAATATTTATTTTAAAAACAATTTTATGTCAATTTTGACACTATTTGGTATTTGATTTTTTTGAAAATCATAACAGCATGATTAGTTCAAAAAAAGTTATTTAAATCAATAATAACATGTAATATTAACCTATAAAATTATTTTAATTCATAAAAAGTCTCAAATTACATTTATTTGTGTATTTATAACATCAATTATGTAAATATTTCATTAATAAGGTAATTACTGCATCATCATTGTGTCATAAATATAATAAATTATTTATTGACTAAAAATTATAAATAAAATACCCTTATTTCGGAAAACTTTTTATATTTCTAATTAATATTTATAGTCTAATTTATCTTATGTATAACCCTATATTAAAAATTGTTTATTTATTAAGCTTTGATTTTAACTATTTTAACACTTATTTAAATAAATTATTAATAAATGTCTTAATCTAAGCCAAGTAGACCTAAATGGTCATATTTTATTCCTAAGGTTGTTTTTGGTCAAATTAAACTTATCCAATAGAATTAGGACATGTGTTAGGCTAATAATAATATCATTTTTACCCTTAATTTCCCTATTTACTTTTAACAATGGTAAATAAAAGTAAAAAGTTACTATTCAAAAAAAATTATTTTCATCTCATTGAACCACATTTTAGTACTTGATATTAATTGTGTCTCTCGGATTTTCGAAATTCCACTCACAAAAGCGGTAAAATTATGTTCTATGTAAGTTTTCCAAAAGCTCCTAGGAGGTAGGTAAAAGACAGTGAAAAGTTCAATAAAATTTTTATATATTGAAAATTATTATAAAATGACTCCAAAGGATTACATTGAACTTATTTAGATATTATGTATCAATTTTTACCAAAAATAAATTTAAATAAAATAAATAATTATTTAAATATAAAGTCGGTTTTTAAATAGTAACCCAGTGTTTTCACTATTCATCAAAAATTGAATGTTTTCAGAAAAATACCAAAAACTCACCCTAGGATAATTTCGATATTCTGAATCCAAAAATGAAGTCCATTTTGAAAGATAAAATTTCAAAAAGTGGGTATTAATATTCATAATGGCTAGTTTATATAATATTTTTATAACATATCGTTGTTTAGTGAAACTCGGTTTTTCGTACGACACACGCTATCGTGGAAGGTTGTGATTGCCTGTAAAGAAAGCCAAGTCAGGGCTGCGTGTAGTGAAAGATCTGTTTGGTGTTGCGTATAACTTAATCAAAACTAATTTCATTTATACATTAAACAAAATATATATTTAATGTTGCATAGAATAATTTCCACAAAACAAACATGAAATTCTGTGTAACACGAGCCAAGAATAGTGTTGCGTATACTGCAAGCTAATACAGTGTTGCATATAGTACAAGCTAAACTTGGTGTAGTGTATAATAAAATACATCAATAAAATTAAAATAATACTTTTCATAAAATCTCAGGGTGTTACAAATTGTCCTTGCATCACTTGTGATGTCATGAATATTGTATTTAACTGATAATCTGTATATATGGTATTTTATAGTATTTCACTATTAATCAAAAATACTAAAATTTCAGAAAAATCCCAAAATTTCGCCCCTAACATTTTTTGATATGTAGAATTAAAAAGTGAACTCCATTTTTCAAAAAAAAAATCTAAATATTATTAATTTCATTTTTAAATAATGTCATAGTTAATTCGAAAAATAACAATCTTAGAGGTATAATTAGTTTCGTGTGAAATTGAAAAATTAATTAAGATCCATTTATCATATTACCTTATGAAAATAAAATAATATCATTATTTACTATTCATAAGTGTCATATTACTATTCATATTAATATTCATAAGGGTGTGTTACTATTCACCAAAAATCATGTTTTTTGAATCAGACTCCAAATGACTTAGTGAGTATAACTCTAGATGACCATTATTTAAAATTATAAACATAGAAGAGGCAAAGTTGTGTTTAATGGATAGATTATAAAATTTTATTTTATATCTATTTTCAAAACCTTGGGGTGTTACATTCTCCTCTTCTTACAAAAATTTCATCCTCGAATTTCAGAAAATATTACCTCCAATGATCCTTTACCAGACAAGTCATCCGATTTCTCAATACTTATTCTCTAGTATCAACAATCATGGTAGGATCTTCACAATAATATATAATGGGCTCAAGTTCTACTTATTCATAAGTGAGTACATGTGTTTGGTCTGGCATGTACTTTTTTAACATTGACACATGGAACACATTGTGAACCTTAGAGAGACTTGGAGGCATTTCCAAATGGAAATCTACAACTCCAATTTGGTCCAGAATTTCAAAAGGTCCAATGTACCTGGGACTTACGTTTCCCTTCTTACCGAATCGTATAATACCCTTCCATGTAGATACCTTTATGAATACGTGATCACCTTCTTGAAATTACAAATCCTTCCTTCGGTTATTAGCATTGTTCTTTTGCCTACTTTGATCGGTTTTGATATGGTTCTAGATAATCTTCACCTTTTCCATTGTATCTTCAACAAGTTTTATGCCCACAATCATTCTTTCACCAACATCATCCCAGCATGTTGGTGTAAGACATCTCCTCCCATATAATTCTTTATAGGGTGCCATCTGGATAGTTGAATTTAAGCTATTGTTGTAGAAAAATTCTATAAGAGGTAAATATTGATCCCACATGCCTTGAAAATCATGTGAACAAGACCTCAACAAGTCTTCCAATGTTTGAATAGTCTGTTCTGACTGTCCATCAGATTGTGGGTTTTAGTGTATTGAAAAATCTTAATCTTGGAGTAACTCGAGCTATCTTTATTTCCTCATGTTGAATTCTTTTTGTGTGAAATTATATTTCAAACTCTTGTGGTCCATATAAATATCACATCTCTCTCCATAGAGATAATGGCTCCATATTTTCAGAGCAAAGATTACATCTACTAGCTCATGATCATGAGTTGGATAATTTTTATCTTGATTCTTCAACTGTCTTGATGCATAAGCAATAACTTTATCATTTTTCATAAGGATACAACCTAGTCCATTTTTTGATGCATCACTGTATATTAAAAATCCATCACTTCCAGACGGAAGAGTCAAAATTGGTTCATTGACCAATCTTCTTTTCAATTGATTCAATAATTCTATACATTATTTTATCCACACAAACATAACTCCTTCATGTGTGAGCTTGGTTAGCAGGTTAGCCAGTCAGGAAAAATTCTGAACAAAATGCCGATAATAAACTGCTAATCCAATAGAACTTCGTACTTCATTTAAGTATGTTGGCATGGGTCAATATTGGATTGCCTTTGTCTTCGTTGGATCAACTTGGATTCCATCTTTAGAGACAATATGATCCAAAAAAGAAAATAATTGAAACCATAATTCTAACATTCTAAACTTCCCGTATAATTTATTTCTTCTAAGAGTTCTCAGAATAACCCGCAAGTGATTCTCATGGTCTTCATAGCTTTTTGAGTATATGAGGATATAATCGATGAAGACCACAACAAAGTTATCAAGATATTCCTTGAAAAATATATTCATTAGATACTTGAAAATAGAGGGTGCATTTTTCACTCCAAAAGGCACCACTGTAAACTCGAAGTGCCCATACCTAGTCCGAAATGCTATCTTTGGAATATCTTCCTTCCTCACACACAACCGATGATATCCGGATCAAAGGTCAATCTTTGAAAAGTATTGATCTCTATGAAGTTTATCAAATAAGTCATCAATCCGAGTAAGAGGATACTTACTCTTTATTATAATATCATTGATTTCCATGTAATCAATGAAAAGCCTCATTGATCCATCTTTCTTCTTGACAAAGAAGATAGGGGCTCCCCATGGAGAAACACTAGGTAGAACAAATACTTTTTCACTCAAGTCCTCTATTTGTTTATTTAGATCCACTAACTCAATAGTGTCTATTCTATTGGGATTCTTTGATATAGGTCTTCCATCAGAAATTAAATCAATGGAGAACTCAACTTCCCACTTCGGAGGATTTTCAGGTAAATCCTCTGGAAATACATTAATGTACTCTTTCACTATGTGCACATCCTCAATTTTAAGATTTATTTCCTAGCCCATAGATATTCCTTTATCTTCCTCTCCAAGTATTGTATTAAGTAGAGCTACTGGGTGTGATTCTAGATAAAAATCAGATGGCTAAGGTTCCGCCCTAAAGACAAGGTATTCTACACCATTTTTAAAAAATTGTAACTTTCTTCTTCTTACAATAAATCTTCACATCATAATTTGACATCTAATCCTTGCATAGAATTATATAAAATTCAGTCATTGGTATGATGAAAAGGTAAACAACTAGTTCAAATTTTGGTGTCTGAAGGGGGACTAGTTGACATGCCTTGGTTGCAATGATACACCCCCTAGTAGTTTTGACTAACCACTCCTTTATTAAATAAAATTGGAAATATGTAATATTCAAGGAAAACTGGGAAGATATAAATGAATGCGATGATCCAGAATCAAATAAAGTGTTGGCTAAGTTTGAGGAAAAAATTACAATACCAGCCACCACGTCCTTAAGTACTTTAACCTCTGAAGTTGTGATTTCATAAGCTTGTCCCTGATCCCTTGGCATTTTCTGTTGCATATTTCCTTGACGTTTTGGACAATCATTAGAATAGTATCCCATCTCCCGACAATTATAGAATTGAACTTCATTGGCTTCCTTCTTCCCTTTGAAATCACCAGCAAGATGGCCTTTCTGACCACATTTGTAGCATACTCTTTTTCCTTTTAAGAACGCACTTGGGTGCTTCCTTCAACAATTGTCACATGGTGGAAATTCAACTCTTCTCTTCTACCATGATTCCTTATTTCCTTTCCCAGGGTTTTCAGCAGCCCTCTTCTTTTCTTATTTTCCCTTAAAGTCATAAGACTTAGTGAATTATTCTTTTTCTTGATAGAACATGAAACTATATCCTCATATGATGAAAAACTTTGGGAGACCAGTGTCCGTCGAAGGAATTTCTTTAGGCCATCAAAGATTCAATAAATTATTCTCCTTGGATTTTGTATACTATCAAAAGCATGTCTTTCTAACCTTGTGAAGTTAGCTTCATACTTTGCAACATTATCATCTTCCTTCTGCCTAAAATTCAAGATTTTCCTCTCCATATCTGCTCTTTGTTCATGAGGAATGTATTTATCCAAGAATATTTCCTTAAATTCCCTCCACTCTATCTCCTCTATTTCTTCCTCCTCCTTTGTGTTTTGTATTAAGGACCACCACTGATATGCATCTCCTGATAGACAATAGACTGCCATGACGACCTTCCCTCTTTCACTACATCCCAAGGCTAGAAATATCTTCTCAACAAAACATATCCACTGCTCTTCTACAAAAGGGTTTGTAGACCCATTGAATGATGGATGTTGTTTTCGCATAAAGCGGTCTAACATAGCTCCTCCACGTGGTGGATCCGGATGCACCATACAGGTAAGGTTATTATTCATAACCTGAGTAAGTTGTCCCATTATAGTTATGAGTTTCTCAGCACCAGAGCTAACATCATTATCTTTCATCAGAGGGAAATCCCTACAGGGGACACATGTGTTCGTGCGATTTCCATTCATTCCACTTGGCACCATCTCTTGATAATGGAATACACTATATTACGTTTTTAATCATAATTTATAATCTAAACTTAACAAAATACTTAGAAAAAATCGAGATCCTACGCATGGCTAATCTCATATTCACAAAAATGGTTTCTTTGAGGAATATTTTACATTTATATCCATTATAATTGCTTGTAAAGAAAATGTGAATTATCGTAAACATATCCCCTAGGAGTTTCGTAACCAAGAGTGCAGCAAGGCCCATTTTCATGCACTATTTCCCGTTCGACTCTGTCCTAAAGCGGTGTTTGCGGGTTTTACCCCTAGATACATTTGTGTCAGAGCTACCTCTACCTGCTCGTATCCAGACAGAGATTTATTGCTTGAAATATCCACATAATCTATTCCTTACCAAAATACCAGTACATTATTGTATTTATATCCTTGAAGAATAACTTGTGGACCCTTCCCTAATTCTATGATTTCAAAATCTATTTTTCACATATTCTACTAAACTTCCTATGATACCAACTGTAATGACCTAACCCCAGTTGCCCGAAGCAATAGTCTTATTTGATTACATTAGAATAAAAACAAGGAATAAACATACCGATGGACAAAGTAGTTTATTATTATTGGAAAAAATTTACATACTTACGGTTAACATTACTACATTAAGGGAAATAAAACCCTATTTTATTCAGCTAGAAACATCATGTCTCTTAAATTATGCTGGAAAGTCATTCATAAATTACTTCTTAATGTCCTGAGAAAATGAAACATAAGAAAGGGGTGAGCTCAAATGCTCAGTAAGAGTAATCAATACAGTAGAAGATAATATAATCTTTAGACATGGTGAATAATTTAAAACACATGCCATTAACAATAAACTTGAACACAATATGGCAGGAATATGAGCTGAGTAAATAGTTCCATAATAAAACGTAATCATGGGTATTCTACTACTCGAATAACCAAATGATCTATCAGTTAATAGCCTCATAATGAGGGAAGTGCATATGCCAGACATTATGGAACATTTTTTCAAGGCCTCGGCGAAGACTTGTAATGAATAAAGCCTCAGACATAATCCATATATCACATTGGGAAAGGCCTCTGTCAATTCTATGTCTATTTGTCTCATGAGACCCACCGATGAATAAAGGGGCTATAGTGGGTCCCACCCATCACATAAAAATTCCATTGAATTCCTCATATGATCGAAGATCGACATCAACAACATATACATTCATATTTAAACTATCATATGAAATGTAACTAACTTTCCCCAGTCATTAAACATAAAACATTAACCACTCTGAGTAATATAGTGAATGGTTTTAGGATAGATCATACACAATAGAGTTAGTCATAAAACATTAAATAAAATATTTTAGATGAATTTGTAAATTATTAAACCCAATAATACCATGGCATCAACATGAGTGTTTAATTAGACGAAAACACTCTAATAAAATCATTAAGCAATTATTGAGATAAAAACTCTTTTATTTTGAAAATAAGAGTTCATTTGGAAAAATATTTGTATAAAACCATAAGTGAGGTAAGATAGTATTTTCATAATAAAATGAGCGATTTTATAAATATAAATGTTTCCAAAAAAGATTAAATAGTTCCCTTGAAAATAGGTAAAAATTTGAGAAATTCCCTTGAACCGGGCCTGTATTTTGGAAACAATTTTTAAAGATCCTTTTAAAACATGAAACAATACATAAAATAAGGAAGTGTTATTGTTTGTGAACATATATATAATACTCACATAATATATTAGGAGTAAATAACAATACATAAGATTTTCATTGAGGTAATTAGACAGTGAAAGTAACCCGAATGAAAATGGAAGTTCTTGTGGAAAAAACCCATACCTTAACTCCAAACGTGTTCCTCTCTTGAACTTAAGCTCCTGGAATATGAAATTATACTTGTTAATAACTTATTTAATAACCTAAAAGACATGTATTTATTTTATCATAATTCTGTTTACTTCATTTATACCCTTATTTCTAAGTTATTATATTGAATTTCGTTGTTCCAGGGTGTTTGTTTTCTTTATTTTCATAATCGGTTCACTTGTTTTCATGTGGAATTGTTATAAATCTCGTGAATTGAAATTATATATTGTTTATGAACATAAATAATTGATAATTTTCATTTATATCATTTGGTTACATGGAATGAGGATGAATCATTTGATGACAACTACTTCGATTATTCAGCGGTATTTGGATTATTATGAAGTAGTTTTGTCATATAACTTAATTATATGTGCATATTCTGGTTCCTAAATATTAATTAGGTTATAATACATATATTATAGTATTTTTCAACCATAAATATGGTTTCATGTCTAGTAATAATGAATAAATTGAAGAATTAAACTTCGTCATCCACGAAGGCTATAAATTGGAACCTCGGAGATGTTGATTTCATTTATAAAAATAAAAGGGAGGGAGTAAGAATATTTATGATGGTTCGTCCATTCACATGATATAATTACAGTATATATATGATACTGGAGTTATAATGATCATTTTGATAGAGAAGTTCATATGAGGATAGAAAAATAAGATAAATTGAAATGAAACCTAAAGAAAATGAATTGTGCTTTACCTTTTGAAATAACCTCCTTGAGAATCTCCTTAAGGAAAGGGGTTTTGGTATTTTGGAAAGAACAAAAGCTTCTTGGAAGTGGGGAGATACTAGGTAAGGGTAATTGGGAAGAACATTGAGGATCTTCAAGGCTTATAGGAGTGAAGATAAGAGGGAGTGGTGAGGGGTTTTTATAGTGGAGGAGAGGGGTAAATTTTGAATATTTAATTCATTGTTTTATTATTTCCCTCAAGACAACCAATAGTGTTGCTTCATGTGACCCATAATAGTAATACGTGCATTTGAGTTCAAACCAAGTGGCCTTTAATAACTTGTGATTTCATGAATAGTGTATATAACCAATAATTTTTATATACGGTATTTTATCGTATTTCACTGTTCATCAAAAATTATAGAATTTCAGAAAAATCCCAAAAATTCGCCCCTACCATTTTTCAACGTGTAGATTTCAAAAGTGAACTCTATTATTCAAAAATAATTTTCCAAATATTATTAATTTAATTTTTAAATAATGTCATAGTTAATTAAAAAAAATAACAATCTTAGAGGTATAATTAGTTTCATTAGACATTGAAAAATTAATTAAGATCTCATTATCATATTACCTTATGAAAATAAAATAATATCATTATTTACTAAACCTAAGGTTCAGAATAATATTCATATTACAGTTCATAAGGGTATGTTACTATTCAGAAAAAATCAAGTTTGTTCTATCAGACTCTAAATGACTTATTGAACACAACTCTAGATGACCATTATTTGAAATTACAAACATATAAGAGGAAAAGTTGTGTTTAATGGATAGATTATAAAATTTCATTCTATATCTATTTTCTAAACCTTGGGGTGTTACAACCCTACTCATTGATGGATCATTGGAGAGGATGATATATTACATTTTTATGGACATGTATGTGTGTCAGCAGATATACACGAGGAGCTGATATTAGATTTTCATTCTTTAACTTGGGCAGTTCATCCTGGTTTCACCAAGATATATCGTGATCTACGCCATCATTATTGGTTTCCACGTATGAAGAGAGTTGTTTCTGGTTTGGTTATGAGATGTTCTAATTGTCAATAGGTGAAGGTAGAGCATCAACGACTGACAAGGATTTCGTAGTAGTTACCCATTCCCTAGTGGAAGTAGAATGATGTCAAGATGGATTTCATAACGGTTTTACCAAGGTCTCTGTGTGGGAATGATGTGTTTTGGATTGTTATCGACAGTTTCATGAAGGTTTCACACATATTACCGATAAAATAGACCTTTAGTGTTGATAATCATGGAAGGTTGTACATCTATGTGATTGTACATTTTCATGGAGTTCTGCGCTCTATCTATTTAGACAGAGACACCCTTTTTACTTCTCATGTCTCGAAGGGGCTATAGAGGGATTTTTTTACACATGTACTTTCGAGTACAACATACCATCCCCAGACAGATGGCTAGTCTGACCACACAATTCAGGTGTGGGAGTAAAAGCTTCGAGCATGCATCCTATATTTTGGAGGTTCATGGGAGAAGAACATACCTCTACTTGAGTTTTCTTACAATAAAATTTTTCATGTGACAATTCAGATAGACTCTTTTGAGTATTTATACTATAGGCCATGCTGATCACCCCTATGTTGGCTGGAGTAATGAGAGGTAGCTATTATGGGAGCTCATCTTGTCCAAGAGACCACAGATTAGGTGGAGCTGATTCTGAAGAGGATGGCTACAACAAAGTCTCAGAAGAAGTCTTATTATGATTGATGGAGAAAACATATGGAGTTTGAGGTTGGACATCATGTTTTCTTACATGTCACATTGAGGTTGGGAAACAGACGGATTAGGAGACAGGGGAAGCTTTCAATGAGATACGTCAAGCCATTTTGGGTTTTGGAGAGAGTTGGTCTGATTGCATATCAGTTGTAGTTACCTCAGAGGTACTAGGCTATGCATGACATCATCCTTGTTTCTCAGCTACGCCATTAATTCTCAGGCCCATCTCATGTTTTTCAACCTGAGTAGGTTGAGTTGGAGGTGGATACATCATTCAAGGAGCATCCTATCTGAATTTTTTATCGCATCATGAAGGATCTATGTGGCCATTGTGTTCATCTAGTACGGGTGTTGTGGCAACACGACTGAGTGCAGGATGAGACTTAAGAGAGGGAGACTGATGTGTGATCATAGTGTCCAGAGTTGTCTGAGGATTCTTCTTCTCCTCCTTGATTGGATAATTTGGGGATAAATTTATTTAAGGGGGAATTTTTTAAAAACTAGGATCTTCTTTTTTGGTATAGATCTTGATTTTCTGGTGTATTAAGAAAAAGGGGGGGTTTGGGAAATTTTAGACTTACATGTCATATAGTTAGGAGTACACGTCGTGAACCAGGTTGTCACTAGAAGCTGTGTACTGGCCATGTAATGGAAGAGACATGTTTGTGCGGGGTGGCCTAGATATCACCTAAAGAAGGGGTCGGCTGAGGCATGTAGATGGTGTGTACATTAAATAAACACATTGTGTACTTTTTCATTTATTTTATTAAATGGGATGATATCGCATCTAATCTCTAGTTTCATCTTCATCTGGGCCTAGTTTATCCAGGATCAATTGTGTTCCATTATTCCTCTGGAAGCCATCATTTCTCCATGAATGGTTTGGTTCGATCTCCAATGAGTGCATTGGAATCCCACCTATAATTACATCATTTATCTAGGGCCTCTCCTCCTATTTTCTCATTTCTCTTGAGTTATTCATGGTTGAACGTTTTTTATGTTTTTGTATATATACAACTTTATAGGCTGATTCAGGGTCTAATGTTCGAGATTGATCAATGTACAACATCGAGTTAGGTGGTTTGTTGTCTTTCATTGGGTTTATTTGAGTTTTATGTGCCAAAGTGTCGATTACCCATGTTTCGAGTATTTTGGGTTATTGAAATTGAACCCTATTTTTATCTACCTTAGATTGATTGTGAAATAGGGTTTTTTATTGCGGAATTATGTGAAATTTATTGTTTAGGAACACCCCATGGGTGTGTTTCCTTATTTAAGAGTTTTGGGCCATTTCATCTAGGATGCCTATGGGGAAGACCTTGTTTCCTTTCTTTTCTTGATTGGGTGGAATTGAATTATTTTTTATGATTGTTGAATTCTTATGATATGAATTGGATTTTGTTTAACCATTTAGTAGTTGAGATTACATTGGGTTTCTTGATACCGTTTATACACGAATGAATTGCACATAGTTGTGAGAACCTGGTGTAGTTAGTCCACATAGGGAATTGACGTTGAGTGATTCCTCAGAGTGTATGTTATATTTCACACTATGAGACTACAAGGGGCATTGACGGTGAGTGTTCCCTCAGAGTATCTATAGTTTATGTTATGAGACCAAAGGGGGAATTGATGTTGAGTGCTTCCCCAGAGAGTCTGTAGTTGTTTTGAGATGTTAATAGGGGGAATTGATGGTGAGTGCTTCCTCATAGTGTCATTTCCTTTTCATTACATTACATGGCCAATGGGGTTAGACTGTTTGAGCTTCTCAAAGAGTTAATTTAAATATTGAATTTTTGTGACACGTCTTCCAATCCAAAGCACAATCTTGGATTCATTCATGTTAGGTAGTCTTCTGATATACATTTTTGTGATATATACTTGATTAAATGATGATCATTAAATGCCAATGAATGTAAATGGAAATTGTAGGATTAGTTACCTTTTTTGTACTCATAGTTTTTTTGATGTATTTCCATTATTACATTCTATATATACTCACTTATAGTTAGGCAACGATCTTGGGGTGGTTACCTATTGGGATTCGTCTCACGCCCTATTTGGGTCATGATTTTGGAACCAAATAAATTATATTGTTGTAGGTATAGATAAGGGAAAGAACCATTCATCATTAGTTACTTGATTGCTGTGGAGCTGGAGAGCATGGGACCAAGCTGAGGCTTGTGGTGCTGTTAGAGTTTACTTTCTTTTCATTTTCATTTGGTTTAGTTGCGTATTTCTAGCATTGTAGCATGTTTGGCTATTTTTTCAGACATATGTGACATGCATCATTTATATATGTGCTCCAGTTTTTTATTTACTTTGACTCTCCCATTGTTTACTTTTTATGGTATTATTTCTTTCGCTATTGTTTGTTATTCGTTATTCATACTCTTCCAATGAGGGCATAATATCCCCATTTTCACACACATGTCCCTCGATGCTTGTCAGCATCCTTTGGTGTTTGGGGAAATGCGCTTGAGGAATGTGACCTACCAGGTACGGGGCACCTTTGAGAAGCACACGAAACCAGGACGTTACACGTCCTGTCCCAAATAGCCACTTAAACAATTCTAAATAGGTTTGGTGTTACTAACCTTAGGTGCACCACCCCGATCACTAAAGGCTACCAACTAGAAGCGAGACCGAAATAGGCATAGTGGGGAGGCTATAACATCTGGGAAAAAGGAAAATAAAGGTATTGGTCTGAGTATAATAATATTACATACAGGAGAAATAATTGACCCAGTAGACTCAAACCAGACCTGCATAGAGGAAGCACATCCAATATCAATAAATAGTGGAAGCAAGATATAAAAAACTATAGAGGGAAGTAAAAAGAAAAGAATGTTGAACACTTCTTATAACTACTAAATAAACCAAGCATGCACCTATAGAAGGATAGACACGTTAATATAAAATGGGTTCCAATGGAAAACCAATGGTAACTACAATAATAAAGTAATCATGATGATTCATAGTGAAAGCTAAAACAAAAGTAAAACTCTTTCTAGTCATGACCACAAGGCCCATACAATCTTTATGCCAAATAGCACTATGATCCACCTCTTGAGGATAATCCTTTACCGGTTTGTAAAACAATAAAATCTACACATGTCCTGAAGGGCCCATGTAGGGTGTGAGGATAATATAATTAGTATCACACCAAATGGTGAATACCTAGTATTTGTGTTTAATCATTCATGCATCTATAAGGAAATAAATAGTATGATGCACGAAGTAAACACAATCTCTACTAGTGGGAAACGACCACAAAGGACTGTCACTTGCTTCAGCCAATGATAGAATCTATGTCCCATAACCTGACACCATGTGCCTCCTATCATAGTGTGTCTCAAGTACCAGCATCCCAAAGGAATACCCATCAAATAGTAACCCAACATCATGTTCCTTCTGACAACTCCTATCTCAAGTACCGTCGTCCCATAGGCCTACTCTTGTTGTAGTAACTCAGCACCATCTTCCTCTTGACACCTCATGTCTCAAGTACCGACATCCCATATGCACGCCCAAACAATCTAAAGGCTCTTAACATTCCAATTGGATTCTACTAAAAGCACCCCCACAAACCATAATCACCTAACCACAACTGCCAAAGCCTCTACCCACACAAGCAGTCAAGACCACCTCATCAGAGCATCACCTTTGTGCACATGAACTAAAGTCACGGGTGAGAGGTAATCACCAAATATAGAACCCAAGACACAACACCTATGACACCTCATGTCCCTAAAATCATGTTACTCAAGAATATGATGGCCTTTCCATCCAAGTAACCCAGGATATGCCCAAACTGACAGTTACATTACCTCAATCTGATAACTATGATGCCCAATCCCATGGTCAAACCACCCAAATAATCTAGGCCATGCCCAACCTGTGATCAACATCACTCAAAAATTGCTGGGAAAAATCCAACATAACCCCAAGGGTTCCTGCATATTCAATATCCAATAGAAGATATATATATATATATAATCACAATGAAACACTTTAAACCGGAAAAACAATTTAAAAATTGAATTGCACTATCCAGGTGTTTTCCCATACCAGCAAGGGGGTCATGAAAGCATTTGATAATATTAATCATTCTTGAATAATTTAAACTCAGCAGTTTATTTAAAAAAATCAATTATAACCCTTTTGGCACCCCCATCCAAAATGACCTAAATGAGAAATGGCCTCTAACACGAACTCTCTAAAGCATAACATGGAAATGGAATAACCAATGGAATCCCATGGGTCTAAATATCAATTCAATATGTAAAATAAGCTTTAACGGGGTCTCCCTAAAAATACCCAATGTTGTGTCAAAGGTTGTGCCAGCTAAATGTCCATGAAAACACAAAATAGGGTATACAACACATTCCTCGAACTAGTATTATGATCCTCCTCTGGTAACAACCTCTAATTCAGTCAAAATAAAGGTAGATCTATAAAACAATCATAAGTGATCAAATCCATATATCTCAGTTTAGAAAAAAAATCATGAATAGCATCTCAATAGGAATCATGAGCTTACTGAGGGGGTTCCAATGGATCCAATGGTTTTCGGATCTAACATTGGATGAAGAACTAAGAGGGATTTAAAGTCTCGACCGACTTGGTTTGAGGGTTCCATCATGTTTCTACCCAAACGATTCAACTTCATAACTATAGAAAAATTATAAATTACATGATGTTTATATATGAGTGCATACAATGTATATCATTTCAATGTTCCTTTGATGGTTTCTTTCCACCGACTTACTTTTCCAACCTGCCGACATGACTACACTATGTGTACTTGGGGTACACGATGTGTACATGGTTTTCCCTCTTGTTCTCACCGACATGACCACACACCATGTATATCCCTCATACACGGCTAGACTACATGGTGCATACTAGGAGTACACGACGTGTACATGGTAAAAAATATATATCCGTCCAACACTCCTACACGCCATGTATGGCCTTCACACACAGCCATAGTACATAGCGTGTACCTAGAACTACATGGCGGGTAACCCTTAAATCATGCCATGTGCGCAGTTTTAGTCCAAAACCACCTGGTCTCCCATTTTTTCTCAAAAAATTCACAAAAAAGAAAGGGAAAAAAAGAAACTCAAACCTCAAAGGAAGAACTAGATTCTTACAAACATCCTCCCTTAAAATAATTCATCCCTAAATTTCCCATACAAGGGTGGAGAATAAAAACTCCATATAACACTAGCTCAAATCTCTAATCAAGAACAGGTCCACCGACCTATGTTTGAGACCCAGGGTCCTTCCGTGACACATAATCACCCATTCCCCTCATAAGGATCCCTTGTGTAACTTGGAACACCCATTCATGTCCCACATTGCATCGGTGTACACCTCAATGAGGTACTACATCCCATGGATGCTCAAAAAAACCAAGTGCCATGTACCTCAAGTAACCCGCATTATTAATGCCTTGATGCCCACAACACCTCAAGTAACCAGCATCCTCGATTTCTCGATTCCCACAGAACATTGTGTATATATATATATATAATATCACCCACCCAAAATGGATCCAATCCCACTGACCAGCATATTGGCAGTCCACATAAATCATGTGCACCTCGTGCACTCAAAATAGGCATGATTTAATCAGACATGCCAAAAAAACCAAAAAATTACGACCACACTCACAGCGTACCTATGACATTCGTCAGGTCACCAGCATGTTCAGCCTATGGTAGCTCCATAGAGTGCACTTGGCTGGACACATGGGTGCCTGAATCATGCCCTCCCTATGGTGTTGCACCAGTCATCATCCACTAACTAAATGGTTGGGACCCACTATCTCTACCACAACTTCTGCATGCAACAAAACCTCAGCTACCCTCACTTGGTACTGACCCAGATCTCACCCTAGATTCCACAAATATTCTGGGTCCCTGCCTGCCGGCTATTTGAGAAGGGTGCCTACAAAACCTCTCGAGATTCTCGACATATCCACAACCCCAAAACTCCTTTGAAGACTTGTCAAACTAAGTCCAAACATGCCCTGGTTCTCCACACTAAAAGAAAACCACTGTCGAACTACCATGAGGTGGTATAGCTAAGTCCATGGCCTACCCACCCGACTAGAACTCATCCTGACCTCGTTTCCTGCTATCTGAACCATCACCAAAAGTATCCTCCCAACTCAAGTGGGACATGTCCATAATGTTTCCCTCATCTATGAATGCCTGATTCACTGCCTCTGAAAAACGATGTTAGTCTAAACAGGTTTATTTTCACATGGATGGTGTGTCGTAGTCCATCTTCGAAGAGTCTCACCCACTAGGTGTCATTATTTACCATACCTAGTGAAAAGTGATACATCTCAGTGATATTATTATCATAGTCCATGATGTACATGTTACCCTTTGAAGGCTGAAGAATTCCTGCTCTCTCTCCACCCTCAGTGTTTTTGGGAAAAAGTGATCAAAGAACCTATCCTCGAGGTCCTTCATGGCCATTCCCACATGTCTGCGAGCCTGAACATACACATCCCACCTGTACTACACTATCCCTCGTAGCATGTACGGAGCCAGCTTAACACTCTACCCAGGAGGCATCTCGAGCTTCTCCAAGATCATGTTCAGGCTCTCTATCCATTTCATAGATTTTTTGGACATCCCATACCCTGGAAAAGTAATAGGTGATACAACTGGATCACCTTCTTCAAATATACCATAGATGGATCTTCTCCCTACTCACCTCTCTAAATCACCAATAAATCATGTTCCAGGATAGAACAAAGCTACTCTTTGAGCCATAGCCCGAATGCTGTCAAACCTGGAAACTACCCTTCCGGCACTAGATCTTGAACCTAATCATTCCCCAAAGAATGTACCTTTGGTTCATTCTCTTCATGTCCCTTTTGGTTCTACACCTAATCTTGCTCCTATCGCAGTATCCCATTACCCGCCTGATGCATCATCAAGCCTTATAGGAGGAACCCACTGAATACCATAAATGTTCTGATAGCCCATGTATATATATATTTGAATATATTCAATGCATATATGAAATGTAGTAAAAGGAAAATTTTAACTACTACACTTACTCTCACCCACTGTAACCATGCCCCATGGAATCCTGACATCATGGGCTCCTCACCCACCCTCAATAAGGATAATTATAAACATTACCTTTGTCCATGATCATCCAGGCAACCATCATTGCTTCAAACTAACAACTAATTCACCCAATACTTGTGATCGACATCACCTCTATCATGTTACATGACTGATCGTATATGATCCAGGCCCAAACTCATGCCACATGAAATTTTACAAAATTAAATAATGGAATATTACATTGAAATAAAAAACAATTCTATCAGGAATTTCCCCACTCACATTTAAAAATAATCTATAGCATGAAAATTGATATTATTAAAATGGTATTGTCACTTCAAAAAGCATACATGAATATATGAGATTTAAATACACTTACAATGTGTCTATCAATGGCCAAGAAAACATGCCTTTCCATACCAGGACAAGGTCCCATACTCCATTATCGTACCAGCTCAAGGGTAACAAATAGAAACTAGTAATCATCCGAAACTAAGGAAGCCACCAAGGTGGAAACCATAAAAACTATAATATGAGTAAAAGAAAACATTAATTCCCAAAAAAGGTAACTTGTTATGTCCCTCATACATAGGGCTACAAAAACCCAAAAATAAGCTAGAAACCTTGTTCCGGTTATAACCTATCTCCCAGATACCATACCCCAAATAGTAAAACCAGCAGAAATAAAGAAGGAGGTTTTGATATCATTAGTAGTCTGTCAAAATTTTCTACTAAATCTTCATCAAAACAACTCTTTTGATACCACTTTATAACATCCCAACCCAAAAAGCCTCCCAAAGAGTGATAAATTGGCTAGGTGTTACTAACCTTAGGCACACCTCCCTGAATGAAAAAGGCTTCTCACTAGTAGAGAGGGTGTAATAGCTATAGTTGGGAATCTATAACCTCTGGGAAAGAGGAAAATAATTTTACTAGTCCAAGTATAATAATAAAAAAAAGTAGTGTAAATAAATGACTTAGTAGACTCAAACCAAACCCACAAAGCAGAAGCAAATCCAATATCAAAAAATATATGTATAAATATATAAACAAGTTCATGAGGAAGTAAACAGAAGGACATGCTGAACAATAGTTGTAACTACTAAAAAAGCCAAGTATGCACCCATAGTAGGTCAGAGAGGTTAATATAAAATGGGCACCAATGGCTAACCAATGGTATCTACAATAATAAAGTAATCATGTTGATACATAATGAAAGACAAAAAAAGTAAAAAACTATCTAGGCATGACCTCATGGTCCATACCATCTTCGTGCGAAACAACACTATGATCCAACTCTCGATACTGATCTTTTACCTGAATGTAAAACCATAAAGTCTACACACGTCCTGAAGGTCCTGTGTAGGGTGTGAGATGAATCTATATAGGATACCACCTAATGGTGTGTACCTAGTATAGGTGTTTAATCTGGAATTCATCTATAAAGAAAATAAATAGTATGATTCCTGATGTAAACACAACCTCCACAAGTGCTCAGCAGGATCTATGAAGTGTCACATGCTTCGACCAATGTAGTAATATCAGTCATGTAAAATGCCACTATGTTCCTCCTAACACTGCATGTCTCAAGTACCGACATTCGTAATGAACACATAATAAATAATAACCTGACACCATGTGCCTCCTGACAGCTCGTTTCTCAATTACCGACGTCATGTAGGCCCAACCAAGGAGTAGTAACCCGGCACCATTTGCCTCCTAACACATCGTTTCTCAAGTACCGGCATCTCGTAGGCACACCCAAACAATATGATGGCTCCTCACCTTCCACGTGGGTTCCACGGAAAGACCCCCCAAACCATAATCACCTAACATCAACTATGGTGCCTCTACCCTGATGAGATGTCAAGACCACCTCATCACCAAGTCATCTATGTGGGCACAACCCAAAGTCACTGGTGGGAAGTAATCACCAAATATAGAACCCATTCCACTTGACCTCTAGAACCTCAAGTCTCTATGACCATGTTGATCAAGAATCTGAGTGTCTTTCAATCAATATAACCCAATTCATGCCCAACCTAACTGTCACACTACCTCAATCTGACGTCTACAACACCCAATCCCAGTGTCAAACCACCCAAATAATCTGGGCCACGCACAACCTGTGGTCAACAACACTCAAGAATATTTGGGCTACACACATAAAATCCCCAACGGTTCTAGAATATTCAATATCCATCATCACATATATATAATCACAATGATACACTTTAAATAGGAAAAACAATTTATCAGTTGAATTTCACTAGCCATGTGTTGTCCCATACTAGTAATGAGGTCTTGAAATAATTTTCGAAACTTAATCATGTTGTAATAGTTTAAACTCATAATTTTAATGAAAAAAATTCAAATATAACTATTTTGGAACCCCCATCAAAAATTTCTTTAATGAGTAACAACCTCTGACCCAACATTTCTCTATAATAACAAGGTAAGAGAATACCAAAAGGAATCCCATAGGTCTAACAATTAATTCAATATGTAACAACAACCTTAATGTGGTCTCGCTCAAAATATAAAAAGATGTTCTAACCCCCCCCCCCAATATCCACGCAAAAAAAACATTATGCACTACTTACCTTGAACTACTATGATGATCCACCTCTGGTAACAGCCTCTAATTCGGTCTAAATCAAGGTAGATATATAAAAAGATAATAAACACTCAAACGCCTATAATAGAGTTTATAACAAAAATCAAGAATAATGGTTTAAGAGGAATCAAGAGCTTACTGATGGGGTTCAAATAGATCCAATGGTATTCAGATCATCAGATGATGAACTAAAAGGGATTTGATGTCTCGACCAAACTGGTTTGAGGGTTCTATCCAGTTTCTTCAAAATTGTTGCAATGGTACGTTTATAGAATAAATTAGAAACTAAACGATGCGTATATATAAGTACATTCAATTTATATCATTTTATTATTCCTTTGATGGAAACTATCCGCCTTAATACTTTTCCGACCTACCGAAAATACTAGACGGTGTGTACTAGGTTTTACACAGTATGCACTTGGTTTTCCCTCTCTTTCTTGCTAACATTCCCACACGCCATGCATATCCCTCATACACGGCTAGACTACATGGAATGTACTAGGAGAATATGGTGTGTACAAGGTAAAAACTCTCTACCCGGCCAACACGAATTCATGCAATGTATGGCCTTCATACATGGCCATGGTACACAGCGTGTACCTAGAACTACATGGTGTGTAACCCTTAAATCATGTCGTGTTCCCAGTTTTAGTCCAGAACCCCCAGCCTCCCAAGTTTTCTCAAAAACAGCCCAAAACAGAAAGAATGAAAAAAAAACTCATACCTTAACGGAAGAACCAGGTTCTTATAGATCAACATCTCCAAAAAGAAAATATATATAAGGCACTGGACTTAAACATTGCATAATATTTATTTATATTAGGAATTCACATTGATGATCTTTTTCAGGTTTAGAGTTTTTGAGAATCGGGCCATAACTATTACATACAATGTGTATACAACTAAAATAGTATCCATTTCTTCAAAAATATAAAACCTTTGAAAGTAAAAATGATTGTTTTAAGAAATAAATCTTTTTAACTTCTTTCTTTCTCATACCCATCCTTATACCCTGTGAAAACATTTTTAAAACATGTGATGATCACAAAAAAGATTTGTAAGGGATATAAAATATGAAAGGATAATGATAGTCCATGAATATTTATAAACCCATTAAATCATAAGAATCCTAAAAAACATCAAAGAAATCATAAATCATTAATGTAACACGGGGCATCCATATCATACTTACATTGTATTTTCTATAGCTACATAGGGAGTAACCTTCATGGTTACGTTTTTAATACCCATCAAAGTATATTCCCTAAATATCTTAGGAGATACCATATCGTTTAACTCCATCTCATTACCCAATGAATTAGAGAGATATCATATTCTCACCCGCCATCAGTTTATTATGGAACCACCTGAACTCATAAAAAATTCCTATGAACCATAACATGATCATAACACATAAAATATGCATAAAAGATAAAATAACATATCCACATTGCAATCAGAGAATATCATTTCAAGATACTGATATAATCAATCCATTATTAAAACCATTTTTAATACCAAAATACCTAAAAAGTTATTAAGGTATTTAATTTTCTTTTAGAAACCTTATGTCTTGTAGAGGAATCCAAATACCAAATAATGGTCACAGCAATGGAATGGTCATTATCACCACATATGATAAAAAATACATTCCTTCTATTGTTTTACAAAAATCTTCATATAAAAAATATTCCCTTTTGAAAACTATGGAATGAAATTAAAATTCATAGTGTTTGAATATATGTCGTATAAAAGCCTCTGGTGCATATTATCAAAATATGCCTCAAGGAAATGAGATTGAGATGAAGTCCCTTTGCTGGAGTCTGAATCATTTGGTGCAATTGTTATATTCTTGAATAATAAACTTAGGTTAATTTTTACTTTCATAAGAACCTTTTTATTGTTTATTATTCCTTTTAAATAACTTATTATAATATGATAAATATTTCATAATTATTTATATTCATATTAGTCATTTTTTCAATATTCTGTACTTGAGTCAAAGGGGAAAATGGTTTTGATGTCACTGGTCAATGTGGTCATGTCATGACCCACCTTCACCAAGATGAGAGAAGGGATAGGGAACTTTCAGACCCTTCCCTCTTAATGTTAAAGGAGAGATAATGACCCCCAAGTACCACCTTCAATAGGCCCCAGAGTGACGACTAGCACCAAGGGTATAAAATATCATGTAACATAGAAAACATTACCCTTTTCATAGAACAAGATTGGGAGATAAGATGGTAAATCCCAAACAACTCCATAGGATGAAATAAAATTAAATAAAAAACCATTTTTTCAACATGTGTGTTCAAAATAATGTGTTACAAGGTACAAGTAAACTCTAATGGAAAGTACCAAGAGACAGAAAATCAGCAACGCCAACTATATTGATGCCCAAGATAGTAAGGTCTGGCATGGTCCTCCAAGTCCTCCTAGAAAACTGAAAGTAGTTTTATATACGTATGGTGAGTATACATGTATACTCAGTAGGTACAACTAAAAGCTCGCATGAACAAGTGGTGAGGCATTCTAATGCCTCATGTGAAAGAATAGGTAACCAAAACACCTAACTAGGAAACTATCCACCCATCCTCACCAAGGCTCACTCCCTAAATAATTCAAGTCAAGTAAGGTAATAGTAATAACACATCGATGTTTGGGTACCCCACACCACTTTCCCAATGGTAATTTAGGACTTCTTACATGCTAGATCTCCCCTTTAGGTTCCACTACAGTCCCACATCCTCCCCAACAACAACCTTATGGGCCACCATAACCACGCATCTTGCCCGCATACACCTGGGCCACCATAACCACACATAACCACGCCCATAGAAACCTGGGCCATAAAAACCACCACCACGCCCAATGACACCTGGGCCAGAACAACCATTACCATGCCTGAAGGCACCCAGGCTAGAACAACCACTTCCATACCCAATAACACATGGTCTATAAAAACTACCGCCACACCCGAAGTCACCTGGGCCTCAACCTGAAGACACTTAGGAAACAAACAATCCCACACAAACTTGGTAAAACCACCACAACACACCCTACCTGAAGAGTCTTATCCCATAATGAACCTTAGGGCATCACAACCTACCTGAAGAGTCTTTGACTACCTGGGAGAGGGATAAGAAAAGATCTAATAACCATCCACTCATAGGAATTTTGGAAAAAACACACTCCCCCATGAAATGGGGGTGTTTGGAACGCCGTCCTCAACATGGGTGGGGTTTATATAAGAAAAACAAGAACTAAATTTTATATATAGATATAATCAAGATCACATCTAAACCTAGGGGTCCTGAAAACAACTACCATCCCGTAAAAAACCCCAATTTCCATAACCGCTACATGCACAAGTACACAACAACCACAACTAGATCACAACCCATTTTTGGAAAATAACTCCCCCATTTTATCCATTCTCATTATCATGTTCCTTTGATTCCATTTAAAATATTCCTCCACTACTGGGAAACTAATAGGAATAACCAGATGCCAAAACAACAACTGAAGGAAAATGGCCAAGCAACATTTAATCATTCACACCCGATTCTCTTGTAAACTAACAACATCAAAAGAGATCTGTGAGATCCCATCAATTAAGATAACCAAATCAAGACCCAACATACTGGCTCCACACAACCTCAGATTCACAAACCAATAACTTCTCACCCAGAAAATTCCACCCCCACCCCCTTTTAAGTCACCCCAGAAACATTGAACAGAGAAACCACGCATATCATAAGAAAAATCAAGGGAGTTTTCATATTTTCCATCACCATTAATTTTATTCTTTCATTCCATTTGGATAATATGAGTGACTATAAAAGAGTTATTTTCAATCAGGAATCCTTTTATCAACCATGTTTAAGTTATTGACTAGTTTCCATGTTACTACCATTTAATCACATGATTATATGGAAAAACATACCTTCATTAGTCTTCAATAAAGGACCACCAACGACCATGATTTTCAGTGGACATAATCCCTTATAATTCACAATATAAAACAATGGTATAACACTACAACATCATCAACATTACCATCCCTTCATCTTTTAAAATTATGTTTATTATCTTTGTTAATGTTTTTTCATCTACATCTCAAAGGATCGTCCTCATACCCACCCCACATGATTCATAGTAAAGAGAGATGAAGGAAAAACCCCTACTTTGATGATCAAGGATCGAAGTTTCCTCTTTGAGCCAAGAACTAGGGATGGAATGAATTGCTAGAAAAGTAGAATCCAAGGCTAAGCGGGAAGGGCACCAACAAGGGTGTACGATTCATCTCTACAAGAAAATCTCGAGGCACAGTAAGAGAAATTGAAAGGAAGAATGAAGAGTGGATCTTATATGAAGAAGAGGCGTGATCCTAAAACCAAGGAGACAATTTCCAAGTACATAAAAGACTAATCGTGTCTCGACCATGTGACATGGTGGTTTCACATGTTTGGATTAAATGAGATTTAATAATTCTTTTGGATATGGTGAGATAATAACTCTAAATTAATATATTTTCTATAAATGGAGAAAAAAATGTAATATGTGTGAAACTAGGAGAACATTGGAAGCTGTAGAATGTTGAAAAGGGTGTTATAGGCCACACGTTTTAGTAATCTAGTGTCTCCCCTCTCTTAGGGGATTTAAGATATCATTTATGGGCTTTCAAAAGTTCCATAAATCACTTTAAAAGATGAATTTAAAACAATTTTTTGTCCAATGATTTGTTACAGAAGAAAAATTGGAAAGTCCTAGAGAAACTAGAAATGAATCACCAATGGGTGAGTCACTCTCACCCTAGCACCATCACCATGGCACCATCGCCCTAGCACTGTCATCCTCGTAATATCTCCCTAGCATTGTCACCCTGGAACTAATGCCGATCAGTGCCATTTACGGCCCATCACTTCCACCGGCACCCATCGGTTCCACTGCTGCCCATCGGTGCCACCAATCATTCGACCTAAAAATTTGGAAAACTCCTTAATGAGTCACTGATGGTCCTCAAGATACACCAAAAACTGTAATTTGATAAAGTAATGGACTGTGAGGGTCTGGTCCATTACATCAGATACCTAACGAACTATTCATTCCCATGATAATTCAAGAGTAAACCTAAATAGAGTGAGGGGTTTGTATAACCACCTCATAAGATACCTCTCAGGAAAAACCACCTTAGAGTTGTTCAAAAGCTAGAAAAATACTGTAACATCTAGGAACACCTCTCTCACATAAATCTCCAAAAAAACCATGGAAACAGTGCCTCTCCTCTCTCCCATGTAACCACAGAAACACATAAAGGTCACACTAGCCAAATATATGGATTAGGGAGACCCTTTTCAAATGTTAAGATACTATCAACTTTTGGTGGAACTGAATCAACTACACGGGTTTAATCGCATCCACCTTAATGCAACTTGATTAGGGATTGGGTCCCCCCTCTCCAAAGTCATGACTTTTCATAGAAATTCAATGAACAAGGGAAACTACTCTTATTATATCAAATAAGTCCAATAATTACATCACAGAAAAGCTCAAAGGAAAAACAATATCAAAAATCAAAATAGATCTGGGTACTGGGCATGAATCTATGCCTCCCCTTCCTAGGTAATCTCTTCGAGCACGCCATGCACCCACAATACACGAACCAAAGGAATGGTCTTCCCATAATGAACCTTCTTTTTAAGATCATCAATTTTCATCATTCACTCCATGAACATCCCATCATCCTCGATATCCAACTCTCCCAAGTCAAGGATGTGGGAGTCAACGTGTAAATACCGACAGAGTTAAGATACCTGAAATATGTTTTGGATCTACTCCAGTGGTGGTGGTAACACCAGCTAGTATGCCACATCGCTGACTCATACAAACACCATGAAGGGTCTGACAAACCATGGGAGAATGCTTACTCCCTTGACAAACCACTCTTTCCCATGTCGAGGATATGCCTTTAAGAACATGTGGTCCCCAACCTCGAACTCCAATGGTCTCCTCCTATTATATACATATGACTTCTGTCAGTCATGATCTACCGTCATCCTCTCATGCACAAGTTGAACCTTTTCTGTCGTGTTGTGCACCACATCTGGGCTGAGAACACCAACCTCCCGAACCTCTTTCCAGCACACAGTTCAATGACATGGTCCTCTATAAAAGGCTTAAAACAGTTCCATGACAAAGGTAGAGTTATATCTATTTTTTAAACTCTAGAAGAGTACATTGTTATACCTATGATCCCCCAATGTCCAGAACTCATGCTCGCAGCATGTCCTATAGTGTCTGGATGGTCCTATCTGTCTTGCCATCCATCTAAGGGTTGAAAGAAGTGATAAGTCATAGGTGGGTACCAAAATAATGATGTAATTCCTTCCATACTCGCGAATTAAAGAATGTGTCCTGATCCAAAATAATGGTTCTAGGAACTCCATGCAGTAGCACAACTTCACCCACGTACTTCTGTATTAAGGCATTCATCGTGCTCGACTCCTTAATTTTTAAGAAGTGAGCTGATTTAGTCAACTAGTCCACCACTACCCATATGTCATCACATCCTACGTCATCACTGTGTAGTCCCATGATGTAATATATTGATATGTCATCCCACTTCTACTCGGGATCATCTAAGGGCTGCAATAGAGAACCCAGAACACAGGGTTCGACCTTCACTTGCTGGCACATGAGACACTTTTCCACGAACTCTGCCACTACCTGCTTCACTCTGGGCAACCAAAACTGACCCCTCAAGCTTCGGTACAACATGGAAATTACAAGGTGTACTTATAGGTTTGATTTATGGATCTCATCAAGAACTCTCTCAGACATCATCTCTAGGAAAAACCACTTTTTCCAAAAAGATTCCAATTCTGACCATCCTTTGACCATCCTTCTAGAGAATCACCCTGGATAACATGATCATGCATCACTTCATCCTCTAAGTCTCCCCACTGAGACTCCTCCACCTTCTACACCAAGTAATACTACCTCATCATCTTAAATAGGCATCCTCTACCATCCTGCACTATCATGTTCAGATGTAAAGAAGCAAACTCCTCCATTGCTTTAAAAGCATATCCTAACTCATGAACCACATACTTCTATGAATCCCTACTCAAGGCATATGGTACCACATTCCCCTTTCCTAAGGTGTAGGAGATCTCAAAGTCATAGTCCTAATGAAACTATATCCACCTCCACTACCGTAAGTTCACTTCTCTCTAATCCTCTCATGAGAAGTTAACAACCAGTGGGTCCCACTTCAACTTCCAAACCTAGGATCTAACACTTAGGAAAGTGGAATAAAATTTGTAACAAAATTTTATTTCACTTAACACTTAAACCACATTTTTAAGCAACTCTTCCTGAGAAAACACAACTCCAGAGAAGGTCTTCTTAAGAAATTACCAGCGTTGCGGTTTCATCAATGCCCTCAGATTTTGATTCTGAGAACCAGTTAAAAAGTTAGAAAAACCCGCTCATTCGTTCACTGAACATACCCGAGCTAATCTTTAGAAATTGATTCTGGGCACACCGGGCCTCGGAATCAGGAGTCGTCCGAAACTGCATACTTGTAAAATCCAAAAGAATTTAAGAAAAAAATTTCCTTGAAATTTATAGGACTTTACATTACTATCTCCTCAGGGCTTTACGTCCCCATACTGATACATCGCAAACTTGGGAAACAAATGAGGGTACTGTGCACGCATTTGATCCTCCCGCTCCCAAGTGCTCTCCTAGAGGTTCCTGTGATGCCACCTGATGCGAACTAGAGGGATCGACCACACATGTAGGACCCACTCCTGTCGATCCTTGATCTCCACCGGGACCTCTGCAGAATTCTCCTTGTCATCAATGTCCAGCTCCCCAACATCAATGATATGCGTCGAGTCATGCACGTATCTCCTCAACTGTGATATGTGGAAGATGTCGTGCAACCGGTGAAACTGAGGTGGAAGCTCCAGGAGATAAGCCACCTTGCCTATCATACTAAAATCCTGGAATGGTCCGATGAAGCGTGGAGATAACTTGCCGCCTCGTCCAAATCTTTGTAATCCACACCGATGTGAGACCCGTATGAAAACATGGACGCCATCCTCGAAATCTAGTTGTCTCCGCCTCCTGTCAGCATAAGACTTTTGTCGGCTATATGCTATCCTCATCCGCTCCTGGATGATCTAAACATTCTCAGTCGTGGCCTAGACCATCTCTGGTCCTACAAGTGCTAACTCCCCAAGGTCTATCCAGCATAGAGGTGATATGCAAGGTCAGTCGTATGATGCCTCATATGGTTCCATCCCAATGGTGGAGTGGTAGCTGATATTGTACATAAACTCTACCAAAGGTAGGTGATCCTCCTAGCTGTAACCAAAGTCAAGGACACATGAAAAGTGCTTGTCCTCAAGAGTCTGAATGGTCCTCTCTGTCTGGCCATCCATCTAAGGGTGAAAGGAGGTGCTCAGACATAACTGCATCCTGAATGCCTCCGGAAACCCCTTCCAAATCCAGGATGTAAAATGACCATCTTGATCGGAGACGATAGATGATGGCACACCGTGAATCCATAAGATCTTATGAACGTAGAGGCGTCCCAAACTCTCCACTGAGCACTGCTCTCTGATAGTTAAGTGGGCCGAATTGGTGAGTCAGTCGACGATCAACCAAATGGAGTCGTTTCCTCTAGAATTACGTGGATGTCCAGTCACGAAATCCATAGATATACCTTCCCACTTCCACTCCGGGACCTCCAAGGGTTGTACCAAGCCTGCTGGTACCTGGTGCTCCGCCTTCGCCTACTGGCATGTGAGGCTTCGACAAACGAACTCAGCCACAACCTTCTTCATACCCAGCCACCAGTGCTGTCGTCTGAGATCCTGGTACATCTTCGCCACTCCTGGATGTACCGCTAAAGGTGATGTATGAAACTCTCTCAACACCTCTTCTTGTAATGAATATGGTACCATGGTACGTCCTCTAAAAAGGATGAAGTGCTCTCCTCCTACAGAAAATACATCAGGTGCATGTTCTGTGGAAATCTGCGCATGTCACGTCTCATAGTCATCGTCCCCACGTTGTGCCTCTCTAACCCACTGAAGAAGTTGTGCAGTGGCTGTGAGCGACTATAAAAATTTCGCCCCATCTCTATCCATGAAAGATATCTACAATGCGGCTAGCTGCTCTGTCGCCTCTCCAAGTAGTTGAATGCCCATCCTACTGCTGATAGCATCGACTACTACGTTCCCCTTCCCATGAGTATAAACTATCTCAAAGTCATAGTCTTGGAGGAACTCAATCCATCACTGCTGTCTCAGGTTCAGGTCATTCTGCGTGAAGATGTACCAGAGACTCTGGTGGTCAGAGAAGACTGTAAAGTGCTCGCCCATCAGATAGTGCCGCCAAATCTTGAGAGCGAAGTCCACTACTGCTAACTCCTGGTCATGGGTAGCGTAGTTCTGCTCATGCTGCCTCAACTGTCGTAATCCATAGGCGATCACTTCCTTCTCCTGCGTCCGGACACACCCGATTCTGGTCCATGATGCATCATAGTAGACTACATACCCTACTCCCTCCTCTGGTAGACTCAAGATGGGTGCACTGGTCAATCTCTGTCTCAGCTCATGGAAGCTCTATTGACATCTATCTAACCACACGAAGGGTTTTCTATTCTTCATCAAAGCTGAAAGTGGTGCTGCAACTCTGGAGAAGTATAGCACAAATCTCTAATAGTACCCAGCCAGACCTAGGAAACTTCGTACCTCCGTCACGCTCCTTGGTGGATCCCAAGCTAGCACTTCCTCGACCTTCACAGGATCCACTGCAAATCCTTACTCAGAGATGACGTACCTCAAGAAGTGGACCCCATGTATCCAGAACTGACACTTCGAGAGCTTACCATAAAGCTGGTGATCTCGGAGTGTGTCCAGTACAACCAGCAAGTGGTAGTCATTCTCCTCCTCAGTGGTTGAGTAAATCAATATGTCTTCGATAAAGACTACAACAAATCGATCAAGTTAAGGCTGGAAGATACTGTTCATGAGACTCATGAACACTGATGGAGCATTGGTTACGCCGAAAGGCCTAACCAAGAACTCATAGTGTCCATATTGACACTTGAAAACTGTCTTCTGCACATCCTCGTCTCGAACTCTGAGCTAATGATAACCTGACCCGAGTTCTATCATCGAGAACCATTGTGCTCCGTTGAGCTGATCGAAGAGGTCGTTGATCCTCAGAAGTGGATACTTGTTCTTCATGGTCACGGGGTTCAGGCGACGGTAATCGACACATAGTCTCAACTCCCGTCCGCCTTCGTAGCGAAAAAAATCGGGGAAGCCCAAGTCGAAACACTAGGTCGAATGAATCCATTGCCCTTCAAGTCCTCCAGCTGTACCCATAGCTCTTGAAGCTCAGCGGGAGCCATCTGATATGTTGGAGTAGATATCGGGGTTGTCTCGGGGTACAGGTCAATATTGAAGTCTACCTCTCTACGAGGAGGTAGTCCTGGAACGTCATCAGAAAAAACGTCTGCATACTAATCCACCACAACAGGAAAACTCGGACTCTGCATGTCAACTGCTCCTAGTATGAGATTAGAAAACTGATTAGTGATCGGTTGTCCTCTCCTCCGTGTGAGTCCATCCTACACTGCAAAGGCTCCCTTCTCACTGGTGAAGGTGAACCTGCTCCCATCGGTGCGGACACACCGCACCTTGCGCCTAATACAGTCAATCTGAGCATGGACTGTAGATAAACAGTCCTTGTCCAAGATGATGTCATAAGTCCTCGACGCCACGAAAAGAAGATCCTAGCCGAACCTCTCGCCTCCTATAGTAAGCTCACACTGCCGACACCAGTGTGTAATCATCGAGTCTTCTCCCATTGGAGTCTATTGCCATAAGGATCGAGCCAATAGCTCCGTCAGAATCTCCGAGCTCCAAACAAGGGCAGCGACAATGAAAGAATGACTCGCACTTGTGTCTATAAGAACTTCAGGAAGGGTGGAGTAGACAGGGATAGTACCTTGAATCATACCTGGTGTGTCGTGGTCATAGGCCTTCACTGCCTGAATCTGCGCCTGCCTCTATCCGCCAGCTCCCTGTGGTTGGGGTGGACCTCCTGGTGGTGGTGGTGGTGGTGGTAGATCCTCAAAACATCGTCCACCACCCGCTGCTCAGCTAGCTCCTCTGCCTCGCCCACCTACTCCCTGTGGACCACCACGGTCGAACCTATTCCTCTGCCTGGGAGGTCAATCCACGGTCTTCTACTCGTCTTCATGTCGGGTCGGGCAGTCACGAGAGATGTGGACCTACCCGCCGCATGCATAGCATTGTCTGCTCCTCGTAAGGTTGGCTCTGTTCCGTGTACCCCGCACCTCTGAGCCAGTATCCTGAGGTCATCTTCCTGATGGTCTGGTCCGCTTGAACCCCTGTGACATTCGTTGACTGCCAGCTGCAGAAGAATCCACTATGTGCCGCCCTGCGGTAGGTCTTGCTGCTAGTGTAGGCTCAGCAAGAAAGCTCTCTACTAGGAGGGCTCTCTCCAGTACTCCTTTCTGTGTTAGAATGATGAGGGAGATAATCGATGCCATGATCTCATGTCGCAGTCCCTGCTCGAAGATCCGGGCCCAGAAGAATGGGTCTCGTACCATATCTGTGGAGTAGCGCGAGATATCGGTAAATCTCGCGGAGTACTGGGCTACTGTCATGATGCCCCACCACAACTATAGTAGCTCCTGAATGCGCACCGCATGGAGGGTGGCTGGAACGAACTCTGAGCAGAAGAGGCTCTTGACGTACGTCAAAAAAAGATATGCCTCGTCATGCACCTGGAGCATCAGGCTCCACCATATTCCTGCTACTGCATGCTGGAGACTCGCTGCAAGGATCACCATGAGGTCTGATGGTGTCCCTACTAATATGAGGACTTGAACAATAGTCTCCAGCCAATCCTCGGCTACCTGAGGGTCCATCTCCCCGTGGAACCTGGGCAGTTTCTGACGCTGAAACTTGTGCGGTGCACTAAGGTGACGTGCACTCTCAGCGGCTGGGGCTGGTGGAATCGGTGGCTCGGCGGGTAGAGGTACCACTGGTGCCTCCGCTGTAAAGGGGCCCTACACTGAGGCCTCGTCACTTGGCAGGCTTCCGTCTCACATAAAGCTTGGAACCCTAGATGGCTGCCATAGTGGGGCTATCCTAAAATGTAACAGGTGCTCCACGGTCAAAACAGTATACCTGGTGAGCAGACACAAATTAATCACCAAGAAAACTTTTGAAACACACATGCAATCAATATTTTCATGCATTGAGTCGGAAATCAGATGTCAGTGTCCTGGTGTATGGATACGTCAGCCGCCGCACCAAAACTGGATTCCCTAGACTAATAACCACACTCAATACCCGAAACACTATTGCTTCACATAGAAGAAAATATCAGAGTCCTGAGTTATGCGGTAGAATCGAACTCCTCTGATACCAATTTTTCATGACCCATCCTCGGGGCCAGTGCTGTGACTACCCCAAGCCCGCCTTCCAAAGGCCAGGGGCTGGCGACTAGCACCAAAGGCGTAAATCCCAATAGAAAGGGAAGGCATTGCCTTTATAAAGTAAACAAACACCATAGAGTACGCAATCTGAATTAAACACTAAGTAAACTGAGTACAAAAGTATGTGCTGGAAAGTAAATGGGCCAGAATACAAACCCAACTGAAAGTAAAGTATAACTAAAAAGAATGTACATCAGCAGAAAAGTAAACCAGCAACTCTGAGTCGTCCTCTATAAATCCCACCTGAAGGGTGGTACAGATAGTCTCATCTACTCCTTGGCTCCAGCCGTCCGCTCCATGTATGTCACATCTAGTGATCCACCTCCAGGTACCGTCTAGCTCTAAGAGCTCCCACCTCAATCATCGTTGTCTATCGTCTGCATCCAACACAACGTAGTGCGGGCATACCCGTGAAGGGGTGAGTATACGCTACTCAGTTGGGACCCCGAGACCCCGAAGGTCTCCCAGAATCCATGAAGGACATACCACAAAGGAAAGATACAATCACGTATTGACAACCAACTCTACTTAGGTATATTCCCATACATATACCTAAGTCATCAATTCCAGATCGGCTCCAGCACACGAGGCCAAAATACAACCATGTCCACACAGGAAAAACATATCCCATTCCACAAAGGAATTCACATCCCATCCACACAGGAAAGCACAGCCCAATCCACATAGGAAATCACAACAATCATATCGATGATATTGACTGTAAGTTAAGACTCAGCTCACATTGGTATACTCTTCGTAAGGCAATAGAGATGATCAGATGTTGCCACTAATTCATCTAAGCTGTCGGACCCACATAGGATACAAGACCAGTTAAGCTGTCAGACCCACAAAGGATACAAGACCATCTACTCTGCTGGACCCACATAGGATACAAGTACAGAGTCAAATACTGTCAGACCCACATAGGATACAAGAATAGTAGTCATCGTTGTCGAACCCACGGAGGATTCCAGTATGGTCGTCGTTGTTGTCGAACACATGGAGGATCCATGTACAGTCGTCATCAATTCCGAACCCACATAGGATTCAAGTACAGTCGTCATCGTCGTTGCAGTCGTAGCCAGGTCTAGGGTTCCCGCACACAGCACGCTCGATTTCTGGAGGGTCCGCTCCATGAGCCAAGGGGTCGATACATCAACTGTCAAGAAGTCCAGAGTTGATGTATCACCATGTTCTGTCTCATCAAAAGGAACTCAACGTGACAGAAGGTGCGTCAATCGGACGCCCGGTCGGAGAGTTATTGGCTTTTTCGTCCCAGGGCCCCGGTTGGTTTTTAACTCAAAACCAACCCGACCGTACTCTAGCTACATCCAAACCTCGATCTGAGTAATCCAAAAGAACCGACTCACTAAGATGAATCCAAAAAAGTCGATGGCACGTCAATCAAACGTCTGGTGCTCAAGTAATAAGCGTTTCCGCTCTGAGGGGCCGGTTGGCTTCGTGTCCGAACCAACCGGGCCATATAAAAAGTTCTCCAAAACATTGAGTGTAATATAATGGAACTCCATTCTTGATCCAAGGATCACTACACAACTGACGGTGCGTCGATCGGAGGTCCATAGCCCAAGATATGGGCGTTTGAATAGATCTGTCCGAAAACAGGGGGTTTGGGCCCAGTCCGACCCAGCCCAATACCCCATGGGTCTGCCCGAACCGATTCGACCCAACTCGGGTCTGGGTCCGGCTCGGTTGGGCACGGACCGGCCCGACACTGGGGTCAGGCCCAGCGCAGGCGGCCCGGCCCGACGCGGGCAGCCCGGCCGGGCGTGGGCGGTCTGGTCCGGCGCGGGCGGTCCTGCCTGGCGCGGGCAGCCTGGCCTGCAAGGCGGGTGGCTCATCATTCAGCCGAGCGGAATGGGGGGGGGGGGGGGGGGGCTACCGTCCTTGATTGAGAAACGGTGTCCCCCTCTTGGGGGCCCGCCCTTGCCACCTGCCGGGGTTACAACCCCCGGACTTCCGAAAAACGGTCGGCCGTAATGGCCGGCCAGAGGGCTGCCACGGGACCTGCTGGTTCCGCCTCCTGGAGCACCAGTGGCCGACGGAGTCCGGCCACCCTCCTATGCACCGCTGTTGCCTTAGGACGCAGCCCCTGTCTGACCAGGGCGGTGCGACGGCGCCGCGCCCCTCCGCCGCGGCCTGCCCCGGCCGCGACCCTCCATGGTGATCTGGCGCGACGCGATGGCACCGCAGCCCTCCGCCACGGCCCGCTCTTGGCCGTGGAATCCTTCAGCTTCACCAGCGCGGTGCGACGGCGTCACGCTCCTCCGCTGCGGCCCGCTCCGGCTGCGGTTCTCTCAACCTCACGCGGTGCAACGGTTCCGCCTCTGTTTCAAGCCACGAATAAAATCAATCAAAAAAAGGGGAGGAGGTTTGGTCGTGTTCGTGTGGTCTGACCTCCTACCATTATATTGATAACATGTGGCCAATATTGACGAGGAACGTTGAAATAATCATGAACGTGGAAACAACCCCTACCTCAAAGTAGTACGCGGAAACTAGTGTCGTGGAAGACGGCGCCGCTGGGTGATGCTCCGTATACGTCGATGGAGAACGTCCGAGGAGGAAGCGGCATCTCCCTTTCATAGACACGGAGAGAAGATGAAATGGCGTGATGGCGTTCTTCGTCGATGCCTTGGCGTTCTTCAACGTAGAAGATGAAGTTCTTCAAGACTTAGAGTATTCTCTCCAAAATCTCAACACAACGAAACAATCCCAATAAAATAAGGCTTTTTCCTTATTTTACTACTTATGCCAATATTTTTAAAAATTTCAAAAGTTGAAATCACTAATTAATCCTGAGTTGTCAAAATTAATGGAGTGTTAATTTGGCAACATTAATGTGAGGGAGAGTCACATAATTTATAAGAGGGTTTTATAGGAGTTAGGGACTTATGGGAATTTGAAAAGGTGGGGGCTCGTGTGGGCCCCACCTCACCTTTGATCCTCTCATGGGAAGTTAACAACCAATGGGTCCCACTTCAACTTCAACAACTAGGATCTAACACTTATGAAAGTGGAATAAAATTTGTAATAAAATTTTATTTGACTTAACACTTATACCACATTTTTAAACAACTCTTCCCGAGAAAACGCAACTCCAATAAAGGTCTTCTTAAGAAATTACCGGTGTTGTGGTTTCATCGATGCCCTCGGATTTCAATTCCGAGCACTGGTTCAAATGTTAGGAAAACCCGCTTGTTCATTCACTGAACATACCCGAGCTAAAAATCCGAAATTGATTCCGGGCACATCGGGCCTCGGAATCAGGTGCCGTCAGAAACCACGTACTCATAAAATTTCAAAGAATTTAATAAAAACTTATCCTTGAAATTTATGGGTCTTTAAATCTCTGTCATGACCCGTCCTCGGGGCCCGTGTCATGACTACCCCAAGCCTGACTTCCATAAGGTAGGGGCTGGCGACTAGCACGAAAGGCGTAAATCCTGATAGAAAGGGAATGAATTGCCTTTATAAAGTAAACAAACACCATAGAGTACGCAAGCTGAAGTAAACACTATGTAAACTGAGTACAAAAGTAAGTGTTGGAAAGTAAGTGGGCCAGAATACAAACCCAACTGAAAGTAAAGTACAACTGAAAAGAAAGTACAACAATAGAAAAGTAAAGAAGAAACTCTGAATCATCCTCTGGAAATCCCACCTGAAGGGTGGTATCGATAGTCTCCTCTACCCCTTGGCTCCAACCGTCCACTCCGTGTACGTCTCATCCAGTGATCCACCTCCAGGTATCGTCCAACTCCACGATATCCCACCTCAATCAGCATTGTCCGTCGTCTTCATCCAATACAATGTAGTGCGGGCATAACCCATGAAAGGGTGAGTCTATGCTACTCAGTAGGGACCCTGAGACCTCGAAGGTCTCCCAGAATCCACGAAGGATAAACCACAAAGGAAAGATACAATCACGAAGTAACAACCAACTCTACTTAGGTATCTGACCATACATATACCTAAGTCATCAATTCCAGCTCGGCTCCAACACACGAGCCTAAAATACAACCCAGTTCACACAAGAAAAACATAACCCATTCCACATAGGAATTCACAACCCAATCCTCACAGGAAAGAAAAACCCAATCCACACAGGAAAGCACAACAATCATATCGATGATATTGATTATAAGTTAAGACTCAACTCACACAGGTATACTCTTTATAAGGTGATAGAGATGATCAGATTTATCCACTGATTCATCTAAGTTGTCCGACCCACATAGGATACAAGACCAGATAAGCTGTCGGACCCACCAAGGATACAAGACCAGCTACTCTGCCGGACCCACATAGGATACAAGTACAGAGTCAAATACATCCAGACCCACATAGGATATAAGAATAGTAGTCATCGCCATCGAACCCACAAAGGATTTCAGTATGGTCGTCATCGCTGCCAAACCCACGGAGGTTCCAAGTACAGTCGTCATTGCTACCGAACCCATGTAGAATTCAAGTACAGTCATCATCGTTGTCGCAGTCGCAGCCAGCTCTAGGGTTCCCGCACACAACACACTCGATTCCAGGAGGGTCCACTCCACGAGCCAAGTGTTCGATACATAAACTATCATGAAGTCCATAGTTGATGTATCACCAAGTTCTATCTCATAAAAAAGAACTCAATGTGACAGACGACGCGTCAATCAGACGTCCGGTCTGAGAGTTATTGGATTTTTCGTCCTAAGGGCCCGGTTGGTTTTTAAGTCAAAACCAACCCGACCGTATTCCATCTGTGTCCAAACCTCGAGTCGAGTAATCCAAAAGAACCGTCTTACTAAGAAAAATCCCACAAAGTCAACGACACATCAATCGGACATCCGGAGATCAAGTTATAAGAGTTTCCGCTCCGAGGGCCAGGTTGGCTTCGTGTCCGAACCAACCTGACCATACCCAATGTTCTCCAAAACCTTGAGTGTAATATACTGAAATGACCGTCTCAATCCAAGGATCGCTACGCAATAGACGGAGCATTGAAAAGAGGTTTGTAGCCCAAGATATGGGCGTTTGAATGGATCTGACCAAAAACAGGGGGTTTGGGCCCGGTCCGACCCGGCCCAATACCCCCTGGGTCAGCCCGAACAGAGTCGACCCGACCCGGGTCCGGTTCCGGCCTTATTGGGAACGGCCCGCGTGGCCAGCGGCTCGGCCTTTGGATGAGCGGAATGCAGGGGGGGGTGCTGGCCCCGTTGATTGAGAAACGGCGGCCCCCTCTTTGGGGGCCCACCTATGCCACCTACCGGGGGTTATGACCCCCTGACTTCTAAAATACGGCCGGCCATAATGGCAGGCCGAAGAGCCGATGTGGGACCTGTTAGTCCCACCTCCTGTAGCCCCAGTGGCCGGAGGAGTTCGTCAGCCCACCTCTACACCGTCGTGGCCCCTATACGACCGGTGCGGCGTGACGGCGTTGTGCCCCTCCGCCGCGACCCACCCCCGCCGCGGCCCTCCATGGTGCTCCTGTGCCGCGTGATGGAATCACGCCCCTCTACCGCAGCTTCCTTCGGCTTCACTGGCACAGCGTGACGGTGCCACGCTCCTCCACGACGGCCCGCTCCGGCCGCAGTTCTCTCGACCTCGTGCGGTGTAACGGTTCCGCCTCTGTTTCAAGCCACGAAGAAAATCAATCAACAAAAAATGGGAGGAAGGTCGTCCGTGTTCGTGCGGTCTGACCTCCTCTCATTATATTGATAACAGGGTGCCAATATTAATGGTAAACATCAAAATACTCATGAACGTGAAAGCGAACCCTACCTCAAAGTAGTTCACGGAAGCTAGCATCGCGGAAGACGGCATTGCGGGGTAAGGCCCCATATACGTCAATGGAGAACGTCTGTGGAGGAAGCGGCATGTCCCTTTCTTTGATACGGAGAGAAGATGTAACAGTGTGACGTCATCCTTCATCGAATCCTTGGCGTTCTTCAACGTAGAAGATGATGTTCCTCATGACTTAGAGTATTCTCTCTAAAATCTCCACACAACGAAACAATCCCAATAAAATAAGGCGTTTGCCTTATTTTATTACTTATGCCAACATTATTAAAAATTTCAATAGTTGAATTCACTAATTAATCTTGTGTTGTCATAATTAATGGATTGTTAAGTTGGAAACATTAATGTGAGGGAGAGTCACGTAATTTAAGATGGGGTTTTAGAGGAGTTAGGGAGTTATGGGAATTTGAAAAGGTGGGGGCTCGTGTGGGAACCACCTCACCTTTAATCCTCTCATGGGATGTTAATAACTAGTGGGTCCCACGTCAACTTCCACACCTCATATATAACACTTAGGAAAGTGGAATAAAATTTGTAACAAAGTTTTATTTCACTTAACACATAAACCAGATTTTTAAACAACTCTTCCCGAGGAAACGCTACTCCAGTAAAGGTCTTCTTAAGAAATTATCGGCGCTGCGGTTTCATCGGTGCCCTCAGATTTCGATTCTAAGCCCTAGTTCAAATGTTAGAAAACCCCGCTCATTTGTTCATTGAACGTACCCGAGCAAAACTTCAGAAATTGATTCTGGGCACACCAGGTCTCAGAATCCAGTTTCGTCAGAAACTGCGTACTCGTAAAATCCCAAAGAATTTAAGAAAAAAACTTCCTTGAAATTTAAGAGTCTTTACATGTAATTATACCACAAATTCAGTGAGAAACCCACTGTTTCAATCTCTATTTTGTGGGTGGAATTATTTTCTTCATGATGACGTAACTTCTTAGACCAATAAGATATCACTCCATCCTGCTGTATCAGTACAAATTCCAAGCCTATACCGGAAGCATCACCAAACACATTAAATGTTACCCATTCCTCTAGAAACATCATCATTAGGGAACTGACTAGCTTCCCCTTTGGATAACTAAAAGATACCTTGTATTGATCAATTCATACAAAAGTCTGGTCATTTTTTGTCTACGTTGTCATAGGTGCTGCCACTCGAGAGTAATCGGGCACTAACCTCAGGAAAAAAGATGATTGTCCCATGAAACTATGAACCTCTGTCACGTTCTTGGGTGATTCCCAAGAAAAAACCACCTACACATTTGATGGTTCCACTGATATTCCCTATTAGGACACCATGTGTCCAGGGAAGTGAACCTCTTGGGTCATGAACATTAACTTGGGCATCTACCCGTAGATCTGGTGGTGTCGAAGGACCTCCAAAATTGTCCTTAGATACTCAACGCGATCCTACTCTTACCATCAGTATATGAGGATATCGCTGATGAATATGACTACGAACTGTTCGAGATACTCATGGAAAACTGAGTTCATGAGCCTAGTGAACACTACTGGTGTGTTATTGATGTCGAACGTCATGACCACAAACTCAGAGTTCCCATATCTTCACCTAAATGTTGTTTTTCAGATGTCAACCTTCTTTACCCACAAATGATGATATCAAGACTACATGTATATCTTATAGAACCATCCTACCCCCTTTAACTGGTCAAAAAGGTCATAGATCCTTGGGAGAGTTGGTAACGGTTCCTGACCATCACATGATTCAATATTTGGTAGTTTATGCACAACCTGATACCACCATCTGTCTTCTTCATGAACAAGACTAGAGCACACCATGGTGACACACATGGTCAAACAAATCACTTCTTCATCAGGTGATCAACATGAACCTACAACTCCTGCAACTCAGAAGGAATCATCTGATAGGGAGCCATTGAAATCAGACGGGCACCCGGTTGTAGGCCCACCCCGAACTCAACATCACGTCGAGGGGGTAGAGTCAAAACATATTCAAGGAAGATGTCTAAGAACACACTAAAAATCCCCAAGACCTTCACCATTTATTAGTCTTATTACTCTACCGACATCTCGGCTAACAAGAAAATAAGGGGCTCCACTTTCTAGCTTCCCTCCTAGAAAGCTTGTTTTTCAATGAAAGCTACAAGCTAGCCACCCATATTTGTGAACACAACACTTCTATGGAAGCAGTTGAAAACATAGTGAACATAAAATTGAGATTCGATTATCAATATGACATCGTATGGCTTCATTTGTAGTAGAATGAGATCCCCACTACACTGATGTGGCCCCAACACTAGTCTGCAACCTTGAAAAACCTCAAACAGGCTGGTATGACCTCCAAATGGCATGCACAATACGAGGGGCATAGAAGGTATATCTACATCTAAACCCATGGAATGGGCTAGACTAGGTGCAAAAAATGATTTTGAAGCTCTAGAATCATACAAGACACATGCAAGAGTACTAATGAAATAGATCGTACCTCGAACGACCTCTGGGTTTGCTGGAACTACTATATCTGTGGCATACAACTTCTCACTCCTAGAACATCTACCCCTCGGCTCGCAACCACCTCCCTGACCATAACTTGGTCGAGGTCCCTAAGTAGCACCCTTAGGTCATCCTCCTCTAGAACCATCCTCCCTCAGTGGAGAGGGAGCTCGTTGTCCCTACTAAAACTGCTGAAAAGGTCTGGCCGCCAACTAGTGCTACTAAGGTGGATGTTGAACCTTCCCACCCCCACTGTACTGCAATCGGTTTGGGAACTGATTTTAAAGGTACCAATGACTACAACATATAAAGCATCTCGGTCCTTGGATCATGGAGAAATGGTGGGGACTGGAAGATCGGAACTGGAATTGCTGAGGTCTGCTCTATGCCATCCAAAACCTAAAAGTCCCTAATGTTGGAGGCCTATGACTGGTGTCCTTCCTATTTGACTAACCCACAAAGATCCCCCACCTCACAGAACACCTCCAACCATGTGAATCATCTATACTACTACATCCTTATTTTGAACCTCCATGTATGTTGGCAAAGTGAAAAAAGTAATAACATATTGAAGGGAAGGTCAGAGTGCCCCCTCTAAGCACATTGCTCGCGAATCCTCATCTGGGATGAGGTATGGAGTGAAATGACAGAGGTCCTTGAACATTATCCCCAACTCCCTTATCAACATACTCCCTTTTTGGAGGGAGAGTATATCTTGCCTCTTTTCAGCCTTCATCATGGATGAAAGGAATGCTACCCAGAACTCCTTCTCGAAGTCAAATCACAAAACCTCAGCTTCCTTATTCTCCCTCAGATAGAGTGGCTTCCACTAAAATGATGATCCACATATCTGGATCATGGCCATAGGAACCCAATACTCTTTTGGAGCCTGGATTAAGCTAAAATCTATCACCATCTCCTCAATCTAGCTCTTTGTCTCCATGTCTGATATGCATCCCTTGTACTTCATGAAGGCCTACCACTGTAAAGAGAAAAATGCCCTCTTCCACTGGTCATCCTCCTCCTCTTGATACGTCCTCTGTTGATCTTCAAAATATTCTTGTTGGGCATCAACATCCCACACTACTCATCAAAATTGTATGGGTTCCATAGCTGTAAGGAAAACTGGGAATACCTTATCTTGAGTAGTGTGGAAAATTCCCTTAAATTTTGTCTAAACTTTTTAATCATTTTACATTTCCAAAAAAACCGAAAAAACACATGAACAGAGTCATTATGATGCATGTAAATTTTACTAGTGTCTCCACCCTATAATTAGTGTAGCCTCACTTGGTCGTTTGGTAGGTCTGGAGTCCTTGCATCAGATCACAGGGGGCTTTAAAATTCCATGTCCTAGCTAGTCTTACCTGGCCTATTTCATGCACCATGATTTCCTAACATAGTTTCCCTACCATCCCAGGAAATCCTCACTATTCCTAACCTCGAACTTCGTCCAATATCTCAACCATAAGCCTCTGATACCATTGTATCATGACCCGCCTTCAACAAGATGATGGAAGGGACAAAAAACTACCACACCCTTCCTTCTTCAAGTTAAAGGAGAGATAATGACCCCAGACTCCTTCCATCAGTAGTCTTCCAAGTGGAAAATAGCACCATGTATATAAAATCTATCATAATATAAAAGGAATAACCATTTTATATAACAATGTCAGAAGATAATATGGTAAATCAAAAACAACTCCAAATACTGAAATAAAAGTAAATACATAAAACCCCATTTTCTACATACAGGTTCAAAATAAAGTGTTACAAGGGACAAATAAACTAAGAAGGAAAGTACCAAAAGAAATAAAGGTTGCAACGATGACTATCCCAATTTCCAAGATTGTAAGGTCCAACGCAATCCTTAATGTCCTCATGGAAACCAGAAGTTCATTGTATATATGTAGGGTGAGTAAACAAGTATACTTAGTATGGAAAACTAAAATCTCTCATGCACAAATGGGGAGGGATGATATTGCCCCGTGAGAAAGTATAGGTAACCAAAACACATAACAAGGAAACAATCCAACCAGCCTCACCAAGGCTCAATCCCAAAATAATGCATGTCAGTTAAAGTAATAGTAATAACATGTCAATGTTTGGGAATCTAGGAACGTTTTCGCACTAGTTATTTAGGACATCCTACACATTAGACCTCCCCCACAGGTTCCACTATAGTCCCACTGCGACCCTAACAACAACCTTATCGTCCACCACACCCACACATAACCATGCCCGTAGACACCTAGGCCACAACAACCCCCACCACACCCAAATACACCCAGGAAAAAAACCACTACCATGCCTGAAGAAACCTGGGCCAAAAACTATAAGGTCCCGACCTTAAACATTACATAATCTTGAATTAAATGGATATTTCACATTGGGGATCTTTTCAGGTTTAGATTTTTAGATAATTGGCTCATAACATTTACATAACAACATGAATATTACATATAGACAATTCTACTCAGTATCCATTTTTTCATAAAATATAAACTCTTGAAAAAAGGGTCATGTCTAGTTCCATGTTTTAGACAGTATGACATTTCCTTTATCCCATCCTTGACCCTTATTCATCTTTAAGTCCTATGGAAAACATTTCAAAAACATGGGATGAGCATAAAAAGCTCAGTAAGGAATATAAAATAAGGAATGAAAACATTAGCCAATCAATAAATACAAAATAATGAAAGCATACTTTTCAATCATAAGATACCTCATGAAATCATTAGATTTATGAAAAACACATAGAAATCATAAATCATAAAGGTAACTTATGACATAAATAACATAATTACATTGTAGATTTTACAGCTATAGAGGGAGTCACATTTGGAATACTCATCATAGTATATTCCTTAAATCTATTAGGAGAAACATTAATATATACCTCCTTCACATTACCCAATTCTTTGGAGAGCTATATCGGGCTCACCCACCCAAGGTTTATCACGGAACAACCTGTATACATTAACAATTCCCAATAGCCATAACATATCCATAACCCATAAAACAAACATAATGTAAAGGTAAAATTTCCACATTACAATCACAATATATCATTTCCAAATATTGAAAAAATCAAAGATTTTATCAAACCATTTTAAAAACCATTTATAATATTAAATAAATATTTTTTTAAATCAAAGTGTCCCATACCACTTTGAATCTTTTGAAAGAAATTTCAATTTAAAAAAATTCATGTCCATATGAATAAATCCTTAAAACCATTTTTAAAACATGGACATTAATGTGAATGATTTAGAAGAATAATCCTTTAAAACATTTAAAACGATATTTTAGTAGAGTTTTTAACAAAATGAGATAACCTAGAATAAAAATAATTTAGGAATAACATTTAATCATAACTTAATAATATCATGAGAATAATTTTATTCATGATATAATATGCCAAAGGATATTATATACACCATATAAGAGTGAATTGGTTCATATCAACAATGAAGTGTCAATGGAAATGTAAATTGAGACGAAATCCCTTATAAAAATGGTATCCATAGATTAAGGATAAATAAATTACATAATTATGTGTGAAAAATATAAATGCACCCAATATAAGTCGATAATAAATGTAAAACAATCAGATGTTATTCACACATATTCATAGCATGACATAATCAAGAATTAGATGTTTAGCCTAAAAATTGAAATTGGGTTAAGAAGTTTTCATACAGAAATTCGACAACCTAACGACGTCACATTAAAATTCATAAAATAATTTGTCGAGAGATAAAATGATATCTCAAAACTAGGACATAAAATTTACATCAATAAGGATATAGAAAAACATATCCCAACATAATAAGTTGTAAATTAAAAGACAAAACAAAAACAATCTTTTAAAAAGAGGAGGGTGAAAGGTTCCCTTAACGATTTGGTAACTTACGAATCATACACCCCATGAAATAAATATCACAAAATTAATATGTAAAAACCCATAAATTAAATTATATTACACAAATAATACAGTCATTGTCAGTACATCCACCACACAAAATGAAATAGTGGCTAATATAGCATGCCTCTCATAGGAATAAAAAGTGAGATGAAAAACCTTACCACGTTGTAATCAATCGAGTCATATGAGAAAAAGTTAATAACAACCAAATGAATCATAGAGTACCACGAATATAAATATAATCATGATAATATATACCAAAATTAAGTACAAAATACACCACATGCAAAAAATAAGTGGTGAATAATGAAAATCTCATAGAATTAAAAGTGAGATAAGAAATCTCTTACCTTGTGTCCAACGTGACTCGTATGTTCCTTATTTATCCTGATTAATAAACTTAAGTTAATTTATACTTTCTTCATAACCTTTTTAATGTTTATAATTAATTTTATATTACTTATTACCTTGCAATAACAGATAGTTAATTATTTGAGTTCATATCAGACAGTTTGACCATGTTCAGAATTTGAGTTAAAAATAAACTTGTTATAATTAAAATTTTTACATGTGGTCAATAATACATTATCTCGAAAATTATATTAATTATGTAGATATCATATATATAATATATATCCAGTATATACATGTATTTATATTAGTACATAATATTTGGTGATAATAAATGAAATGCACCGTTCATGGAGATGGTAAGTCATATGTACATATGAACGCTACTTTCCTTTATATTTAATATTTAATGGTATGAAAACATAATGATACATATTTATATTATAATTACAGTATAATTTCAGATATAATATCATTTATTACATCATTTATACATCCCACATAAGGCATTAACAAGTCACATCACTTTGAGGGGGCGGTTGTCCGAACTTCCTAAAATGAAATTATCGCCTTTACCCATTATGGAAACCATAATGGTATGCTATAAATGAAAAATAAAGAAGAATAAAGAAAAAATAAACATAATATATATCATACATATATATATAGTGCCATCATAATGGACACCATGAGAGGTGGTATGAGCTAATTGAACAATCATCGTTTCGTGAGGCGTTAGTTTTCCATCAATAGAAACATTATGTTCTTTACCCATTAGATGGAGGTGTGTGTAAGTGTAGTTCGAATCATTCTCATAAAAACAACCTCTTATATTGAGGATACTTTTTTGCTATAAAATAAAGTAATAAAAATAGTTTACGGTGTTGGAGAAGTAAAATAATCCAAAAGAACTTAAAAGAAGACGTTACCTTTAAATCGGGTAACTCCCTTTGGTTTCAACCAAATAGGTTTTTTGAAGAGTTTTATGCATAAGTTAAGGCTTCTAGGATGACAAGAGGGATCATGGGAGATTATTGGAGAAGAGGTTTCATGATCCAAAGGCTCAAGATGTGTGAGAAATGGTTTAGAAGTGAGGGATTTTTATAAGGGAGAGGAGGGGCTCTTTAGGAAAGATTGAAACAATTATTTTTTTATAAACTCATCTTCAGTTTCAAAAGGTCAAATATTCATTAAAATCAATTTTAAGATGACTCGTGGTCTAAATAAAATAATCCAATAATAAATGTACAGGTTTTGGATATTTTTTTAATATTTAGAATCTTATTTATTTAAATCATTTATTAATGAGATAAATATTTCATCATTATTGTGTGACAAATAATTTATTTTATTTGATGTCCAAAAATTATAAAACAACTAACATGATGTAAGAAATAATTATAGATTTCCAAATAATATTTATTGTCTAAAGGATAACTTATATAACCCCATGTAAAAATTTATTTACTAAAAGATATTTGTTTATGTCATTTTTGTCTTTACTTTAAATTAATTAATATAAAGTGTCATTATTGCTCCCACGTGGCTCCATGGAGTCGCAAATTCGACCCAAGGATGAACATGGCCGGATATTTATCATCAAATTGGATTAGGATACATGTTAGGGTAATTTAATATTATTATAATATTATATTTTACACTTCTTTACAATATTTACCATTTAATCATGGTAAATAAAATATTTACTGAAGTAAATATTTAAAATGTCTAAAAATAAAAGTTACCTATTTACACAATTTGGACGTACTGATTCCAAATATGGAATCCATTTTTCGAAATTCAAAACATAGAAGTGACATAAATTAATTTAAAATTTATTCCCACAGTTAAAATAAACCGCGTGTTTTTAAGAAATAATAACTATCAAAAGGTTGTTACTTGTTTATGTCCAATTTCAAAATGAAATTACTTCCAGTGACCAAAATTATATTAAATGTGAAAGATATATTCTAATTTCACCTTAAAACCTATTAAAATGATATTATAACCATATAAATTAATTAGATTAAAATCTAGTATTGAATTAAAACACGGTATTTTACAGTATTCATTATAAAATGATCATTATCAGAAAAATACCAAAATTTCATCCAAAGTAAATTTTGGAGTCATGGATCTAAAAAAGAATTATATTTTGTCAAATAGAATATATAAACGTTACAAAAACAAGATTCAAATAGGGTTCTCCATTAAAAGGCAGTAAATCGACCTTTTAGTGAATATTAGTGTATTTATGCTTAAATAGAATTCTTTACATATTTCAAGGCACTAAATTTTATTGGATAAATGTAAAAATATTCAAAAAAACATGTATCATCATATTTTAGTTACTGATATTCATTCATTCCAATACAATGACTAGGTGTTAACTACCATTTAAAATAATAATATTATATTATTAGTGTGCAACGTAAGATTTCAAAGATACCCATTGTTGTGTTTTGGGTACGCCGCCGAACATAGCATCCCCTTTAAATTATAATTAATATATAATACAAAAATATTAATCAATATGAAAAACTTTCATGTTCATTATTTACTTGAGATGTTACATCCATCCCCCTTTTTGGGAATTGGGTCCTCACAATTTTAAAATTGGTCTTGGAAACTTCATTAAAAGTCCCACATCGGGAAAAGAGTAAGTAAAACAATCACTTTAAAAGAATGAAAGAGAATCACAAAGGTCACCCGAGATAACCCATACTCAGATTCTATGTATGAAAACATGTATATAGAAGACCGAACATACGGTTAAGTTCTGATGGAGAGTGATAGAAAATATGATTAGGATAAAGTTAACCATCAGAAAATCATAAACTTATGATGTGTTAAACAGTCTTTGATTGCCCAGTAGGAAACTTAAACCAACAATGTTTTTTTTATGTTCCTTTTCATAATTTTGAGGAATTCATTTACTACATAGTATAAGAACATAATGAAATATACTTACCATCATGTATAGTTTCATCCTTTAGAAAGTTTCTACCAAAAACTAATCTTTTCTCCAAACAATGAGCATTAAAAAAGACGTGGTCACATCAAAAGAAAAAGAATAATATTCTTGAGAATCACATAATTCCCAAAATAAGAACTATATGTTTCCCTTGTCTTTATACATCAACTAAAATTGGTTAGCATGTGATCAGATAATCCCCAAAAGGATAATTTTTTATAAAAATAAGTACTACTCTTAATCTCCAAAATTCAACCAAAAGTACCCAATGTTCAAAAAAGTCCATTAAATATACAATTGGACTTAAAATTATTCAAAATAATCCAAAATAAGATTGAAACTCAAAATTTAGAAGGGTTTTATCACATAGTCTTCCACAGTAAATCTTAACATTTATCTCCAAATAAAATCTACTACTCTTAATGTCTCATACTGAAGTGTAATTAACCAAATCACATATTCTCTATGATAGGTTAATCATCTCCATAAAAAACCCAAATCTCCATATGTCCATAAAAACATAGATTCTCCAAAAATAAAATTCCATCATTACTCATTAAAAGAATAGATAATTATTCCTTGAATAACATTTTCATATATCAAACATGACGGTTACACATACTATAAAAAGTCTTCCAATGTAATCCCATCATTAAAAGAGCCTTAATACTTTTCAACATTTTACTATCCTAAAATCTACCATAACTCTTAAATCCCTTATAAGTTAACTTATTACTAATTAAATGTTCTTCATGATCCATTATCCATTATTTACCAACTTATTTTGAGGAACATCTTTCCTATAAACAAAATCCTGAATCATATTCTAAGATTCAATAATGTTAAAACATATGTTAAGAAATAATTCATACATTTCATTGTTCATTGTCTGTTTCTTCATCCTCAATTGGAATGTAATTAGGTATTGGTAAACATATATTTGTACAATCTTGGTGATCCCATTCCTGAAACTTCTTCATAGGAAAACTATTTTCATAATGACCATGCACACCACAATTAAATCATTCAATTGATCCCTTAGAAAGAACTTCTTTCCCTTTCCCAGACTCAATTGGATGCTTCCTTTTCCCATGTCAGTTCCTTGAATTATGACCTCCACTTCCACATCTATAGCATCTTCCTGTCCCTTTGAAAAATTTACCTATGTGTTTCATTCCACATCCTTGAGACATAGGTTTTTGAATATACTTACCTTTTTTATTATTATATGAACTTCCGTGGGGATTTGTTTCTCGTATATACGCTGCCTTATAAAAATCACCAAGGTTCAGGTAGTCAATCATGATTCTAGATAGTTTGTTGAGAAAAACCACAAGATTTCTCATTGCATCCCCCATTTAATTTAGTTGCTCATTTAGTAAACCATTACAGGTTTCTTCACATCTACAGTTACATTACTACCTGCTAAATCCAGAAATTTACTAAAACCAAAAAGGTAAGTCTGAGTATATAAGTAAAATCATAATATAATGTCTTATGAGGAGGGTAGATAAAAAGATATACTTATTCATGTTATCTTAAACTCATCCACTTTATCTAAAATAACTATGACTCTTTCTAAAATCCTAACCGTTATTGAAATGTCACTTATGCTTAAAGAACACCCTTAGCTATAAAGTTATCTAAACTGGCCTAAGATACCAACAATAAGGACCTGGACTTAAACATTACATAATCATGAATTAAATGGATAAATCACATTGAGGATCTTTTCAGATTTAGTGTTTTGGAAAATTGGGTCATAACAATTACATAACAACATGAATATTACATGAAGACAATTATACTCAGAATCCATTTTTTTCATAAATTAAAAACTCTTGAAAAAGATATTTGTGTCTAGTTCCATGTTTTAGATAGCATGAATTTTCCTTCATCTCATCTTTGACCCTTATTCTTCTTTAATTCCTAGGGAAAACATTTCAAAAACATGGGATGGGCATAAAAATCCTATTAAGGGATATAAAATAAGGAATGAAAACATTATCCCATCAATAAAGACAAAACAAGGAAACCATACTTTTCAATCATAACATACATCATGAAATCATAAAATTTATGAACAACACATAGAAATAATAAATCATAAAGGTAACTTATGGAATAAATAACATACATACATTGTAGCTATCACAGCTATAGAGGGAGTCACATTTGGAATACCCATCATAGTATATTCCCTAAATCTCTTAGGAGAAACATCAATGTTTACCTCTATCATGTTACCCAATGAATTAGAGAGCTATCTCAGGCTCACCCACCCAAGGTTTATCACGGAACCACCCATATACGTAATCAATTACCAATAGCCATAACATATTCATAACCCATGAAACAAACATAATGGAAAGATAACATTTCCACATTGCAATCACAATATATCATATAAAAATATCGACAAAATCAAATCTTTTGTCAAACCATTTTCAAAACCATTTCAAATATTAAATAAAGAGATTTTTTAATCAAAGTGTCCCATACCACTTTGAAGATTTTGAAAGAAATATAAATTTCAAAACATTCATGTCCATATGAATAAATCCTTAAAAACAGTTTTAAAACATGAACATTAATGTGAATGATTTATAATAATAACCCTTTAAAACATTTAAAATGATATTTTTGTTAAACAGTTTTTAACAATATAGGAGACCCTAGAATACAAAAAATTGAGGAATAACATTTAATAAGAACATTATATTATCATGAGAATAAAGGTATTCATGATATAATATGCCAAAGGATAGTATATACACCATATATGAGTGAATTAGATTGGATCATATCAATGATTAAGTCTCAATGGAAATGTAAATTGATACGGAATCCATTATAAAAACAGTATCCTTAGATTAGGGATAAATAAAATACATAATTATGTGTCACAAATATAAATACACCCAATATAAGATGATATTAAGTGTAAAACAATCAGAGGTTATTCACACATATTCATATCATGACATAATTAAGAAGTAGATGTTTAACCCAAAAATAGAAAATTGGGTTAAGAAGTTTTCTTATAGAAATTCGACAGCATAATGTCATCATTTAAAAATTCATAAAATAAGTTTTTGAGAGATAAAATGATATCTCATAACATGGACATAAAATTTACATCAATAAGGATATATAAGAACATATCCCAACATAATAATATGTAAATTAAATGACATAACAAAAATAAGTCTTTTAAAAATAGGAGGGTGAAAGGTTCCGATACCGATTTGGTATCTTACGAAACATACACCCCATGAAAGAAAGATCACACAATGAATATGTAAGTATCCATAAATTAAATTATATTACATAGTGAATACAATCATGGGCAATACATCCACCACATAAAAGGAAATAGTGGCTAATATACCATGAATCTCACAGGAATAAAAAGTGATATGAAAAACCTTACCACGTTGTAATCAATCGATTCATATGAGAAAATATTAATAACCACCAAATGAATCACAGAATACCATTAATATACATATAACCATGAAAATATATACCCAATGGCAGTACACAATACACCACATGCAATAAATAAGTGGTGAACAATGGAAATCTCACGGAATTAAAAGTGAGATTAGAAATCCCTTACCTCATGTCCAACTTGACTTGTATGTACCTTGTTCATCCTGAATAATAAAATTAAGTTAATTTATACTTGATTCATAACCTTTTTAATTTTTATTATTACTTATTAGATTGAAATAATAGTTAGTTAATTATTTGAGTTCATATCATACATTTTGTTGATGTTCAGAATTTGAGTTAAAAATAAACTTGTTATAATTAAAAGTTGTCCATGTGGTCAATACTTACTTATATAATGATTGATATTAATGATGTATATATAATATATATCATATATATCTAGTATATACATGTCTTTATTTTATTACATAACATTTGGAGATAAGAAATGAAATGCATCGTTCATGGAGACGGTAAGCCGTACGAATGCATGAACGCTACTTTCATTTATATTTAATATTTAATGGAATGAAAACATAATGATACATAGGTATATTTTTAATTATAGTATAATATAATATATAATTTCTTTAAATACATCCTTTATAAAACCCCCATAAGGCATTAACGAGTCATATCACTTTGAGGGGGTGGTAGTCCGCACTTCCTAAAATGAAATTATCGCATTTACCCATTATGGTAACCATAAAGGTATGACATAAATGAAAAATACAGAAGCATAAAGAAAACATAAACCTAATATATATCATATATAAATATAGTTCCATCATAATGTCCACCATGAGAGGCAGTTAGAGTTAATTGAACAATCAGCGTTTCGTGAGTCATTAGTTTGTCATCCACAGAAACATTAGGTTCATTCCCCATTAGATGGAGGTGTGTGTAAGTTTAGTTCGAATCCATATCATAACAACATCATAAAATATTGATAATACTGGGTTTGCTTTAAAATAAAGTAATAAAAAGTGTTTAGGGGGTTGGGGAAGTAAAATAAAAGAAAATAACTTAAGAGAAGACATTACCTTTAAATCGGGAAATTCCCTTTGGTTTGAACCAAAAGTGTTTCTTTAAGTGTTTTCAGCCTAAGGTAAGGATTCTAAGATGAATAGAGGTATCTTGGGAGATTATTGGAGTAGTGTTTTCATGAGACAAAGGCTTGAGATGTGTGAGAAATGGGTTAGAAGTGATGGATTTTTATAAGGGAGATGAGGGGCTCTTTAGGAATGTTTGAAACAATTATATTATTATAACCTCATCTTCGGTTTAAAAAGGTAAACTATTCATTAAAATAAACATTAAGATGACTCATGGTAGAAATAAAATTATCCAATAATAATTGGACCAGTTTTCGATATTGTTTTAATATTTATAATCTTATTTATTTAAATCATTTATTAATGAGGTAAATATTGCATCATTATTGTGTCATAAATAATTTAATTTATTTGATGTCCAAAAATTTAAAAAATAATTACCATGATGTAGGAAATCCTTTTATATTTCCAAATAATATTTATATTTGAAAATATAACTTAAATAACACCATGTCAAAATTTATTTACTAAAAGATATCTGTTTATGTCATTTTTGTCTTTACTTTAAATTAATAAATATAAAGTATCATTATTACTCTCATTTGGCTCCATGGTGTCCCAAATTCGACCCAAGGATTCCCATGGTCTGATATGTCTCATCCAATAGGATTATGACACATGGTAGGCTAATTTAATATTATTATAATATTATATTTTACCCTTATTTATTATATTTACCATTTAATCATCATAAATAAAATATTTACTGAAGTAATTCTTTAAAAGGTCTAAAAATAAAAGTTACCTATTTACACAATTTGAACCTACTGATTCAAAATATGGAATCCATTTTTCCAAATTCAAAACACAGAAGTTGAAGAAAATAATTTAAAATTAATTCCTTTTGTTAAAAGAAATAGCATGTTTTTAAGAAATAATAATTATCAAAATATTGACAGTTGTTTATGCCCAATTTCAAAATGAAATTACTCACAATGACCAACATTAAATTAAATGATAAAAATATATTCTAATTTCACTTTAAAACCTATTATAAAGATAATATAACCATATAAATAAATTAGATTAAAATGCAGTTTTGAATTAAAATACATTATTTTTCACTATTCACTAAAAAATGAACATTATCAAAATAATACCAAAATTTCATCAAAAGTAAATTTTGGTGTCTCGATTTTAAATAAGAATATTATTTTGTCAAATAGAACATATAAAACTTAAAAAAAATATATTTAAGGAGGGTTCTCCATCAAAAGACGGTAAATCGACCTTTTAGTGAATATTAGAGTATTTATCCTTAAAATCGATTTCGTTACATTTTTTAATCCTCTAAATTTTATTGGATAAAAGTAAAAATATTCAAAAAACATGTATCATAATATTTTAGTTTTTTCCATTCATTCCCACCAATATAATGTCTAGGTGATAACTACCATTTAAAATAATAATTTTATATTATTAGTGTGCAACGTAAGATTTCAAAGAAACCCATCGTTGCGTATCGGGTACGCCGTCATTCATACCATCCCCATTAAATTAGAATTAATATTTAATTTAAAAATATTAATGAATATGAAAATTTTCATGTTCTTTATTTACCTGAGATGTTACAAAAACTACGGCTACCATGCCCGAAGACACCTAGTCTAGAACAACAACTGCCATGCCTGAAGACACCTAGGCATCATCCTGAAGATACATCATAAATAATACTACCCGCACAAACCTGGGCCAACAACCAAGGCACGCCCTACCCCTAGAGTCTTGGTCCATAATGAACCTTAGGCTATCATATCCTATCCAAAGAGTCTTGGTCCACTTGGGAGAGGGAGTAGAAATGGAGATAATAACTCGCCACTTATAGTAATGTTGTGAAAAAAACCCTCCCCTGTGAAATGGGGGTGTTCAGCACGAAGTGATCAATGTGGGTGGGGTTCATATAAGAAACACAAGAACTACATTTTATATATATAAGTAATCAAGCACTAATCACAACCTAAGGGTCCCCAAACCAACAATTAGCTCTTACATAGCCACTATTTCTATTATCTCTACATGCACACGCACCCAATAGCCACAACTAATGCACAAACCATTTTTTGAAAACAAATCCCCCATTGTACCTGTTCTCGTTATAATTTTCATGTTATTCCATTAAAAATAGTCATCCACTACCGGGAAACTAACAAGCATTACCAAAATCCAGAACAACCACTAAAGTAAAACAGCCAAGCAGAATTTAGGCATTCACACCTAGTTCTCTTTTGAAGTAAGAAAATTAATAGCGATCTGTGAGATCCCTCAAAGTACTAGAACCAAACCAGGCCCCAACATACTAGCTCCACATTGCCTCAGATTCATAATCCAAAAAATTATCAACCATAACATTCCATCCCACTTTTTTAAGTCACCCCACAAACATTAAAAAGGGGAACCCCACATATCACCAGAACAAAGAAAGGGAGTTCACATATTTATCCAACACCATTCATTACGTTCTTTCGTCCCATTTGTTTAACAGGTGTGATAACGCAAGAGTTATTATCCTTCAGGAATGCATTTATCAACCATGTTAGGGTGATTAACTAGTTTCCATGTTACAACCTTTTAATCATGATATTATCTAGAAAAATAGAGCTTCATTAGGGCACAAGAAAGGACCACTAATGAATATGATTTTCATTGGAAATATACTGATACAAATCACAACGTAAAATAAAGGTATAACACAATAACATCATTAACTTTCCCATACCTTCATCCTTTAAAATTCATTTCATTATCTTTGTTAAAGTTTGCATCATCTATGTCTCCAAGGATCATCATCATACCCACCCCACATGATGCACAGTAAAGAGTGATAAAGGAAAAACCCCTACTTTGATGATCAAGGATCAAAGTTTCCTCTTTTCACCAAGAACTAGTGATGGCATGACTTTCAGGAAAAGAAGACTCCAAGGATAAGAGGGAAGGGATCTGACATGGGCTGATGATTCATATCTGGAGAAAAATCATGAGGCACACTGAAAGAAACAGAAAGGATGAAATAAGAGAGGATCTCGGCATAAGAAAAGGTCATATCCTAAAATCAGGGAGGTGCTTTCTGTGTACTTAAAATTCAGATCGTGAATCAACCACGTGACTTTGCGGTTTTACATGTTGGGATTAAATGAGATTTAATAATTCACCTTGGAGATGTTGGAAATAATAGCTGTGAGTTAATATATTTCCTTTAAATGGATATAAACACATAATAGGTTCAAAATATAGAAAACATATGAATCTTTAAAACACATCAATGGGTGATACATGCCACACATTTTTTTAATCAAGGGTCTCCTCACTCTTAATGGATTTAAGAGATCATTTATGGGCTTTTAAAATGGCCTTAAAACACTTTAAAAGAGGAATTTAAAACACTTTTAAGTCAGAATATACATTACTAGAGAAAACCTAGAAACTTCTGGATAAAATGGAAATTACTCCCTGATGGTTGATTCACCATTGCCCTCGCACCGTTGCCCTCACACTGTCACCCTGGTACCGTCACCCTGGCATCGTCTCCCTAACACCAATGATGATTGGTTCAAATGACGACCCATCTATTCCATTAATTACCATCAGTGCCCCTAATTCTCATTGGTTCCACATACACCCATCGGTGCCACTGATCGTTCAACCTGAAAATTTGGAAAACTTTTTAAGGAGTTAGCGATGGACCCTAGGGTACCCCAAACTCTAGAATTTGATGAAGTAATGGACCTAGGTGGTATGTGCCATTATCGGTCAAAAGTCCACCATGAATAGAATATTATTCATGGAATATTATCCCTTTTATGCATTAATACTTATATTTAAATCAACCCATTAATTATGGTAATGAAAAATGCACAATGTTATATTCAGGGAGATAGTAGGTCATATGTATGCATGAGTAACGTTTTCATTTTTTAGTGATCATTATAGAAATAAGGTAATTATTATTTTATATTTCCATAATTACCATAATATTATTAACATCATAATAATATTTTAAATATACTTATATATATCTTATATGTGATTTGGTGAATAAAAATGATTCACATCACTTTGCGGATCTGATAGTTCACACGTACGCACGAACGATGTTATTGTTTTTATGTGCATGTATGTTAAGAATATAATTGAAACATTATTTTATTAAAATGATAAATATGTCATTAATATAACATGTTCATATTAATTCCTTCATTATAACCAATAATGATAGAGTATAATGGAATACGAACTAAATCGGTTCGTAGAGGTGATAATTCACATGTACGCACAGACGATTAATTACTTTCCCATTGGATGGAAGTAGTGGATGATTTAGGGGATGATTTTAACATAATAACATTGATTATATTGAGGATATGTGTGTTATTATTTCATCTTGTATGAATAATATTTAGAGGAAATAGAAGAATAAATAAAATAGAAATGCATAAAAAATGATACCTCTTCTTTGGTTGATCACTTTGATGAACACCTTAAAACCTCTAAAGAGGGTGTAATGTGTAAACTAAGGCATGTATAACATGGGGAGATATTTTAGGAATAGTTTTGGTAAGATCGTGGACAAACCAAAATGATTTTTAATTGTGATTATTAGAGAATAGTGGGTACCTTTTTATAGGAGAGGGTAGGGTTACCCTTTGAAACTCTTAAAATATTAAATTAGTATAAATTCAATTTTGGTTCCAAATAGCCCACAATAATTTAATTATAAGAAAATATTATTTTGGGTGGAATCCGAAACATACAATTAAAATTATATCAGTTTTAGTATTTTCTTAATCCTTATCTTTTTGGTTTAACCCTTATTTTACCCTTTTTAATCTTACTGTGATATTATGTTATTTACAATTTTTGGGTTAATATAATTTCCATAACATGTAAAAAGACCCAAAAAAGTGACATTTATTATATATTTGTTCATATACTAAAAATATTTTCCAAACTTTTATTTTTTGATTTTAATATCATTTAATAAAATATTTTATATTTTAAAAAAACCAATAGTTGAATTCTAGCACTATTCATTAGTTGAATTTTTAAAATATCATATCAGGAAGATAACATATAAAAAACTACTTTAAATCATCCATAACATGTCTAACTTATCCAACAAATTATTTATTATATTATGTCACATTATATTTATTTTAATATTTATATAATCATTTATTTGACTCTTTCATTAATAAGTCTATTATTGCATCATTATTGGGTCATGATTAAATTTAATTATTTAATATCTAAATATTATAAATAAAAGACCATGATTTAGGTAATATTTTTATCTTTATAGTGGCTATTTATAGTTTGAGATATCACTTGTATGACCCCATATTTAAATTTTTTTGGTAATAAGAGTCATGTTTATGATATTTTTACTGTTACATTAAAATTAAATGTTATAAATGTCATTATCACACCCAAGTGGCTTCCAAAGTCCAAAATTTCTTCCATACGGTTGTATTGGTCGTTCATAACTCATAAAATAATTTTAGGATATGTGTTAGGGATGTATTTTATTATTCTAATATTTTTTAACCTTATTTATTGGATTAACCCTTTAACCATGGTAAATAAAATAATAAAGTTATGATTCAAAAAAAATTATTTTGATCCTATTAAACAAAATTTTTAGTACTTATTGAAACCATGTATGTAATCTTTTAAAAAATAAACTCATATAAGTGTAAAAATTAAATTTCAAATTAATCCTATTTTCAGAATTAGAAAATTGGTTTTTCGAAAGAAAAATCCATCATAATATTCACATGTGTTTATATCCAATTTCAATGTGAAATTAATTCCAATGACCCAAATTGGATTAAATTATAAAAAAAATCTCAATATATTTTAAAACCGATTAAAATTATAATATAACAATACTAATAAATTGGATGAATATTATGTTGTGAGTTGAAATGTAGTATTTCACAATATTCATTAAAATATGAATTTTTCCAGAAAAATACAATAATTTAAACCAAAGTTAATTTTGATGCCCTGCTTCCAAAAAAGAAGTTTATTTTTTAAAATAGAACTTATAAAATTGTAAAAAATGTATTTAAATTGGGATCTCCATCAAATGGTTTTAAAACTACCTTTCAAAAAATATTAGATTATTTTGTGCTTAAAATGGATTTATTCTCATTTTAATCCTCTAAATACTATTAGATGAAAGTAAAAATATTTAATAAAAATGTGTAAACATAATATAGTAAGTTATTTTCATTCCCTCTAATACAATGGCTAGGAAATTACTACCATTGAAAATAATAATACTAATAATGTTTTATTTTTTTGTATAACTCAGTCTTGTGAGCAACATAACATTTCAGAGAAACCCAATGTTGTGTGTCAGGTATACTACCAAACATTGCATCCCATTTTAAGTAAACCTAATATATAATTCATAAATATTAATAGATATGAAAATGTCCTATTTTATAATTAATTGGGTTGTTAAATCCTTCCCCATTTTAGAAATTGTGTCCTTGCAATTTTATTCACTATCAAATAAATGGAGGTATTTATCCATTATATCATTTTCATATAGTTGTGCTTCCTCTTCAATAATATGGTCTTTTCATCGAACCATAATATAATAAATCACCTTATTCTGTAACACTTTATCTCTGTGGTCATGAATCATGAATGGTTGTTCCTCATAAGAAATATTCTCTTCCAACTGAACTACTTCTAGACTCAAAACATGAGATGGATCTAACAAATACTATATCAATATTAAAAAATGAAAAACATTGTATACCTGGGATAAATTCAAAGATAAATAAACTTATTACGAAATAGATCCACCATTATCTTGGATTTAATAAGGTCAAATGAACTATGGACTCAGCTTCCCCTTATTACCAAAACACATCACACTTTTACATGGCGAATCTTTGAGAAAGACGTGATCACCTATTTCAAAAGAAATATCCTTCCTATGGTAATATGCATAACTTTTAAACCTCATATGTGATGTCCTCATGTGTTTTTGAATGAAATAAAAATTATCTAACATCTGTTCAACTAATTTTAGTCCCATTAACTTCCATTAACCTACTTCATCCCAAAAATATGGAGTTCGACACTACTTTCTATATAATGCCTCAAATGGTTCCATCTTTATAACGGAATGAAAACTGTTATTATAATTAAACTCAACCAAAGAAATATTTTTATCCCAACATCAATGGTAATCCATTGATAAATCACATAGAATAACCCAAAAGATATGGATTTTTCATTCTAACTACCCATCTGATTAAGGATGAAAAGTTTTAATGAAATTTATTTTAGTTCCTAATGACTTCTAAAGGCCTTTCCAAAAGTTAAATGTAACCCTGGGATCATGATCAGATTCAATTGAGATAGTAACTCCAAGTAACCTTACTATATTTCTATGATACAACCAATAATGTTGATCTATATACAATGTATCTTTAATAGGAATAAAATGAGAATATTTATTCAATATATAAACAATAACAAAAATTACATTGTTACCATGGAATGTCTTTGGTAGTCCCATTAAAAAACCCATGGATATATTTTCCCATTTCCACTATGGTACTGGGAATGTTTGAAGCATAACATTAAGAAATTGTCTCTCTACCTTCACCAATTGATAAGTCAAAAACATTATAATAAATTCAAAAATATCACTTTTCATTCCATCCCTCCAGTAATACTCTCAATGGCCTCTGTACTTCTTAATAATTCCATGATGAACTAAAAATAGAGAACTATGAGCTTTACATAACAACTCTTTATTAAATTATGAATCACAAGGCACACATAACCTATTTCAAAATATCAAAACGCAATCATCATTAATGTTAAATTTTGGTAACATACCCTTTTGAACCATTCTACCTTTTTATGTAACCCACTATCTTATTTCTATACTTCCTCAATTTTATCTGATAGAGATTATTTCACTGCCACCTAAAACAAAATAGATGAATTTCCTACACCATGAACATCCAATACGAAATTCATAAAACTGTTAACCAAAGGATCATGTTCCAAATGTAGCATGGTTAATGTAGCATTACTTTTCTAACTCAAATAATCACCCACTTTGTTTTCTTTTCCAGGATGGTAATGAATAGTACAATCATAATTCTTGGTTATTTCTAACCATCTTCTCTGTTTCATGTCTAATTATTTCTACGTGAATATATTCTTCAAACTTTTCTCGTAAGTATATATTTAACATTTTACTTCATACAAATGATGCCTCCACATTTTTAAACAAAAAACAATAGCATATAATTCCAAATCACGTGTATAGTATTTTAAATCATGATTTTTGAACTAATGTGAACCATAAGCAATTACCTAACTATTCATCATTAGGAAACAACTGAATTATTTTAACAAAGAATAAATGTAGATAACTAATTCAACATTTCTAGAAGGCATTGCCCATACTGGTGGATTCAATAATATTATTTTCAATTTCTAAAAACATTCATCACATTCATTTATTCAGATAAACATAACACGTTTTTGAGTTAACCTATTCAATGGGATAGATAAACATGAAAATATTTCAACAAACCTCTAGTAATAACCTTATGAACTAAGAAAACTATGAATATCAGTTGTATTTGTGGGTTTTTTCACTCTTCAACAATTTCCCTTTTAGGAGGATCAATAATTATGTCATATTTAGAAACAATGTAACCACAAAATGATTTTTTTGTAATAAAAACTCACACTTGCTCCATTTTCCATTCAGTTTCTTTTATTTTAAGGTTTTCATAACTACACTTAAATGACTTTCATGCACCTCTTTACTCTTAGAATAAACCAAATTGGCATCAATAAACACAACCAAAAACATATCCAAGAACTGATGAAAACTTCTATTCATATGATCCATGAATACATCATGAGTTTAGTTAACCCAAACTACATAACTAAAAATTCATAATCACCATATATAGTGCAGTATGTGGTCTTAAGAATGTCTACTTCTTTTACATTCTACTAACGGTACACCAACCTCAAGTCATACTTCAGAAAGTATTTTTCTCCCTAGAGTTGATCCAACAAACAATTGATATGAGGCAAAGGGTATTTTTTCATAATAGTTATATTATTCAGGGATTTATAGTCAATGAAATGTCTCATTGAACCATCTTTATTTTTAACAAACGAGAAATGGCCACCCAATGGGGATGTTCTAGGTTGAATAAAACCTGTATCAAATAACTCTTGAAATTGATTCTTTAACTCTAAATGGTCAATATGATTTATTTGATATGTGGGTTTTGAAATTGTCTTGGCATTAGAAACTAAGTAAACATTAAATTAATACATCAAATTACTCATTTACCATTTGCACATTGCTAATCTAAACAATTCCTTTGTTTTCAACAATATGTGAAAGGTAAGATTCACTTCCATGTATTAATAGTTTCTTAGTTCTTGATATGTTATCAATGGTAAGGGTTAATTTATATACACAAAATTAATTTCATTTTGGAAAGAAACTTCTTTAGCTCTATAGTCAATCTTAGCATGGTAAACAGAAATCCAATCTGTATCTTGAATAATTTAATACTCTACAAGAGAAAACAAATATGGTTTGTAGGTAGATTATTTCTATATAAAAAGATATTAAGATACTTATAATTTCTTTTATCCTCAACATTTCCCCTATGTGTTTTTACCATAAGGTTTGGATTCATTTCTAGAGATATAATTTTCAATTTATCAAAAACATTATCAGAAATTAAATAATGTGTAGACCCAAAAACAAAAAAACACATTGGCACAATATGAAAATAAATATGTACCTGATACCACATCATTTTATGGACCAACATCTATTTAGGTAGTTGCAAAGGATTTCACAAAACCTATCTATTTATAGTCTTATTGCTTCCTTTAATTTGAGTTCTTCATCAAAAAATATTTTCATAATGACCCATATCATTGCACTTAAAACATATTATTAACTGTAAATCAGATTTTTTCTTAACACTATCATTATTTTTTCGGTGAAATTATGATCCTTATGTCTCATCTTACCACATCAGAATCACATAATAGAATTCCAAATGCAATCCTTAATATTATTTTTACCTAAATATTCATAGACTATAAACTTAATTTTCTTACCATTGGGTTTTTTCTAAATAATACATCCCTTTTACCTTCCACCTCGACCACTAATTCTATTATTTTTTAAATAACACATGATCATAAAGAAACACCATTTCCTCCTTCTCCACACATCAGACAAGTTTTTTGTAACTTTTGAACTCGCAAGAATCCAAAGACCTTCGATTATTTGGTTTTAATCCTTTGAAAAAATGATTGATTTTAATATCAAGATCTGGGATGACATTTGGAGCATACCTTTCCAGTTGAGTGAATTTTTCTTCAGAAGTAGCCATCATGTCCTCATCTTTCCTCAATTATAATAATTTTTTTCCATCATAAGTAGAAAATCCTTAGGAAAATATTTCTAAAAAAACATGCCTTTGAATTAATCCCAATTCATAGCATCAATATCCTCATTGTCTCTGATATTCTTAACAATAGACCACCACTTATTGGTTTCACCTTCAAAATATTTTATATTAAGACTAACCTTTTGATTGTCTGAACACCCCATGACATTGAAAATATTTTCTAGTTCCTTCACCCACCCTTTAGCTAGAACAAGGTTTGATGACCCTCTGAATGAGGGAGGATGTTGCCTCATGAAATGATCCACTAATGACATGTTCTTCTATGGTTAATTTGGATGGTCTCATGGTTGGATACCACCACCATTTATAGCCTGATTCAACTACACCATCACTGAAACAAAATGTTTAGTTCTGATTCTAACCATCTCTGGTCACTGATTTGGAAGGATGTTTTCTTCTTGATGTCATCCTAGCATAGTATCCCTCTGTGGAAAATCATTCTAAACAAAAATATCTTAGAAGAATCAACATTAAAACATTGAAATTATATATCATTTCAATTTGACCATAAACTAAAAAAATTATCGATACTTTATTTACAATATTCTAACCCCTAAAGTTATCTAAATAGACCTATTATACCAACTATAAGGATCCAGCCGTAAACATTTTTTAATATTTATTTAGATTTAAAATTAAAATTGAGGATCTTTTAAAGATTAATGTTTTAGACAATCAGGCCATAACTATTATATACAAAGTCTACACAACTATAATAGTATCCATTTATTCCATAATATAAAACATTTGATTGTAAACATGATTTATTTTTCTTGAAAAAAATCTTCTTGACTTCTTTATTTCTCTTACCCATCCTTATACACTGTGAAAATATTTTTGAAACATGGGATAATCACAAATAAAAAATTCTAAGGGATATTAAATATGAAAAGAAAATCTTAGTAAATGAATATTTGTAAACCCATGAAATCATATGAATACTAAAAAAATTCATAGAAATCATAAATCATTAATGTAACATGTGTCATCCATATCATTCTTATACTGTATCTTTTATAGCTACATTGGGAGTTACCTTCATGGTTTCGTTTGGAATACACATCACAGTATATTCCCTAAATCTCTTGGGAGAGACTATTTCATTTAACTTTGTATCATTACCCAATGAATTAGAGAGCTATCATGGTCTCACCCACCATCAGTTTATTATGGAACCACCTATACACATAATGAATTCCCAAGAACCATAACATGATCATAACACATAAAACATGCATAAAATAAAAAATAACATTTCCACATTTCAATCATATGATATTATTTCAAGATATTCACATAATTGATATATTTTCAAAACAATTTCAACACCAAAATAACTGAAAAGGGAATATGGTATTTTCCTTTCTTTCAAAAACAATCCTGCTTGTAGAGGTAGCCAAATACCAAATAATGGTCACGGTGGTGGAATGTTCATTATTGACCCATATAATACAAAACAACCCTTTTTTCATTTAGTAAAAGGATTCATATAAAAAATACCATTTTAAATATATTTAACTAAATTAAAATAAAAAAAGGTTTACTATACACTCTATAAATTAATGTGTAGTATATTATACAAATATGCCTCAATGAATGGATATTGAGACAAATTCCCTTACAATGACTCCGACTCCTCACGTGCATTGTTATATTCCTTAATAATTAACTTTAGTTAAATTCTACTTTTTTGAGAACCTTTTACATGTTTATTATTCCTTTTATATCACTTATTACACATGTCATAAAAATAACATTGTTATTTAAGGCCATTTCGGTTGTTTTTTTTCTGACATTTGGTACTTGAGTTGAAATTGAACATGGTTTTGATGTCACTTGTCCATGTGGAAATAAGTCCATTGTAACGATCCAAACATTTGAATAGTATATTAACATTCTCTTAACGATTTAATAGAGATGTTAATGGTTAATGCAGAAAGAGGAGTCGATGGCTTCATCCAGTAGACTCGAACCTTATGAAGCCCACTTTTCTGAGCTTATGAAGGAGGTGACATCTTTGGGCTTCGCTTTGGACCAAGCCCAATCTGAACTCCAGCGTGTCAAGCTTGAACGGAGATGCATGCGGGAGAAGTTCATGTTAGTAGAGATTACTACTAGGGAAATGTTATCTGAGCCTCCCTCATATTCTCTCACCATAACACACCATACACTTAGGTCATATGTTAGTGTTATAAGGGGCTATGTGACGAGACTGTAGCTTCTTTGTGTAATGCTTTGGGATGAATAAATTGAGATTTCCTCCTTTACTGAAGTTTGTGAAATTTCAAATGTCTAGATAATTTTAGGATGTATTTTATTGATGAATTTTGAAAAAAATGATATTTTAAAATATTTATGTAAACCTTAAATAATTAATGTTGTGTAATGATTTTCAGAAAATGGCCTTCTGAAAAAGTGTTCAGTAAGGAATTTGGAGTCTAATAAGATCAACTTAATTTTTGATGAATAGTAAATTATGAATAGTGATTCTATGCTTAGGATTTGTAATGTGACCAAATGGATTAGTAATCTCACTTAAATAATGTTTTAATATAATTTAGATAGCCTGATTAAGTAATGTGATTCAATAAAATAGTTAAATAACGGTTTCATAAATTATTAATCAAGTAATAGTTTTTCAGATGAATAGTGTTTTTTATTTAAAAAATTAATTACAAATATTTAGAAAATTAATTTTATAAAATGGACTTTACTTTTGAACTCAGAGCATCGATATTTGGTTAAGGTGAAATTTTGGTATTTTGCCTGAGAATGTTTAATTTTTGATGACTAGTGAAAATACAGTTTTTAAGTTACGGGTGTTTAATGACATCATTAAATGATGTATTAAGTATGTAATCAATATGGTCGACTTATTAATATTAATATAAGGTATCAGGTGTCCCGAGTGTCCAATACCATTTGAAAATACCATGGGAAATCCCATGGTTTTGCCAAAACCACCAATGAGGTGTCTCTTGGCCATTAATGCCTTGTCCCCTCAGTTTCCCTATAAATACCAAGACATAATCTCATCCATTCGACTCCAAAATCATCCTCAAAGAAGTTATGGACTCCTTACCTCCCAAGTATCCCTTTCAAGGTGCCCTCAATCCTCTCAAGGTCCAAACCTTTGAGTTTTAAGAGTTGTGTTTAAGGTAAGGGATCCGACCTCTCTCTTTCTTTTCAAGTAATCTATTTTATGCTCCATGTTCATATATTGGAGGATGTTATTTTATATTAATCTTACTACCCTTTTCATTTTCATATGATTAGAGACCCCCTATTTCTCTCATCAATTCTTTTTAAGAGTGTTTAAGTGGCGTCGTTAGGCTGCCGAATTTTTAAGGGATTCTTTCACCCTTCTCATTTTTCAATGCTCTACTTTCATATAGAGTCTTTCAAGTTCCTTTTTATTATGTTGGGGTACGATATATATATCTATCATACTGAACTTTTATGTTCATATGATGAGAGACCCAATTTTATCTTTTCAATTCATTTTTGTTGAAGTTTAAGTGACACCGTTAGGCTGCCGAATTTTCATAATAGAAATCTAATTTTTGTCTTCCTTCCATGTTTTTCATTTCAAATGGAATGTCCTTAAAATTTCATTACCATGTTCATATATCCTTCATATTCGGTTCCTCTACTGTTTTATGGTTCATTTATCAATGTTTGACTCATGTCCCCTCTCTTTTCAATGTTTTCTAAAACCCAGAAACATAGCTGTTATGCTGCAGAATTTCTGTCTCAAAATGTCTCTCTCTTTTTCTAATGTTCTTTTATTTTATTAAGTGAATTCTCAAATATCTATCTTCTATAGGGTTATTCATATATATACCAAGTTGTTCTATTTTAAATTCTTTTATTTACATACATGAAACCCGTTTTCCCTTTCCGTGGGTTTAAAGTGACATAAAGATCATGTCTTTAAAGCAATTTTAAAACGTTATGATTATGAAAGGAAACCCATTTCTTTTATGCTATATAGGTTGTTTATGAAATTATTGTTGATGGAATATGTGTATCACATGATAATAAAGACATTTCAAGGGTGCGCTCTAATAGCACCCCAATTTATTGGGTAAAGACTTAATCTCTAGAGATGACTATTTTTAACGACGCCTTGGTGAATAACCTTAGTAATTTATAATGACAGCTTGGGGATGGACCTTGGTGTAATATATATGGTTGTCAATATTAAATGTTGTATCCAGATCTTCAAGTTAAACAATATTTTTATAATGATATGCCTCATGATTTCTTTCTCATGCCTTAATGTTCTTTTCATGACCTTATTGAAGTATCTCAAGTTCACATGTAAAATGTTTCTCTTGTTTCCCTTACTTGGCCTTCTGCTCACCCTTTCTTTTGATGTATGTCCCCAGGTTATGAGATGTAGTAATGAACCTCGGATGAACTTATGTATAATCCTTTAAAGTGTTTAAGAATAATGTATTATGTTGTTTTCTTTTATTATGTTCCTGGTTTCCAAGACACTAAACCTTAAAGACTTCAGTTTTGTGTAATTTAATGAAAGTGTATGTTATAAAAAGGCGGGATACCACAGTTGGTATCAAAGGATGGTTTAGTTATTTTTTGGAAATTAGGATATAAAAACTTTAAGAAGAACCCTATAGAAAAGTTTAAATATAGGAAAACTTCCTGGTATTTTGGTAAGTATTGAGTAAGTGGTTTATCAAACAAATACATCCCTGTCTGGATACGAGCAGGTAGAGGCGGCTCTGGCATAGATGTACATAGGGGTAAAACCTGAAAACACCGCTTTGAGATAGACTCGAACAGGAACTGGTGCATGATAATGGGCCTTACTACACTCTTGGTTACGACACTCCCAGGGGATATGTTTGGTTAATCACAGTCTTTTTATGAATCATTTTGAAGGAATTATAGAGAAATGTAATTGTCTAAGCATGAAGTCTTAGTTAAAAGATTCATAAATGAAATAAGTATCTCACTAAGGTTTTATCCTTTTAGAAAATGGCGGGCAATAGGAGGAACCGTGCAGATGGTGATTGCAATCCACCACGTGCTGATGACCCTCTGATCAAATACGTAATGGAAACATTCATGCGAATGATGAACCAACTGACTCAAGTTATGAGTAATAACTTGAATCTAGCTGAGAGGTTGATATCACCACGAAGGTATCAACACTCTGTTGAGTCCTTCAGGCGTCAATGGCCACTAACATTCAGTGGATCTACTGACCCATTGGTTGAGGAACAATGGATAAGCTCCATTGAAAAGATCTTTCTTATACTCCTTTGTTCGGAACAAGAAAAGGTCACCCTGGCTATTTACCGCCTAGAGGGAGAAGCTGATCAGTGGTGGTCACTGGTCAAAACCATGAAGCCTAGAGGAGAGATGGAATCTATGGAGTGGGAAGAGTTCTGGGGAATATCCCTTAATAAGTATTTCCATCGTTCCATGAGAACGAGAATGGAGAAAGAGTTTCTAGAGCTGTAGCAGAAGAAGAACGAATCTGTCAGATGCTATGAGATGAACATCACCCGACTTTCACGATATACCTCTAGCTTTGTCCTGGATCCAAGTGGGAAGGTTGATAGATTTTTCAGTGAACTGAGACCTCATCTGTGGAACAATTTAGCCCACCGGGACTACGATAGATACAAGGAGATCATGCGGAGTGCAATGAAAGTCGAGCTAGAGTTTTTTGAGACACAGTGGTCTCATAAATCAAATGACAAGAAGAGTTCGTTAGAGCCCATTTTAGGGAGGAATTTTGATCAGGTAAGAGGTGTAAATCAAATGCAACTTACCACATGCAATAAATGTGGGAAGAATCATTTGGGGAACTGATTGAACGGAAGTGGAATGTGTTACAAGTGTCGAAGAAGAGGCCATATTGCTCAGAATTGTCGTAGTGAGGTGAAGCCTCAACTCCCCAACACTAAAGACAGAGGAAAGATGGTTCTGGCCCTACCCAAAGTCCATTGCTTCAAGTGTGGACAGCTTGGGAACTTTTATAATCATTGTCCAAATCCAAGGGCAGTGGAGGGGAATCACCATCAACCTCAGCAAAGGCCAGGGGAGAAAGGTCCTTCTTTTTCTATCACAACAACTGAAGTTGAAGCTCTGAATGACGTGGTAGAAGGTACTCTTGTTGTCCTCTCAGAACTAGCAACTAATTTGTTTGATTCTGGTTCTAATCATACCTTTATTTCCTCCATGTTTGAAAATATTATAAAATCAATCCCCGAACTACTTGAGGTAGAGTTGTTGGTCAAGACTCCAAGTGGGATTATCCATGCATCAAATGTGTTTACAGACTCTAGTGTTTAATTTAGTGAGCACAATCTTATCACAAATCTAGTAGTCATTCCCATGATGGAATTAAACATTATACTTGGAATGGACTAGCTCTCAAAGTATAATTCTACGATCAAATGCAGAAGTAAGGAAATCTCAGAAGTCTTGAATGAACGACCTAAAATTATCTTCCAAGGAGTGATATCCCGAACTGATCCCTATCTAGAAACACCTCCTATAGGTTTCGTTATAGAGTTAATTGGTGATGATGATGAAGGAAAAGGGGGTATACAAATATAAGATGTTCTGATTTTTCAGGAATACATGGATGTATTTCCTGAGGAGTTACCTGGACCTCCCCCAAAAAGTGAGGTAGATTTCTCTATTGAACTCGTACATGGATCTCAACTGATATCAAAGAATCCATATAAAATGGAAAATGTGGAGCTAGAAGAGTTAAGGAAGCAACTCCAAGACTTGTTGGATTAGGGGTTTTTCCGACCGAGTGTGTCTCCTTGGGGATCACCATTTCTCTTTGTGAAGAATAAGGATGGATCAATGCAGCTATGCATTGATTATAGAGAACTAAACGGGATCATAGTGAAGAACAGATACCCTCTTCCAAGAATTGATGATTTATTTGACCAACTTCGTGGGGCTCAATTCTTCTCTAAGATTGACCTTCGATCTGATTATCATTAACTGAGGGTGAAGAAGGAAGATATTCCAAAGACTGCCTTTCGATCAAGATATGGGCATTATGAGTTTACTGTTATTCCCTTAGGCTTGACTAATGATCCTTCTATTTTCATGAATTTTATGAATAGAGTCTTTAATGAATACCTTGATAACTTTGTGGTAGTTTTTATTAATGATATTTTGATATATTCAAAAATTCGTGAGGAGCATGAAGATCAGCTGAGGGTTATTTTGAAAACTTTGCAGAAGGACAGGCTCTTTGGAATGTGCAGTAAATTTGAGTTTTGGTTACAAAAAGTGTCTTTCTTGGGGCACATCGTAACCAATGAAGGAATCTCAGTTGACCTTGAAAAGACAATGGTTGTGGAGGAGTTTCCTCAACCCACAAAAATAACTAAGACTCGTAGTTTCCTTGGTTTAGCATGATATTATCGGAGATTTGTGAAAAACATTAAAAGGGATTTATAATCCACTAACCAAGTTGACTCAAAAATGGGTTAAGTTCATCTGGACAAAGGAATTCTAGGAAAGTTTCCAAGAACTGAAGAAGAGATTGGTTACTGCACCTGTGTTAACACTACCCTCAATCGGAGAAGGATTTTTTATTTTTAGAGAAGCATCTCTGAAAGGGCTTGGGTGCGTCCTCATGAAAAATGACAAGGTAATTGCTTATGCATCTCGACAGTTGAAGATTCATGAGTAGAATTATACTACGCATGACCTAGAGCTAGTGACGGTTGTTTTTTCTCTAATGATATGGAGGCACAATCTTTATGGGGAGAAATGTGATATATACACTGACCACTAAAGTTTAAAGTATATTTTCACACAGAAAGAATTGAACATGAGACAAAGGAGATGGTTGGAGCTTATTAAAGACTATGATTATTCAATTCATTATCACCCTGGAAGAGCAAACAAAGTCGCAGATGCGTTAAGAAGGAAAGATCCTATTGTTATTGAAACAATGAGGATCCTAGGATATCCCTTGATTAAAGATCTAGTAAAACTAGAGATGGGAATTGTAAGGGAAGGGACATCATCAACCTTATCCCAAATGATTTCTCAACCTTCACTACTAGATAAGATTAAGAAGGCTAAAAAAGAAGATCCTTTTCTGCAGGAGAAGTTTGAGGCTATAAAGGATGGGAAGTTCCTTGATTTCAATATTGATCAAGAAGGTGTATTGAAATTTCGTACAAGACTATGTGTTCCATCTATTCCGGAGATAAACAAAGAACTGATGGATGAAGCTCATAGCTCTACTTTCTCTATGCATCTGGGAAGCATAAAAATTTATAGAGACCTTCATGATCATTATAGGTGGGATAACATGAAGAGGGATATTGCTGATTACACTACAAGGTGCCTGGTGTGTCAAAAAGTAAAGGTAGAATGACAACTTCCTAAGGGGGTATTACAACCGCTACCCATACCAGTATAGAAGTGGGACAATATCACTGTGGATTTTGAAACTGGTCTCCCAAAAACGTCCAATGGAAACAATGCGATATGGGTTATTATGGACCGTCTCACAAAGACCGCCCATTTTATCTCTATTCGAGAAGATTTCTCTCTGGATCATCTTTTCAAGATATACGTAAAGGAAGTGGTAAGGCTGCATGGGGTACCACTATCCATCGTGTCTGATCGTGATCCAAGATTCACATCAAAATTCTGGAGAAGTGTTCATCATGCTCTGAATACTGAATTGAATTTTAGTACGTCCTATCATCCTCAAACTGATGGGCAATCTAAAAGGACTATTCAGACACTCTATTACATGCTGAGATTATTATCAATAGAATTTAGAGGTGGATGGGATCAAAACCTCCCATTAGTTGAGTTCTCCTATAACAACAACTTCCATTCGAGTATTCAGATGGCACCCTATGAAGCTCTGTACAGAAAGCGATATAGAACTCCTATTTATTGGGATGAAACTGGTGAGAGAATGCTTCTTCGGCCTGATCTTGTGCACGAGATGACAAAACAGGTTCATGCCATCCAACAACACATAAAGTCTACTCAGAGTCGGCAGAAGAGCTATGTGGACAACCGTCGAAGGGACTTGGAGTTTGGTGTTGGCGACAAAGTCTTCGTTCGAATTTCTCCATGGAAGAGAGTCATGTGGTTTGGGAAGAAAGGGAAGCTTAGCCCTAGGTACATTGGACCCTATGAAATCCTTGATCGCATAAGAGCAGTGGCCTATCGACTAGCACTTCCACTGAACCTAGCTCAAGTTCACGATGTCTTCCATGCATCTCTCTTGAGGAAGTACATACCCGACCCTTCGCATGTACTGAACCCAGAGGTGGTACAACTGGAACATGACCTCTCTTATGAAGAGCTTCCAGTGGAGATCTTAGAACGTAGAGACAACGTTCTACGGAACAAGAATACATACCTTGTGAATGTGTTGTGGAGGAATCATAAGTATGAATAAGTGACTTGGGAGCCTAAGGAAACAATGAAGCAAAAGTACCCTCACCTTTTCGACTAGGCCTCAAGTATAAAATTTCAGGGATGAAATTTCTTAAGGGGGGAAGAATGTAACGACCAAAACTTTTTGAATAGTTTATTAACCTTCTCTTAACGATTTAATAGAAATGTTAATGGTTAATGCAGAAACAGGAGTCGATGGCCTCATCCAGTAGACTCGAACCTTATGAAGCCCACTTATCAGAGCTTGGGAAGGAGGTGGAATCTATGGGCTTCACTTTGGACCAAGCTAAAGTCGAACTCCAGCGTTCCAAGCATGAATGGAGACGCCTACGGGAGAAGTTCAAGTTAGTAGAGATTACTACTAGGGCAATGTTATCTGAGCCTCCCTCATATTCTCTCACCATAGCACACCTTACACTTAAGTCATATTCGGGTGTTATAAGGGGCTATGTGATGAGACTGTAGCTTCTTTGTGTAATCCTTTGGGATGAATAAATTGAGATTTCCTCCTTTAGTAATGTTTTTGAAATATAAAATGTCTGGATAATTTTAGGATGTATTTTATTGATGAATTTTGAAAAAAAGGATATTTTAAAATATTTATGTAAACCTTAAATAATTAATGATGTGTAATTATTATAAAAAATGGGCTTCTGCAAAAGTGTTCAGTAAAGAATTTGAAGTCTAATAAGATCAACTTAATTTTTGATGAATAGTAAATTATGAATAGTGATTTTATGCTTAGGATTAGTAATGTTACCAAATAGATTAGTAATATCACTTAAAGAACATTTTACTATAATTTAGACACCTTGATTAAGTAATGTGTTTCAATAAAATGGTTAAATAACGGTTTCATAAATTATTAATCAAGTATTAGTTTTTTCAGGTGAATAGTGATTCTTATTTAAGAATTTAATTAAAAATATTTAGAAAATTATTTTTATAAAATGGACTTTATTTTTGAACTCAGAGCATTGATATTTGGTTAAGGTGAAATTTTGGGATTTTCCTGAGAAAGTTGAATTTTCGATGAATAGTGAAAATACAGTTTTTAAGTTACCAGTGTTTAATGACATCATTAAATGATGTATTAAGTATGTAATCAATATGTTTGACTTATAAATAGTAAAATAATGTATACGGTGTCCCAAGTTTCCAATACCATGGGATAATAACATTTTCAAGCCCATGGTTTTGCCAAAAACCACAAATGAGTTGTCCCTTGGCCATTAATGCCTTGTCCCCTCACTTTCCCTGTAAATACCAAGCCATAATCTCACCCATTAGACTCCAAAATCATCCTAAACTATTTTTGGGTATCTTTACCTCCCACAGAGTCCTCCCAAGGTTCCCTCAATCCCCTCAAGATCTGAACCTTTGAGTTTTAAGAGCTACGTTTAAGGTAAGGGACTCGACCACTCTTTTTTTTCAAGTAATCTCTTTTATGTCATTTATTTTATGCTCCATGTTCTTATGTTGGAGGATGGTATTTTATATTCATCTTTCTTCCCTTTTCATTTTCATATGATGAGATACCCCCTCTTTCTATCATCAATTCGTTTTAAGAATGTTTAAGTGGCGCCGTTAGGCTGCCGAATTTTTAAGGGATTCTTTCACCCTTCTCATTTTTCAATGTTCTATTTTCATATCAAGTCTTTAAAGTTCCTTTTTATTATGTTGGTGTATTATCTCTATATCTATCATACTTAATTTTTATGTTCATATGATTAGATACCCTATTTGATCTCGTCAATTCATTTTTGTTGAAGTTTAAGTGACGTCGTTAGGCTGCCGAATTTTCATAAGAGAAATCTAATTTTTGTCTTCCTTTCTTGTTTTTCATTTCAAATGGTATTCCCTTAAAATTTCATTACCATGTTCATGTTACCTTCATATGAAGTCCCTATACTGTTTTATGGGTCATTTATGAATGTTTGACCCCTGTCCCATCTATTTTCAATGTTTTCTAAAACCCCGAAACATAGCCGTTATGCTGCTGAATTTCCGTCTCAGAATGTATCTCTCTTTTTCTAAAGTTATATTATTTTATTAATTGAATACTCAAATATCTCTCTTATATAGGGTTATTACCATTTATACCATGTTTTTCTATTTTAAATTCTTGTAATTACATACATGAGACCCATTTTCCCTTTCTGTGGGTTTAAAGTGACATAAAGATCATGCCTTTAAAGCAGTTTTAAAACGTTATGATTATGAAATGAAACCCATTTCTTTTATGATATATTGGTTGTTTATGAAATGATTGATGATGATATATGTGGCTCACATGATAATAAAGACATCTCAAGGGTGCGCCCTGATAGCACTCCAATGCATTGGGTAAAGACTTAATCTCTAGAGATGACTATTTTTAACGACGCCTTGGTGAATAACCTTGGTAATTTTTAATGAAACCTTTGGGATGGACCTTGGTGAAATAGAAATGATTGTAAATATTAATTTTTTTAGCCACATATTCAAGTTATAAAAAACTTTATTTTTATTATTATATGCCTCATGATTTCTTTCACATGCCTTAAAGTTCTTTTTATGACCTTATTGAAATATCTCAAGTTCACATGTAAAATGTTTCTCTTGTTTTCCTTACTGGGACTTCTGCTCACCCTTTCTATTGATGTATGTCCCCAAGTTATGAGATGCAGTAATGAACCTAGGATGAACCTAAGGATAAGCCTTTCAAGTGTTTAAGAAGAATGTTTTATGTTGTTTTCATGTATTATGTTCCTGGTTTCCAAGACACTAAACCTTAAAGATCCTCAGTTTTGTGTAATGTAATGAAAGTTTATGTTATAAAAAGGCGGGATTCCACAGTTGGTATCAAAGGATAGTTTAGTTATTTATGGAAATTAGGATATAAAAACTTTAGGAAGAACCCTATAGAAAAATTTAAATATAGGAAAACTTCCTGGTATTTTGGTAAGTATTGAGTAGGTGGTTTATCAAACAAATACATCCCAGTGTGGATATGAGCAGGTAAAGGAAGCTCGGGCACAGATGTACATAGGGGTAAAACCCAAAAATACCGCTTTGATCTAGACTCGAACGGGAACTAGTGCACGATAACAGGCCTTGCTGCACTCTTTGTTACGACACTCCCGGGGGATACGTTTGGTTAATAACAAGATTTTTATGAATCATTATCAAGGAATTATAGAGAATTCTAATTGTCTAAGAATGAATTCTTAGTTAAAAGATTCATAAATGAAATAAGTTTCTCACTAAGGTTTTAACCTTTTATAAAATGGCGGGCAATAAGAGGAACCATGTAGATGGTGACTGCAATGCATCATGTGCTGATGACCCTCCAATGGAAGTCGGAATGGAAACATTTATGCGAATGATGAACCAACTGACTCAAGTTATGAGTAATAACTTGAATCAAGATGAGAGTCTGATCTCACCACGAAGGGAACAACACTCTATTGAGTCCTTCATGCGTCAACTTCCACCAACATTCAGTGGATCTACTGACCCATTGGTTTCAGAACAATGGATAAGCTCCATTGAAAAGATCTTTTCTGTACTCCTTTGTTCAGAACAAGAAAAAGTCACCCTGGATGTTTACCTCCTAGAGGGAGAAGCTAATCAGTGGTGGTCACTTTTCAAAAACACAAATCCTAGATGAGAGATGGAAACTATGGAGTGGGAAGTGTTCCGAGGAATATTCTTTAATAAGTATTTCCCTCGTTCCACGAGAACGATAATGGAGAAAGAGTTTCTCGAGCTGATGCAGAAGGAGAAAAAATATGTCAGAAGCTATGAGATGAACTTCACCCGAATTTCACGATATACCTATAGATTTTTCATGGATCCAAGTGGGAAGGTTGATGGATTTTTCGATGGACTGAGACCTCATATGCGGAATAATATAGCCAATCGGGACAATGATAGCTACAAGGAGATTTTGTAGAGTGCAATGAAAGTCGATCTAGAGTTTGGTGAGACACAGTGGTCTCATAAATCAAATGACAAGAAGAGATCGTTGGAGCCCAGTTTAGGGAAGAATTTTGATCACGGAAGAGGTGGAAAGCAAATGAAACTTACCACATGCAATAAATGTGGGAAGAAGAATCCGGGGAACTGCTTGATCGGAAGTGGCAAGTTCTACAAGTGTGGAATAGGAGGCCATATTTCTCGGAATTGTCGTAGTGAGGTGAACCCTAAACTCCCCAACACTAAAGACAGAGTAAAGATGGTTCTGGCCCTACCCAAAGTCCATTGCTTCAAGTGTGGATAGCTTGGGAACTTTTCTAATCACTGTCCAAATCCAAGGGAAATGGAGGGGAATCACTATCAACCTCAGGAATGTCTAGGGGAGAAAGGTTGTGGTTTTACTATCACAACAACTAAAGTTGAAGCTCTGAATGACGTGGTAGCAGGTACTCTTGTTGTCCACTCAAAACTAGCAACTAATTTTTTTTTGATTCTGATTCTACGCATTCCTTTATTTCCTCTAAGTTTGAAAAGAATATAGAATCAATCCCAGAACTGCTTGAGGTAGAGTTTTCAGTCAAGACTCTAAGTGGTATTATCCATGCATCAACAGTGTTTAGAGACTCTAGTGTTTACTTTAGTGAGCACAATGTTATCTCAAGTCTAGTAGTCATTCTCATGTTGGAATCCGACGTTATACAAGGGATGGACTGGCTCTCAAAGTATAATACTAATATCAAATGCATAAGTAAGAAAATATCAATAGTCTTGAATGAACGACCTAAAATTATCTTCCAAGGAGAGATATCTCAAACTGATACCTATCTAGAAACACCTCCTATAGATTTCTTTATAGAGTTAATCGGTGATGATGAAGAAGGAAAAGGGGGTATACAAATAGAATATGTTCTGATTGTTGAGGAATACATGGATGTATTTCCTAAGGAGTTACCTTGACCTCCCCCTAAAAAAGAGGTAGAGTTCTCCATTGAACTCGTACCTGGATCACAACCGATATCAAATACCACGTATAGAATGGAAAATGTGGAGTTAGAAGAGTTAAGGAAGCAACTCCAAGACTTGTGGGAGAAAGGGTTTATCCGACAGAGTCTGTCTCCTTGGGGAGCACCAGTTATCTTTGTGAAGAAGAAGGATGTATCAATGCGGTTATGCATTGATTATAGAGAACTGAACCGGATCACAGTGAAGAACAGATACCCTCTTCCAAGAATTGATGATTTATTTGACCAACTTTGTGGGGCTCAATTCTTCTCTAAGATTGACCTTTGATCTGTTTATCATCAACTAAGGGTGAAGAAGGAAGATATTCCAAAGACTTCCTTCTGATCAAGATATGGGAATTATGAGTTTACTGTTATGCCCTTCGGCTTGACTAATGCTCCGACTATTTTCATTGATTTGATGTATAGAGTCTTTAAGGACTACCTTGATAACTCTGTGGAATTTTTTATTGATGATATTTTGATATATTCAAAATGTCATGAGGAGCATGAAGATCATCTGAGGGTTATTTCGAAAACTCTGTGGAAGGAGAGGCTCTTTGGAAAGTTCAGTAAGTGTGAATTTTGGTTACAACAAGTGGCTTTCATGGGGCACATCGTAACCAATGATGGAATCTCAGTTGACCCTGCAAAGACAATGGTTGTGGAGGAGTGGCCTCAACCCACAACAATAACTGAGAGTCGTAGTTTACTTGGTTTAGCAAGATATTATCGGATGTTTGTTAAAACCTTTTCACAGCTTTCAAATCCACTATCCAAATTGACTCAAAAATGGGTTATGTTTATCTAGACAAAGGAATGTGAGGAAAGTTTCCAAGAACTGAAGAAGATATTGGTTATGGCACCTGTGTTAACACTACCTTCTATCGGAGAAGGATTCGTTATTTTTAGCGATGAATCTCTGAAAGGGAATGGGTGCGTCCTCATGAAAAATGACAAGGTAATTGCTTATGCATCTTGACAGTTGAAGATTCATGAGAAGAATTTTCCTATGCATGACCTAGAGCTAGCGGCGGTTGTTTTTGCTCTAAATATATGGAGGCACTATCTTTATGGGGAGAAATGTGATTTATACAATGACCACCAAAGTTTAAATTATATTTTCACACAGAAAGAATTGAACATGAGACAAAGGAGATAGTTGGAGCTTATTAAAGAAAACGATTTTTCAATTCATTATCACCCTGGAAGAGAAAAAAAAAGTCATGGATGTATTAAGCAGTAAAGATCCTGTTGTTCTGGAAACAATGAGGATCTTAGGAGATCCCTGGATTATAGTTCTAGTAAAACTGGAGATGGGAATTGTAAGGGAATGGACATCATCAACTTTATCCCAAATGATTTCTCAACCTTCACCACTAGAGAAGATCAACAAGGCTAAAAAAGATCCTTTACTTTAGGAGTGGTTTGAGGATGTAAAGGATGGGAAGTTCCATGATTTCAATATTTATCAAGAAAGTGTATTGAAATTTCATACAAGACTATGTGTTCCAACTATTCCGGAGATAAAGAAAGAACTGATGGATGAACCTCATAGCTCTACATTCTCTATGCATTCGGGAAGCACTAAAATGTATATAGACCATCGTGATCATTATTGGTGGGATAACATGAAGAGGGAGATTGCTGATTACACTACAAGGTGCCTAGTGTGTCAAAAAGTAAAGGCAGAATGACAACTTCCTAAGGGGGTATTACAACCGCTACCCATACTAGTATGGAAGTGGGATAATATCACTATGGACTTTGTAACTTGTCTCCCGAAAAGGTCCAAAGGAAACAAAGCGATATGGGTTTTTGTGGACCGTCTCACCAAGGGTGCCCATTTTATCTCTATTGGGGAAGATTTCTATCTGGATAAACTTGCAAAGATATACGTAAAGTAAGTGGTAAAGCTGCATTGGGTACCATTATCCATCGTGTCTGATCGTGATCCAAGATTCACATCAAAATTCTGGAGAAGTCTTCAACAAGCTCTGAATACTGAATTGAATTTTAGTACGGCCTATCATCCTCAAACTGATGGGAAATCTGAGAGGACTATTCAGACACTCGATTATATGCTGAGATTATTCTCAATAGAATTTAGAGGTGGATGGGATCAACAACTCCCATTAGTTGAGTTCTCCTATTACAACATCTTCCATTCGAGTATTTAGATGGCACCCTATGAAGCTCTGTATGGAAAGCGATGTAGAACTCCTACTGTAGGGATGAAACTGGTGAGAGAAAGCTTCTTGGGCCTGATCTTGTGCAAGAGATGACAGAACAGGTTCATACCATCCATCAACATATAAAGGCTGCTTAGAGTCGGCAGAAGATCTATGCTGACAACCGTCGAAGGGACTTGGGGTTTGGTGTTGGCGACAAATTCTTCCTTCGAATTTCTCCATGGAAGAGAGTCAAGCGGTTTGGGAAGAAAGGGAAGCTCAGACATAGGTACATTGGCCCCTATGAAATCCTTGATCGCATCGGAGCAGTGGCCTATCGACTAGCACTTCCACCAAACCTAGCTCAAGTTCACAATGTATTCCATGTATCTCTCTTGAGGAAGTACATTCCCAACCCTTCGCATGTACAGAACCCATATGTGGTACAACTAGAACATGACCTCTTTTATGAGGAGTAGCCAGTGGAGATCTTAGACCGTAGAGACAAGGTTCTACGGAACAAGACTAACCACTTTGTGAAACTATTGTGGAGGAATCATAAGTAAGAATATGTGACTTGGGAGCCTAAGAAAATAATGAAGCAAAAGTACCCTCACCATTTCGACTAGGCCTCAATTATAAAATTTCGGGGACAAAATTTCTTAAGGGGGGAAGAAAGTAATGACCCAAACTTTTTGAATAGTATATTAACTTGCTCTTAACGATTTAATAGAGATGTTAATGGTAAATATAGAAAGAGGAGTCGATGGATTCATCCAGTAGACTCAAACCTTATGAAGACCACTTATCAGAGCTTGGGAAGGAGGTGGAATCTTTGGGCTTCTCTTTGGACCAAGCCCAAGCCGAACTCCAGCGTGTCAAGCTTGAACGGAGACACATACGGGAGAAGTTCAAGTTAGTATAGATTACTACTAGGGCAATGTTATCTGAGCCTCCCTCAAGTTCTCTCACCATATCACACCTTACACTTAAGTCATATTCTGGTGTTATATGGGGCTATGTGATGAGACCGTTGCTTCTTTGTGTAATCCTTTGGGATGATTAAATTGAGATTTCCTCCTTTAGTGAAGTTTGTGAAATTTCAAATGTCCGGATAATTTTAGGATGTATTTTATTGATGAATTTTGAAAAAAAGGATATTTTAATATATTTATGTAAACCTTAAATAATTAATGATGTGTAATGATTTTCAAAAAATGGTCTTCTGCAAAAGTGTTCAGTATGGAATTTGGAGTCTAATAAGATCAACTTAATTTTTGATAAATAATAAATTATGAGTAGTGATTTTATACTTAGGATTAGTAATGTGACCAAATAGATTAGTAATCTCACTGAAAGAAAGTTTTAATATAATTTGGACACCTTGATTAAGTAATGTGATTCAATAAAATGGTTAAATAATGGTTTCATAAATTATTAATCAAGTATTAGTTTTTTCGGGTGAATAGTGTTTTTTATTTAAATATTTATTTAAAAATATTTAGAAAATTATTTTTATAAAATGGAATTTATTTTTGATCTCAGAGCATTGATATTTGGTTACGGTGAAATTTTGGGATTTTTTTGAGAAAGTTGAATTTTTCGATGAATAGTGAAAATATTGTGTTTAAGTTACGGTGTTTAATGACATCATTTAATGATGTATTAAGTATGTAATCAATATGGTAGACTTATGAATTGTAATATACTGTATGAGGTCTCTCATGTGGACAATACCATGGGAAAATACCATGTGTAAGCCCATGGTTTTGCCAAAACCACCAATGAGGTGTCCATTGGCCATTAATGCCTTGTCCCCTCAATTTACCTATAAATATAAAGTCATCCTCTCATCCATTCGACTCCAAAAACGTCCTCAACTAATTTAGGGTCTCCATATCTTATATGGAGTCCTCTGAAGGTTCGCTCAAGCCTCTAGAGGTCCCAACCTTTGAGTTTTAAGAGTTACGTTTAAGGTAAGGGATCTGACCTCTCTCTTTCTTTTCAAGTAATATCTTTTATGTCATTTATTTTATGCTCCATGTTCTTAAGTTGGAGGATGTTCTTTTATATTCATATTACTGCCCTTTTCATTTTCATATGATGAGAGAACCCCTATTTCTCTCATCAATTCGTTTTAATAATGTTTATGTGGTGTCGTTAGGCTGCCGAATTTTTAAGGGATTCTTTCACCCTTCTCATTTTTCAAAGTTCTACTTTCATATCAAGTCTTTCAAATTCCTTTTTATTATGTTGGGGTATGATCTCTATATTTATCATACTGAACTTTTATGTTCATATGATTGGATACCCTATTTGATCTTTTCAATTCATTTTTGTTGAAGTTTAAGTGACGTCATTAGGTTGCCGAATTTTCATAAGAGAAATCTAATTTTCTCTTCCTTCCACGTTTTTCATTTCAAATGGTATGTGATTCAAATTTCATTACCATGTTCATATACCCTTCATATTCGGTCCCTCTACTATTATATGTGTCATTTTCTAATGTTTTACCCATTTCCCTTCTCTTTTCAATGTTTTCTAAACCCCCGAAACATAGCTGTTATGCTGCAGAATTTTTGTCTCAAAATGTCTCTCTTTTTTTCTAAAGTTCTTTTAATTTATTAAGTAAATACTCAACTCTCTCTCTTCTATAGGGGTATTCAGATATATACCATGTTTTTCTATTTTAAATTCTGGTATTTACATACATGAGACCCGTTTTCCCTTTCTGTGGGTTTAAAGTGACATAAAGATCATGTCTTTGAAGCAGTTTTAAAACGTTATGATTATGAAAGGAAACCCATTTATTTTATTCTATATGGGTTGTTTATGAAATTATTGATGATGATATATGTGGATCACATGATAATAAAGACATTTCAAGGTTTCTCCCTAGTATCTCTCCAATTAATTGGGTAAAGACTTAATCTCTATAGATGACTATTTTTAACGATGCCTTGGTGAATAACCTTGGTAATTTTTAATGACACCTTGGGGATGGACCTGGGTGAGACATAAATTATTGTCAATATTAAATGTTGTAGCCACATATTAAAGTTATTAAAAACATTATTTTTATTAGGATATGCCTCATGATTTTTTTCTCATGCCTTAAAGTTCATTTCATGACCTTATTGAATTATCTCAAGTTCACATGTAAAATGTTTCTCTTGTTTCCCTTACTGGGCCTTCTGCTCACCCTTTCTTTTGAAGTATGTCCCCAGGTTATGAGATGCAGTAATGAACCTAGGATGAACTTAAGTAGAATCCTTTAAAGGGTTTAATAATAATGTTTTATGTTGTTTTCATGTATTATGTTCCTGGTTTCCAAGACACTAAACCTTAAAGATCCTCAGTTTTATGTAATGTAATGAATGTTTATGTTATAAAAAGGCAGGATGCCACATCCATCATATCCAATATATTATTCATGAAAAAATCATCACTTTCATATTTTAATCATACTTTTTATATCAAACCATTAGTTATGTTTATGAAAAATGAACAATGTTATATACATGGAGACGATAGGCTGTAAGAACGCATGAGTAATGTTTTTAATTTTCATTTATCATTATAGAATTAAGTTAGTTATTATTTTATATTTCCATAATAATCATAATGTTATTAACATCATAATAATTATTTAAATATACTTATATATATCATACAAGTATTTGGGGTTTGGATTAGTGGTAAGAACCCCTTAATTCTCCATGAAAAATAGGGGTTTAAAACCCATTGGGCGTAGGTGTTGTAGCAGTACTGTTGTGTACTATAGCAATGGTGAAACTACAGAAATAGCAGGCACTGGGGTGGCAGTAGGTTACTATAGAGGCAGTAGGGTACTGTAGTAGTGGCAGATATTGTATAGAACTGCAGTAGCGCGTGCACTGTAGCAGTACTATTCATAAAATGGGCCTTGGTCCAAAACATTGGTCCTATGGGCCATGTAATGAAATAAATGCCGAATAGGACTTCATGCTATGTAATGGGTCTCCCTCTACCCAGTTAAAGAGGTATTGTTTTTTCTTTAATAATAAATGTGGCTTTGGCCCTACCCCTTAAAAAATATATATATCATACAAATGATGCGGTGAATAAAAATGATTCATATCGCTTCATGGATGTGATAGTTCACATGTACGCATGAACAACATTATTCTTTTTATGTTAATGGAATGTTAGAAAAGAATTGAAATATTATTATTTTAAAATGATTAATTTTTAATTAATATCAAATAATAATAATAATTTCATCATTATTTTCAATCTTGATAGATGATAATGGAAGAGAACTAAATTGGATCGTGGGGGTGATAATTGACCCGTATGCACGAATGATTAATTCATTCCTCATTTGATGGATATAGAGATGAATTTATGTGGTTATATTAACATTATAACATATTATTATATTGGGGATATTGGGTTTATTATTTCATCTTGGGAGAAGAATATTTAGAGGATGTGTAAATAGAAATAAATTAGAAACATTTGAAAAACAATAACTTTTCTAGGGTTGATCACCTTTGAAGAACATTTTAAAACCTCTAAGGAGGGTGTTGTACCTATAATAAGGCCTTAAGAACATGTGGAGAGATTCTGGAAATATTTTTGAGTAGATCTTGGATGAACCAAAATGCTTTTCAATTATGAGTATTAGAGAAGAGTGGGTGCCTTTTTATAGGAGAGGGGAGCAGAAATCTTGGAAACTCTTATAATATAAAATTAATATAAATTCTGTTTTGGTTCAAAATTGACCCAAAATAATATATTTTGAATATAATAAATTTTATGTTCGAATAATAATAATACAATTAAAATTAGACAAGTTTCTAATGTTACTAGTACTCTGCCCGTGCAAATTCACGGTACAATTCAATTTCCATTCAAATCATCTGGTTATGTGTCAATAATTTCTTTTTTCATTGTACTTAATGTAATGATTAGAATAAAATGACAATAATGAATTTATTTGGATACCCATGATTGAAGTAAATGAAGGAAAGAGTAATTGTGATGGAGATAAGACATGATGGAATGGAAGAGGTAGAGACAAGAAACATAGATGAAACTAAAGGTGGAGGTGAGGGTAGAGGTGGAGGGATGAGGCGAGAGTGCGATAATTGATGGAATGATACCTAGAGAGAGTTTAAATATGTAATACAGAATTTTTTATATGGAATCCATTATTATAAATTTCCAGCGAAATAAGTGATTTTTGATAAACGGATTGTATGGACACTGAATCAATTAAACACTGAACCATTCAGATCAAATAAGAAAAAGAAAAAAATGCAGACATGGGAAAGGCAATTACTAAAATAAAAAATGGATTGTGTGGACATGGAAACCAAAAACAGGAAACAAAAGGAAGACAAAGTGATTTAAACACTTAAACACTGGTATATGAACACAATTGTTTATAAATAATAAGAATAAAAAAATGGATTTCCTGGATAGAAACATAATCATCATTCAGAACACATGGGAACCAAAAAAGAAACATAATACATAGAAACCAAATTAAAAAAACAAAAACATAAACCGAATACATGGAAACCAAGGAATGAAGTATATAATAGGGTACCATAATATGTTTGTGGATGTTGTTGGGGATCCCAATAGCTGAAAACATCACACCACGCTTTCTGATTTCCTATATTATGATAATGGTTGAAAGAAAATGAGCATAGAGAACAATATTAGATAAAACATGAAAATAATATTACTTTACTAGTTAATGATCTATAAGCGCAATACATCAAAAATCCTAGAAGCTCCACTATGTGTACCATCACCATAAATTATGTAGACCTGGAATGGGACACAACTTTTAGCCATCTAACATGCTGAAACTGTAAAATAATTCAACCGAAACGTGCTAAAAAATTTGTAAAGTCCACTCAAATGGAAAACATATTTTAATATTTATACATAAATGTTTGAAATATTCGTACATGAAATATATGTGTACATTAATTTATGTTTAGAAACGTGCAGTTATGAGCTCTTTATTACATCTTCATTAAAATTTAAGGGACTTTTGAAACCATGTTAACTTATTATAAATCATCAAAAAACCCATAAAGTTCAGCCTAATTAAAAAAATATATCATTTCCTTTGATAGCACACGTTACCTATATTTCAGTATCATGCTGAACAAATGCATTCCCAAGTGATGAAGCTTCTGCTTCAAAGAGAACAGAAAAATGGGTCTGAAATATGTAAAATTTATAACATGTTTAACAGGGGTAGGATATTTCTATGGTCTTGACCCAACTGGCTCATGTTACAAACTATGATGTAGAATTATGAAATATAATTATTTCAGTCCCATGGAAATAATGGTAAATCTATGTGGAATGGGAAATGTAAAATTCATAACATATTTAACTATGTGACATGATTCTTATTTTCAGTCCCAATCCTGAATGTTGGATTTACATTATAATCTTCTTTTTTAGCAGGATACTAACATGATATATCATATAAAAGGATAACATTTTTTCTGGACTGAGACATTTATAGTCAAAAAATGGGAAATCTAGGAAGAAACATCATGGTGAAAAAAAGGTTCTTATATTTTATAGGAAGAAATCATAAGATTTCATAAAATGTGAAATATGTATCATAGAAGGGGAACATGACTAATCTAAATATGTGAAATCTAGTAAACTAGAAACAAACTTGACATAATGAAATGGGTATTATGTTTTAAAAATAATCTTTCATGAAGAAATAAATCATGTGTTAAGAATGAAATGATATAGATAATTTATGGAGTAGAAGTTAGATTTATTGAACTATTGAACCTATTATGTATATTATATATTCAAAAAAGTTTAGTAGTAATGAAATATAACCATATACTGTTCTCCTATATGGCATAAAATAGGCCTCAAAATATGAAGTGTTTTCCTGTCATTTCCAAAAACATATCCAGCATAATTGTCATAACTTCTGAGTAACTGAAACAATATTATGCTCAAAGTATGATAGTATATTGCATGAGTTGAAGTATCATAATTTTCATTGAAATCTATAAAATAGATGATGAACACACCTGAAGAATTTGTTCTAATGTTTTGAGTTTCATCAGTTCGAATCAGGACTGCATCAAAAACACCATCTTGACCCATAAAAATTACTAAAACATCACCCATGATTTCTTAAATAATATTGTGGGAAATAAAAGTTAAAATATTTTTTTAATGCAATAATAAATGAACAGCTGCTCAATAAAAAATAATGAGTCGTTGCTGAAAAGAAATACATGTTTTAAAGGCCTAAAAAACCATTCACTGTTCAAATTAACAACATCCAAAGCTAAATGATAGTATATGTAGTATAAAAGTAGATCAGAGATCATATTTAATACAATTTTTTGAAATATATCAACTGAAACAAAATAAAATGACCAAATGAATGAAAATGTACCCTTGCTCTAGTCTTCCATGACGTTATACTTCTCCAAAATCATGTGTTTGTTCACCATGTCACCTTGTAACCAGAATGAAAACCCTTACAAAAACATTTATTATACTGAACTTAATGGAAACATAAATTTTTAGTATAGATGATTACAATAATCGATGAGTCAAAATAGAAACTACATCAACCACTAAATCACAGTACAAGATCAACTGTTTGGGTACATATTTCAGTAAAGATAGAGATCAAAACTACAAGTAATATTCATATTTATGTAATATGAATAAGCAACATCAAAGAGCCTCCCAGTACTACTAGGATCCCTCGATGCAAAGCAGCAGCACTTCACCAAGTCGGTAGACATTCTTAATGATCCCTGCAATAGGTAATTATACAGTACTTTTAGTAAAAGACGCATTTTACTATGAGAAAACATCAGCTGACATCCTAATAGGTAATAGTATGTTGATTTACAACCCCAAGTCTGCATGGTTATGTCACATTATAAAATTTTTTTAGCTAATAAAACGCATCTTCATGTATCTATAATGTTATTTAATGAAAAAAAAATGGGAACCCGGGACTGTAAAAATAATTGAACAAGTTTCTTAATTCACACCTCATTCCCATACACAACCTTAACACAATGAGGCGACATAAGTGTTAACATGTCTATTTTGTCACATTACCTTGGAAATGCATGGCAAACAGTCAGTCTAGTCTGTCAGTTTTTTTGTTTCTGGTCTCCATAATATGCAAATGTTCATCAGTGGCATTACTTGGGGTGGAGTCTATAGAGAAACATTCTTTCCCTTTGACCGCATCTTCAGCATCAAACTCTGTCAGTACCTTTTTCTACATGAAGATTTCATCATAACGAATGAGTAACAGTAATAACTTATAAGATTTACCAAATGAAGAAACAATATAATCTGTAATAGCTGGCATATCAGGAAAACAGTTGTAGTTCATTTCTAATGAAATGTAAAAATAAAACAAAAATAAGGGACAGTCAGTATTGTGTAAAATATGTAAACATTGACAGTAATAGAAAACAAAGATAGAGAATATGTACCTTAGTTGAACATAAAATTGTACTTGCCATATTAAATCCAGCATCAGTATTGTAGCTTAATATTGAAGACGCAACACGGTGACTTTCCTAAAACAGAAGGGTGAAATCAATTTTATAGGTATGTAGTGACTAGTTTAATAGTAAAATGAAATATAATTAAGGAAGAATACTATAATACGTCACAGTCACGATAATGACAATGTTATAATATGAAATTCGTAAGGCTTGGAAGTACAATTATGGGGGCGATTCAGTCTACTAACCTGACTGTCTGCAAAACTTTGATGATAGTTGGTCATATAATTTTCATTATCAGTGATGAAGAGAACTATGTAACTGTTCAGCTCTAAAGAACTTTTTCGGTTCTGAATGTTGTAATTTGTGACATCTACCGCCAGAAGAATAATTTATTTTTGAAGACGTTTAACTCTGGGGGAAACCCATACTCATCCTGGTCCTATTATGTAATGAAATAGAAGTCTTAATTAAAAAAGAACATAAAATACATGAATAATATCAAATAGTTCAGGAATATTACTTCAATTAGTGATTCTATCAATTGAGAGGCAGTTTTGTTTATGAACTCCATGATATGCTTGTCAAAGAGAACGAAAGACAATGAATCTTTGTCATCTGTAACCAGTAGTTGAACTCTAAACCTGTTGTATTTATAGTGGTTAGAATTTCTAAGGTTGTATGTAAAAAAATAAATAAGTATAGTAAGCCTATACCCAAGTAATATATATCAAATTAGAAAGACATTTAATGAATACCTTGGTGTATTGAATCGTGGTTGTTTTTTGCAATTATGGCACCATGTATATTGTAGAGGCGGGTATAGAGGGTGAAGCTCATCTATGAACTGAAATTCCCCACTTTTTCTTTGAATGATGACATCTCTCTGATGATTTAGATCTTCAATGTCACCAACAATCAGCATTGCAATCTCTGATGTAGTTGGTAAGTTGTATCTTTGTGTATCGGCTCCTCATTTTCTAAGTAGTCAAAGCTTCAAATTTGTAGTGCCAGTACCATCAATAACATCCCTATCCATACTGAAGTGTCATGCTAAAGAATTTATTTCGTGGAGAATTTCTTGTATTTTCTGAACAACACTTAACTGTATAACAGAGCTTTGATTTCTGTCGTCGAAGCTTCATATAGTAGTTTGAAGTTAAAATTAGTGGATATAAAAAATGAGAATTTACCAGTTAATAAATTAGTCACTTGATGGCACGTAATCTGTTGTGAGCTTCATTTGCAGTGTCATATACATATAGTTAAGCAAACATTGGTGGTTGTCCATCAGGGGGGCATAAACTTACAATACGATGGTAGTTTTGTCCATTTAATCTAAATACATGCGGAGACCGTCCACAGTTCACAGATTTTCCTACGTTACCACCCAATGATGTGAATACAAACATTGAATTGTAAATATGAATATGATATTGGAAGTTTTTGGAATGAGTACAAGATGTATTGAAAAGTAATGTATAAAGGTATTTTGGACAAGCAGGCAGTTGCTGCAAAGCAATTTTCCCTAGGGAGCATTATAAAGTAAATCGTGGGATATGTCTGTGGATATATTTTTTACTCTTATCTTCATACCAGAAAGTTGAACCGCAATACTGACAAATGTTAGAAGGGTCTCCACAGTCAGAATATTCTGTAGGATTAGAGTGTAAGTATATTTAATATTGATGGGAATAAAAATATCATACTAATTCAAATGTCTAGACATAAAAGATAGACAATTGAGTATAACATAGACGTAAATAACTTGTTCCTTATAGAGTTGTGTCCAAGTTCATTGAAGTAGTACTTTCTGTTGTAGTCTGATTCAATGTTTGCAGTTCCTCGGGTGGATGTGAAGTACCTGTATGCCTTTGTGATGAATTTCAAAACAATAATGCAAAACATACTTTGGAAGAGTTTATTATTTAAAATAAAATGTAATCTATGACAGGCCGTTGTAGTTTATAACATGAGGTATGTCGTAGTATGTTGAAGTAGTATTTTCTACGGTCGTCCGAGTCATGGCTTCTTGTTCATCGGTGAGTTCAGTAGTACCTTCATGATAGCGTTGTTATAACAACACCATTCGTGATATTGTTAATGTAACTTATAAATAGTCATTATATAAAGACATATAGAACACATGCCTGAAATGGTAGTTGGATTGTAGTACTCGCTCATGGATGGAAATGGAACACAGTTTCTGACATCAGTATACGATGCACTGTTCATTACTGAAGGTAGATGTGCTATAAATAATTTTTCACTGTCACAGAGGATTTCATCCACTGAATTGAAATGTCCTTACTGTGATGAGGAGGCATCAGATGATTTCGTAACAGTAACTACAGACATTGGTCGTTGATTTTTTTGTTTGATCCACTGTATATTAATGACATATCTGAGCATTCTTGGGAGACTGTGTAACATGTAGATGAGAAGTCTTAGCAACATAAGATTTTATTTTTTTCAGTACAAAGTAAATATATAAAAAGTGTAGATAGTACAACGAATTTACTATTGCTGCATATAGGTGAAAATGGAATGTGTCTTCGTAATTTTGTGTAATTAACTGGAGTGACAACTTCAGCTGTAAATCATAGTCCCCCAGTTTGTTTTTCCTTAACGGTCAAAATATATTTGGAATATAAATGGAGTGACATTTACTTGGTATTGGCGAAAAAGGAAAGCGGAGTCCATGTTACCTTCCAACAGTTGGTGTTACAGGTTCAGCTGGATTATTGTTTTCAGTATACAACCTTCCTCTAGAATTGTAGTCATCATAAAATTGTTCGTTGATTGATGAGAAATAACTACACAACATTAGGTATACTGGGAAATCAGAAGACAACCTGATTGTCATTGATGTCATAGCAATTGTCTTTGATGTCATGCATCTTTGTATTTCGATGGGGTTTACATCCTTAATATCGTGTATATTTTTATATGATTGTAAAGGAAATTAATAGAACCAAAAAAAAGGCAACCCATGAATGTGTTGAGATGCTTAACAATATATATTCCACAGACAAATTTTCCTTAGAATGTTCATATATTCACAACCACCGGACTGTATGTCAGAATGAAAAAGTTGACAGTTTCACAGTGGAAGTAGTCTAATAGAAGTTGTGTTATATTTAAGCCAATTATGGTAAATAGGAGATAATATAAAACATGGGTAACTGGATGTAGGTATTCTGACAACGAGGAGGACAAACAGTGTGAACACTTTCTTTAACAGGTAGAAACTTGCTTTAAAAGACTGTAGTACATGAACACATCTGAAAAATAGTTTCAATGAAGATGGATGGAGAATATTTATTAGTGAAGAAGGATGGAAGACTGCAACTAAATATTCTGTAAACCTGAATAATCATTGTACTGTGATTGCAATGATCCGCAGTTATACCGACATCAAAGAAACATATATAGACTACATAGAAAATATGAAAACAAATCTGCAAATTGAATGTAACATAATGCTGTAAAAGGTACCCAGATTTGGTTGGAAGATTCATACTATTGTACGAAGTGAGACTACACATAAGTGATAAAAATTACTATAAACTAACTCATTCAGACATCATATGGTAGAATGGAGGAGTTTGTACCACTATTCAATGTTGGGAGCTCTCCTAGATAGAAACCAAACCTCCACGATGCAAGACCGGCTACATAGTGTGGGCACATTTTTTAACAGGTAGTAGGTATACTGATATTGAATGTATGTTCAGTAGAAAATGTCATCATATAGTAACTCTAGATAATCTTATTCGCCATTGAATTTTCAACAAATTTATGCAATTTTTTTTCACTTGAATAAACATGATTCGCAGAAAAGACTGTAGTACATGAACACATCTAAAAACCAGTTTCAATGAAGATGGACGGAGAATATTTAGTAGTGAAGACGGATGTAAGAACGCAACTATATATTCTATAAACCTGAATAATCAATGTACTGTGATTGCAATGATCCGCAGTTATACCGACATCAAAGAAACATATATAGACTACATAGAAAATATGAAAACAAATCTGCAAATTGAATGTAACATAATTCAGTAAAAGGTACCCAGATATGGATGGAAGTTTCATACTTTTGTGCGAAGTGAGACTACACAGAAGTGATAAAAACTACTGTAAGCTGACTCCTTTAGGAATCATATGGTAGAATGGAGGAATTTTTACCTCTATTCGACGTTGGGAGATCGCCGAGATAGAAACCAAACCTCCATGATACAAGACCGGCTGCACAGGTTAGCGGGTGATGACTATTGCCTTAACCATCATCGAAAATAACTGGTAGAAAGAAACCCTTATCTGGAGGGAAGAGTAGAAATCACATCGGGTACAGAATGACCTCACGGGAGGTGCGACTTAGATGAGGAAGACTGTATTGATGTTTTTCGTTGAAGATAGCTGGAATGTCGAGACCCTAAATCAGATGGTAGAGTGAAGATCTCACGGGTAGGAGACCAATTCGAATTGTGGGAGAGTCGACATATTAGAGGAAGGATCTCAAAACGGTTGGGAGGAAGATGGTCTAAATCTTGAAACCCTAGAATTTAGGGTAGATGCCAGAATGCGTGGGGGGAGGGGGGAGTGGGGGACGCGAAAGAGTATCTGGCTGGAGGCAGAAGAAATTTGAGGGATTTAGGATGGGCAGAGGCATGGATGGCTCGTAGGGCGACACGTGGGGGTAAAAAACCTTCCTTTAGTAGGTATATAGATTTAATCCTTATCATTTTGGT